>OY856409.1:577820447-578545447 GCA_963693085.1 Alisma plantago-aquatica | reverse complement strand
CATATCTACAAGACATGACAGACTGTACACTCAACCTGAGTTGTCACTGCTACCTCAGCTATTGTTCTTCCTCTGCAAAAAGGTCTTCACCTCCTCGTGCACGTCCACCTAAAAATTTGGGTCCCACGGGGGTGAGACAATTGTAATTGTCCCAGTGAGAGATATAACTCTCTGCCGACCATATTATTATCATAGATTAAGCATTTATAAACTAAGCAGAGGTTCTTATTATATTAATAGGCAGGATTAATCACTATATAAACAGAATGAAGTAATCTCCTTTCTTAAGGAGAACATTGCATCTACCCATGGTAGAATTAATAATCAACTATCTACTTTGCAAGAAATGTAAAGAAACATAAATCACATCCATCCACTAAGGATGCATAAAAGAAATGTAACATCAACCAAATGATTTCCGTATTTAAGCAAACATGCTAGGAGGCTGATTACATTTTACAATCAAACTTAAGCCCTGAGGACTATGAAGTATACCGCTCATACTCCAACTGACCACAACGACGTAAAGCATCAGTTCCATACATAGGTCAATGGAAGAGCCAGACTCCATAGTAGAGTTATGAATCATATATCTGCCTTGCAGTGAATGTAAAGAAACATAAATAACATCTATCCACTAAGGATGCATAAAAGAAATGTAACATCAGCCAATGATTTTCATATTCAATCGTTAAGCAAACATGCTATACGGCTGATTACATTTTACAATCACACTTATACCCTGAGGAAGTGAGCCGTACCGCTCAAATCCAACCGACCATTGTGAAGTCAAAATCAGTACCATACAAGGTCCATGGAAGAGCCGGACTCCATGACCTCCCACGTCTCGGTCAATGCGAGACCACAAGTAGGACCGCAGTCTCTTGCTTAAGAGACCTTAGTCACACAGGGTCAGACTACCCTCTACCTAGCCCACCTTGGTATAGGTGTCGGCGCTAGTGAATCGAGCCACGGGCCAATTCACCATGCTCCCTGAGCCATGAACGCATTCATGCTCTATCACACTGAGCCATGGGCCTATTCACCATGCTCTTATCACACTGAGCCAGGGGCCTGAAACTGTGCTCTGGAGTCTACAACCGAAGTTGTACTCTAACCTTTCTATTTGTGGCTAGGAGCAACCCCACATATTCAACAATATGCGCTCCAGATTAACCCGTAGGAGAACCCATTTCACCATCACCATCTGCTGACGATGATGGATCTATGGCCAGGGCACTACATGATAAAATTCCACTTGATTAATTAAGTGCATTACCATATTCTTTTAGCATCAGTAAAGTTTTCACACATGAATTATTATGACAAATGTTACAAAGAAAGGTATAATACATATATCACATACTTTTAAAATCTTTAAAACACATGATACTTGGGATCTCAGTCCCTTATCACATTACTGGGAATTCTCATCCCTTCACATAATCATTATCATGATTGCTGGATATGGGTATTCAAACCCTTAGATCATCACATAACATTGTTACTTCTATAACAGGTAACCATTACCTCTAGGTTCTCAGACCAAGGTATTCATTTCACTTGTTGTGCAAGTATTCACATGGCTTACAAGGCCATCACACATCTTGTCACCTCTCACTAGGCAACAACTTATTCACATGGCTCACAAGGCCATTGCACATCTTGTCACCTCTCACTAGGAAACAACTTATTAACATGGCTCACAAGGCCATTGCACATCTTGTCACCTCTCACTAGGCAACAACTTATTAACATGGCTCACAAGGCCATTGCACATCTTGTCACCTCTCACTAGGCAACAACTTATTAACATGGCTCACAAGGCCATTAAACATCTTGTCACCTCTCACTAGGAAACAACTTATTAACATTATTGAGTTCAAGTTACATAACCCACCTTAAGAACCACTTCAAAGCTTCAAGGTCCAAAGCTCCATGTTCCTAAGGTTTAAGATGACTTTATAAAAGGTCCAAGGATCGTTCACAACTCCTTCATATACAAGGAATCACCATGGATAAGCAATTGGTGAAGAAGAAAAGAAAGGTAGATCATAACCCTAATTCCATGCTTCAATTCAAGCTTGAAGACAACTATATCTTACCTTAGGGTTAAGTTTTGAGTTCCTTAGCTCCTTGGCAGACACCCTACCACTCTTGGGCGATATGGACTTCCTCTTGGCTGACACAACTTTGCTTGTGGCCGATACCCCCTCACTTGTGGCCAAAATCACTTCAATTGGATGATATCGGCTTGCTATGGGAAATATCAACATGGTATGGCCGATATACTTGCTATGGACGATATAAAAGGCCTATGCACGATACCCTTGTGCTCTTTCACGACATTCCACCCCTCTTGCACGATATGATACTCACTTTCACGATATGGCACTCACTTGGAGTTAAAACACTTCACTCTATGGCCAATATCACCCTACATAGCCGATATCACCTACTTGGGCGATATGGTCTTGCCATGGGCGATACCCCAAGGCCCATGCATGATACCACAACATCCCTTCATGATATGGGATATCTATGCACGATACCTTAGGGTAGGAGGGTGGTAAGGGTCGCAAAAGTGCACCAAGGGGTGAAACTAGGGGTATATATACTTGCTGATCATGAAGAAAGGAAAAAATGAGGTGTCAACATTTTGAGCTAGTAGGTGCCACGTGTCATGCATGGGTGACACGTTTCCATGCATGCATCAACATTTATCTTGACATGCAAAAAGGTTGAGGATCATCTAAAGATGCAAATTCGTCCATTTCTTATTCATTTGGATAAGTCATATAGGTTTAATCACTATTTTATGTCAAGCCGATACACTTTTTCTATGGAAACTTGTTGTCCATCATACCTCACCTCCTTGAGGTACTTTGAACGATATGGACTTTTCCAAGAGTTCAAAAAACGATATGGAACACCTCCTTGGGCTCCATGTCCGATAGGCACTCATATATAAGCTTTTCAACTTGATACAACTCAAGTTAAGCTTCCAAATTCACCCTTTTTCTTGGTCATTTCATCACCAAGATTACCATCATTCATAATGGAATCAAACATGGTGTATCATTCATTCTCTCTCCTATAAATTATACATAGAGGAAATAGGAATACTCTAGAGGTGGTAGTTTGCATATCAACCCCACATTTTGGGTAAATTACAATTTGTACCAAAATTGGTGCACAAGGTACCAACATTGTTCAAACAAGTTCAAACTTGGAATTTAGGCTTTCCACAAGCCACAACCTTGCATGATTCTATCAATAATGATGCTACAACACATGATGCATGTTCAACATGTGACATTTTTCATTATAGACCCTCAATTTGGGTAAATTGCACTTTGGTCCAAAACAAAGGAAAATTGCTCAAACAACATTCAATCGAGACCAAACTTGAAACATGAGTGTGTCACATGATAAAAAAGCACCTTAGAGGATTATATTAAAGTTTTAAGAAACTTTATTAGCCAAAACAATTAGGGTTACCTCATAACCCATGTCAGGGTTGTTACACAAACCCTTTGCACCACAAAAGGGCGCCGTCTAGGACACCATCGACGTCAGTTCCTTAGTAATAACTGATGCCATATCACCTGCCACCATGACCGTGCTAGCCAGAATGGCCATGTTGTCTGGCCACATTAGACGGTGGTTTTTTACTCTTAACCGATGTAAGCCTTTGTTGTCAGTTTTCGACTAATAACCGACGCCTATGTTTTAATTTTTTTTCTTATCAGTTTGAATGCCTGCTGTAGCTGGTCGCAGGATAAAGAAATATGTAGTTCAGTGGAACTGAACTGCAGGTTTATGACATCCATTGATATCAGCCAACAATAGGCCACAAACTTGCAAATTTAACAAGATTCATTTTCACACATTTAGCAACCTGCAATTCCATTCAATTTTCACACATGTAGAAACATTCAGACATATGTAGAAACATTCATGTAGCAACCTGCAGTTCCTTTCATTTTCACATTCACACATGTAGAAACATTTAGATACATGTAGAAACATTCATGTAGCAACCTGCAGTTCCTTTCATTTTCACATTCACCCATGCACATGTAGAAGCATTCATGTAGCAACCTTCAATTCCATTCATTTTCTCGTTCACACATGTAGAAACATTTAGACATGTAGAAACATTCACACATATGACAATTTAGAAAAATTCATTTACAAAATATCATTCTTTAGTCATTATCGCTATCAACATCCTAATTATATTTTAAAACCCCCACTACTTGTATGGCTTTTGCCCATTCTTCTCTTACATCATTTAGTTCTTCTGTCGTATAGGAAGCATGTACATCTGATAAGGCCTTACCTGTAGTGGGGTCAATTTTAAACACCTGCAAAGAGAATGATGTATAAGAGAATGATGTATATATATAATTAATAATATAAAATTAGATTGATATATTTCATATTATCTAATGAGACTATATATAATACCTCATGTATGATATCGATGTCCACTACATCATATTTGATAATCATGTGCATAAATCGCATCACATAATATGCACATGCCCAACCGTTGTCTTGTGTAGCACACTATAAATTTAAACATACAAAATATTAAAAAATACAACTAAGCATAGTTCACATAAATAATATATACATTAGAGTTGGGAACTTACTTCCACGTTCTCCCAAATTATTGGTTGGTTCTTTTTCCTGGGGACCTTTCCTCCAGCCTTTTTGAACTCATATAAACCCCTACATGTTAATGTAACACAGTAAATTGCATAATTAAATAGTAATGTAATAACAGATGTTAAGAGATATAAAAATGAAATATTTCTCACCGGAATAATACCATTTTCATTGCATGTCCATATTTTGGATTCAATTTAGTCCCCTTAGGATCTAGATAATAGATAGTGAACGTCCCGAGGAAAATAACTAGTAACTCTCAATGCGTACTCCTAGAGGTAAAAAAATTAAAAATTAATAACTCAAAATCCACAATAAAAATGTAATTTTCTTAAGTCCAAATTATAAGCAAAGTAAACTTACTCCACATTGAATGAAGCTATTATCACCGTCTTCTTATTTTGACCAAAATTTGTAAAAGCATCATACCATTATTGTTGAACTAACGAAGGGTCTTTAGCTACTAGACTAATAAAAAATGGAATAAAAAATCCTACATGTTCAAATGAAAAATTTGCACATATCTTGTCTAAGTAGCTGCAAAACATGAATTATGTATGCATTAATATATAAGAAACCAGATCACCAGATACTACATAAGGTATATGGATGTATAAACAATATCTTACCTTATCCATAGCTTTATCATGGATGTATTCAGCCAATCATAGCGAAACAACTCCAAAATATCTTGTATAAATAGTTTGTTTTCGTATGATTGACCTGCAACATCCGCATACGTAGAAACATTTATAGGGCAATTTATATCATGTTTGCCTAACCATACTGCCATACCCCTACAATTAGGACCTAACAAGGCATTTAGGTCCTGTAGAACCCAACTTGGTAATGTAGGAGGTGGAGGTGTAGGCCTAGATGCTCTGGGTGTCTTCATTTTAACCTGTATATATAATTTCAGATCATTGACCTCATATATACACACTAACAATTTAACATAATGTAAATTTACCATACAATTTCAGTATAGACGACATCCACTTTAGACCACAATATCACTCCGCCTTCTACCTCACCAAGCGTTTCACAATCTGGGTGGGCATATGGCAATAGAAGATCTATCCAATTAGGGAATATACGTAGCGGGCTCACACAAACCCAACCATTTGGTAATGGAGACCCATGAAACATTTCCCCTGGAAGGGATGGGTAGGATGACACCTATACAACGACGTATTCTTTACGTTTTAGATGGCATGGCTTCAACCCCTACAAATTTACATAAAGAATGTTATATACATATATACATATCATCTTGAAAACATATCATCTTGAAAAGACTAGCTACTATGTCATAAAAATACTTACAGCGGATGTTCTAGGTGGTGGGTCTATAGGATTACTCCCAACCTCTGCAGTAGGAGTAGAGTGGGATGCCATAGGTACTGTCTGAGTGGCAGTTAGAGATGCCTGCCACTTACTCATTACTTCATGGAGTGTCTTATCAATTACTTCCTTGACTCTCCTTTCAACTATCTTATCTACCTATACATGGATAAAAGAGACGTTATCTTCTGATTATTGAATTACCTTTTACAGTAGTGTTCTAAAAAAGAATTGGTTACCTCTTCTTCTGAAATTCCCACTTTTGAGACATGTTTGCGCTAGGATGGACCAAAGAGCGCTTTGATGCCCGCACTAGCGCCTGCACCCCTAACACGTCCAAGATGCTCTGGGTTACCCAAAGCAACTGTTCATCCCTTGTGCCCTCAAGGATGAACTTGCCTTGTTTCCTCAGCTCATGCAGATCCCGCTAATCACCATCAACATAAATTGGTAAGTAAGTAAACACCACAAATAATCAATATTCGAACGATTGCTCTAAGAGTTGTATTTTACCATTTTTGCAGCTGCCTCAGCAGTTGCATGCTTCTTTATTTCTCCCTTCTTGTTTTGCCTCCCAACTATCTAGACATCATGGCGAGGCAAAGGTATGGTACCTATAGTAGAGGACTTCTGAGTAGCAGTACACTGAGAAGTACACTCATCCTGTAGTCTTTGGAGAACGCCTTCATAGCCCTTTGGACCCATTAGTGGTCATGTACATTCAGTGCACGCCTTGCTCTTTGTGCCTCACTGATAGCCTAGTTAGTATGCACATTGATTTGGTTAGTAACACTAAAGGTTAATATTGAATAGGTGAATACAACGTATATTAATTAAATAGGGAGTAACACCTAATACCTTGAATTCATTAGTGTTTCTTGAAGCAACAAACGCATCCCATTCTTCTTGATCCAGGAAGTTCCACTGTTCAGTGGCTGACTTCTTCCTCTTCTCACCATCTTTTATGTATTCTCGAGTGAGATTTGTCCTATAGTTCCTTAGGACCCTCCCACAACGTTGCATCACACATTTACGATGCAACTTTTCATCCAATGCAAATATACTCTGCAAAATAGAATTTCTATTAACTAGTATCCAAAAAATTAGTAATCTACAATATAGAATTGTAGATAATAATAACTCACACATAAATCCTTCCATATTAAGTCTTTCTTCCCTTTAGGAACTTTATGCCAAGAATCTATATTACAACCACAATGGCTACGAGTAACATACCCAAGATATGAAACAAACAAATTGTGGTTCACTCCGATTGCATTTCCTGCATTATCAAAATCCACAGCCAGCTTGGGTTCATGGCCCCTTAGCACTGTTAACTTCTTCATCATAGTGATGCCCCTTCTCTTGTCAACTTTTTGGTACTGCTCATCAAGTGCCTCAAATGTTTCAGAGGGTACATGTGCATCATCAACCTAAAATTTGACAAAATAAATACACTTACAGGATATAAACTATAAATGGACATATAGATAGAAATATATGATATATTTTTAAAACTTACATTGTGAGGCGGCGCATTGGTATCCTCACCATGCTCATCAAGGACATCATGGTCATCATTCCCATGCTCATCCATTTGAAAATTTCATAAAAAAATCAAACATTTAGCATTTGACATAACTAGAAGATAATGAAACATTGAAAAATGAAACATTGTATAGTTCACATATACAAATGAAACATTGAAAAATGAAACATATAAAAAATATAAACATGCATGCCTCTAATATTGCGATCGTTTATGAATTAACAATCCTTCATTGTGACCTCCATGCACATACAAGTCATCATTAGCTTCAATATTTTGTGGTGTTGACAACCCAACCGAGAATGGACTAGAGTCATCATACTTATCATAATACTCTTCTTCATCTATAGGATCTTCAATGAACTGTCTTTTACCATGAAGAACAATCGACCATTTATCATTTGTAGGATCATCAATATAAAATACTTGTTTCGCTTGTGATGCCAATATGAATGGTTCACCCTTCCTGCCAATGTTTTCAAAGTTCACTAAAGTGAAACCCAATTCATCCACTATAACTCCTTTGGTGTTATCAACCCAATTACATCTGAAGAGTGGAATTCTGAAATCTATGTAGTCAAACTCCCATATGTATTCAATGACACTGTAATATGACATTTTAGCTTCATGTGGACTCTTATCCTTTGCACTTACAAAAAACATAGTCGAAGCTTGAAGGGTGACCCCACTATTTTGGATGACACTCTTATCATCTTGGCTCTTTGTGTAATATGTGAATCCATTAATGTCATACCCTTCATAAGACATAACATTCAATTTTGGTTTAAAGGTGAGGCATTTGATAGTTTTAGTAATATCATCTGGTGTTTGAGATAGTTGATGTAAGACTTTATCTTCAAACCACTTAATAAATGTCTTGTTATGCAATCTAGCAAGTCACATTGAATTGGCTCGAGGATATTGTCTCTTGATGAAATTGGTATGTTCCTCGTTATAAACACTCACTTCATCCATGTTGTGTAAAATATACAAGTGACCTTGTTCCAACTGCTCACGGCTGATTACTTTCACCCGTGATCCCAAAATTCCTTTGCCAAATTGCTCCTCAATAGTCTTGTCATTACCATGAGTGTCATTACCACTCAAAAAGTCATTGCAAAAATCCATAACCTCTCTCTCCACATAACCCTCAATAATACTCCCTTCAGGCTGATAACGGTTTCAAACATCACTTTTAAAAATGCTCATGTATTGTTCAAAGGGATACATCCAATGCAAGAAAACTGGTCCCAACATTTTCACTTCCCTAGTCAAGTGGACAACAAGATGTACCATGATATCAAAGAACGAAGGAGGGAAATACATCTCAAGCTGACATAGGGTAACAACCACTTCTCTTTGCAAAGTATCGAGAGTATCAGGGTCAATAACTTTGCTGCACATACTATTGAAAAAGAAACAAAGTCTGGTGATTGCAAACCTTACATGCTTCGACAATATAGATCGAATTGCCACAGGCAATATTTGTTGCATTAGAGTGTGACAATCATGAGATTTAAGACCTATCAACTTCAGATCTTTCATTGATACCAATCTACAGATGTTGGATGAGTAACCCTATGGCACCTTAACATTTACCAAGCATTCACAAAAAGCTTTTTTCTCCTTTGTAGACAACGTGTAACAAGCAGGAGGTAAGAATGTTCTCCGATTTCCCATTTCACATAATTCTATTAATTCTAACCTTATTCCCATTTCACATAGGTCCAGTTTGTATTTTATCCCATCTTTAGTCTTACCTGGTATATTCAACAGAGTACCAATGATGCTATCACAGACATTTTTCTCAACATGCATGACATTGATACAATGTCAAACTGTCAAAGAACTGCAATAAGGAAGATCCCAAAATATTGACTTCTTCTTGAATAAAGATTTGTCACTCTGTGTGGCCATAATACATTGTGATCTCTTACCAAATTCATTGACAAAGTCTTTTACTCTTTCATAAACAATCTCCCCCGGTATAGGTTTAGGTGCACTCTGTTCCTCATTCTATCCATTGAATGCTTTGCGCTTCCTACGATACAGATGTAATTTTGGAAGAAACCTTCGATGACCAAGATATACAATCTTGCCGCCATGTTTTATTCTTGTTGAATCAGTGTTCTCTTCACATATAGGACACACTTTATCTCCTTTGACACTATATCCAGACAAATTCCCATATGATGGAAAGTCATTAATAGTGCAAAACAACATAGCGTGCAAATAAAATGTCTCTCTTTGTGAAGCATCATAGGTCATCACACCTTCACCCCAGAGTTTCTTTAAGTCATCAATCAGAGGTTCAAGATAAACATCGATATCATTTCCAAGTTGTTTAGGGCCCGATATCAACAACGACAACATAACATATTTATTTTTCATACACAGCCAAGGAGGAAGATTGTATATAACAAGCATGACTGGCCAAGTGCTATGTCAGCTGCTCAATGTCCCGTATGAATTCATCCCATGTGTACAAAGCCCAAGTATGAGATTCCTGACTTCTTCACCAAATTTAGGGTACAACAGATCAATTTTCTTCCACTGTGGGAAATCAGATGCATGTTGTAGGATACCAACATTATTTTTCTTAACATATGCATGCCACCTCAAATTCTTCGCATCTATCAGATTGACAAACAAGTGTTGAAACCGTGATATTATAGGTAGATACCATATCACCTTGGCAGGAGAACTAGTTTTGGACTCTCCCAAAGTCATCAATTTATACCATGACGCACCACATTTTGGACAATCTTTCAAATCCACATAGTCCTTTTGAAATAATACACAATCATTCAGGCATGTGTGTATCTTCTTGGCCTCCATTCCCATTGGGCACAATAATTTCTTTACCTGATATGTTGAGATTGGTAGCTCATTTCCTTCAGGAAGCATTTCTTTCAACAAAGACAACAATGACGTGAAGCTTTTATCTCTCCATCTATTGTTAGCTTTCAGCTTATACAATCTCAACACAACGTTAAGCTTCATAAACTTAGTACAACCTGTGTATAATGGTATCTCAACATCATGCACAATGTTTCTAAACATGGGAGGTGGATCAGTTTTGGTGTGATCTACCCCACAACTATCCAGCATCGCATCAACGATGTCTACTGGAACTTGTTCATTCACATCTATGTCATCGGAGGCAATAACTTCTTCCATACAAGCACTGCTATCGACATCCACTGGTTTCGGGTTTGAAATCTCTCCATGCCAGCGCCATTATGTATAGCCTTGTACAATCCCATTGCACATGACATGACTTTTGATTTCGTCACCAGTGTTGACTTTCAAGTTGTTACTGCAATGCCTACATGGATAGTAGAACCTATCTCCAGGTTGTTTCGTATGTTCCTTGGCAAATCTAATAAACTGATCAAGACCAAAAATAAACTCTGGGGTGCAGCGTGCGAATGGACATCCATGATCTATCCATTCTATGATCAAAGAGAAAACAAGTATATATTACAAAAAGATTAGGTTCTAGGGTTAACAGATTAGAGTTTAAGCATGGTTAAAACTTTAGGGTTTAAGGTCTTATATATAATTAATGGCTAAAACATCCTAAGTGAGATTAGGTGTTCAAGAACAGTCCCAAACTGGGGACTATCCAAGATTTACTCCTATTGAGTAAATCTTGGACGGGTTTCTAGGCCAACAAATACATGTGTTGTCATTCTTATATATAATAAATGTGTACCACCTATCCCATTCTTGAACACCTAATCTCACTAGTAAGTGTATAATGTGTATTGGGTTTTCAAGAAAATGTCAACAACATTTCCCCACTGTTCTCCAAGTACATATGCAATTAGATAACAAACGGGGAAATGCTACCAAAATTTTGTTGAAAACCCAATACACATTATACACTTACATACTAAGTGAGATTAGGTGTTCAAGAACAGTCCCAAACCGGGGACTATGCAAGATTTACTCCTATGGACGGGTTTCTAGGCCAACAAATACATGTGCTGTCATTCTTATGTATAATAAATGTGTACCACCTATCCCATTCTTGAACACCTAATCTCACTAGTAAGTGTATAATGTGTATTGGGTTTTCAAGAAAATTTCGGCAGTATTTCCCCGCTGTTCTCCAAGTACATATGTACTTAGAGAAAAAACGGGGAAATGCTGCCAAAATTTTCTTAAAAACCCAATACACATTATAAACTTACATCCTAAGTGAGATTAGGTGTTCAAGAACAGTCCCAAACCGGGGACTATCCAAGATTTACTCCTAATGAGTAAATCTTGGATGGGTTTCTAGGCTAACAAATATAACACCAGTCCCTTGTTCACAACCCCATTCAACACACAATTTTCTTATAAAAACACTTGTGGACAACCATAACAACATATCAATTCTTCCTAAATTAATCAATGTATTATTTTATATATAACACAAATCTGGTGGGTATTACATAGCAAAAAACTCAACATGTCACAACAGAAACATGTCCTTAACCTAATATACAAATATTTGTAACATAACTCATTAGGAAGAGAGACCGTGAAACACCATGCATTGATTTGAAGTTTTCTTTCCCATATAAGGTTATTTGCAATTTCATGCTTGTTTCATTATCTTTCTTTCTAGTATTTCTACTTGAATTGCATATATAATCAATTTCATATAGATAACAACCACATTATGTTACTAATCATTACTTCATACTATGTCCTATGTAATTTTAACTTAAATAGGAATATGTCGATTTCTCTCCAAGTGACACATTAATAGCTTATGAATGTTTAGATGCATTTATACTATCAATTCCTAGGGTTTACTTTTTTACAGTAGAAAAATATAATAGGGGTTATTTTGATCATTTTGTTACTAAAAATTGTATGTCTCTATGTAACTTCCATAAATAAATTATGGCAATAGATAAAAAATTACAGCTCAATTGATAACAAAAGGGTAGATTAGAACCCTAATGTACTAAGATCCAACCCATTGCCCGCACCCTGAGGGTAGGGGGCTAGGAGCAGGAGCAAGGAGCAAAAGAGGAGGAAGAAGGGTACCACGAGTAGGAGCAGGAGTAGAGGAAGAAGAGGCACCGGAGGAGCAGGAGCAGGAGGCAGCGGTGGCGAGCGAGCGACGGTGGTGAGTGGGCGATGGCCAGAGCAGGAGCAAGAGTAGAGGAAGAAGATGCGAAGGGCCAGAGGAGCAGGTGGCGGCAACAACAAGAGGAAGTAGAGGAGTAGGCGGCGGCAGGCAGGAGTGGTGGTAGCAGCGGTAGCAACAGAGAAGGTAGACCGGCAACAGGGAAGGAGGAAGAGCAACAGATGGAGGCAGAATCGCCATACCCTAGTGAAATCGACAATGAAACAGAGAAAGGGGAAGAGCCTAGCTCGCGCGGGTGCTATTAAGTTAACAATAGGCGTCGGTTATTACCATAAACCGACGCTTAAAACTTTAGGCGTTGGTTACCACAAACACACCGATACTTATGTTCACTTATAATTGTCAGTTCCAAATAGAAAAACTGACGTCTATCTGTATATGCCGACAAAAAATAAATGTTCTGGAATTATGACCATAGGTGTCGGTTGCTAGAAAAAACCGACATCCATTGGACAATCTTAATGTAACATCCCTGACCTGGGTTATGCTTTAACCCTAGATGTTTTGTTTAATAAAGTTAATTATATGCTTGCTCTTATCTCTTGAAACGAAATTAATGCTCAAGAGGAACTTATGTTTCAATTTTAGTTCTTTTTCGAATAATGTTGAAACAATGTTTTGCTTGTTTTGGACTAAACTGCAAATTACCCAAGTTGAGGGGTTAACTTAAAAATGTTACATGGTAAAATGTTCCTCAAGTGTTGAAGCATCATAAGAATGAAAATGATGCAGAGGTATGGCTCCCACAAGCCTGAGCACTAAGAAAGAGCTGGTTGAGCAATGTTTATGCTTTAAAACCTAGTTTTGGTGTAATGTGCAAATTACCCAAAACCTAGGGTTCAATATGAAAAATACCACTTCTTGAGACTCCCTAATGTTTCTTGGTATCAATTAGAGAGAAGGAAATCAGGGGGGGCGTCTCATTTGAATCTCTTTGGAAGAGAGAGAATCTTGATATTAATATAATCAAGATTTAAGCATAATTGAAACCCTAATTCAATTTAATGCAAAAATAAATATATTAATTGAATTGCCCTTCAACAAAAAATGAGATGGTTGAATTTCCATAAGTATGGACGTCCTTGTGCCTTGTAAAGGCAGCGAAATATCTAAAGTGAGTGGAGATTCCACTCACATTAGTTAAAGAAAAAGTAATATCCACTCAATTTTGGATATTATTATTATATTGATTAAGGTGCTTAATTTGTTTTCTTTAATTCATGGAAAATGAAGAGGAATTACAAGGTGGGGGATATGTCTTTGTATGAAAGGGATAGAGGGGAGTATGTGGCACCAATTTTGGGAGTTGAAGGAATTAATTATCACTTTCTCTCTCATGAAATTCCTTTACATATATCCCATTTTTCACCCACATGAAAGACTCTTTTCGATCCTTCTTTCTTTCCTTGATTTGGCCATGCACTAGGGAGCTTAGAAGGAATAGGAGTACGTACCCCAACCTGTAGGTAAGGTCCATAGTCATCTTCAACCTTGATTTCATGGTGGAAATCGAAATTCAATGCTTAATTTCTTCTTTTCTTCATCCAATCTTCAACCTTAGCCATTCATTTCACTCAAAGACTTGAGAATGAGCCTTGGACAGTTGAGAGAGATTCATTCACCATTGAGGACGTGAAGCTTGAAGCTTGGACTCAGCTTTGAAGGTGGGTTATATAACTTGAACCCTTAAATGCCATTATTGCTTACAATTTATTCATTATATGTTGAACTTTTCTTCCTTCTCGATTTCCTTTTTGTTAGTTGTTGAAATCACCATAAGAATCACAATTAATTTCGAAGGTTTGAAGCTTGAATATGATGATGTCATATTAAGCACACACCTCAATAAAGGAATGGGCAAATGATTTTCAAAACTGATTGAGCTAATTCAGTTTCAAAACCGATTGAGTTGATTCGGTTTCAAGACCAAATGGGTGATTGAACCCAAGACTGAATGGGTAATTGAACCCAAGACCGAATGGGTAAATTACTTCAAAACCAAATGGGTAATTTAGTACAAGACCGAATGGGTAATTGACTTCAAGATTAAATGGGTAATTGAGTTCAAAACCGAATGGGTAATGGATCTCAAGATCGAATGGGTAAATTGAACTTCAAAACCGTTTGGGGTTAATTGCTGATGTGAATGATGAAGATCCAATGACTCAAATTGATTTAATTTAATGGATTCAAGAATGGGTGATCCAATGATTACTAACCCTAATTGGATTGAATTTTTGAAACCCTAAATCGATTGAGTCAATTTCTAAGTTGAATGACTCAAACGGTCTCAAGACCATTTGAGGGAAACAGTCTCAAGACCGTTTGAGACCAAACAATCTCAAGACCATTTGGAGGTCAAGGGTTGTGATAAATGATTGGAGATCCAAGGGATGTAATTTGATATACATTCAATGGTCCAATTGATGTATGATTCAATAAAGAAAACCCTAAAATCAATTGATTGATTGGAGGAAACTCTGGTTGATCCAGTTAGTTTCAAGGCGCTTTGGACCAAACGGTCTTGAGACCGTTTGAGTCCAAACGGTCTTAATACTATTAGGGATCAAACAGTCCTCAGAATGTTTGGAGGGCAAATGGTCTCAAACCGTTTGATGTTCATTTAGTTTCAATGATAAATTGAGTAAACGGTTTCATAACCAATTGAAGGAGTTAGGGCAAGACCGTTTGGAGGTCAAGCGCCTCAAGATCATTTGGAGGTACAAAAGATTCAAGACCGTTTAATGATACAATTGAACCAAGACCGTTTAAGGTCTAACGGTCTTCAAGACCGTTTGAAGGTCAAGGAGGTCAAAACCGTTTGAAGGTTTAAAAGTAACAAAACCATTTGGAGATCTAATAGTCTCAAAGCTATGAAAGATTAATTAACCCCATGATTGTTAATGATGTTTATCAAAGGTAATTACAATGGTTGCACCTTCAAGGTACTTAAGTGATTATTACCTTTTGAGTGGTTAACCTTTGATGCTTATGGAAGCAATGCCTCAATACGTTATCCTAACCCTAAATGTATGCATTTGAATGAAGGGTTGACCTAATCTAATCAAGCATGAAATAATCAACATCCTAGAGAGGAAGAGAGAGAGATAAAATTCATACATGTATAATAATCATGTAATGGTTAAGCCTAAACACTCTCAACATGAATATAATATGTAGTTAGGGTATGATCCTTGATAAAGAGATCATGAAACCGTAATTGAGAAGGTTGATGAATCCTAACCCTAATTTAGGGCAATGCTACATGAAACCCTAATCTAGGGTAATGACGTAACCCTAATCTAGGGTGTTGACATAAGAAATCCCAATTTAAGGTAATATAATGAAAAACCCTAATTTAAGAGGATGTTTCATGAAACCCTAATTTCGAGTAAAGTTACATAAAACCCTAATTTGGGGAAAAGTTATAACGAACCTTAATTCAGGAAAATGATGTCATGTGAAACCCTAATTAAGGGTGATGTCATGTGAAACCCTAATACAAAGATATGATGTGAAACCCTAATTAAGGGTGATGACATGTGAAACCCTAATGCAGAGATCTGATGTGAAACTCAATCCAGGGAGATGCTAAGTAATGGTATATGAAATCCTAGACCTGCTATAGGGTAAAGGTATGTGAAGCCCTAATCTTGGGTTATAGTGCATAAAACCCTAATCTTGGGCAATATGATGATAAACCATAACCCTAATTTGGGTAATGGGATGAGTATTCCTAATTGACATGAATTGGGAAATCCTAACCCTAATGAGGGGTTATGGTGTTACCCTTATATAGCATGATATTGATATGTAATTGGTATAACTGTTATCATGTGTACTAACCATGCAGGTGTCATGAGATGTTGAACATATCCAAGTATGAGCTATGATGTTTTATTATTGAAATTGTTTTATGGGCCTTGTGAGCCATAATATGCTTTGTTGCCTAATAAGAGGTAATAAGAGATTAATGGGCTTTAAGTGCCAAGTGAGATGCTTGTATTGCAAGTACCATGTTTACCTTGGTCAGATGACCTGAAGGTATTAGTTACCTGATAAGTGGTAACAAGTGTTCTCTGATGAACTGAGGGTTTGAATACACACATTCCATAATCATGATGATGAGATGTTATGGGATGAGAATGCCCCTGATGTGACAAGGGATTGAGATCCCAATGTTTTACAAAGCTTTAAAAAGTACTTAATAGAAGTATTACTCATTCTTTGTATCATTTGTTATAATAATTTATGTTTGAAAACCTGACTGATGTAAAAGAATATGGTAATGTACTTAATTAATCAAGTGAAATCTTATCATGTAGAGCCTTGACCATAGATCCATCATCGTCAGTAGTTTGGTGATGGTGAAATAGGTTTTCCTATGAGATCTCCTGGAGGGCATATTGTTGAGTATGTGGGGGTTTTGGGCGCGAATATCCTTACGCCCTAATGGAGGAATTGATGTGAGATAAACATTAAATCTCTCAATAATTCATTATATATGCCGGGATGGATGTAGCACTAATCTCCCAAATACCTGGATGGATGTATCATAAATCTCCGGATAATATTAATGTTGGATTGATGTGGGATAAACATGAAATCTCTTGATTGTAAAGAGAGTACAACTGCCACTGTAACTCTATAGCAAAGTTGCCAGTATACCCTGGAAAGCTATTTAGCAGAGACACAAGATTTCCTGCATTTTGTCCTCACACTTACTGAGGAGGATGAGGTCATGGGAATCCGGCTCTTCCTTGATCTATGTATGGTACTGATTATGACTTTGCAATGGTCACTTGGAGTATGAGAAGTATATCTCATCTCCTCAGGGCTTAAGTATGATTGTGAAATGTAATCAGCTATGTAGCATATTTGCTTAAGGTTGAAATACGAGAATCACTGGTTGATGTTACTTTGCCTAGCATATCTTAGATAGATAAAAGTTATATATTTTCTTCAATTCCTTATTGGACAAGTAACATGCTGCTTTATCAGGTTATAGATGAAATGCTGGGAATAAGAATATTGCCCTAGTCCATTTATATGTTGATTTATCTGTTGTTAAAAATATACGATTCTTCTGCTCAATTTTATTCTATTAAGTTGCAATAATAATATTTCTGGTGGAGAGTTATATCTCTCGCTGGGACAATTTTCAATTGTCTCACCCCCGTGGGATCCAACTTTTTAGGTAAACACAGAAGAAGAGGTAGAAACCCTATAGCAGGGGAAGAGCAGCAACAACAACATGGATAACAGTGATATCTTAGGTGGAGGCACTGGCTGTCATGTTTTGTATAGAGAGTCCTATGTGTCGTCTCTGTACTCTCAGGTCCTCGGAGTTAGTAGTTAGTACTTTAATGAATCGATCTGAGATTTTGGCTTGAGCCTCAAGGTTCTTATGCTTTCTATGTATAGTCAAGGCAGCTGATGCTTGTAATCCTCGAGATGAAGCGGTACATGATATGTACTTATGAACCAGGATGTAAATAAAGTACATTGGTTCTTGATAAAAGAGTTTTCGTGTGTATGGATCTTTTTGAAAATGGTTTTAATTTTTACTGATTTTCAGTAATTCCACTGCTTATGTTTAAATTCCACAATACTTACACTGTGACAGTCTGATATGGTGTTGGGTCATCTCAGTTTAGTGGTATGAGAGCTCTAGGTTCGCTGAGTCTACAAAGACATAGGATTAAGGTTGTTGAGTCTGTTCTAGTGTCTTCCAGTAATCTGATAGTGTTTTCTGCTCATATAGGAGGAGAAGAAGAACTTAAAAATGTCTAGATCACATGAAGAATATGCTGCTGAGAGCAGCATTGCTGCACCAGGAAGAGGTGCAAGGGACCAGGATAGGGAAGAACCAGAACCTGAACACCCCCAGCTTAACCAGGCTGCATTGGATAACCCATCCTTCCAAGATCTATTTGGACAGTTCATGGAAACCATGACGCATATGGCAGATAAGATTCACCACCTGCACCTAGGGTACCAGCTCATAATGAAGTACAAGGAGTTGGCAAGACTTTTGAACGACTTTGCCAGGTTAGAGCCACAAATTATGCTGGTACAACTGACCCAACAGATGCAGATATGTGGCTAACTGAGCTGGAGAAGGCCTTCAGAATCCTTAATATCCCAGAAGTTGAGAAGGTGAGACATGCAGTGTACCTTCTGAAAGGGAGTGCTGGCCACTGGTGGACTATAGAAGAGGGCAAGAGGCCAGGTGTTGAGATCGGATGGGAAGAATTCCAATGAGAATTCATCAATAGATACTTCCCTAAGACATTTCTAGATGAGAAGATCTCTCAGTTTGAGAGGTTAAGGCAAGGACCAATGAACATTAGCGAGTATGAAGCTAAGTTCATGGAACTTTTGCAGTTCTGTCTGCATATGGCTACTACAGATGAGGAGAGGATTTGACGCTTTGAGAAGGGGCTGAACGCTAATTTGACCACTCCTATGTCTGCTTTAGAGAACATGGAGAGATTCGCCACCTTTGTGGAGTCTGTGAGATGGATAGAAAGGTCGGTAATTGAGAAGCATCAGACCAAGAGTAAGAAGGTGTATACTCAGTTTCAAGGACAAGGGTCCAAAAGTTTTAAGAAACAGAGATTTGCTGCACCAATAGCACCACCAAGGTTCAATAACCAGACACAATGGACGTCAAGTAGGGGTAGAGGCCGTAGTTTACCGCCTGACGGAGCCCACAACTCGACATCAGTGTCAGTAACAGGACCACCCAAGCTACAGAGGGAGACTAGAGGTTGTTTTATATGTGAAAAGATGGGGCATTTGATGAAAGATTGTCGAGTTAGGGATGCAAGTGTGACTCAACCTCAGAGGCAGAGTCAACAAGGATCTCATAGGAGACAGTTTTTGAGTGGAGCTAGAGGACATGGACAAGCGTCCCAAGATGGTTCGTTGGCACCCAACAACCGAGCACAGAGTCAACATCAAGAAATGGCGAGATTCTATGCGATGAATCAACCTAAAGCAGTAGTCAATCCTTGAGTTGTGACAGGTTAGATGGAACTATTTCATTATGATATGTCTTCATCCTACTTCGTATCTGTTCTAATTGATACGGGTGCTACACATTCCTTTATCACTTGAAGAGTGATTCATGACTACAACATGACTGCCAGTCATAGAGCAGATAATTTGCAATTAGAAACCCCTTTGTTGGGATCTACAGTGTTGCGAGAGGTGTGTTCTCCCTGCATTCTTTCCTTTTCTAAACATCACATTCAAGTGGATTTTATACCACTTAAGATGCATGGGTTTGATATAATTCTTGGAATGGACACCCTAGAAAAGTATAAGGTCGTCTTGGATTGTGATTCCAAGCAAGATGTGTTCACATATGATGGTGACACATGGATCTTTCAGGGAGATAGAAATATTCTTCCAACCTGTCTTGTGTCATCTATGGTAGCGGAGAAGCTGTTGAGACAAGGATGTTTTGCATTAATGGCTCATGTGGTAGATACCATAATGGAGAGCTCCAATCTTTCTGAAGTTCCGATAGTTAGGGAGTATTAAGATGTATTCTCTGAGGAACTTCCAAGTGTTCCTCTGCCCCAAGAGATTGATTTTGAGATTAATCTAATCCCGGGCACATGACCAATAGCACAAACACCGTATAGAATGGCACCTACTGAGATGGCATAGCTCAAGAAACATGTGTAGGAGTTGCTTGAGATAGATTTTATCTTACTAAGTACTTCACCATGGGGTGCTCCAGTTCTCTTTGTTAAGTAGAAGGACAGATCGATGTGATTATGCATTGATTACAGATAGTTGAATAAAGTAACAATAAAGAACAAGTATCCTCTGCCAAGGATCGATGACCTGTTTGATCAGTTGCGTGGTGCAACTATATTCTGTAAGATAGATCTAAGGTTGAGATATCATCAGTTGTGTATCAAGGAGAGTGACATTCCTAAGTCTGCCTTTAGGATAAGGTATGGTCACTATGAGTTCATAGTTATGTCATTTAGACTAACTAATGCACCAGCTGCATTCATGGAACTCATGAATAGAGTCTTTTGACCTTTTCTTGATCAGTTCATAGTAGTCTTCATAGATGACATCTTGATATATAGTAGAGATGCTCAACAGCATGAGCAACACCTCCATCAGGCTTTAACTTTGCTAAGAGAGCATGAGCGGTATGCTAAGTTTAGCAAATGTGAGTTCTGGTTATCAGAAGTTTCTTTTCTAAGACGTAATATCTGCCTCAGGTATCCGTGTTGATCCTAAGAAGGTAGAATCTGTCCTACAATGGGAACAACCAAAGACACCGACGGAGATACGCAGTTTCCTAGGACTAGCAGGATATTACAGGAGGTTCATTAAGAACTTCAGTTCTATAGCTTTACCCCTAACCAAGTTGACCAGGAAGGATGTTCCTTTTGTATGGAATGACAAGTGTCAACATTCTTTCTAGCTGTTGAAAGAAAGGTTAACAAGTGCACCTGTGCTGGTGTTACCTGAGCAAGGGAAGGGGTACATAATTTTCTGTGATGCATCTAAGAATGGTCTAGGATGTGTGTTGATGCATGATAATCAAGTGATTTCTTTCACTTCTCGACAACTTAAGAAACACGAGGACAATTATCCGACACATGATCTAGAGCTAGCTGTTGTGGTCCATGCTTTGAAGATCTGGAGACATTATCTCCATGGAGAAACATTCTAGATTTTCACAGACCATAAGAATCTAAAATATATCTTCTCACAATATGAGTTGAACATGAGACAATGCCACTGGATGGAGTTAATCAAGGACTACGATTGTACAATTGATTATCATCTAGGGAAGGATAATGTAGTGGCTGATGCACTAAGCATGAAATCATCATCAGCGGCCTTAGATAAGGCACAATTGAACTCCTTAGTGTGCTTTAAAAGATATATGCTTATCTCCTTGAAGCAAAACAATATACAGCTTAAGGTATCGTTGTTAGCTGGGCTGTTAGCTGAGATGCACATAAAACCTACTCTGGGACAGCAGATTAAAAAAGCACAACAAGTTGATGCCATGGTTCAGCAAATCAGGTCAGAGTATGGTAGTGAGAAACATGATGGCTTTCATGAGTCAGAAGATCAGGTAGTCTATTACCATGGTAGGATGGTAGTACCTGATGCCAATGACTTAAGGAAGTTAGTTTTAGAGGAAGCCCATTCTTTGATGTATGCAATGCATCCAAGGAGCACCAAAATGTATCATAACTTGAAATATATGTATTGGTGGCCTGGATTGAAGAAGGATGTTGATGAGTTTGTAATGCTGTGTCCGGTGTGTCAGCAGGTTAAAGCTGAATATCAAAAGCCCACAAGAATAATGCAACCTTTGTCTATACTGCAGTGGAAATGGGATCACATGACTATGGACGTTGTGGTTGGTTTATCGAGAACAACCAAAGGTCATGATTCCATATGGGTGATAGTTTATAGGTTGACTAAGACAACACATTTCCTTCATGTCAAAACAACCTACACTACTGAGAAGCTTGCACAGATATATATAGATGAGATAGTGCAGTTGCACGAGATTCCAACTACTATTGTTTCTGATAGAGGTCCCCAGTTTACGAGTCATTTTTGGGGATGACTACATAAAGCTTTGGGTACACAGTTAAGGTTTAGTACTGCCTTTCACCCACAGACAAATGGACAATCTAAGAGGACCATACAAACCTTGGATGATCTACTTAGGGCATGTGTCCTTCAGTTTGTAGGAAGTTGGGATCTGCACATCAGCTTGATAGAATTTGCCTACAATAATAGCTATCAGCATAGTATTGATATGGCACCATATGAAGCATTATATGGTAGACGCTGTAGATCTCTTTTATGTTGGTATGAAACTGGAGAATATCAACTTTTGGGTCCTGAACTTGTGCGACAGACAACTGAGAAGATTAAAGTAATACAGCAACAATTAAAGACTGTGCAGGATAGATAGAAGTTGTACGTCGACAAATGGTGAAGACCTTTAGAATTCCAAGTTGGAGATAGAGTATATCTCAAGGTATCACCTTGGAAAGGTGTCCTTAGATTTGGAAATAAGGGAAAGTTAGCTCCTAGATTTGTGGGGCCTTATCCAATCATTGAATGGATTGGAAAGGTAGCCTATAAGCTAGAGTTGCCACCCGAGTTGCATAAGTTGCATCCAGTGTTCCATATCTCCATGTTGAGAAAGTGTCATCCTGACACAGAGTTAATTTTGCAACCTGTGGAGGTAGAATTAAATGATGATATATCATATGTTGAAGGACCTGTGATGATCCTTGATAAAAGAATTAAAAAGCTGAAAAATAAAGACATATGTCTTGTGAAAATTCTCTGGCATCATCATGGCATTGAATAAGCTACGTGGGAGCTAGAGGAAGAGATGAGGAGGAAGTACCCTTCTCTTTTCTCTTGATAATTTCGGGGACGAAATCCCTGTTAGGGGTGGATAATTTGTAACATCCCTGACCTGGGTTATGCTTTAAACCTAGATGTTTTGCTTAATAAAATTAATTATATGCTTGATCTTATCTCTTGAAAAGTAATTAAGTCTCAAGAGGAACTTATGTTTCAATTTTAGTTCTTTTTCGAATAATGTTGAAACAATGTTTTGCTTGTTTTGGACTAAAGTGCAAATTACCCAAGTTGAGGGGTTAACTTGAAAATGTTACATGGTAAAATTTTCCTCAAGTGTTGAAGCATCATAAGAATGAAAATGATGTAGAGGTATGGCTGCCACAAGCCTGAGCACTAAGAAAGAGCTTGTTGAGCAATGTTTATGCATTAAAACCTAGTTTTGGTGTAATGTGCAAATTACCCAAAACCTAGGGTTCAATATGCAAAATACCAATTTTGAGAGTCCCTAATGTTTCTTGGTATCAATTAGAGACAAGAAAATTAGGGGGGGCATCTCATTTGAATCTCTTTGGAAGAGAGAGAATCTTGATATTAAAATAATCAAGATTTAAGCATAATTGAAACCCTAATTCAATTTAATGCAAAAATAAATATATTAATTGAATTTCAACAAAAAATGAGATGGTTGAATTTATATATGTATGGACGTCCTTGTGCCTTTTAAAGGCAACGAAATATATAAAGTGAGTAGAGAGTCCACTCACATTAGTTAAAGAAAAAGTAATATCCACTCAATTTTGGATATTATTATTATATTGATTAAGGTGCCAAATTTGTTTTCAATAATTCATGGATAATGAAGAGGAATTACAATGTGGGGGGGATGGATTCGTATGCAAGGGATAGAGGGGAGTATGTGGCACCAATTTTGGGAGTTGAAGGAATTAATTATCACTTTCTCTCTCATGAAATTCCTTTACATATATCCCATTTTTCACCCACATGAAAGACTCTTCTCGATCCTTATTTCTTTTCTTGCTTTGGCCATGCACTAGGGAGCTTATGAGAAATAGGAGGACGTACCCCAACCGGTAGGTAAGCTCCATAGTCATCTGCAACCTTGATTTCATGGTGGAAATCGAAATTCAATGCTTAATTTCTTCTTTTCTTCATTCAATCTTCAACCTTAGCCATTCATTTCACTCAAAGACTTGATAATGGGACTTGGACAGTTGAGAGAGATTCATTCACCATTTAGGACGTGAAGCTTGAAGCTTGGACTCAGCTTTGAAGGCGGGTCATATAACTTGAACCCTTAAATGTCATTATTGCTTGCAATTTATTCATTATATGTTGAACTTTTCTTCCTTCTCGATTTCCTTTTTGTTAGTTGTTGAAATTACCATACGAATCACAATTAATTTCGAAGGTTTTCAGCTTGAAGATGATGATGTCATATTAATCACACACCTCAACAAAGGAATGGACAAATGGTTTTCAAAACCGATTGAGTTAATTCGGTTTCAAAACTGATTGAGTTGATTCAGTTTCAAGACCGAATGGGTGATTGAACCCAAGACCGAATGGGTAATTGAACCCAAGATCAAATGGGTAAATTACTTCAAAACAAAATGGGTAATTTAGTACAAGACCAAATGGGTAATTGACTTCAAGATTGAATGGGTAATTGAGTTCAAAACCGAATGGGTAATGGATCTTAAGATCGAATGGGTATATTGAACTTCAAAACCATTTGGGGTTAATTGCTGATGTGAATGATGAAGATCCAATGACTCAAATTTATTTAATTTAATGAATTCAATAATGGGTGATCCTATTATTACTAACCCTAATTGGATTGAATGGTTGAAACCCTAAATTGATTGAGTCAATTTCTAAGTTGAATGACTCAAAGGGTCTCAAGACTGTTTGAGGGAAAATGGTCTCAAGATCGTTTGAGACCAAA
The DNA here is from genome assembly GCA_963693085.1 of Alisma plantago-aquatica. Taxonomy (NCBI): domain Eukaryota; kingdom Viridiplantae; phylum Streptophyta; class Magnoliopsida; order Alismatales; family Alismataceae; genus Alisma; species Alisma plantago-aquatica. The sequence continues at coordinate 578,520,376 of OY856409.1, read as the reverse complement.
TGGTCTCAAGACCATTTTGAGGTCAAGGGTTGTGATGGATGATTGGAGATACAAGGGATGTAATTTGATATACATTCAATGGTCTAATTGATGTATGATTCAATAAAGCAAACCCTAAAATCAATTGATTGATTGGAGGAAACTCTAGTTGATCCAATCGGTTTCAAGGTGCTTTGGACCAAACGGTCTTGAGACCGTTTGAGTCCAAATGATCTTGAGACCATTTGGGATCAAACGGTCCTCAAACCGTTTGGAGGGCAAATGGTCTCAAACCGTTTGATGTTCATTCAGTTTCAATGATAAATTGAGTAAACGATTTCAAAATTGATTGAAGGAGTTAGGGCAAGACCGTTTGGAGGTCAAGCACCTCAAGACCATTTGGAGGTACAAAAGATTCAAGACTGTTTAAAGATACAATTGAACTAAGACCGTTTAAGGTCTAACGGTCTTTAAGACCGTTTGAAGGTCAAGGAGGTCAAAACCGTTTGAAGGTTTGAAAGCAACAAAACCGTTTACAGATATAATAGTCTCAAAGCTATGAAAGATTAATTAAACCTATGATTGTTAATGATGTTTATCAAAGGTAATTACAATGGTTGCACCTTCAAGGTACTTAAGTGATTATTACCTTTTGAGTGGTTAACCTTTGATGCTTATGGAAGCAATGCCTCAATACACTATGCTAACCCTAAATGTATGCACTTGAATGAAGGGTCAACCTAATCTAATCAAGCTAGACATAATCAACATCCTAGAGAGTAAGAGAGAGAGAGAGAATGAGAGAGATAGGAATTCATACATGTATAATAATCATGTAATGGTTATGCCTCAACACTCTCAACATGAATATAATATGTAGTTAGGGTATGATACTTGATAAAGATATCATGAAACCCTAATTGAGAAGGTTGATGAACCCTAACTCTAATTTAGCACAATGCTACATGAAAACCTAATCTAGGGTAATGATATAACCCTAATCAAGGGTGATGACATAAGAAATCCCAATTTAGGGTAATATAATGAAAAACCCTAATTTAAGAGGATGCTTCATGAAACCCTAATTTCGGGTAAAGTTACATAAAACCCTAATTTGGGGAAAAGTTATAACGAACCTTAATTTGGGACAATGATGTCATGTGAAACCCTAATTAAGGGTGATGTCATGTGAAGCCCTAATACAGAGATATGATGTGAAACCCTAATTAAGGGTGATGACATGTGAAACCCTAATGCAGAGATCTGATGTGAAACTCAATCCAGGGAGATGCTAAGTAATTCTATATGAAATCCTAGCCCTGATATAGGGTAAAGGTATGTGAAGCCCTAATCTTGAGTTATAATGCATAAAACCCTAATCTTGGGCAATATGATGATAAACCATAACCCTAATTTGGTTAATGGGATGAGTATTCCTAATTGACATGAATTGGGAAATCCTAACCCTAATGAGGAGTTATGGTGTTACCCTTGTATAGCATGATATTGATATGTAATTGGTATAACTGTTATCATGTGTACTAACCATGCATGTATCATGAGATGTTGAACATAGCCAAGTATGAGCTATGATGCTTTATTATTGAAATTGTTTTATGGGCCTTGTGAGCCATAATATGCTTTGTTGCCTAATAAGAGGTAACAAAAGATTAATGGGCTTTAAGTGCCAAGTGAGATGCCTGTATTGCAAGTATCATGTTTACCTTGGTCAGATGACCTGAAGGTATTAGTTACCTGATAAGTGGTAACAAGTGTTCTTTGATGAACTAAGGGTTTGAATACCCATATTCCATAATCATGATGATGAGATGTTAAGGGATGAGAATGCTCGTAATGTCATAAGGGATTGAGATCCCAATGTTTTATAAAGCTTTAAAAAGTACTTGATAGAAGTATTACTCATTCTTTGTAGCATTTGTTATAATAATTTATGTTTGAAAACCTGACTGATGCTAAAAGAATATGGTAATGTACTTAATTAATCAAGTGAAATCTTATCATGTAGAGCCCTGGCCATAGATCCATCATCGTCCGTAGTTTGGTTATGGTGAAACAGGTTTTCCTACGGGATCTCCTAGAGGGCACACTGTTGAGTATGTGGGGGTTATGGGCACAAATATCCTTATGCCCTAATGAAGGAATTGATGTGAGATAAACATTAAATCTCTCAATCTTTCATTATATATGCCAGGATGGATGTATCATTAATCTCCCGAATACCGGGATGGATGTATCACGAATCTCCCGATAATGTTAATGCCAGATCGATGTGAGATAAACATGAAATCTCTCGATTGCGAATAGAGTACAACCGCCACTGTAACTCTATAGCGAAGTTGCTAGTATACCATGGAAATCTATTTAGTAGAGACATAATATTTCCTGCATTTTGTCCTCACACTGACTGAGGAGGATGAGGTCATGGGAATCCGACTCTTCCTTGATCTATGTATGGTACCGATTTCGAATTCACAATGGTCAGTTGGAGTATGAGTGGTATACCTCATCTCCTCAGGGCTTAAGTATGTTTGTAAAATTTAATCAACCATGTAGCATATTTGCTTAAGGTTGAAATATGATAATCACTGGTTGATGTTACTTTGTTTAGCATATCTTAGACAGATAAAAGTTATATATGTTCTTCAATTCCTTATTGGACAAGTAACATGCTGCTTTATCAGGTTATTGCTGAAATGCTTGGAATAAGAATATTGCCCTAATATGTTTAGATGTTGATTTATCTACTGTTAAAAATGTATGATTCTTCTGCTCAGTTTTATTCTATTAAACTGCAATAATAATATTTCTAGCCGAGAGTTATATCTCTCATTGGGATAATTTTCAATTGTTTCACCCCGTGGGATCCAAATTCTTAGGTAAATGCAAAAGAAGAGGCAGAAACTCTACAGTAGGGGAAGAGCAGCAAGAACAACAGGGACAATAGTGATATCTCAGGTGGAGGCACTGGTTATCATGTTTTGTATAGAGAGTCCTATGTGCCGTCTCTGTACTCTCAGGTCCTCGGAGTTAGTAGTTAGTACTTTAATGAATCGATCTGAGATTTTGCCTTGATGCCTCGAGGTTCTTATTATGTCTATGTATAGTCAAGGTAGCTGATGCTTGTAATCCTCGAGAAGAAGCGGTACATGATATGTACTTATGAACCAGGATGTAAATAAAGGACATTGGTTCTTGATAAAAGAGTTTTCCTGTGTATGGATCTTTTTGAAAATGGTTTTAATTTTTAGTAATTCTGCTACTTATGTTTTAATTATGCAATTAATTACATTGTGACGGTCTGATCTGGTGTTGGGTCATCTCACTTAACCCTAAACATTTTTGTGAGGACGGCGCGCGGAACCTTATTTGCGTCAATTTTTCCACAAAAATCGACGACCTTTGGAGGTAATTTTTTTTCATTATTAGACATCATTTATTAGGTCTAAAACCGACACCGTATGTGAAACTTTGGGAGGTAATTTTTTTTCACTTGAAAAATTGGATTTCGTGGGCTATGTTAGGCGTCAGTTCGTCTTAGGGAGCCAACGCTTAATAAAAAGTGATACCCGTGTCTGGCCGGTATTCAAATATAGATGTTGGTCTCTGTAATTAGCCGACGTTATAGGGTTTATGCGTCAGTTTTTGGTAATAACCGATGTCTCTAAATGTGATGTTATAAGCTATTTCTGTAGTAGTAATCATCATCATCTTAGGTTATCTAGGTTACTCCCTAGCCTAACCTTTTCCATGGATTTAGACAATAACTATCATCTAAACTCTCTCATCTAGACATGATGTTACATCTCTTTCTCTTAGGTTTCATGGACACTCACTGCCTTTCTGTGTGTGGTAACATTTTTCATATGTACATATATACTAATATCTAGAATAGTTTTCTCCAATGTTCAAACAGACGAAATAAACCACCATAATTCATCTGATCAAAACCAAAACCAAAACGAGTTACCACACTCATTAGTAAGTCTAGTACCATGACACTTAGAGAACTATCTGGAACATGGTGCATACCTGTGTAGCTACCCTAAGCACATGCCTGGAACATATGTCAAGGGCGGTAATAAGAACTCCCTTTTCTCACCCTCTTGAACCTACAACCCATACTATAGGACAGAAGGAGTTGAAAAGAAAGATTCTAGGGATTAAAATAGTCTACACTCAATTATAGAACATCTAGGTTCTAACCTAGAGGCTAATTCAACATAGTCCACAAAGGATAACACATTGAGTTTCTAGGTTTGAGATGTAATGTGAATTTAGTTTGTGTTTCATGTGAGAAATGTTTGGTGTAGTTATTTTTCATGCTCTGATACCATCTGTCACAGAACCGGAAATTCTAGTCCCATGAACCAAACGAATACCAAACACAACATGCAGTAGCGTGAAATGCTTCGCATACATGAACAAATAACAAGATAAAGGCACCATTCATAATCTCAACAATCAACAATATATATTAAGAAAAATTGTTTAGTACAAGGTTTCAAGTACATATTCAAGAGTATAATTTTTCGAGTCTGCTCATGTACACTATGGATCTAACAACAAGAACACCTGACATAGATCACTAAGCCCATCAACTTCTAACAATCTCTAAACCTATAAAATATGTAAAACAAGGTGGGTCAAGCACACGAGGTGCTGAGTACAGGGCTAAAAGGTACATATACATATGCTTCACATAATTTGAATAAATTTGCAGAAGTAAACGAGAAAGAATAAACAAGTTAATTATTTAGATTAATGAGAGGCCATGTTTTATGTCATTTCACTCCAATTATACCATCATTTCATGCATTCATCAATATCATATATTTGTAAGGCATTTTATGGAAAACTTCTCATTGGGAAGAGTCTATCAGGGTGCTCAAGATTATCTAACCCTTTTATCAACGATCCACCCTATCTTGATAAATCAAGTAGTATACCCATCCTCATGTCCTTACCCCAAAACTTTAGGAAGGTGAAGGAGGTTTTTATAATGGATTTTCTACATTATGTTTTCAAGTTATAAAATACGGTATGAGACAAACATTGAGTACAATACTAGAGTACTACATGGAAATATTTGAGAAAGTAAACAAGCATGCATATGTATCATGTTCAAGAAAGAAAGCCATAATCATATAATTATTAAATCATGTACCTGATTCAGATATTCATAATCTAACCTTGACCATCTAGATCTCAATCAACACCTGGTTCAATACAAGATTACATACATGCATTAGATTCTCACCATTAACCCTAAATAGCTTCACTTTATGGTTTTTGGCCAAGTTAGGTTCAACATTGATTATTGGTGCATTTGATGACCTTTTACTAATTTAGGGTCCATCACAGAGGTGTGAGACAAGTCTCATGTCATTTTGAGGTTCCATGCATTTTATATGATCATTACAAGATTCATATTCCTCATGTATATTTAGGGGTCAAAAGATTCATAATAGAGTAACCAAGGTCATGATTATCAAGTTGTGGGACTTTGATAAGATATGAGATCACATCATCAAGATAAGGACACAAGAAGCTTATTCAAATATAGGTGGATGTCCCTTAGAGTCTGGGCATCAAACAACCAACATTGATATCAACATACCCACATACATTCATTACCCCCCATATAAGGTGTTTATGATAAGGGTCCATCATATGACCTAAGTGGGACATCCCCATCATAGGGGTATATGCATTTAGGACATGAGATTAAGACGTATATTGAGATTAGGGCACAAGTTGTACAATCAAGTCATATAGGACATAATAGGTCTCAAAGGGGTAGAAACATCATTATATTATGAATAGGATTGGCCTTATCCATTAGGTCATAATACATCATGGTTCTACGAGTTTTCAATTCTACTAGGGTTGGGTGCATAAAAAAGGTCAGGGATCTCATTTGTTCAAGGTTAAAAAAACATCATCATAAAAGAGTCACATTCAAGCATCTCAAGCCATATAGACACTCACACAGTAGAAGGGGGGTATGGGCTGATATTAGAGTCATATAGGAGCATAAGGTTACTAATCTTCAAGGTTAGGATGATTCTAGATGTTCATTAGAAGCAATATTAGGAATCTAGAGCAAGGTTCATCATTAAACTTCAAAAGCAAGTTGCTTTATACAATTAAGAACATTCATGAGAAATAGGGATGTTTAGTAGTTAAAACATATTAAAAGAACTTCTAAGTAACTAATTTCACATTTAGAAGGGTAGAGATGCATCAAAGTGCCAACATTTAGCACACTTAAGCATTTATCATGGTCAAACAAGGTCAAACTTCATATTTAAGCAAAACCGGAGGATTAGAAGAAAAATTAGAATCTTCAAGTTAGTCCATGTTGTAGGCCTCATCAAGATGATCAATTTGGTATGTTGGTTCATATTGTTTGGCCAAGGGGTTTAGGAGATATCTATTTTAGAAACTTTACATTAGAACTATAGGGATATAGAGGAGGCGTTACCATTTGTTTATCAAGTAAAGCGACCGATCGTAGCCGTTCTCCATTGATCTAGTGGCCTGCTAGAACCGTGCCTCCCTTGCATCGAGCCACTACTCAGACGCTGGTCCAACTGCCCAAAACCTCCGCGGAATGCCCCTCTACTACCTTTCCTTGGTCACTGGCCGCTCCCACACGTTCCAGTTTGCCCCTCCCAGCCTAACCCGCTCACGCACGCAGGGTGGCCTACGTGGAGGAGAGGTCATGACTCCCAACCTTTCTAGGGGCCAAAGTGAAGATGGTAGATCCTACCTTGTTGCGTCAGAGTCGGGGCAGGCCTCAGGTGCGACGAATGTCGCCCGTATCGAAGACGCCCAACCTTGGGCCTGCGGCGGCAGCCATGGAATTAGATAAGCAAAGGAGGGAGCTTTGAGGCAAGAAAAGGAGTCAAACAAGGGGATCATCAAAATGCTTTTTTAGAACAGTTCCTTTTCTCAATTTACAACAAGTGTTAACCATTGTATTAGATCGCGTGGTCTTATGGGGGTGCTTTACACAACATGTGATCGCATGTTGTATTAGATGTATTTTATACAACAGTTGAAACATGTTGTCTTTTAAGGAATGACATGTTGTAATATGGGTATTTTACACAACATGTGGTGCACATGTTGTAATATATATTATACAACAGTTGAACGGCGTTGTCTTTCGCTAAACACACCCGTTGTAATAGGTGTATTTTTTACAACATGCGGTTCACCCGTTCTAATATATATATATATATTATACAACATTCGAAGCATGTTGTCTTTCACTAAACACACCCGTTGTAATAGGTAGGTCTATTACAACATGCAGTGCACCTGTTGTAATATACATGTTTATACAACATTTGGAGTATGTTGTCTTTTCATACATTTAACCATTGTAATAGGATTGTTTAGACAACATGGTGTGTGACTGTTGTAATATACACAATTTATACAACAGGTTATGCATGTTGTAGTTCACTAGAAACACCTGTTGTAATAGGTGTATTTTTTCCTGACAAACCTGTTGTAATAGGTGTGGATAACACAACATGTGTTGTTTGTTGTAGAATCATACATTTTACAACATATCATTAACTGTTGTCTTTGATTAGAGTTTGACAGGTCATATATCGAACCAATTGTATTGATCAAATTAACCATATTATTAATAAACTATAATAAATATGCAATTATACTTTTTCATTTCACAAACAAACACATAGTTGAATAAAATTTCCATCAAACCTTGAAAGAAAGTTGTACTAAATTTAATTAATATTAAATCATCCATACAACGATTCAATAATACAAAGTACTGAGTATCCACTCTAGAATCGAACTGAAAACTTACTAAAAAAGTTTCACACATTGGTCTATGCTAAAGAACAAATGTCTCCCCCACATGTCACATAATATTATGTGTGCTCAAGAACACATGTCGCCCACTCATTTTAGACCTCATCGATTTCTTCTTGGTTGAAGCAACGACCAATATACTTAGAATAATACTGCAATCATATGACAAATATATCAACATATTGTGATTTTTTCAATTTATTTAGAAATTTGAACAAACTAAAAGAATATAATGTTAAGTAGCTTACACATTCAGGAATATTTCTATTTCTCACATCAAAGATGTCTTTCATATACTTCAGCACATAATACCCGCAATCTGTATTGTTCGGCTGCTTTGGACACTGTACAAAATAAATATTAATTTGTTATCGAAATAATTGTGAGAACTTGTTAGCAAATAAGAGGATGGAAAGGTATAAATAGCCAGAAAACTTAATAAAAAGTATGTGTAAACATAATAAAAAATGCTATAAGAGTTGTATTTTGGAAAGCGTGAAGCATGCGGATTGCCCACCTTGAAGCGGGAAGCGGGAAGCGGGTTTTGAAGCGGAACAAAGCGGGCGCTTTTTGAAAAAGCGGTTTACATCATTTTAAATAAATATGTAGAATTTTGTGACTGTCGTACTACCAACAAGAAGAAATATTACTCAACAGTCAAGTGTTTTGAATAATATTTCACTGCTTCAAATGAATTTCACAGATCAAAATGAGTCTTAATATTGATTTCTAATTAGTAATTAATTAGAATAGTCATGTAATCTGCAATCCGCTTATTATGTATAATTTATTTCTGCTTATTTGCTAGGTTGTTAATTATTCAATACATTGTAGGAACAAAAAGTAGCACATGATATACTACTTAAGTACTACTACGTGATAAAGCATCATCGTATACTAGGTCATATATTTCTTCTTCAATATTCAGTACATTCCTAACTAGTACTACTACATGATGTTAAATAGACGTTGGATGCTCCATCTCGTTGCATGGAAATCTTGAAAAATGGGCCATACAGGTAAAGTACCCGCAACATTGCACGAGTTACTGTATTTTGTTCCTATAATAGCTTCATTTTTATCTTCTAAACCCAATTCCCATGTGGTTTTTGAGTCTAGACTCTAAAAAATGTGAGATCACCATATTTCTTGCATGAAAGACATTGAGGCCTGAAATAGACCCAGGCATGCACAACCTGATGGCCATTCTGTGATGACAGACTGTTTATGCAGAATCATCAAATATGCAATGTGCTCCACTTTAGAGTTTGTTATAACATACTGTTAAATCATTAAACTAGTATGTCATTAAAACTTGGAATATGACCTTTCATCTACTAACATAAATGAAACTCATCCATGAAGAATGAAAGCAAGAGATCAGAGCAGGAGGGGTTAATTCCAACATCAACCTAAAACTGACATCTTAATTCACAAAATCTACCCTGAACAAGCCCCAAAGATAACTATCTAACAGGAAACACGCTAATATTGGAAAAGAACAAACATCCAAATATCATTCGTATAATTGTTAGTCAGTGAACTTAAGCCTCCTTGTAAAGAAATAGTGGATCTGGTGCACATGTAAAAGAGATGTCACATGACTTTTTCATTCATAATCATCAGCTTGTTAATCCTTTCTCCTCATTTTGTATATCTTTGTGACACATTTTTCTTCATATCTGTTAAAGTGACCTGTTGGTGGTATTTCGTACTGACTACTTAATCATTTTTAGGGTGTACTACTGCTAAATGCTATCCTTACAGGTAACTAACATTTTAGATCATGTTTTGAATAAAATATATGGACTCTAAAAATGCTACAACACTAATGTGTTTGACTTTTCATAAAAGCAATGCCTTCTACAAATAGGTGAAAGCACAACGTAAAAAATGGACTATAGAAAGTTGTTTCTCATAAAATAAATAGAAAAGATCATCACACATGATGAAATGCTTTCTACCCCCCTTAGCTTAAGAACACATGTAAAAATTGACTTTTCTTAGAAGAGCAACCACCCACGGTCTCAACAGTTTCACCGATCTTGAACTCTTCTACAGTAGAAGGTATAAAAGATCTAGGAGCTTGTAAATGTCTGGACGGATAGTTAATATTTTAGTTGCTCCTTTATCCAGTTTACATGATTTAGCTTGCTTCTTATGTCACATTCCGTGCTCTTATTTTCAGAAGAGCAATACACTGATTGAGTTGGTGCTCTGGATCCTGACCTCTAACACTGCTAAGCAACATCTTGTATGAAGTGTGGCCATGTTACAGATGGCATAGAACATTATGAGATGATGAGGCCACCTACTAATGTTTTGATCTTTATAATGAACTGTGTTGATTTTTAATTATAAGATGATTTTTTTATATTGTCAATCACACTATAAGCCAAACATTTTTATGGCATCAGTTAGGAGCCATCAAGCAAATTCTCATGCTAAGAAGGGCTGGGAACCTTTTACCGATGCTGTAATTCGGACCATATCTCAGAAAAGAGAAGGCATAATATTTCTTCTTTGGGGTAATTCTGCTCAAGAGAAATACCGGTAAACTCTACACTCTGATAAACTAGATCTTTCAAAAATTAACATTTGAGTTTTGTTGCGAGTTTTATTTTGAAAATCCCCCTTTAATGAATTGTAGACCTCCTCAAGTTTAAACAAATCTAGATAAATTCCAAGTTCTGTTGTTTCTTTTTTAGATTTATTTAAATATTTTTCTTACACCACACAATTCACTTTTTATTTCATACTTTTTTACTCACCGACTCACAACAATGTCATTGACCTATGTGTAGACATGGTAGTGCATTGAATATATTTTTTGTTGACCAAATCTTTATTTTGATGATCACTGACTAGGCAAAACTAGTCCCTGTCCCAACTTCCTTAACCAAAATGAATCACCATAGGAACACAAGATGTGTAGTTGTGTGTACTTACATGTGCTCATCGATAAATATACGGCTAGAGTATGAGAAGCACAACAAGAATGTAATAGTAAAAAGATCAACACATGCAAAAAGGATGGGTCATGAGTGGGTGACTTTGACTTTGTTTTACCACAAAGGCAATTCATTGGGTATTCTCCAATGTGGGGGTTTTCTCGAGTTTAACAAAAGAGGTACAATTTGGGAAATTTGCTTTTACATTTTCAAATGTGTATTCATTGAAAAATGAGAACATGTACAAGCAACCAGGAAAATATTAATATCTCCATTTTTTTCTTTTGCACACATGTCATTATGTCAATGACCGATTTACTCATGGTTGAAGTAAACATATCATGTATGAGTACACCTAGACTCATATTTGCATACCTAACTTGGGGGTATTGGCCCCTGGTCTTTTATGTCAGGGTTTGAGTTTTGGTTGGTTCCTTGGCTAGTTCCTTTATGAGCCCTTGTCAACCTTTTTTGTGGTGGTTTGATCGAATGAGGGTGGGATGGATATATTAGCCTCTTGACATCTTAAACATACTGAACTCGGGGGTCAAAAGGTAGGTGTAGGTTTTAGCAAACCGGGTTGGCTCAAGATTGAAATTTATTATATAAACAAGAATTGGGTAGATAGTTGGTTTTAATTTTGGAAATAATCATGTCAAACTAATGTCATCTCCTAATTGACAAGGCAAGTGTTGTTGGTAGGTGCACAACACACTTACCACAATGGTTAATTTTGGTTATGCAAGTTAGGTCAGTCTAAGATCAAGTTTGTAATAAAATTGAACTAAAGTTAAGGTTGACATATGTCAGATCAACACATGCCGTCTGACATAGGTCACCATAGCCCCATTATTAAATAAATATTAACATAACCTAAAAGTAGAAAATAGTGAGAAACTGATGAGGCGAGGTGGAGACAAAATTTTGGAAAAGAATAAAAAGATGTAGTTGGTTGACCTTGGTAAACTAAATAATGGGCTTGCTAGGATATTTGAATGTTTTTCTGGGGAATATCATCAAAAGAGCGGGCAGTTTATGAGGACAACGACTTTCTTTTGGGGTATCTAAATAATGTAACATGATAAAAGAGTTATCATGTAGCCGACCCCAACATAGTTGGGACTGAGGCTTAGATGATAATGATGATGATGACTTGATAAAAGAGTTATACTGAATGCATATTACCTATGTGTTGCAATATCATTTATATGATGTTTTTGTCAAGTTCTACACGTATAAAACTTTGATATTTATAATATTTTTATTCAATTGTTTTTAAATAATTCCAATCAAATTAAATATAGTAATCATATGAAAAAGGTGGGTTCTTCTTTTGCATAGCCCCATAAGTTCTTATTATCATTTTTCAAAAGTCCCACACTGCTAAAAAGGTCCCACTCTTTTGAGTTTGGGGTTATCTTTGGGCTTATAAGTGTGCAGTACCTTCACTGATTTCCAATTAGTTTTCAGTTCATACCCGTATCTACATATGATATTGGAGCATGCTCCTAAACCAAGTGTCAGGACATCTATACCCTACCAAACAAAAACACATGCAAGCACACAAGTGATAACACCAATTTTTGTGATGTTTTAGACTGTTTTTATGTTATCAAAACTGCCCTTTTCTGACATCTTCCTCTCTTTTATATGCATTTTTTGCAATAATTAGCCAAGCAATGCTCTCAGTCCAATATTTCTATCTTTTGTAGAGTTTCCTCCCATTTTGGCCCATTTAGCACCAATAAGGCCGTTCCGGCCCGCAAAGAAGTCCAAGTCTGTTTCGGCCCCCCTGACGCCCGATTCGCACACTGCCCGACAGGGCTGTGCAATACGACGAAGCGCGACGCAAGGATGCCACGCTAGAGGGTGCCGATGGACGACACGCCATTTTACCCGACAGGGAGCCGAGCACGCCGCAACTACTCCATGTGCCGCGTGATATCGGCCACCCACCGGCAGACGCCTCTCGCCACGACACCCAACAGCCGACCTCCTTGTACCAGGCGATACCCGCATCAGCCGACTGCCAAATGAACGGCGGAAAGGAGGACGCGTGGCACTTCGAGCACCATATCTTCTCACGACCAACTGCCTATAAATAGCAGCTACAGGGAGCCGAAAAGACAGCTTAAACAGTTTGGACAACTTGGTCACTTCAGGTTTCGGATAGTCGATTGATCTTCGGAGGAGACTGTGAGAGCAGGCGTATCGTGCTCCGGTGTTCGTACCGGGCAACACTAGGTGAGCTCTTCCTCATCCCGAGAGGGAAGGGACTGGTTCACCTAGGACCGTACTAGGCAAAACTGGGAGCCGATATCGGCCGATGTAGATATGGGACATGAGTGCCCGACACTAGTGCCCGACAATAGGATACGCAGCCCCATGCCCGACACGATAACGAACCCGATGCGCTCCGCCTGTCAGGCGTGTCGCCCGAGAGGGTGTACTGCCTGACTTGAGCGTATCGGCCAGGTCCTTGAGCGATGCAGTCGCCCGTCGCGGTGTGCCGTTTGAGAGAGCGTGCCGCCCGACACGGCTGTATCGGGCTAGGCCCCTGTCCGATATCGGGCGGGATGGTTACTGCAGCCTGTCGTCCTTCTACATCAAGAAGGCGACACATATCTTTAATTCTGTTATTTAAATTTCTTTACTTTTGCATTGTAATTAAGACCTTTAGTGTTTATAGAAATGGAAATGCTTAATTACTTGCTGCTCTATGCTTGGTGCAATATGTTGTATGACTGCTATGTTTGATATCCGAACCCTAGCTTGCATGTTTTGGATCGCGTTTTGCTTAGCTACCGAATCGTGTTTTCCCGTCGCAACAACTTCGAGAGTTGTGTTGTGGCTCTAGTGTTTGGTCCGATTCTGGAGTACGAGAGTGCCTGGAATGGAGTTGTTTCAGTAACATTCCATTCTAACTTTGAGTCTAGCAACCTCGAGAGGGGTGCCAAGGCTTGGTTAGAGGTGCCCGCTCTGAGAGGAGGGCTGCAGGGTGTTACTGGTGCCGCTTGTTTTGCAGTAGTTTTATCCTTCGTACCTTGCTCTAGCTCTAGTGTTATCTTTCAGTTTCTGTTGTATGAAAACCCCTAAAAACTGCTAAATGCTAAAAACCTTAAATCTTTCTAGTAACTCCACTTGGGGATAGTTTTCTTGTTTTGTTTGTGACATCTTTACACTGCCCTTCTAGGGAATTTATAATCTCTTTCAACCTGCCGAAGTGTAGCGTGTCGATTCTGGGTTCTCAACACTACCCCCTTGTCCCTGTGTTCGACCCCATAAACAAAGTTGCGGGGGCCTAGAAGGATTCAGGTTTATAAATGTAAAAGCTCGACTACCTCAAATCCGCCTCCAATTTTAGGACGCGCGATTTAGGCCGGTCAACTTTTTGGCGCCGTTGCTGGGGACAAGGAAAAAACGATACTGTAGAGGAATCCGAATCCACTAACTACACTCCTGTGCCTCAAGTTTGGAAACGAGCTTGACAACACCCTTTTTCTTTTTCTTTCTCCTTACTATTATTCTTAGCCTAAGCTAAATAATTCAATTTTCTAACTTGATTTTTATATGCTCTTGCAGGAACCCTGAAAGCTGACCTGCTCCACTGAGTTTTGATATCATGTCTCATTGTGAGCAGTCTCTTCCTGAAGGTGAATGTCAGGGCCGAGGCGGGAGGACGAGCCAACCTAGCTTGGTTGGTCAGCTTTCTGCCTACATAAAGAGACAGGATACCATTATCAGCAAACTGGTACAGGGTACGCTTCCCGGCCCCGGAGCTCAGAATTCCATGCAACACCAGATGGCGAGTCTGCAGATGCGCCAATGGGAAGTTGATCAATGATTGGCCCAGATGGCTACACTGATGAGGAACCCTACGGGAGAGACACTCTCCTACCCGAAAACTACCAGAATGGCGGTACTAAGGTCTGGGAAGACGGTGGAGCGCGCAGCTGAAGCCGAATCGGAGCCTGAACTGAGGTCTGAGAGAACCATTCCAGCAGAGGGCGAAGGTGGACAACCAGAAGCTCAAGAGCCTGCACATAAGTCTTCAGACGAGCTACCTAGTGGGAGGAATCCTTACACCCCAAGGCCTCCGTTCTCGTATAAGCTAATAAAGGCAAATCTGAAGAAGCGTCATGAGAGGTTCATGGACTCGATCAGGAAACTGCATCTTGAAGTCCCTTTCCTGGACGCTTTGGAGGAGATGCCCACATACGCCAAGTTCCTCAAGGACCTTGTCACCAAGAAAAGAAGGGGAGGAAGGATAGAGACAGTTCACCTAGCTTCTGCTTCCTCTGCCTTTGTAAAGCCCAACCCGCCTAATAAGAGGAGGGATCCCGGAGCTTTCACAATCCCGTTTGCCATCGGAGACAATGTCGAGCGAAAGGGTCTAGCTGACTTGGGAGCAAGCATCAACCTCATGCCCCTCAGTTTTGCACGAAGAATGGGTTTGACCAACATAGTTCAAACCAACATGCGGATTCAACTGGCAGACCACACCTTTAAGAGACCCGTTGGTATTGTCGAAGATGTGCCGATCAGGGTTGGAAATTTCTTCATCCCCTGTGACGTAGTCGTTATCGACACAGCTGAAGACCCCCGTTGCCCGATCATCTTTGGACATCCTTTCTTGGCAACAGGAAGAGCGTTGATTGATGTCTCCAAGGGGATGATCACTTTGAGGGTCGGAAATGACCATGTTGACTTCAAGTTGAAGGATATCATGAGAAGCCCTTCCCTGTATGAATCAACATGTTTTGCAGATAGCTACAATAAATTCTGCAAGGAAATAGAGGAGGATATCTGGACAGTGGACCCTCTCGCAAGGGTTATAAGCAGTCAGGATCCCGACCTCGAAGATCCTGAAGTCACGAGGTATCTCCACCTTTTCGACCTTTCTGAAAAAGATTTGCGAGAAGAAGATGAGGTGGTGGAGTCTGCAAGGTATGCCTCCCTCGAAGGTGAGCCTCGAGAGGAGGTACCCAGACCGAAGCCAGAGTTAAAAGTGTTGCCTGAAGGCCTGAAGTACGAGTTCTTGGACGAAGAGTAGAGGAACTCCATCATTGTAAACGCCAAACTTTCAAGCAATCAGCTGGATCGACTCCTTGAGGAGTTAAGGCTCCACAGGGGGGCTATAGGATATTTAGTAGAGGATATCAAGGGCCTTATCCCCGCCCTGTGCATGCACCACATCAGCTTAGATGAATCAGCCAAGCCTCTAGCTCAACCCCAGAGGAAGCTGAACCAGATGCTCAAGGAGGTCGTCAAGAAAGAGGTAATAAGGCTTAGGGATGCGGGGATTATTTACCCAATCAGCGATAGCAATTGGGTAAGTCCTATCCACGTAGTACCCAAGAAAGGTGGAATGACAGTGGTTAGGGGCGAGAAGGGTGACGAGGTGGCGGTAAGAACCGTCACCGGATGGCGGATGTGTATCGATTATCGAAAGCTAAATCAGGCTACAAAGAAGGATCATTTTCCGCTACCTTTTATTGATCAAGTTCTCAAAAGGTTAGCGCATCATGATTTCTTTTGTTTTCTTGATGGCTTTTTAGGTTTTTACCAGGTACCCATCTTGCCCGACAATCAAGAGAAAACAACATTCACCTGCCTTTACGGCACTTATGCCTTCCGAAGGATGCCCTTCGGACTCTGCAACGCCCCCGCCACCTTTCAGCGATGCATGATATCGATGTTCTCAGATTTTCTAGAAGACATCGTAGAAGTTTTCATGGACGATTTTTCCGTCTATGGGAAGGACTTCGATAGCTATCTGAAGAATCTTTCGTTGGTTCTTCAAAGGTGCGAGGAGAACAACCTAGTTCTAAATTGGGAAAAATGCCATTTCATGGTGCGGGAGGGCATCGTCCTCGGGCATAAGATCTCGAAGCGTGGGATCGAAGTGGACGCAAGCAAGGTTGAAGAAATATCCAAGCTTCCTCCACCAAGATCCGTGATGGGGGTGCGAAGCTTCCTCGAGCACGCGGGATATTACTGAAGATTCATCAAGGACTTCTCAAAGATTTCCAAACCGCTGTCCAATCTTCTGGTAAAGGATGTTGAATTTGTTTTCTCTAACGATTGTCTCAGTGCTTTTCAGGCCCTGAAAAATGCTTTAATATCACCACCTATCCTTCAAGCACCAGAATGGAGTTTACCTTTTGAGCTGATGTGCGACGCTAGCGACTACGCAGTTGGAGCAGTCCTGGGGCAAAAGAAAGACAAAAGGCACCATGTGATTTGCTACGCTAGTCGAACGTTGGACGAAGCTCAGTTAAACTATACAACAACTGAAAAGGAGATGCTCGCTATCGTCTTCGCGTTTGATAAATTCAGGTCGTATCTCGTCGGAGCAAAGGTCAAAGTATACACAGATCATGGGGCAATAAAGTACTTGATGCAAAACAAAGACGTGAAGCCCAGGCTGTTGAGGTGGGCACTATTGCTCCAAGAGTTTGACCATGAAATTATCGACAAGAAGGGTGCGGAAAATGTGGTCGCAGACCACCTATCAAGGATCGTGGCTGAGAGACAGGGAGGGCCACCTATCAACGACGACTACGCTGATGAGGCCCTCATGTTGGCCGAAGCTCAAGAAGAAAGTCTACCCTGGTTTGCGGACATCTGCAATTATCTTGCTTGTAGAGAACTGCCTCCTGACATCACGTACAACCAGAAAAAGAAGCTATTCGCGGATGCCAAGAACTATTACTGGGATGATCCTCTCCTATTCAGAAGGTGCGCTGATAACTTATACAGGAGATGCATCCCAGATGAAGAAACCACGGACATCCTGAAGCAATGCCACACCTCCCCCTACGGTGGTCACCTGGGTAGCGAAAGAACAACAATGAAGGTGCTATAGTCAGGTTTCTACTGTCCCTCATTATTTAAAGATGCCACACAATTTGTGAAGACTTGCAAGGAGTGCCAATTTACGGGGAACATAGGACGGAGGAATGAGATGCCAATGGCAAGCTAGATAGAAGTAGAAATATTTGACGTATGGGGGATCGACTACATGGTACCGTTCCCTCCATCCCGGGGGTATCAGTACATACTCGTGGCCGTGGATTATGTATCGAAGTGGGTGGAAGCAGTAGCCACCCAAACCTGCGACGCCAAGTCAGTTATCAAGCTCTTCGAGAAGACCATCTTTCCTCGTTTCGGTGTCCCGCGCACGGTTATAAGCGACGGAGGGTCACACTTCGGGGAAAGGCAGTTTGAAGCACTCCTGCGCATGTACGGAGTAAAGCATAAGATCTCTACACCCTACCACCCACAGACGTCAGGGCAGGTAGAGGTTTCCAACAGACAAATCAAGCAGATCTTGGACAAAACTGTCAGCCGAACAAGGAAAGATTGGTCCATGAAGCTTGACGACGCACTTTGGGCCTACCGAACTGCTTACAAGACGCCCATTGGAACCACCCCTACCGGCTTATCTACGGAAAGTCTTGCCACCTGCCTTTGGAAATGGAACATAAGGCCCTTTGGGCAATTAAGTTCCTAAATATGGACCTCGACAAAGCAGGAGAAAAGAGGTTTTTGCAGCTTCAAGAGCTCAAAGAGATGAGATTGAACGCCTACGAAAATGCAAAAATCTACAAACAGAGAACAAAATTGTGGCATGATTCCCACCTCAGGAGAAAAAATGTAAGCGAGGGGGATAAAGTCTTGTTATACAAGTCCTCTATTCGTCTCTTCCCTGGGAAGTTACAAACGAGATGGTCAAGACTGTTTATCGTGTCAAAAATATACCCGTCCGGAATGATGGAGCTTTACGACAAGGACGATCCGACCAAAGTATTTCAAGTGAATGGGCACAGGGTGAAAAGATTCTATGAGGATGAGGCCTTTGTCAGGAGAGTAGAGATCGACCTGCAAGATATGGGCACAATCAAGGGTTGAACAAGATGATCCCACACCGGTCGAGCTGGCGACGCAAACTTCAGCGCTCCTCGGGAGGCATCCTGAGTTTTTCTTTCTTTCATAGAGTAGGATGCATTTTTCCTATTCTTTGCAAAAACAAACATTATGGCATGTAATAAGGTCTGAGTCGGTGCACGCGCCGAATGCACCGACTCTCCTATTTTGTAGGCCACCACTGTAGTATTTTCTGAGGTCAAAGGCTTAACCCTTGGCCGATGATGTTTTACCCTTTAATCGCTGTTTCTGCTCTTAGGTTTTAGTTTTTTGCCCGCCTGTTTTACCCGTGTCGGGCAGCCGATCAGTCGGCGCACAGGACCGCCCATACCAGGGCTTTGGTCTCAAGGGCATCACAACGGCTGTAACAGTTGGCATTCCTGTGCGGTGTGCAGCCTATCATGCATAAGAATAAATGCCCTTAATAAGACTGATGTGACCATCGTCTCAGGAACCGCCTGACCCGTTGGCCGAAGCACACCCCAGAGATGTCCGATTCGCCCCTGGCCGAGCTGGCTATAAATAAGAACGAAGGTTTTACCGTATCGGGCAGTCACACTTTACTCATTTTAGCCACCTGTAACGCATGCAGTAGTCTGCCCTTTTGCTCCCGTGTCAGCCAGTTGCATTCACCATGGTATCGGGCGATGGCTCCTATGAGCAAAGGTATCGCCCGATACGCGTATCGCCCGACATGAGCTTTTCCTATCGCGCACTGCCTATCGGGATTATGAGCCTTGTTGAATCTTGTATCACCCGACGTGGTTTTCCACAACATAATGACCAAACGTGTTTGCCTGATACGCCATATCGGGCGACACATTTTTCTTTTGTGACGTCCTGACGGGCAGTTGCTCTATGGCGACCTTATCGCCCGATATACCCGTATCGGGAGGTATGTTGCGCCGTACAACCCTCCTCGTATCGCCTAATCTTGCATCGACTTATGCTTTCTTTTGACGGATGATACCCGGATTTTGTAATAAGTATAGTTTTATCGAGCTTCTTTAACTTTTTCTATCTAACGATTTATAATGGTTAATGAACTTGATAACAGGCAGAAGGGAGGCCGCAGCTGAAGCAACAACTGTTGGTCAGAAACGTCAACACCCCGAAGAGGGGCACTTCCTTATCATAGTCTGTCTTCTGTAGTAGCCTAGGGCCAACTACAGAGACAACACGAGTACAGCCCCGGTGACTGCCGGGACAGCACAAGAGCTCTCTGTCTACCAAGAGCCATTGCGCGTGTTCCGGATGAGCTGGGAAATAAAGCGGAGGCTGAGCTTGGAAAAGTGCTTTGCCGACGACCTCCAGAGGGAACCTGGGCATCCCGGTTCCAGCTACTTAATAAAGGGGAAGCAGCCACAAGTGCCCGCACTTGTCGAAGCTGTTTCTAAATGAAAAAGAAGGAGGCGGCAGCAAAGAAGCATATTGCATCTTCTACAAGGCACAAGCGAACCCGCTAAATAACCTTCACTGGACTAACATGAACTCACCCTCTTATTCACTACTCTGGGACAGAGTATTAGATAAGTTTGGGGGGGGGTACCCATGTACCAGTGAAGGAGGTATAAAAATTCTCTTATGCCATTTTGCTTTTCCCCTATATAATGTACTCGCACCCTTGCTCATATAATTTTTTTTCTTCGAAAATTCTGCTTATTTTGTCCCCATGCATATGTACAAAGTAGTTACAGTAGTAAAAACCTGATGCAACTGCTTGCAAAGTTTGTTTTCTATATGTTTAATGTGATGCAAGTTTTGTTATATCTTTCTGATAATGCTGCTTCAAACAAACCGAAGATTACATTTTTCCACGACAAAATTTTCGAAAAATATAATAATCTCGCAAACAGCTAAGAGACAGAGTATGGAGAAGGAAAAAGCTGCCCAAACAGCAAGTATCTCTTTGTTTCCCTTATCCGACAAAAATCCTAAAAAGAGAGAGAAACCTTATGAGAGTGAATAAAAGCATGAGAGTTGTGCCCAATAAAAGAAAAAGAAAAAAAATATATATACATACACTTGTTTTCTAAAAGTACCCATCTTTAGGCATGGTAGATCTGGGGCAGTGGTACGTAGGATGTGAAATCACTGCTCTAAAGCCAACTGGCTTGGACTACATGGACCACTTGCCCGTTAACGGAACCTTACTTGGATGGACCGATGGGAAACAAGAAGAAAACCCAAAAAGCCTTAGCCTACCCTATACCCAACTTTCTGCCCCGAAAATAAAGCTGTTTGGTGTGGAAGCTAACTTCGGAATCATACAACAACGTCTCACCGAAGCTGTAGAGAATAATCTTACTTAAACAATAAGGCAAGAAAGACGAAGTCTTTTGTTCGTAATGAGGCAACATTATCTCTAAAGGCATTACGATACTTGTTTTACATCTTGGCCTGAGAAGCATACTATGCAAGAAGAAGCATCGCCAAATAAAGTTTAAATATTGATTGAGGATAATCAAAAAGCTAAGTTTGGAGGAGTTGATAACACCAATTTTTGTGATGTTTTAGACTATTTTTCTGTTATCAAAACTGCCCTTTTCTGACATCTTCCTCTCTTTTATATGTATTTTTTGCAAAAATTAGCCAAGCAATGCTCTCAGTCCAATATTTATATCTTTTGCAGAGTTTCCTCCCATTTTGGCCCATTTAGCACCAATAAGGCCGTTCCGGCCCGCAAAGAAGTCCAAGTCTGTTTCAGCCCCCCCGACGCCCGATTCGCACGCTGCCCGGCAGGGCTGCGCAATACGACGAAGCGCGACGCAAGGATGCCACGCTAGAGGGTGCCGATGGACGACATGCCATTTTACCCGACAGGGAGCCGAGCATGCCGCACCTACTCCATGTGCCGCGTGATATCGGCCACCCACCGGCAGGCGCCTCTCGCCACGACGCCCGACAGCCGACCTCCTTGTACCGGGTGATACCCGCGTCAGCCGACTGCCAACTGAACGGCGGAAAGGAGGACGCGTGGCGCTTTGAGCACCATATCTTCTCACGACCAGCTGCCTATAAATAGCAACTACAGGGAGCCGAAAAGACAGCTTAGACAGTTCAGACAAACTTGGTCACTTCAGGTTTCGGATAGTCGATTGATCTTCGGAGGAGACTGCGAGAGCAGGCGTATCGTGCTCCGGTGTTCGTACCGAGAAACACTAGGTGAGCTCTTCCTCATCCCGAGAGGGAGGGGACTGGTTCACCTAGGACCGTACTAGGCGACACTGGGAGCCGATATCGGCCAATGTAGATATGCAACATGAGTGCCCGACACCAGTGCCCGACAATAGGATACGCAGCCCCATGCCCGACACGATAACGAACCCGATGCGCTCCGCCTGTCAGGCGTGTCGCCCGAGAGGGTGTACCGCCCGACTTGAGCGTATCGGCCAGGTCCTTGAGCGATGCAGTCGCCCGTCGCGGTGTGCCGTTTGAGAGAGCGTGCCGCCCAACACGGCTGTATCGGGCTAGGCCCCTGTCCGATATCGGGCGGGATGGTTACTACAGCCTGTCGTCCTTCTACATCAAGAAGGCGACACATATCTTTAATTCTGTTATTTAAATTTCTTTACTTTTGCATTGTAATTAAGACCTTTAGTGTTTATAGAAATTGAAATGCTTAAGTACTTGCTACTCTATGCTTGGTGCAATATGTTGGATGACTGCTATGTTTGATATCCGAACCCTAGCTTGCATGTTTTGGATCGCATTTTGCTTAGCTACCGAATCGTGTTTTCCCGTCGCAACAACTTCGAGAGTTGTGTTGTGGCTCTAGTGTTTGGTCCGATTTTGGAGTACGAGAGTGCCTGGAACGGAGTTGTTTTAGTAACATTCCATTCTAACTTTGAGTCCAGCAACCTCGAGAGGGGTGCTGAGGCTTGCTTAGAGGTGCCCGCTCGGAGAGGAGGGGTGCAGGGTGTTACTGGTGCCACTTGTTTTGTAGTAGATTTATCCTTCGTACCTTGCTCTAGCTCTAGTGTTATCTTTCGGTTTCTGTTGTATGAAAACCCCTAAAAACTGCTAAATGCTAAAAACCTTAAATCTTTCTAGTAACTCCACTTGGGGATAGTTTTCTTGTTTTGTTTGTGACATCTTTACGCTTCCCTTCTAGGGAATTTATAATCTCTTTCAACCTGCCGGAGTGTAGCGTGTCAATTCTGGGTTCTCAACACTACCCCCCTTGTCCCTGTGTTCGACCCCATATATCTACTTCGGCCCCGTAAACAAAGTTGCGGGGGCCTAGAAGGATTCATGTTTATAAATGTAAAAGCTCGACTACCTCAAATCCGCCTCCAATTTTAGGACGCGCGATTTAGGCCGGTCAACAAGGATAGTTGGACATGAGGGGTGTGTGAGAATAGTCCCACACAGCTGAGTTTGAGGGTATCTTTAGGTCTATAAGGCGTATGAGCCCTTCACTGATTGCCAATTGGTTTTGAGGTGAACACCCACACTTACATAAGAAGTATCATCATCATAAAGATGTTCTCAGTTGAAATGTTTGTTGTGTGAAAAGACAAACTGAAAATATTTTTTGTCCTAAAAGCAAATATGGTTACCATTTGAACCATTTTTGTTAGTTTTAAGAAGCTTACTGAAACTCTATGCGTCTTATAATACCAAGTTAATATATCGGTTCTAAATACAGGTTAATTGATGCAAGAAAGCATCATGTTCTCAAAGCAGCCCATCCTTCAGGTCTATAAGCCAATAGAGGTTTCTTCGGGTGTAGGTAATCTGTTGAATTTTAACCTCCCTATTTTACAACGTTTGTGCTTCTTAACCTCCTTACTCTGAAAGGTCCAATTGAGTAATTACTATCCTCCCTGAGAGTTTACACCATGCCAAACCAGGTCATTATTCAGATTAGAGCAATTTTTTATGACTGATGATAGGAGCCTATCCGGTTTATACAAGTCTAAATCAAAATTGCATATAGAGGCAAGCAAAAATGTGCTGATAATCTTTCAAGGGTTGGGAGCCTATACGTAAGGGTACAAGAATTCCCTTCACTGGTTTTAGTATGACAAATTCCTGTGTAACCCAACCTCATGGATAAAAGGATACATAAATAATTAGATGTGTTTAAATTTTCATGTTTTACTTTTGTATATTGTAAGATATCGTACAAAAATATTTATTGGTCAATGCAACATTTCATCATATGGCTTTTGATATGACCAAAGTATATTACATCATGATGGTCGTGTTAAATAACTCTATTTTGAAACCATATGAAAGACAACTTATCTAATTAAGAAAATTTACATCCATAAGGTTGGAAAAGAATCTTCGGATGGTTCCTGATTTACCTACACTTGAGGTAAATGACTTGATTGAAAAACACCTTCTCATTGTTGCCACTATTTTGAGGCTCAATGCAGAGACATGTAAGTGTTATTTTGATATACAAAGGCATCAACATGCCTTCTTCTCCATGCCTTGTCCAGAATGGGTCACCCCTTGTCTGACCCAAAGAACCTCAACTGACAGCCACAACATAAGCAATAGGGTGTAAATGCAGATATGCCTTCTTCAACACCCATATCTGCTCCTCACTTGGTGAACTTATTCAGGAAACTCTTTAAATCCATTTTAATTAATTTTTATTACTTTTTGAAATGTAAAAAGGCCCTGTTTTCAGAACAATATTTCTATGCTACCTCTCTTGTAAACTTGTGACTATGCACGATCTTAGCCAATCACAAGCCCAGAAAAGGGAGGGATATCTATAAGGAGTGTTAATTGTCATGACATGGATCCTTGTACATGTTGGGATTTGTATGTGTGGGAAGACAAGGATGACCCCAGACATTATTTAAGACATATTTACATTCATTACAGAAAGATTAACCACATAGTTTCTTTGCTTTATCGACCAAGTACAATATTGATAACCACAAAGCGATCCATTTGTAGTGGTCTAAGATAACCTAGTTGCACCTACCCCATGCATGCAAAAGTAGACTGTATGCCTAGAAGAATGGTATATCTTCCACACAAAAAATGTGTGTTAACAATCAAACCAGGAGATGTCATCTTAGTTTTTTTGATCAATAATGATATTAGCATGAAAGTAATATTTGAAGTCAAGAAATTTAGCCAAAAACTCAAAATTATGAATCACTCTTCTATCTTAGAAATGATAAAGTCACCGTCACTTTGGTGGTCATCCCAAGTCTAGAAAACAACATTTAAATTCAATTCAAGCAGACCACTGTCAAGCAAACAATCATTAAACTCATGCATACATTCTAGAAGAAGGCTCTTTACATACTTATTAAAAGTAGCAGAATTTGAAGAAACTAGAACAACACTTCTATTGGTGAATCAGAAAGCAGTATTTTTCTGGATCAAAATGGTAAATTACCTTGATAATTTCCCATTTCAAATTCTTCCTATATTGCACATCTCTCTTTTGATAAACTTTATGAGTCCTATTCAAATTCATATCAAGAATTCTATGCATTAGTAACTATATATGGAACTTTCAATACATGTATTATGTAATTGAAATTGTTTTATGAAGTACTTACAACTCCATGAGTTTTTCCACGTTCCCACATAATTTTCCTCGTAACGGATCAAGATAGTGGCACTTACCCCACATAGGGTCAAAGATGCAAAGTATCCAATGTCCCCTACGCATACATGAGTATTACATTTTAAGATTAATGTATTTTTAAGCAACATTTAAAGTAAACAAATAACAGACAATCGACAAAATGTATGCGTACCCCACATTATAAGGTATAAAGAACAATTCTAATCTTTGTTTCTTCCCTCTAATGAATTGATCTGCTATGTACTGCGCCCGAGTCTCCACTTTATCATTGTATAACGGATCTATAAAATGTGGACATATAAATCCAAATATATTAAATATATTTCCCGAGGTCCCTTTGTTGAACAAATGCCAATAAAAAAACACATATTTAGTCTATGTACTTGTATAGATACACATAATCAGTCTTTGTACTTGTATAGAAACTTGTATAGAAACACATATTACTCATATAGAAACTTTCTTTATGTACACTGATATGTGCGAGGCTTCTAGTTGGTCTTTATCATGGCATATTTTAACCAATTCCGGTGTGATAATTAGCTCATGTGTGTAACCTACTACATCTTCAGACATCTGAAGAGAAATGTTACGATTCTCATCATCTTCCACATACACCATCAATAGTTTCGGCTTCGTTGGAGGTTTTTTGCATGTTGGCTTGATGGGACTTGAGACTTCATCACAATTTTTTCTAGTTTTTGAATTTCCTGTTTGTGTGCTTATTGATTCCCTCACTTTTCTTTGAGACAATGAGTCTTGGGATTCCTTGCATATGATTATAAAAATAAAAATATAGTTTATTAATGCACATGATTCATTTCAATAAATTAATAAAAACACTGTCAAGTTATCGCATATACCTTCATATTTATTTTGACCAATTCTGCAGGCCAAGGAAGGTAGGTGCCTATGCCTTGACAAACTTGATAAACTTCAGCCATATTTAAAGGTATTGACACACTTTCTTCAGGCATCAAAGGGGTATCAATTATCACTTTTTTGTGTTTTGGATCCAATGCCACATTGTGAAGGATATTTGGCTCATTTGTATGAGATATATACACCCTTCCATCAGCTACTGAACGTATTGGATTATCCAACATCAAAATACACTTGTGACAGCCCTACAAAAATCAAATATAGATATTGTTAACATGAGAAATCACTATCTCTAACATTTACTACATAACAGACTTGTTGATTACCTCAGGTAGATGTGAGAATTGTGCAAGTGGACAATTAGATTTGGAAGTAGGGTATTGGTCTGTATCCCCAACATTATCGAGATCCTTGCTCGTATTCTTCCCTTCAAGATACTTGATCTTCATGGCCAAAGCTTTAATGGTCTGTTGCATTTGTAACAACATATGGGATGGTTGATCATCTGTTCGAGCCACACTTTGACAATATTTTGTAATTGTTATTCCTGGTCCGATTGCTCTCGCATGTCCTGGGTGATCCTTTTTTCCCAATGCCATTGTTAACACATCATTACATCCCTTCTCACTAATGAGTCCCTCAAAAACTTCCTGAGATAGAGCATCCTTGCAAAATATAAAACATACATATGTAAAAATAATAAAAACTATATATTTTGATGAAAAATCAACGAGATAAAAAATTAAACTTACAATCTTGTACACCACTTCCTTGACCTTGTCACTAGTAACAACACCAGTTTTGTCCATTCTAGCTCTTTTCCATAATTCTGCTCGAAAAATCTTTGAAATAACTGGATCTAAACTATTCTCATTGATATGTTTATAATATGATAAAACCATAATACTTTTATACCTCTATATGAAATTTCACAAATTTCTTTAAAACAAATCAAATCTTACAATTTCTTGCTCTAAGCCAACATATCCCTTACGAGAAATTCTAGGCCAATACTCATTCTTTGACGATAATTCTCTTCCAGCCTTACTTCTTCTCTGGTTATTTTTACAAACAATAAATATGAAAATATATTTAAATGTCTTACAAGAAAAACAACAAAAGTACACTAGTTTATATTATCACCTTAAATTCTTCGGTCAATCGACTCATGACAAAATCGTCCCATTGATCTGCAGATATAAAATCATATTCTTTGGGTGGGTGTTTGCATATGTTTCCATCTTCGTCCCTCATGAATTTTCTTGATAACCGAGATTTGAATTCCCTCCATCTATCATTGGCTCTTTGTAATACCCACTGCTTTCTGACAGATCCAATCGAAAAAACACCCTACAAATAACAAAATCACATACACATAAATATAATATAATATTTTTATACAAAAAATATTAACGTCTACATACTCACCTCAATCGCTTCCCAAATAAGGTCCTTGAGACCTTCTCCCACATCACTCCAAGCATCAATGTTGATTGGAACTCGCTCTCGGGATGCAACTCCAATATAGCTGTTGAAAATGTTTCGGGTTTTCCCAATTGGTTGTCCTTCTGAATTCCATTCCAATTGAATTTTTTGTCCTTTACGTCTCTTTGTTGAAACTTTAGGCATTGTGGTACGGCCCCTACTAATCGTTGTGGTCATTGAGTCGTCTTCATTGGAAGACATCTACAACAAAATTTGGTACAACAAAATATTAACAAATTGCATATAAAACAACATAATAAAATCTTACAACATTTAAGCCATATTTACATTCATTACAGAAAGATATTAGTGCACACCAAGAAAATGCTAATACTTACTCTCACTTATGCGTACATTGTTTTTTATTTTTATGCACACTGACATCATCAACAAATGTCCCGTCATTATGATCTTCTTGAGCACATATCTCTTCTTCTTCAACAACAAGATCATCATTTACATACATAGATGGAATGATTGAAGACAAAGAAGTTTCTTCTTCTAAAACGATACCATCGTCATCATCATCTCCTTCATGGGGCCTTCTTCTGTGAGATAAGACTACAAACCAGCCCTTGTTAGCTGTGTCTATCACATAGAAAACTTGTTTTGCCTGTAATGCCATTATAAATGGATCATGTTTACATCCATCCCTATCTAGGTTCACTAAGATCAATCCATCTTCTATGCGTTCACTGTTATCATTTTCAGCCCACTTGCAACAAAAAATAGGAATCCGAAACGTGCTGTAGTCCAACTCATATATATCTTGGATCACACCATAATAGGACATGTCACACCAGACTGGATTTTTGTCTTTAGCACTAGCAATGTGCAAAGCTTCGGATACCAAAGACACCCCACTATTTTGCATCGTGCTTTTGTGATCTTGACATTTTGTATAGAAAGTGTATCCATTTATAAAATAACTAGCAAATGACAACAAGGTTGATTTAGGCCCCACAGATAACCATTTCAAGGTCTTTGAAACAGAATTTGGTGAATGATGAATCTGTTCACTAATACGATTCTTTAACCATTCGGCAAAACAACGGATGTGTAAGTTCATTATATCCTTCTCATTCTTAGATCGGTAATGAGTTTATAAATAATCAATGTGTTCTTTAACATATGGTTCAACCTCGGTTGTATTACGAAGGACATACACATGCAGTGTGTGTAATTCATCAGTTGAAAGTCGTACAAACTTGCATCCTGTACTGCCTTGTCCATCAATTTTTCTGACATGCCGTGATTTAGGAAGACCAATGGCTTCAACATTGGATAAATGTTGGACACAAAATTCAATAGCCTCTTCTACTATGTAGCTTTCCACCATACAACCCTGAGGTCAATATCTATTCTTTACATACCCCTTTAATAGCTTCATATATCGCTTGAACGGATACATCCAACGTAAAAATACCAGACCACATAGTTTGACCTCGCTAACCAAGTGCACAGTAAAATGAACCATTACATCAAAGAATGAAGGAGGGAAGTACATCTCAAGCTGACACAAAGTGATGATGATATGATTTTGCAATGAGTCCAACGTCTCAGGGTCAATGACTTTTGAGCATAAAGCATTGAAGAACATACAAAGTTTAGTGATTGCATTTCTAACCCGCTTAGGCAAAATGGAACGGATAGCCAACGGCAAAAACTGTTGCATTAAGATGTGGCAATCATGTGATTTCAATCCCAACAGTTTCAAATCTTTCATATCCACAAATCTACTCATGTTTGAAGAATATCCCTTTGGAACCTTAACTCCTTTTAGGAACCCGCAAAATACAGCTTTCTCAGACTTTGAAAGTGTGTAACATGATGGGGGCAAGTAGGTCCGACTTCCCCTCATTTGTGGAGCCAATCTATCTCGAATACCCATGTCAACCATGTCCAATCTTGCCTTGAGGCCATCTTTTGTCTTCCATGGGATATTAAGTAATGTTCCATTCAGACTATCACATATGTTCTTCTCTATGCGCATCACATCTAAACAATGCCTCACATATAAAGACTTCCAATAAGGAAGATCAAAGAATATAGACCTCTTCTTGTAGAGACCTTTGAGAATTGGAGATTTATTCTTTTTTCCAAATTTTACTTTCAACTGTTTCACCTTAGTGAAGATTGCTTGACCGGTTAATGGTTGTGGAGCTCTTCGTAGTTCTACTTTTCTGTTAAAAGCTTTCTTCACTCTACGATAATGATGATCCTTAGGCAAGAACCTGCGATGGCTGAGATAAACAATTTTCTTCCCATGTTTCAGTTGGCCGAAAGAGGTCTCATCTTCACAGATAGGGCAACCAAGATGTCCTTTGATACTGTACCTAGATAGATTTCCATATGCCGGGTAATCATTTATCATACAAAATAGCATCGCCCTCATATTAAAATTCTCTTTGTGGTATGCATCATACAACTCGACACCCTTGTCCCACAAAATCTTTAAATCTTCAACAAGTGGAGCCAAGTAAACGTCAATATCGTTTCCAGGCTGCTTTGGTCCTGAAATCAGCAAAGTCAAAAGCATATACTTGCGTTTCATGCATACATCTGGATCAAGATTATATATAACCAAAATTACATGCCATGTACTATGACTTCCGGAATTATGGGGATTCATTCCATCTGCAGAAAGTGCCAGTATTAAGTTTCTGGGATTACCACCAAATTCTGGAAATATATTATCGATTGTCATCCATTGCGGAGAATCTGCAAGGTGTCTAAGAAAACCATCTCTTTTTCTATCCTCAACATGCCAAACCAACTTCTTCGCATCATCAACATTATTGAAAAAGCACCTAAATCTCGGTATTATTGGTAAATACCACAACACCTTACTAGGGCTTCCATCCTTCTTGTATCGTGGTTCTGTACAGACTGGACAACTGTCCTTCAAAGCATGATCATTTTGATACAAAATGCAATCATCAGAGCATGCATGTATCTTTTCATAATCAAGGCCCATGGATGAAAGCACTTTCTTTGCCTCGTAAGTGCGACGAGGAAGCACATTATCCTCGGGAAGCATATCTTTCAAGAGATGTAGCAAGGTCATAAAACTTTTATCAGACCAACCATTGCTCGCCTTCAGGTGATATAACTTTAAAACAACAGATAATTTGGTGAACTTGACACAACCATTGTATAATGGTGTTTCAGAGTCAGTCATTAACCTTTCAAACATTTTAGGACAATCTCATATCTTTTCTTATACATTGTAAGCCATGTCCTGCAATGTGTCTCCTTCGCCTCCCTCAAATTGTTCACTCTAATCTACAATATGAAAATCTTCCCTCTCACCATGATGTATCCATCGCATGTAAGTCGTATCAATGTCGTCTCGAAATAAGTGATGACACAATGCATCTTTGTTAATCCGCTCACCGAAATCACACTTTGTGCAAGGACAAAGAAGTCTAGTATCATTTCCTGCATGTTCAATTGCACACCTTACAAATTCATCCACTCCTTTTTCATACTCTTCAGATAAGCGATTTGAAGACATCCACTTTTGATCCATTGCTGCACAACGATAAAAGGGGTGAGTACAAATATGTGGATAGTTCTTGTAGGGAAGGCATAGTTGCAAGCAAGACGCATGGACTGATATTCAGATCTGTGTTATGGCACATGGGGCAAAATTTCAGGAAGGCATAGTTGATATTATGGTTCTTAACCTTGTGCTATTTCAAGTTTCTAATCATCCCCTTAAGTTTTTAGTCTTTCCTTCAAATTATTACTTTCCTACCACATTGTCAAGTTCTATAATGATAACATTCAATATATCAATTTACATTCCAATTTTGGGTTCCTTGCTTCCTCATTGTAACTGAATAAATGTTCTTGGGAGCTGATGTGTTTTTGACTTGAAGAGCTATTCTCCTTGGTGATTTTTGCTGTATCACACCATAGTCCAAATACGACATGAAACATACTTGTATAGTTTTTCTTTTTACTACCCTTTTCTTCCTTACTCAATTTGGGTAATTAAATGCATTATATTACTCACTGTTTTCCAAAAATAAAAAAATAGCCCCAGAGTTTAGCTGAAACAAATATACATTCAAATAGGTGATTCAAAATATAAGAAGAAACAAAGTCAACACAATAAGTTCTTTCATTACATCCCAAAATATATCACAATAGTGGGCAATGACATATATTGCATGTAGATTATTTAGTGGAATAAGACCACCTAGAAGTAGGGTTAGAACACTACCATATTAAAAGGTTAGGAAGGAGGAAACTCACCTCAATTATGTGTATAAAGTGTAGGTAAAATAGGTGAGAGCACTTGGGGCTTGGTGGAAGAACTATTACCGATATATAAATAGTTGTTCACAAAGTCCAAATCCTAGAATGCACTACATATAGATAATAATGAATAAAAGTGATGTGAGTTTTATATAATGAGAAGATCAAGGGTATTCTAAATCAGATACAAAAGATAAAATTAGGGTTCAACATTGCAATGAGCCAAAATAAGAAATTAGACAACAAGGGTGCAAATTGAAATAATACAAAAAAGTCATAACAAGTAGGTCTCAATTTTCATATCCATATAATAAGAAATTCAAATGCAATTCTAGACCATGAGACTCATATTATGGAAAGAATATATTTGAAGAAAATTTCAAGATATTTAGTATAATTTTAGATAATTAATATTAAGAGAAAGAGAGATTATAAATAAATTTCCAAACAAGATTTGAAAGATATGAAATATACATGATTAGATACTTAGTAACTTCCATCATTCCCAGTTCCACCATTTAAGGTTCAATTTCACCTTTTAACAATTTTAGGTAATTCAACATTAGTTCCTATTCAATATATAAAACCCCCACAACCATTTAAAATCTTGGAACCATATTTTGTTTTGAGCTATTATATGTAATTCTCTAAATTTGAAAATTACTATTTCACAATTTCCATTTATTTTTGAACTTTACTAAATTATCTTGGACTTTGGGAACAAAAGTGAAATTATGCCTCATATTTAAAAATTCATCCCATTTGAGACCCACATATGAACTGTTGACTATAATTATCAATTATTAACATTCAAAGCACATCAAGATACATTTTTTCTTAGTAGTTATTAATATTTGAATTACCTTGGAGACTAAACTTACAATCCACCTATGAATCATAATAGGGGAGTTAGTGTTTTCAAAATTAGTTTAATACAAATAAAGAAACATAAGGATAATAGACCAGTAACTTGGGAGATATGAATTCTTGCATTAAATGTGATTTACTAAGCTAAAATGAAAAAAAGACAAATAATCACCTGGTGAAACAGGCATTGACTATCCCTAACCCATACAGACAACAAGGTCATCTTTTCCACATGCACGATGGTATTTACTAGGATAACATAGAGAGTTTTCCCCATCCCCTCTTCTATTTGTACTTGTTTCTTAATAAGGTTAGCTTTACAAGCCCTTATTCTTCCTCAATAGCCATATTTCAACCTTAATTACTGCCCTGCTATCCAATGCCATGCATATCAATGACCTAGTCTTGCTAACATTTGATGATCTCTCATTGGGTGCACATTGTCGAAGGACAAATAGGAAATGCATAAGGAACCAAAACAACTTAAAAAAGCTAAAACCTAACTTAGATATAAATATATAAATCTTCAATCCTCTTAATGATGAGATCCATCTCCACATGCCTAATTAAGACAACTCCCCTCTAACTAGTCCTTCATGCAACTAGATGACCATCCCAATAGCTTTTCCTTCCTCCACAAACTTTTCCACACTTATTTTTGACAATGAAGTGACCTCTGGTAGCATGCCTCAAGTTGCTCACTTTCTCCAGTAACTACACTCTTCGATGAGCTCAGAGCCCTATCACAATGGGCTAGTAGTGCTAATGTGTTTCTACACACCTGACCACCTAGACACATCCAAAGGTTCTTCCACACAAGACCCAAACTCACAACTTTCCTCCACTTCTGGAATTAAAGTACAACTTGTGTTATTCCCAAAACTCCAAGCTTGAAGTAGATGTTTCCTGCTATTATTAGCAAGGAGGGAAATGATCACTTATGTTAGTATTAATCCCAGATGAACCTGAATCCTCATGGTGACCCAAAAACATAAACTATGGACTCCCAGATTCTCAGAATCAATCGCGGGCATATAGAGGTATATCCATGAAACTTCTTTGTCTACTTCGTTCCTTTTTCCGTCCAATAACCACATCATAATTCCAGTCACAAGAATTAGATATCAAACAAACAACTAAATTAACAAACTATAGTCAGTGATGCAAGCCAAGGGTATCTTAACTGGAAAATAGAGTGATCTGTTAACTAGGAGGTCATGGGTTCAAATCCCTCAGGGGACAAATCTTAGGAAAAAATTCTCCTACTGAAACATCAGCTAGGGGCTAACCTTGTGACAAAAATTCATGCTACTGGGTGTGGCATAGGGTTGACTTTCCACCACATGTTTGGTCCCACAATTTACCTTGATGGGTGGGTTTAATAAAGGCCATGCCTAGGAGGGGTTCCTCAACATTAAAAAAAATTATAGTTAGATATTCATATCATGAAGCGAGGTCTGCATCAACCTAATTCACATTAGCCCGATCTAATATATAGGTGTATGTGCATGACCCTGGGTTATTGATATTTAGTATTAAAATGCATAGGACCTAAAGAAAAGTCTAGGGAAATTCTAAACTAATTTAATTCATTTTCAAAGAATATACTCTTTGATACTTGACCTTTAAATTGAAGAATTTCCTTATTGATCCATATAATAAAGTGAGACACCTGATTCAGGAAGAATGAATGTGAATAGGTATATTAAAAGATGAACATGGTAATGATGAGATGAATGAGACATAATCCCATTCTTATAGTATTATTTTGTATCCATACATATATGACAAACATGCTCTAATATACTAATACCCTCTTCATAACACAAGTATATATGATTATAGCCTATGTATATGTAAAAACATGTGTGACATATATTAGTATGTGATATAATGTTGATACTAATATATTTAGTATCATATGATTTATAAATACAATGACTTGATATGAGCCAACCAATCACCATGGAGTAATCACAGAACCCAAGATATGAATAAAGATAACATGGATGAACCTGAACCAAATCACACATAATAAAGAGATATTCAAGGCAATAATCATATCAGAGTACCTTATGTTGCTATTGACACTTTGGGTCTCTATGAAACTTGATTGTGAACTACACTAGAATCTTGTTTGGATCAAAAGTACCATATATCAATTCCATTATTCAGTTACTTTATCCCTCTTAAGTTGTATTCATATAATCATGTCAAGTGGTGAACCCAATTTGTTTCTTATCTTGATATTTCCTCTTGAAAATTTCCACAACCATTTCAAATCTTGAATATTGTTAAATGTTGAATAGTTTTGATATTTACATTGCCTAGAGTTACGTCTCCTTGTCTCGACAGGTCATGTCCAACCCCAACCATGCGTAGAAAATAATAGACATAGAGGCCCCCTACGATCAATCACTCTCAAAGAAAAAAAATTGTGTTCTTTCAGAAAGGGGAGAACACTATGCAGCAAGCCCTATGAATACAAACTATGAGATAGAATGTGCCAATTAAAAAATCATTAAGCTTTCAATACATTGATATCTTGATGTTTGTTTCACTGAACCTCTTTATTGTTTCTAGTTACTACCTTAAAGTGGTGTAACTATTTTAAACTAGTATGGTAACTAGATAAGTTTCTTGTTATACACAAAGTCCATCAGGAAAATTTACTTACATTCTAATGCATCAAAATCTTTATTTCAAAATAGCTCAATAACTGAAGTAGTACCAACATTGTTGACCCAAAAACTTTCTTTTTAGTCCATGTGTCATTATTCCTTAGGGATGTCATAGTCAGATGGATCACCCTACATGGAACATTCTTCTATTGTTATTGACGGCTAAATGTCAAAGGATTGAAAGCCAATGTTCCCTTTATGTTACTATCTTTTCTTAGTTCATTTAGCATTATAGTCCTTTATGGGCCAAACACTTTATCTTATGATTGTGTCAAGAGAACAATTTTTGGTTTTCATTTTTCTATGTCTAAACTACTTTGTCATAACACATGGATACATGATTTGAAAACTACATAGTCACATGAAATGGTATTAAGGAATCAACAATATGTATCTATCTTTACTCCAAAGTAGGGTTTTTTTCTTTCTATTATACCTTATTAATACTTAGGTTTTCTCATTATTTGTGAGAGATAACCTATTTGTCTCTACGAAATTGGAGTATAAGATGCCAAGGTTAGAAAATGGGTCATCATCATCTCATAGGAGGTATCAGACTACCTGGCCAACCTTCTTGAAAGAGAGAAGGTAGTATTTTACACCCTCCCCACCCCACTCAGAGGATAAGAGAAGCCATCATAATCCCTTGGAAGAAAGAACAATGTACCCCATACCATCTTCTTATAACTCATAGGAAAGAGGGAGTACCACATGCCCTTACCAAGGAGATATTGCACCCCTTTCCTAACTCACAGTGAGGGACCCCCTTCACCCTAAAGGGATGATGCAACTACCCAGTTGAAAAAACTCCAAGTAATCTTAGGGTTAGACATGGAGTGATTCATTCAAAAAATAATTGGACCCAAGGAACCTACCCTAGTCGACTTCCTAATGATGACGCCTTCTGATTTCAAAGGAAAAAGCAAACATGACATAGTGGAGAAAGTTGAAGATTGGATTTTGGCCACTCTAGATATATTCAAAAGTATGAGTTGACCCTTACACCTATGGGTCAAGTATGTTTCCTTCATATTGAAAGAGGCTTCAAAGGTATGTTGGTAGAACTTGCCTAGTACCCATACTAGAGGTGCTACATATTTCAAATGGAAGACATTCCTAGAGCATTTCCATTGATATATGCCCCTCAATCCGTGCGCATTAAAAGAAATAAATGGAATTCAACTCTATTTACCAAGGGAGCAACTTTTATATGAATTCCGTCAACTTCATCAATTTGGAAATTATGCGGCTAGTATTGAGTAATCAAAGATCCAAGTTTTTACTCAAGGACTCCACAAAAGTCATAGCAATAGTGTGGCCCCTCATTTTCTTTTGACATTTGATCAACTAATGGCTAAAGCACAATACACTGAGATGCATTAGCAAAACTCAGTGGAATCTTCACCCCAAGGAAGAATAATAATAACAATAATCATGGAGACAATCAACATCACAATAATAATAACCATGGAAGGAATCATCACCCTAGAAACAAAAACCAAGGAGGAAATATTTTACTAAAAACTTATTTTGCTAAAAACTTATTTTGTTCCCTATAATGATAAACAAACTATTAGCTTTTTTTAGGATGGTAATGTATTTTCAAGGTAGTTGAACCCAGTAGCTCTATAGCCCTACTTATTTCTTCAAATTCTTAATCAAATACATTATCTTAAGGAACTAACTCTATTTCTTGTTTACAAGTTTTGGGGATATGCATCTAGTAGGACCCATTGCCTCCCAACCATCTATTATTAATTGATATGACCTATAAGGAAGATATTTTCAAGCTTATCTTTCCTATTAAAGCCAAGTTGGATTGCATTGTCACAAATTTTCAATTCCATATTATGCAAAGAATGACTAATCCCTTAAGAGATTGCTTCTTACTATTCCTTTCCCTATACTAAATCTATAAAAATCTATACGACTAAAAGACATGGCATCATATCTAGATTCTTTGCTTTTATAAGAATAAGACTAAGATAGTGACATGGAAATACTACTTGAAACACCATTTATTTATTTTGAAAGGTTGTCTGTTTGTCTATCAATGATGGTAATGGTGATATCTTCAAAGATGCTAGGAAGTTCCCTCTATGCAGTGAGGGGGGGACAAGGAGGAAGTGAATGGAAAGATGAAGAGATTGGCGATTTTGGTGTGGGCTATGAGTCCTTTCCGTGTAAGCAGAAGTTAACTTGGATTGAAGGGAGCTCAAAGTAGAGGTGGGTGTGAAACGCAGAGGGCAGCGGCGCTTTCCGGAGAAGTAGTACGGTGAAGGCAGTCGTCATCTAGCGGTGAGCTCTGTGGCACTCTGGGACGTGGGGGGGGGTCGTCGTCCGTCTGGTAAAGAGCAGAGGGCAGCGACACTTTCCGAAGAAGTAGTACGGTGAAGGCAGTGAGCTCTGCGGTCTCTAGCGGTGGTGAGCTCTGCAGTCTCTAGCAGTCGTTGTCGGTATCTAGCGGCGGTGAGCTCTGCGGAGCTCTGGGACGCCGGGGGGGGCAATTTACGGTGAAACTGCTGATCACAGGAAGGTCAATTTTGGGGGAAACGACGCACAGAGGAAAAGAGGAAGCGTGGGGAAATTTTTTTTTCCGTGACACATTTTTATTAATTAGATCTATACATGTGTATAATACATGTACATGTACATATATATATGCAATGTATATGATTCATGTAGGTTAATAATTATTCTGCAATAATATCACATAAGGGTGTTAAATAATTGTTAGTTCTGGGTAAAAAAAATGAACCGGCCCAGTCAATCTCAGACCCAATCTAAAATTAAATTTTTTTAGCAAAATAATTCAAAGGCTATTTTGTATGTAAAATAGTAGACACATATGTATAACATGTAAATATAGAGGTTGATTAGTTACTCTGTTATAATATCACACAAGGTGTTAAAAATTGGTTTTGAGTCAGTCAATTTTGGGACAAAACATGGCCCAGTTAGAGAGTTCAATTATCAGTGTCGGACCCAAATACAAAACTAGATTTTAATTGTTCAAATGGTGTCTCAATTGAGAACGACCCAAATTGAAAACATTAGATTCGAAAGAAAACTCTGAGCCAGATTTGACAATGAATAAAAAAAATCTTTGATTAGATGTTCACGATTATATTTCGTGTGATATAATATTAGGTGGTCGGTTCCGGGTCAAAACATCTACCCAGAGTGAAAAAACTGTCATTCCCACATGACCACACAAAATTAAATTTTGTTCAATCAACCTTTCAAACTGAAACCAACCCATATTAAAAAAATTAAAGCCCAAAAAGAACTCGGACCCATATTTGACCATAATTTTATATGAAAAAATAATTATTTGATTACATATTCATGATAAAATTCTCTAATAAAAAATTTGGGTTTAGCTCAGTTCCGGGTATATAAAACAAGTCATAGTCTATTGTATAATCTTGGCATATAATAATGGATTATAGCGTATTGTGTGACTATGGTGTATTACAACTTGTAGCTATTACAACGGGAGACCAGACAGAAGAAGACTTACAGCGGCACAAGGAGAGGGAGTGCTTGTTCTGGTTTTGGCGGCGGGACTTTGGCGTCGTTCTATTTCCGGAGAGGGAGCGAGGGTTTGGAGCCGTTGTTTTGTTTTCGGAGTGGTAGATATAGAATGGAAGGGAGGCATGTATTGGAAAGTAATCCACCATCTAAATGAATTAGTATTCAACAAGTTACAAAAAAGGAAACTGCAATTGTTGTTTAAAATCAACGGCTGATCCATTTAAACAATTATGATTATCTAAAAAGAAAAGGATAAATGTCCACAATCAAATGGATCCTCTTCACGGAAGTAAAAGAGATAATGGTTGGTTTAATATAGTTAATATTGGTTAGGAAAAAAGTTAATGAGGGTCAGGAGCAATCCTTGGGTAAATTAAATAATAGTCTGGGATACATTTCCATAAGGTTAGGGATAAGCCTTTGGGAAAATTTAATATACTCATCAAGGACAACATCAAAAGGGTCAGGGATAAGCCTTCGGAAAAATTAATACACTTGTCAGGGATTATGTCCTTGAGGAAAAATCCTTCGACCTTGTTGAGTTTTGTAGTAGTGATTGAGGGGAAATAGTCTTTAGAAAATATGAAAATATGAAACAATGCTAAGTGAGTATTTTTTTAAACAATTAGGAAATAAATTGTTTTGTTCGGGATAATACGTGAAAATGCATACATGACGAATAAAACATGAATAATTCATAAAATTCGGGGAAAATACGGGTTTAATACGAAATTCAGGTGTACCATACATCTAATAAAAATTTGCATATTATACGTGAATAATTGAAAAATTCAGAGAATTATGTGAATATGATGTGTTGTTTAACTATGGTCTTTTACAATATGTAGCTATTACAATAGGTGATATCATATTGTGTAATTATAGTATATTACAATGGTTTAGTTTACGTTGTGTAATGGTGGTCTATTACAATGATGTTTTATGTGTGGATATTACAACATGTTGTGTAATTATAATATATAACAACAGGTTGGAGTCTGTTGTCTCATGTTGGGATATAACAACACATTTTAATATGTTGTATTATGGTGGTCTATTACAACATGTACCAAATACAACATGTAAAGGCATGCTGTATAATTAATACATACTACAACGGGTGAGTCTGCGTTGTGTAATGATGGTCTATTACAACATGTGACTATTACAACGGGTCAAAATATGTTGTGTAAATAACTTCTTTTACAACAATTTTGAATATGTTGTGATACTACAACCTATTACAACACTTTAGCAGTTATTGTAGTATCCTCCTATACTACAACAGGTTTGGCATGTTGTAAATGATTTGTGTTGTATAAAATATACAATATACAACACAAAAATGGGCTTGTTGTGATAAGTATGATAACTACAACACAATCATCAGAACTATTGTCTATCTCCCATTGTAAAAAGCATTTTCTGTAGTAGTGAATCAAGAGTGAAGAATCGAAGTGTTGTAACTAGTCAATTTCTCAAAGAGTCGAGGATGGAGCGGATTGGTTGCCCAAAAGCTATAGTAGTACAGACCAAGGTAGAGGGTGACTTGAGAATCGTTGGATCTTAAATCCATGATCTAACGACCAACAAAGGAGGTAGCATTAGGGTTTGGAAAACACAGGTGGTGAC
Organism: Alisma plantago-aquatica; assembly: GCA_963693085.1. NCBI lineage: Eukaryota > Viridiplantae > Streptophyta > Magnoliopsida > Alismatales > Alismataceae > Alisma > Alisma plantago-aquatica. Next base: position 578,479,727 of record OY856409.1, on the reverse strand, counting down.
TGCTGGCCGCACACCCCTTATTGGGCCCAATAAGGCTCAAATTCAGGTTATATTCACTTAAAACACATGCAATTTGACCAAACTTTAATGGTTCATGACTTGGGCTTTGAAGATCCAATTAAGGTAATTTTTATGCCGTTGGAAATCCAATTGAGTCCAATATAATGTGGCACACATGAGAAAGCCACATGATCATAGTTTTGAGATTCAATATTAGATGCAAGAAGGTGATATGATATAGCTTGGTACTTAGTCCAATTTCACAAATTAGAGCCACATACCATAAAATTAGTCATTGAGGTGATCACAAAAGGTCTTCAACACACTCAAGTATTCTGATTGAGACTATAATTAGTGAGATGAGTCTCTTTAAGAGAGAGAAGTAGTATAATAGATGGGGTAGAAATCTAGGTTGTCACATATAGGGTCACACACATAGGATACACTTGGAATAGGAGTTCATTCGTTAATATAGTTTAAACTTGATTTCTAAGGAATTATGTATTCAATTTAAACAACATTGGTTGATTAAATGACTAACTAGACTCTAAACCATCCGATTCAAAGTTTTGAACCGACCAGTTGGAGTGTCAGGTCAATCATACCAACTTTGGAAATATTTGACCATAAACTGACTTGTTCAAGATGTGAACCGATGGGCTAAAGATCTTAAACCTATCGGTTATAGTTGTGAACTGACCGTTTGGATTGATTAATTCAATTGCATCAAGGATTAGTGCTGACATCATGTTGACCATTAATTGAATATTTATTGCCAATACAATTGTGATTGGGAAACATGATGAAATGACCGATTCAAGGATTGAACTGATAAGTTCACATGCCATCTGATTGGTTCACCTATGAACCGATCATTTCATCTCTTGTAGGATGAAAAAATTTGTGGAATTTCAACCCATTCCACTCCCGCACAAACTTGGAAACCTGACTCTGACCCCTTATAAATAGAGGGGTATAGGGGGCTTCTTATAAACATCAACTATCTCTGATAATTATTGTCTTTGCTGGTTGTGGTAATAACGAGAACCTGAGAAAATCCTACCCAATAAAGGGAGGGATAACAAGGGAGAACAATTTTGGGATAGCAAGTTGGATCTATTACACCAATGAGAAGGGACAACTCCTGCTTGTCTATTATTCTAGAATGACAGGAGTTCGCAATGGTCCGTAGGGACTACTATAGAAGCGAGCAGGCTTTCCCTACTACTTAGGAGGACAAGGTCAACCGATGTTCTTAGTGATCAATCGAGAGTTATTGAGACGACCCAACACTGGATCAGACCGTCATAATGCAATTAATTGTGGAATTAGTCATAAGCAGCAGAATTACTAAAAATCACTAAAAATTAAGGCCTTTTACAAAGAGATCCATTTCTAGGAAACTCTTACAACAAGAACCAAAATCTTTTATACACATACATTCTGGTTCATAAGTACATATTCTGTACCATCTCTTCTCGAGGATTACAAGCATTGACTGCCTTGTTAAAACTACACATAGACATCATAAGAACCTCGAGGCATCAAGCCAAAATCTCAGATCAGTTCATTAAAAGAACTGACTACTAACTCCGAGGACCTGAGAGTAAAGAGATGACACATACGACTCTCTATAAAAAACATGACAGCCAGTGTCTCCACCTGAGATATCACTGCTGTCCCTATAGCTGCTGCTGCTCTTCCCATGTTGTAGGGTTTCTGCCTCTTCTTCTGTGTTTACCTAAAAAGTTGGATCCCATGGGGGTGAGACAATTGAAATTGTCCCATCGAGAGATATAACTCTCCGCTAGAAATATTATTATTGATTATTATTGTAGTTCAATGGAATTAAACTAAGCAGAAGAATCATAAGTAATCAACAGCAAATAAATCCATTGTCTGAGCATATTAGAACAATGTTCTTATTCAAAGCAATTCAGCTTGTAACTTGATAAAATAATATGCCATTTATCCAATAAGGAATATGAAGAACATGTATAACATTTATCCATTTAAAACATACTAAGCAAGGTAACATCAACCATTGATTCTCTTATTTCAACCTTAAGCAAATATGCTACAGGACTAATTACATTTTACAATCATACTTAAGCCCTGAGGAGATGAGGTATACCGCTCATACTCCAACCGACCATTACAAAATCGAAATCGGTACCATACATAGGTCAATGGAAGAGCCGGATTCCCATGACCTCATCTTCCTCAGTTAGTGTGAGGACCAAATGTAGGACATCTTATGTCTCTGCTAAATAGCTATCTAGGGTATACTGGAAACTTCGCTATAGAGTTACAGTGGCAACTGTACTTTTTTCACAATCGAGAGATTTCATGTTTATCTCACTTCGATACGACATTAACATCATCGGGAGATTAGTGATACATCCATCTCGACATTCAAGAGATTAGTGATACATCCATCCTGACATATATAATAAAGGATTGAGAGATTTAATGTTTATCTCACATCAATTCCTCCATTAGGGCGTAAGGATATTCACGCCCATAACCCCCACATACTCAACAGTATGCCCTCCAAGAGTTCCCATAGGAAAACCTATTTCACCATCACCAAACTACTGACGATGATGGATCTATGGAAATGGATCTACATGATAAGATTTCACTTGATTAATTAAGTACATTAGCATATTCTTTTAGCATCAATCATATTTTCAAATATAATTTATTATAACAAATGCTACACAGAAAGTGTAATGCTTCTAACAAGTACTTTTCAAAGCTTTATAAAACATTTGGGATCTCAATCCCTTGTCACATCAGGGGTATTCTCATCCATTAACATCTTATCATCATGATTATGCAATATGGGTATTCAAACCCTCATTTCATCAAGAACACTTGTTACCACCTATCAGGTAACTAAAACCTTCAGGTCATCTGACCAAGGAAAACATGATACTTGCAATACAGACATCTCACATGGCTCTTAAAGCCCATTAATCTTTTGTTACCTTTTATTAGGCAACAAAGCATATTATGGCTCATAAGGCCCACAAAACAATTTCAATAATAAAACATCATAGCTCATACCTAGCTATGTTCAACATCTCATGATACCTGCATGATTAGTTCACATGATAACAATTACATCAATTACATATCAGGACTATGCATATAAGAGTAGCACCACTATTCCCTCATTAGAATTAGGATTTCCCAATTTATGTCGATTAGAAATACTCATCCCATTACCCAAATTAGGGTTATGGTTTATCATCATATTGCCCATCATTAGGGTTTCATGCACTATAACCCAAGATTAGGGCTTCACATACCTTTACCCTATATCAGGATTAGGGTTTCTTGTTAGGGTTTCATATAGCATTATATAGCATCATCCTGGGATTAGAGTTCACATCACATCTCTATATTTGGGTTTCACTTGACGTCACCCTTAATCAGGGTTTCACATGACATCATCCTCAATTAGGGTTTCACATGTCATCATCCTTAATTAGGGTTTCACATGTCATCACCCTTAATTAGGGTTTCACATGACATCACCCTTAATTAGGGTTTCACATGTCATCACCCTTAATTAGGGTTTCACATAACACAACCCTTAACTAGGGTTTCACATGTCATCACCCTTAATTAGGGTTTCACATGACATCACCCTTAATTAGGGTTTCACATGTCATCACCCTTAATTAGGATTTCACATGACATCATCCTCAATTAGGGTTTCACATGTCATCACCCTTAATTAGGGTTTATTATAACTTTTCCCCAAATTAGGGTTTTATGTAACTTTACCTGAAATTAGGGTTTCATGAAGCATCCTCCTAAATTAGGGCTTTTCATTATATTACCCTAAATTGGGATTTCTTATATCATCACTCTAGATTAGGGTTACATCATTACCCTAGAAGGGTTTCATGTAGTATTGTCCTAATTTAGGGTTAGGACTCATCAACCTTTTCAATTAGGGTTTCATGATCTCTTTATCAAGAATCATACCCTAATTACATATTTTATTCATGTTGAGAGTGTTGAGGTTTAACCATTACATGATTATTATAGATGTATGGATTTCTGTCTCTCTCTCATCCTCTCTAGGATATTAATCACTTCAACTTGATTAAATTAAGTTAACCCTTCATTCAAGTGTATACATTTAGGGTTAGCATAGTGTATTGAGGCATTGCCTCCATAAGCATCAAAGGTTAACAACTCAAAAGGTACTAATTACTTAAGTACCTTGAAGGTGCAACCATTGTGATTACCTTTGCTAAACATCATAAAAAATCATAGGGTTGATTGTACTTACAAGATTTGAATCAATTAAACCTTCACACGATTTTGAGGTATTAGACCTTCAAACGGTCTTGATATTCTATGATCTTTAAACGGTCCTGAACCACACCTTCAATCGGTCTTAAGATTGTTAGACCATCAAACGGTCTTGATCTCAAAGTCCCTAAACGGTTTGAGACCGTTTGAATAAAATGTAATTAATCCAAAATGGTTTTGAAACTGAATTAGCAACTTGTCCTTGAAACCAATTAAACCTCAAATGGTTTGAGACCGTTTGCCCTCCAAATGGTCTGAGGACCGTTTGATCCCAAACGGTCTCAAGACCATTTGGTCTCAAACGGTCTCAAGACCGTTTGGTCCAAAACATCTTGAAATTGATTGGATCAACTAGGGTTTCCAACATCAAATTGATTTAGGGTTTGTACTCATTGAACCATCCATCAATTGAACTTTTGAAAGTACATCAGATTGTAGCCCTTGGATCTTGAACCATCCACCACAATCAACCATTGACCTACAAATGGTCTTGACACCGTTTGGTCTCAAACAATATTGAGACTGTTTGCCTCCAAACGGTCTTGAGACTGTTTGGATCATCAACCAAGAAATTGATCCAATTCAATTAGGAATTCTTCAATCAATCAATTAGAGTTTCCAATCCATGGATCATCCATTATGAAATCCATTATAATTAAATCAATTTGAGCCATTGGATATCCATTATGGAATCCATTATAATTAAATCAATTTAAGCTCCTTTGTGCATGACCAAAGCAAGGAAAGAAAAAGGGATCGAAAAAGCCTTTCATGTGGGTTGAAAATGGGATGTATATAAGGAAATTTCAATGAGAGAGAAAATGATATAAAAATCCTTTAGCTCGCAAAATTGGTGCCACATATTCCTATCCATCCCTTGCATACGAATCCATCTCTCCCATATTGTAATTCCTCTTCATTATCCACGAATTAAAAGAAAACAAATTAAGCACCTTAACCATTATAATAATAATATCCAAAATTGAGTGGATATTACTTTTTAGTTAACTATTGTGAGTGGGCTCTCCACTCACTTTAGATATTTCGTGGCCTTTTCAAGACACAAGGACGTTAAAACTTATACAAATTCAACCATCTCATTTTTGGTTGAAGGGTACTTCAATTAATATATTTATTTTTGCATTAAATTGAATTAGGGTTTCAATTATACTTAAATCTTGATTATTTTAATACCAAGATTCTCTCTCCTCCAAAGTGATTCAAATGAGATGCCCCTCTCATTTTATTTTCTCTTCATGATGCCAAGAAATATGAGGGACCCTATGGAGGTGGTATTTTGCATATTGAACCCTAGGTTTTGGGTAATTTGCACATTACACCAAAACTAGGTTTTAATGCACAATCATTGTTTAACAAGCTCTGTCTTGGTACTCAGGCTTGTGGTAGTCATACCTCTACATAATTTTCATTCTTATGATGCTTCAACACTTGAGGAACATTTATCATGTAACATTTTCAAGTTAACCCCTCAACTTGGGTAATTTTCACTTTAGTCCAAAATAAGCAAAAGATTGTTTTCAACATCATTCAAAAAAGACTAAAATTGAAACATAAGTTCCTCTTGAACCTTAATTACCTTTCAAAAGATAAGAGAAAGCATATAATTAACTTTATTAAGCAAAAAATCTAGGGTTAAGGCATAACCTAGGTCAGGGATGTTACAAATTATCCACCCCTAACATGGATTTCGTCCCCGAAATCATCAAGAGAAAAGAGAAGGGTACTTCTTCCTCATCTCTTCCTCTAGATCCCACGTAGCTTCTTCAATGCCACGATGATGTCAAAGAACTTTCACAAGACTTATGTCTTTCTTTTTCAATTTTTAATTCTTTTATCAAGGATCATCACATGTCCTTCAACATATGATATATCATCATTTAATTCTATCGCCACAGGTTGCAAAACTAACTCTGTGTCAGGATGACACTTTCTCAGCATGGAGATATGGAACACTGGATGCAAATTATGCAGCTCGGGTGGCAACTCTAGCTTATAGGCTACCTTTCCAATCCGTTCAATGATTGGATAAGGCCCCATAAATCTAGGAGCTAACTTTCCCTTCTTCCCAAATCTAAGAACACCTTTCCAAGGTGAGACCTTGAGGTATACTCTGTCTCCAATTTGGAATTCTGAAGGTCTTCACCATTTATCGGCATACGACTTCTGTCTATCCTGAGTAGTTTTAATTATTGTTGTATTACTTTAATCTTCTCAGATGTCTGCTGCATAAGCTCGGGACCTAAAAGTTGATATTCTCCTGTTTCATACCAACATAAAGGAGATCTACAACGTCTACCATATAAAGCTTCATATGGTCCAATATCAATATTGTGCTGATAGCTATTATTATAAGCAAATTCTATCAAGCTCAAGTGTAGATCCCAACTTCCTACAAACTGAAGGACACATGCCCTAAGCAGATCCTCCAAGGTTTGTATGGTCCTCTCAGATTGTCCATCTATCTGTTGGTGAAAGGCAATACTAAATCTTAACTGCGTACCCAAAGCTTTATGTAGTCGTTCCCAAGAATGACTCGTAAACTGGGGACCTCTATCAGAAACAATATTAGTTGGAACCCCGTGCAACCGTACTATCTTATCTATATATATCTGTGCAAGCTTCTCAGTAGTGTAGGTTATTTTGATAGGAAGGAAATGTGCTATCCTAGTCATCCTATCAACTATCACCCATATGGAATCATGACCTTTGGTTGTTCTAGGCAAACCAACCACAAAGTCCATGGTCACATGATCCCATTTCCACTACGGTATATGCAAAGGTTGCATTGTTCCTGCGGGATTTTGATGGTCAGCTTTAACCTGCTGACACACCGGATACCGCATAACAAACTCAGCTACATCCTTCTTCAATCCTGGCCATCAATACATATCCTTCAAGTTACGATACATTTTGGTGCTTCCTAGATGCATTGCATACATCGAAGAATGAGCTTCCTCCAAGACTAACTTCCTTAAGTCATTGGCATCAGGTACTACCATCCTACTATGGTAGTAGACTACCTGATCCTATGACTCATGAAAGCCATCCCATTTCTTACTACCATACTCTGACCTGATTTGCTGAACCATGGTATCAACTTGTTGTGCTTCTTTAATCTGTTGTATCAGAGTAGGTTTTATGTGCATCTCATCTAACAGCCCGACTAACAACGATACCTTAAGCTATATATTGTTTTACCTCAAGGAGATGAACATATCTCTTTTAAAGAACACTAAGGAATTCAACTGTGCTTTATCTAAGGCTGGTGATGATGACTTCCTACTTAGTGCATCAGCCACTACATTAGCCTTCCCTAGACGATAATCAATTGTACAATCGTAGTCCTTGATTAACTCCATCCAGCGGTGTTGTCTCATGTTCAACTCATGTTGTGAGAAGATATATTTTAGATTCTTATGGTTTGTGAAAATCTGGAATGTTTCTCCACAGAGATAATGTCTCCAGATCTTCAAAGCATGGACCACAGCGGCTAGCTCTAGATCATGTATTGGATAATTCTCCTCGTGTTTCTTAAGCTGTCAACAGGCAAAAGAAATTACTTGATTATCCGACATCAACACACATCCTAGACCATTCTTGGATGCATCACAGAAAACTATGTACCCCTTCCCTTGCTCAGGTAACACCAGTATAGGTTCACTTGTTAACCTTTCTTTCAACAGCTGGAAAGAATGTTGACATTTGTCATTCCAGACAAAAGGAATCTCCATCCTGGTCAACTTGGTTAGGGGTAAAGCTATAGAACTGAAGTTCTTAATGAACCTCCTACAATAGCCTGCCAATCCTAGGAAATTGCGTATCTTTATTGGTGTCTTTGGTTATTCCCATTGCAGGACAGATTCCACCTTCTTAGGATCAACACAGATACCTAAGGCAGATATTACATGTCCTAGAAAAGAAACTTCTGGTAACCAGAACTCAGATTTGCTAAACTTAGCATACAACTTATGCTCTCTTAGCAAAGTTAAAACCTGACGGAGGTGCTTCTCATTCTGTTGAGCATCTCTACTATATACCAAGATGTCATCTATAAAGACTACTATGAACTGATCAAGAAAGGGTTGAAAGATTCTATTCATGAGTTCCATGAATGCAGCTGGTGCATTAGTTAGTCCAAATGACATAACTATGAACTCATAGTGACCATACCTTGTCCTAAAGGCAGACTTAGGTATGCCACTCTCCTTGATACACAACTGATGATATCTTGACCTCAGATCTATCTTAGAAAAGATAGTTACACCACACAACTGATCAAACAAGTCATCGATCCTTGGTAGAGGATACTTGTTCTTTATGGTTACTTTATTCAACTGTATATATCAATGCTTAGCTGCATCGATCCGTCCTTCTTCTTAACAAAGAGAACCAGAGCATCCCATGGTGAAGTACTGGGTTAGACAAAACCTTTCTCAAGCAACTCTTATAGCTGTTTCTTAAGCTCTGCCATCTTAGCAGGTGCCATTCTATACGGTGTTTGTGCTATTGGTTGCATGCCCGGAATTAGATTAATTTCAAAATCAATCTCTCGAGGTAGAGGAACACCTGGAAGTTCCTCAGGGAACACATCTTCAAACTCCCTAACTATCGGAACTTCAGAAAGATTAGAACTCTCCATTGTGGTGTCTACCACATGTGCCAAGAATGCAAAGCATCCTTGTCACATCAGCTTCTCAACTACCATAGATGACACAAGGCAGGTTGGAAGAATCTTTCTGTCTCCCTGAAAGATCCATGTGTCACCATCATGTATGAACACAGCTTGCTTGGAATCACAATCCAAGACAACCTTATACTTTTCTAGGGTGTCCATGCCCATAATTATATCAAACCCATGCATTTCAAGTGGTATGAGATCCACATGAATGCGATGTTTAGAAAAGGAACGAATGCAGGGAGAACACACCTCCCGCAACACTACATATCCCAATAAAGGTGTTTCTAATAACATACTATCTACTCTATGACTGACAGTCATGTTGCAGTCAAATATCACTCTTCGAGTGATAAAGGAATGCGTAGCACCCAGATCAATTAAAATAGATACGAAGCAGGATGAAGGCACATCAGAATGAAATGGTTTCATCTAACTTGTCACAACTTGAGGGTTGACTACTGCTCTAGGTTGATTCATCACATAGAATCTCACAATTGCTTGCTGTTGACCCTATGCTCAATTTTTGGGTGCCGACGATCCAGCTTGGGATGCTTGTCCACATCCTCTAACGCCACTAAAAAACTATCACCTCTGAGAACCTTGCTGACTCTGCCTATGTGGTTGAGTCACACTTGCTTCTCTAGCTCAAAAATCTTTAATCAAATGCCCCATCTTTCCACATATAAAACATCCTCTATTCCCTGACTGTGGCCTGGGTGGTCCTATTACTGACACTGATGTTGAGCTGTGGGCTCCTTCTGGTGGCAAACTACAACCTCTACCCCTACTTGACATCCATTGTGTCTGGGTATTGAACCTTGGTGGTGCTATTGGTGTAGAAAATCTCGGTTTCTTGAAACTTTTGGACCCTTTTCCTTGAAACTGAGTATACACCTTCTTACTCTTGGTCTGACACTTCTCAATTAACGACCTTTCTATCCATCTCACGAACTACACAAAGGTGGTGAACCTCTCCCTGTTCTCTAAAGAAGACACAGGAGTGGTCAATTCAACATTCAACCCCTTCTCAAAATGTCAAATCCTCTCCTCATTAGTAGCTGCCATATGCGGATAGAACCATAAAAGCTCCATGAACTTAGATTCATACTCACTAATGTTCATTGGTCTTTGCCTTAACCTCTCAAACTGAGAGATCTTCTCATCTAAAAATGTCTTGGGAAAGTATCTATTGACGAATTCTCGTCGGAATACTTCCCATCCGATCTCAACACCTGGTCTCTTGCCCTCTTCTATTGTCCACCAGTGGCCAACCCTCCTTTTAAGAAGGTACACTGCATGTCTAACCTTCTCAGCTTCTGGGATATTAAGGATTCTGAAGGCCTTCTCCAGCTCAGTAAGCCACGTGTCCGCATCTGCTGGGTCAGCTATACCAACATATTTTGTGGTTCCAACCCAACAAAGTCATTCAAAAGTCTTGCCGGCTACTTGTTCTTCATGGTGAGCTGGTGCCCTAGGTGTAGGTGGTGGCATCCTATCCGCCATATGCATCATGGTTGCCATGAACTGTCAAAATAGATCATGGAAGGCTGGGTTTTCCAGTACAACCTGGTTAAGATGGGGGTGTTCAGGCACTCGTTCCTCCCTATCTTGATCCCTTACACCTCTTCCTGGTGCAGCAACACTGCTCTCAACAACATGTTCTTCGTGTGATCCAGACATCTTTAAGTTCTTCTTCTCTTCCTATATGAGCAGAAGACACTATTACATAACTAGAAGACACTAGAACAGACTCAACAACTTGAATCCTATGTCTCTGTAGACTCAACAAACCTAAATCTCTGATACCAACTAAACTGAGATGACCCAACACTGGATCATACCGTCACAGTGTAATTAATTGCGGAATTAATCATAAGCAGCGGCATTACTGAAAATCACTAAAAATTAAAACCTTTTACAAAGAGATCCATTTCCAAGAAACTCTTACAACAAGAACCAAAATATTATATACACATACATTCTGGTTCATAAGTACATATTCTATACCGTCTCTTCTCAAGGATTACAAGCATTGTCTGCCTTGTTAAAACTACACATAGACAACATAAGAACCTCGAGGCATCAAGCCAAAATCTCAGATCGGTTCATTAAAAGTACTGAATACTAACTCCAAGGACCTGAGAGTACAGAGATGACACATAGGACTCTCTATACAAAACATGACAACCAATGTCTCCACCTGAGATATCACTGTTGTCCCTGTAGCTACTGCTACTGCTTTTCCCCTATTGTAGGGTTTCTGCCTCTTCATGTGTGTTTACCTAACAAGTTGGATCCCACGGGGGTGAGACAATTGAAATTGCCGCAGTGAGAGATATAACTCTCCGCCAGAAATATTATTATTGATTATTATTGTAGTTCAATGGAATAAAACTGAGCAGAAGAATCATAAGTAATCAACAGCAGATAAATCCATTGTCTGAGCATATTAGAACAATGTTCTTATTCAAAGCAATTCAGCTTGTAACTTGATAAAACAGTATGCCATTTATCCAATAAGGAATATGAAGAACATGTATAACATTTATCCATTTAAAACATACTAAGAAAGGTAACATCAACCAGTGATTCTCATATTTCAACCTTAAGAAAATATGCTACACGGCTGATTACATTTTACAATCATAGTTAAGCCCTGAGGAGATGAGGTATACCGCTCATACTCCAACTGACCATTACAAAATCGAAATCGGTACCATACATCGGCTAATGGAAGAGCAGGATTCCCATGACCTCATCTTCCTCAGTCAGTGTGAGGACCAAATGCAGGACATCTTGTATCTCTGCTAAATAGCTTTCCAGGGTATACTGACAACTTCACTAAAGAGTTACAATGGCAGTTGTACTCTCTTCGCAATCGAGAGATTTCATGTTTATCTCACATTGATCCGACATTAACATCATTGGGTGATTAGTGATACATCCATCCTAGCATTCGGGAGATTAGTGATACATCCATCCCGACATATATAATGAAGGATTGAGAGATTTAATGTTTATCTCACATCAATTCCTCCATTAGGGCGTAAGGATATTCGCACCCAGAACCCCCACATACTCAACAGTATGCCCTCCAGGAGTTCCCATAGGAAAACCTATTTCACCATCACCAAACTACTGAAGATGATGGATCTATGGCCAGGTCTCTTCATGATAATATTTCACTTGATTAATTAAGTACATTATCATATTCTTTTAGCATCATTCATGTTTTCAAATATAATTTATTATAACAAATGCTACAAAGAAAGTGTAATGCTTCTAACAAGTACTTTTCAAAGCTTTATAAAACATTTGGGATCTCAATCCCTTGTCACATCAGGGATATTCTCATCCCTTAACATATTATCATCATGATTATGGAATATGGGTATTCAAACCCTCATTTCATCAAGAACACTTGTTACCACTTATCAGGTAACTAACACCTTCAGCTCATCTGACCAAGGTAAACATGATACTTGCAATACATGCATCTCACATGGCTCTTAAAGCCCATTAATCTTTTGTTACCTCTTATTAGGCAACAAAGCATATTATGGCTCACAAGGCCCATAAAACAATTTCAGTAATAAAACATCATAGCTCATACTTGGCTATGTTCAAAATCTCATGATACCTACATGATTAGTACACATGATAACAGTTACATCAATTACATTTCAGGACTATGCATGTAAGAGTAGCATCACTATTCCCCCATTAGAGTTAGGATTTCCCAATTTATGTCTATTAGGAATACTCATCCCATTACCCAAATTTGGGTTATGGTTTATCATCATATTGCCCAACATTAGGGTTTCATGCACTATAACCCAAGATTAGGACTTCACATACCTTTACCCTATATCAGGATTAGGGTTTCATGTTAGGGTTTCATATAGCATTATATAGCGTCACCCTGGGATTAGAGTTCACATCACATCTCTGTATTAGGGTTTCACTTGACATCACCCTTAATTAGGGTTTCACATGACATCATCCTCAATTAGGGTTTCACATGTCATCACCCTTAATTAGGGTTTCACATTTCATCACCCTTAATTAGGGTTTTACATGACATCACCCTTAATTAGGGTTTCACATGTCATCACCCTTAATTAGGGTTTCACATAACTTCACCCTTAATTAGGGTTTCACATCTCATCACCCTTAATTAGGGTTTCACATGACATCACCCTTAATTAGGGTTTCACATGTCATCACCCTTAATTAGGGTTTCACATGACATCATCCTCAATTAGGGTTTCACATGTCATCACCCTTAATTAGGGTTTGTTATAACTTTTCCCCAAATTAGGGTTTTATGTAACTTTACCCGAAATTAGGGTTTCATGAAGCATCCTCTTAAATTATGGCTTTTCATTATATTACCCTAAATTGGGATTTCTTATATCATCACTCTAGATTAGGGTTACATCATTACCCTATAAGGGTTTCATGTAGTATTGTCCTAACTTAGGGTTAGGACTCATCAACCTTTTCAATTAGGGTGTCATGATCTCTTTATCAAGAATCATACCCTAATTACATATTTTATTCATGTTGAGAGTGTTGAGGTTTAACCATTACATGATTATTATACATGTATGGATTTTTCTCTCTCTCATCCTCTCTAGGATATTAATCACTTCAACTTGATTAAATTAAGTTAACCCTTCATTCAAGTGTATACATTTAGGGTTAGCATAGTGTATTGAGACATTGCCTCTATAAGCATCAAAGGTTAACTACTCAAAAGGTACTAATTACTTAAGTACCTTGAAGGTACAACCATTGTGATTACCTTTGATAAACATCATCAACAATCATGGGGTTGATTGTACTTACAAGATTTGAATCAATTAAACCTTCACACGGTTTTGACGTATTAGACCTTCAAACGGTCTTGAAGTAGTTTGACCTTCAATCAGTCTTGATATTCTATGATCTTTAAATGGTCCTGAACCACACCTTCAATCAGTCTTAACACAGTTAGACCATCAAAAGGTCTTGATCTCAAAGTCCCTAAATGGTTTGAGACCGTTTGAATAAAATATAATTAATCCAAAATGGTTTTGAAACCGAATTAGCAACTTGTCCTTGAAACCAATTGACCTCAAACGGTTTGAGACCGTTTGCCCTCCAAACGGTTTGAGGACCTTTGATCCCAAACAGTCTTGCCGTTTGGACACAAACGGTCTCAAGACCGTTTGGTCCAAAACATCTTGAAACCGATTGGATCAACTAGGGTTTCCAACATCAAATCAATTTTGGGTTTGTACTCATTGAACCATCCATCAATAGAACTATTGAAAGTACATCAGATTGTAGCCCTTGGATCTCTAACCATCCACCACAATCAACCATTGACCTCCAAACAATCTCAAGACCATTTGGTCTCAAACGGTCTTGAGACCGTTTGCCTCCAAACAGTCTTGATATTGTTTGGATCATCAACCAAGAAATTGATCCAATTCAATTAGGAATTATTCAATAAATCAATTATAGTTTCCAATCCATGTATCATCCATTATGGAATCCATTATAATTAAATAAATTTGAGCCATTGGATCTCCATCTTTCACATCAGCAAATAACCTCAAACGGTTTTGAAGTTCAATTTGTCCATTCGATCTTGAGATCCATTACCCATTCAATTTTGAACTCAATTACCCATTCGATCTTGTAGTTGATTACCCATTCGGTCTTGTACTTAATTACCCATTCGGTTTGAAGTAAAATACCCATTCGGTCTTGGGTTCAACTACCCATTCGGTCTTAGGTTCAACTACCCATTCAGTCTTAAACTCATTTTCCCATTTGGTCTTGAAACCGAATCAATTCAATCGGTTTGAAACCAAATTAGCTGAATCGGTTTTGAAAACCGATTGCCCCTTCATTTGTTGAGGTGTGTGCTTAAGATGACATCATCATCTTCAAGATTCAAACCTTCGAAATCAATTGTGATTCTTATGGTGAATTCAACAACTAATCAAAAGGAAATCGAGAAAGAAGAAAGGTTCAACACATAATGAATAAATTGCAAGCAATAATGACATTTAAGGGTTCAAGTTGTATAACCCACCTTCAAAGTTGAAACCAAACTTCAAGATTCACACCTTCAATGGTGAATGAAGCTTTCTCAACCTCCCAAGGCTCTTCCTCAAGTCTTTGAGTGAAACGAATGACCAAGGTTGAAGATTGAATGGAGAAAAGAAGAAATTAAGCATTGAATTTTGATTTCCACCATGAAATCAAGGTTGAAGATGACTATGGAGCTTACCTACAGGTTGGGGCACGTCCTACTGTTTCTCCAAAGCTCCTTTGTGCACAGTAAAAGCAAGGAAAGAAAAAGGGATAAAAAAAGCCTTTCATGTGGGTTGAAAATGGGATGTATATAAGGAAATTTCAATGAGAGAGAAAGTGATATAAAAATCCTTTGGATCCTAAAATTGGTGCCATATATTCCTCTCCATCCCTTGAATACGAATCCATATCTCCCACCTTGTAATTCCTCTTCATTATCCATGAATTAAAAGAAAACAAATTAAGCACCTTAACCATTATAATAATAATATCCAAAATTGAGTGGATATTACTTTTTAGTTAACTAATGTGAGTGGGCTCTCCACTCACTTTAGATATTTCGTAGCATTTGCAAGGCACAAGGAAATTCACAATTATACAAATTCAACCATCTCATTTTTGGTTGAAGGATACTTCAATTAATATATTTATTTTTGCATTAAATTGAATTAGGGTTTCAATTATGCTTAAACCTTGATTATTTTAATACCAAGATTCTCTCCTCCAAAGTGATTCAAATGAGATGCCCCTCTCATTTTATTTTATATTCATGATTCCAAGAAACATGAGGGACCCTCTGGAGGTGGTATTTTTCATATTGAACCCTAGGTTTTGGGTAATTTGCACATTACACCAAAACTAGGTTTTAATGCACAATCATTGTTTAACAAGCTCTATCTTGGTACTCATGCTTGTGGTAGCCATACCTCTGCATCATTTTCATTCTTATGATGATTCAACACCTGAGGAACATTTTATCATGTAACATTTGCGAGTTAACCCCTCAACTTGGGTAATTTGCACTTTAGTCCAAAACAAGCAAAACATTGTTTTCAACATCATTCAAAAAGGACTAAAATTGAAACATAAGTTCCTATTGAACCTTAATTACTTTTCAAAAGATAAGAGCAAGCATATAATTAGCTTTATTAAGCAAAACATCTAGGGTTAAGGCATAACCCAGGTCAGGGATGTTACAGTTATTGCCGATGTTTTGTGAGTGAGACTTGAAGAAAGGCACATACTATTGTGAGGATATAGTCGTTGGACTTGCTCTAGGACTAGATATGACCTCACAAACCATCCTTACCATTACATAGTTATTGGTGTGATCATATGTTAAAGGGGAATATGGAAGATAATTTTTTTTGTTTCCTGTGCCTATCTATAGATGTATTTCCCAATAGGAGGGTGGGTGGTATATATTCTACTTTCCACCAACATCTATCTATTATTAACTTAAGATAATAATAGTGCATGAAGCTAAATTTTTAAGAAAATTATTGTTTTAGAATAATTAAATCCATTATCTAGTGCCTAGATTCAAATATATTGCATCCAAGTATCCTTATTCATCTACCTTTCTTTGATGCAACACCTCAACATGCCCAATCTTTGAAATTACCCAACGTCTAGAAATTAACCTATGTGGCCAATGAACACTAACATTGTGTTTCCTTAAAAAAAGTGGCAAGTATTGGTGGAATTGATAGACATTAAACACATCATTTTTCCTAGTGACTACTTTTACAATTTCATGAAATCACTATTTGTTCTCCCATCATGTAATTGTTTGATTGTATTGGGACAATGAGAAAAACCCAATGCAATGAATCATGAATCAAGTCACATAGTAATCTGACCCCACCTCTACACTTCTTTTCATTTCTCAGCCTTCCATCCACCAAAAAAGAAACAAAAGAATACACAAAGAGCACATAATTCTATGTTTGGGTTGGCATGCCCTATTTACTATCTATATGGTTCTTATATACCCCTGGTTGCAATAGGTGCAAACCACCAAAAATAAAGAAACTATGCCAATGTGCACACAATGAAAAGTAAAATACAGTAATATATGTATGTGTGAAAATACAATGAATCTCGAACCAAATGGATGAAAGATTTGCATTTCCCCCCGTTCCACCATTCACGCTGTGTTCCGCCAATGGGCACAAGGAATGCCTTGTTTTTACCATATTCCTAAAAAATTATAGTTTCAAATCACATACATACTCAGTGTTATGCAAGTCTCTCTAAAACGTCATCAAACTCCTACACATGGTTGATGTTGAGGATAATGGTGGGAAAGTTTCTCTGGGAAGAACATCGAGAATATCAACATGGATAGATGTTTATTTGTGATCACACAAATTTGGGTGCCTTGGACATATTTGAAGATAAGGGAAATAGATATATGTGAGGAGGAGGAAAACACATTGGTTAAAAGTATTAAATTGTGACTATTTCAAAAAATTTATAACTTGAGGATCACCAACCTTAAGTTCAAGGTTGCTTGATGAATGAATATTCACCAAAATTAATTGTATTTCATAAATCAATATTGCATCTCGCCTTAGAAATTTATCCCCTACATTACTTTAGTTAGTCTTCCGCTCCTCTAATTGTCATTATATTAGTTTTTAAATTGTTTGTAAATTTTATTTCTTACTTTGGTTTACTTTGCCTTCCACACTCAGGGTCATGTTTGTAATGTTGTTTATAACAAACTTCAATTACTATTTTGGAAACAAGATCATTAAAGATGCTTCTAGTGCCTCATTTTTGCATGTATATATTACATCATTACATAAATGGTATCACAAAGGTCTAGAGATGAATGTAATTCAAAAGACACTTAAGTTAATATTGAGGTTGTGGCCCAAATTATCACAAAAATAGCCTATTGAGCACTCAATCCTTATATTTTTGGCTATCTAAAATACCAGTGGACTCTCCCCTAAATTATTTTGAGACTGTGACAATTTTTGAGATATGGTGCTCAAGATGTCGTGGATAACGTATTCTCTGAGATCCCTGGTACTACTTCTTTGTTAAACATTGTGATTGATCGAGTAATTGACCATTGTTGATTCATGTACTCTGCTCAATAGTATACAAAGATCAGTCCTCATGGTGCTCTCTAACCTGTACAAGCCACAAATCCTACATCAAGGCTCTTCTTGTGCATCATGATTGATGTCCTACCAATAGAAAACATTGTTGATCAACAACACTTAAACGACAACACCAACATAACTTAACCATGCGGCCACCGAATTGACTAAGCAACAACATCAACTACCAAATTTATTTTGTCACCTCAATAAACATTATAAAGAAGGAAGTGAACTAAAATTGTTGAGAATGATTTCACCAACTTCATCACTAAGGTAGCTCCATGTATGCCTTTTAAAAGCTGAGCCACAATTGAGAAAGCAGCTCGACATCTTCCCAAAAATAGGTTAAAGTAGTCTTTCCCTTTCTTTGTGCCAAACCCAAGGCAATACCACTGACCAATTGCTTCACACATCAATGACCATTGTATGATCAAACATACATAGATCGATTATCATACTTAAAACATAGATTACACTAGCTAAATCTCAGCCTCCCCTAGAAGCCTATAAGTAGAAGGAGTGCAACCTCAAAAAAAGGGCTTGGATCCCTATGGATATGATGAAAACTCATTGTCCTCTTCCTTGACCTCTACAACAAGGGAAGAATCAACCAAAATCCAAGCAGGCAAGCAGTCAACCTACTTTCTCCTTAAAGTGGTTGATCACCAACTCCACTCCACGCAAGCATGGAACTACTACTTCCTTCTAAGATTGATCGACCCCTACATGTTGTTAGCATGCAATGTGATCGACCTTGAATCAACCTAAGTTATTTGATAGTCGGTGTTATTGGTCCCTTCAAGAAATCACCCAAGTTTCAGTTTGCTCCCATTGGGTCTCAGTATCTTGGGTTAACACTTGAAAAGAAGGAGTAAGGAGTCCAACTGTGGCACACCATACCGTTATTCCCTTTGTCTGCATTCATGATCATGAATAAGTCTTTCACCTCCGATAGGTGTAGTAAGCTCACTATGTGGACCGAGTAGTCCATTCATTAGAGTATGGGGAGTATCCCTACTATCCATAGATTGTAATTTTATTATATTATTTTGTGTCTTGTATGAACATATTTTAATTCATTAATAAATTTGACATGTTATTTGAGTATTAATTACCCATCTTTTGTCATTTATTATAATATTAATTTGAGCATACTTAAGTTTCTAAGGTTTAAATGTTGACTAACTATAGTTGATGTTTGGATAAAACTTAGTATATAAGTCTCTGAAGAAGTGTATATGGGATCTCTATGTAATGTGTAAGTGAGCCTATGATGATTTTTGCATATATGAAGTTCGCAAGCTGAAAGGATTGAAATTTAAATAGCTCCCATACAAGTTTTGATATAAACTAACAGAGTAGATGCGAGTAGTGGTTGTAAAATTTAGTTCCACCCTGATATTTTTCATTAGCAATCTATATATAAATTTAATTTGAACTTCATTTTTCAAGCATATGTTTAATTCAACCAAATCATTAGCTTGAATTTCAGTATTAGTCATATATCAAATTGGATAAAATTAAATACATTCTTTAATATAGTCTCTTTTGGGATTCAATCCTTTACTATACTATTTGTCACACCTTTCCCAAAAAAATTATATATATATATATATATATATATCTTGAATGAGGACATTAATTTAGAAATTGTTTTGAAAAATAATAATACAAGATGTGCTTGGGGTTTCCACCTCATGTCATTTGAAGAATAAAAAATGACATAAACATTTTGAATCCATGATTGAAAACTGATCGACTCTTGTATCCAAATGTCGATATAACAAAAAAAACAAAAAGCTTGATGAGAAATTAGATTTGAAGACCTTGTTTTGAGTGAGGAATGATTAACACCCCCCTTTTACTGGTTGATCGGTACCTATTTCTAATGTTCTCGATTTTTAGTGGATACATATTGGGTTAATAATAAAGAAAAATGAAAACCATTATTTAAAAAAGATGCTTTTATATTTGCAAATGATTGAAGATGCCTACATATTTCCAATCATTTCTGTAAAGGTCCTAACTTTTAAGTGTTAGAGTCTGAATAATCTCAGGATTTCCAAAAAATAGAACATTCTCAGTTGGTTAGAATCAATGCATAGTAAAGAATGATGCGAAAGGATATAAGCCAGAAGCAAGATTAAATCTTTATTTGAATAAATAAATCAAGTTATAAGCATATCACATAGTATTATTATAAGTTAGATAAGATACTAAGAAGCACTGAATAGTTCAAGGTAATCACAAGAATAAGATAGAATTTAAGATCATGTATGGGTTAATAATATACAAATAGGTATGATTGCCATTTTGCAACCTAACAATACTCAAAAAGTAGGTTGTGAATGTAGGGAAATATGGCGGCTGAGATGGCGGCGGAAAGTAAAATTTTATTGCCATATTCCTCATCGCTAGTAGATCATCCCCAAAACTATGAAGTGGGAAGGAGGGTTGTAAGGTATATACCTGGTCCTACACTAAATTCAGTGACAATTCTTACAGAGTTGTGCTTTGTTGACGTAATTCTCTTAGCATGATAGCCTCCATGCCTCTACGTAGTGTTGACTTGAGAGTCATACATTGTCCATACTTTGATAATGACTTAACCATTTCATTCCTATGTATCTAATATGTTAGTTCAAGATTGATTTCAGGCTTTAGGTATGTGAAAAGGATCAAATTACACAAGTCCTAGCTTGTTCAAGTTCAAGTCAAAAGCAATGCAAGTGTGTGTTTTGGGAAACCTCTCCAAATGACTTTAGATGATTTTTGTAATCACTTGTATTGATGATATGACTTGTAACTAAGATGAGAAAAAATTAGGGACACTTAATTCCAAAGTTTGATAACTCAAATATCAATTTAGAAAATTGGTCACAAGTTGTTCATCGATCATGTTGGAAACTTGACTGGTCCAGTGATGGATTTTTTGGAGAGACCAATCGGTCAAGTTGCACAGTCACAAAACTCGACCGACCGACTCACTGAGCAAAACTAATTTTAGCTCATTGGTCAAGTTTCCTAGAAAAAACTCGACTGAGAGTTTAAAAATTGGCTTTATCATTTTGTGGATCGGTCGAGTTACCTTTATTCAAACTCAACCGAATGTATTGTACAAGAAAACCAAGAAAAAGTGATTATAACCATTGGAGAATTGTTTTGAGTGAGAATAGATCCGTTACAACTTGGAAAATAACTATATTTCACCCTTAAGTGATCCCACACTTAAGGGAACAACCCCAACTATAATTAGGATCCCGTGGAGTTCATTCCAAGTTTTCCCATTCATGCTATTTTAAGTCCTTGATATAGTTGAGTGTGTTGCAACTCCTTGAGCCCCATTCTTTCTCTCATTTACATAGAATTTCATGATTACAAGTGAGATAGGTCAGTTATAAGAGAGCTACTTCCTTGTTCTTATAAATCTCTCATTCCATTCCATCTTCCTTACCCCTTTCCTCAAAGAAGCAAAGGTGAAGAAAGAGATGTTATCCATGTGAAGGAGGAGGAAAAGGCTAAAGATCCAAGAAGACTGGGTAATCCCTAGAAGGCAAAAGACTTGTGCAAGAGTAGGTAAGTCCTTAGAAGAAGGCAGAAGACTCTTGCAAAGTGGGTAAGTCCTTGTCAGTGTTCAAAAAAGCACTATTCGGTGTACGGGCGGATGGGGCACTGAATAGAGTATATGTGATATGCGGGAGTATATGTGGTTTTGGATTTTTTTAATAAAAATATATCTATGTATATTTATATATTAGTCATATAGAATTATATATCACATTAAACAATTACATACAAGGACAACATAGAATGATTAATTAGAAGAAAGGGAGCAACAATATCATATAAATATTTAATTAGAAACAACAAAAATATCATATAAATTTCATTTATTCAATTCCATGTATGTGTGTTTGGAAAAGCGGTGATTAAGCGGCCGCATAAGCGGGTAATCGGGCGCATAATCGGTCCTGGACCAATTATTGGTCCGCTTTGACATATGCGGTGCGGTCCCCTGTCTGAACCGCTTAAGCGGCCACATATGCGGCTGCACGGACCGATTTCTTGAACACTGGTCCTTGTTAAGGTTAAAGACTATTTGTATTGTATAGATAAGTCCTTTGGTGGGTGTTGTGTTGTAACTCTTATTGGTGAATATATAGAGGAAAGCACTTGTAAAGTTCTAGAGGTTGACCTCTCTAGGTAGTGGAATGACTCTCCCCTAGTTTGGAGAGTGGAACCACTCTAAACAACCTTATCCAAGTGCTTGTTTCATTTTCTCTCATTCTCATAATGCTTGTTAGTTAGGACTTCAAATTACACTTAAGCTATTGGTTTTGATTGATATAATTTGAAGGTCTAACCTATCATGTGTGAATTTTTGAAGATCTATTCACCCCCCTCTAGAGCCCTAGATCCAATAAGTGGTATCAGATCTTGGGATCTGCTCCAACAATCTCCCACAAGACAAGAAGATGGACGACAACCTACTTGGTTCACTCAACCTAGAGGGAGGCTTCTCCATGCATTCTATGGTCTTCAACAACACCAACTTCCTCTTTTGGAAGAGGCACATGCAGTTCTACATTCAAGGAATGAACTTTGATATGTGGAAGGTGATGGTTAGACCATACAAGGAGCCAACCGTAGTTGTTGAAACATGGAGTGAAGCTACACTTAAATAAGCCCAACATACTTCCAAAGCCATACGAATCCTCTATGTAGCCCTTTCCCCAACAGAGTTCAACCGCATCTCATCTTGAGACACCACCTATGAGATTTGGGACAAATTTTGCATCACTTATGAGGGCACAAATCAAGTCAAGGAGGCTAAGATCTACATGTTGAATAACCTTCTAGAGAACTTCAAGATGGCCAAGAAAGAAGGCATTGTGAAGATGTACTCAAGACTCAATGTCATCATCAATGGGATGGCTGCTTTGGGAAACACTTTAGAAAGAGGTGTAATCAACTCCAGGATCTTGAGGACTCTACCAAAGAGATGGGAGTCAAAGGTAATCTCCATTGAAGAAGTGAGGTGCCTTGGTGACATCCCAACCAAAGAGCTCACTGGCAACCTCCAAGCTCATGAACCAACTTGACAAGTAAGAAGAAGAAGCCAAGCAAGAAGAGAAGGAATCCAAGAAGATCAAAGATAGTGATTTCAAAGCACAAGTGGAGACGGTCATCCTTCAACAACAACTTGCATGTCAGACTTCTCCTTCCTCCTGTAGTGAAGATGATGGCCCAAGTGAGCATGAAGACAACTACATCAAGGGAAAACACTTTAAAGGAAAGCAAGCCTCCTGCTCTACTCCTAGATGCTACAAGTGTGGACAAAAGGGACACTACAAGAGTGAATGTCCCAAGTCAAGAAAGTCACATCACAAGGGAAGATCAAAGGAGGAAGAGTACAAGAAGGAGTGCAAGTACAAGAGGAAGGACATGAAGGAGAAAAGACACAATAATGCAGCTTGGGAAGCTTCATCCTCAAGTAGCTCAAGCTCTAAAGAAGATGGAGAGTGCCACCCTACACTCATGGCCTCTACTAGTGAAGAAATTGGTGAGGTAAGCGAGGTAAGTGAGGTAAGCTTGCATGAGTTATCTAAGGAAGATATTATTGATATGCTTGTTTCTACCCGTTCTTCTTTTGCTAAGTATAAATCTAAAAGAAAAGGTTAGGAAAAACTATTGCTGACTTATATGCGAAAGTTGAAATTCTTGAACTTAATGAGAAAACTCATCTTCAGAGCATTGATAACTTGCAAGGCCAATATCTTGATCTTGAGATCCAATACAATGGAGTTGAGGTAGAGAATGATGTGTATCTTAAGAAGATTAATACTCTTAAGGAAGATAACCAAAAGTGCCTAAAGGAGCTTGAAACTCTTAAAACTAAAAAAGTTGAATTTACACTTCTTGTTGATGCTCGTAAGGATGAAAGAGATGTTTATATTAAGGAAATTCAAGTGCTTAAATTTGAAAATTCTAGGTTTTTTTGGTCAATTTAATGATTTATCTTCTATACCTCTCTTGCCTAGTAATGACATGTCTTCTATTTCTCTTGAGAAAGATTCTTATTTGACTAAAGCCCTCTGTTTAGAGGCTGACCTTATTGATGCTAGAAATGATATTGCTGGTTTGTCTTCTACTATCATATCTCTTAATGATTATATTCATAGACTAAGGGTCACTCTACAGAAATTCCTCAAAGGGAAAAACTCCCTAAATGAAATCCTTGACCATTCTACCAAACAAAGTGGTACTAGTCATTTGAGATTTGTAGGGGGAGCACCAAAAGTCAAGAGCAAAGCCAAAGGTAAGAAAAAGAGCAAGGATACCTCTTTCTTTATTGGAGAGTCTTCTGACACTAAGAATCCTATGGTTTGTTCTTATTGCAAGAGTGATGATCGTTACTCTACTTATTGTCCTTACAAGCCTAAGGGGACCAACCCAAAGATGAAATGGGTCCCCAAGCTAACTCCAGATCCAAAAGTTTGAGTTGGGAACTGACACTCTCCTTTCTTGCAGGAAAAAGGGGAGATGGATTGTTCATAGTGGCTGCACTAAGCATATGACGGGTGATATAAGCCATTTCAACAACTTTACCAAAAAGAAAGGAGGTTCGGTTACCTTTGTGGACAATAAGAAAGGTAAAGTCAAAGGTGAGGGTGATGTAGGTGAATCCTTGTGTATCAAGAATGTTCTTTTTGTGGATGGCCTACATCACGATTTAATTAGTGTTAGTAAATTATGTGAAAATGATTACCTTGTGTTATTTACTTCCTTCGAATGCTTGATTCTAGATTCCCTCACCTTTCAAGTTATATTTAAGGGAGCTAGAAGTGGTAATATTTATGTTATTATTCTTGACTCTATGAAGCATGTTGTTGGTAGATGCCTAGTAGTCAATTCGAATGATATTTCTCTTTGGCATCATCGGCTTGGTCATGTAAATATGCATCAGTTGAAGGAGTTGAGGAAAAAGGACTTGGTAAAGGGACTTCCCAAATTGGATTTTGAAAAGGATGAGGAATGCCAACCTTGTACTCAAGGAAACCAAACTAAGTACTCCTTCAAATCCAAAGGAGTCCTTAGTACCAAGAGAGATCTTGAACTTCTTCGCATTGATCTATTTGGACCAATGAGAGCTCAATCGCTTCACGGTTCCAAGTATTGCCTTGTTATTGCTGATGATTTATCTAGATATACTTGGACCTTCTTTCTTATTTCCAAGAGTGATATGCTTGATGTTTTCTCGAGCTTTTGTATATGAATTGAGAATGGAGCCTCTTTACGCATCGTTTCCATCCATAGTGATCATGGGGGAGAATTTGAAAATGATATTTTTGAACATTTTTGTTAAGAATCTGCTTATGCACACAACTTTTCTTCACCTCAAACACCTCAATGAAATGGGGTTTTAGAGAGGAAACATAGATCTTTATAGGAGATAGCTAGAACCATGCTTTTAGGGTATGGCACTCCAAAGAACTTTTGGGCCAAAGCCATTAGTACCTCATGTTTGTTTCAAAATGGGGTTTTTACACATCCTTCTTTAAATAAACCCAACTATGAGCTATGGTATGGTAGTAAGCCTTCTATGAAGTATTTCCATGTTTTCAGATGTCCTTGCTTTGTTTTGAATACAAACGATTCTCTTGACATATTCGATCTAAAAGCTTACAAGGCTTTCTTTCTTGGCTATAGCACTACTAGTAAGGATTATAGAGTGTTTAATGTTGATCTTGCTAAAGTAGAAGAATCTATAAATGTAAAGTTTATTGAGACTAACCCCTCTATTTCCAAACATATTATTCCAAATGATGATGTTGCAGGTGAAGTAATTCCTATTCTAAAAGAGCTCAAAATCACCCAAAAGGTTAAAGAGGTGGTCACTCAAGAAGAAGAGAAAGATGAAGAGAAGAAGGATCCACTCCCCGATTTGCAAAGAATCATCTGAAAGAGCTGATTCTAGGTGATCCATTTGAAAGAGTGAAGACGTGGGCTGCATTCAACAAAGAACAAGCCAAGAGTGCCTTCATCTCATAACTTGAGCCAAAGAACGTCAAGGAAGCTCTAGGGGATGATGAGTGGATCCTAACTATGCAAGAAGAGTTGGAGCAATTTGAAAAGAGAAATGTATGGAACCTAGTGCAAAGATTAAGTGATAGAATGATCATTTTCACCAAGTGGGTCTACCACAACAAGCATGAAGAAAGAAGGAAAATGGTAAGGAACAAAGCAAGGTTAGTGGCTTAAGGCTACAATCAGTAGGTAGGTATAGATTTTGATGAAACATATGCACCTATATCTAGACTTGAGTCCATTCATATGTTACTTGCATTTGCTAGTTATAAAAAATTTCTTCTATATCAAATGGATGTTAAAAGTGCATTTTTGAATGGTACAATTGAAGAGGAAGTGTATGTTGCACCACCTCCTAGCTTTGAACATGATAGTTTACCTAACCATGTTTATTTGTTGCGAAAAGCTCTCTATGGACTCAAATAATAACCTCGAGGTTGGTATGAGAAATTAAAGAATTTTTTGCTAGATCATGGGTATATCATGGGCAAAGTAGATTCTACGCTATTTCTAAAGTACACATCTAAAAATTTTCTTATCATTCAAATATATGTTGATGATAACATTTTTGGCAAAACTAACCTTGATCTTTTCAAAGAATTCAGTGATCTCATGCGGAGTGAATTTGAAATGAGTATGATGGGTGAGCTCATGTTTTTCCTCGGCTTTCAAATTAAGAAAACTAAATATGGGAACTTCATCAACCAAGGCAAGTACACAAATGAGCTGCTTAAGCGCTTTGGGATGGAGAACACCAAGCCGATGGACACACCCATGTCAAACACTACAAAACTTCATTAGGATGAAGAAGGTGAGAAGGTAGATGAGAATATCTATAGAGGTATGATTGGAAGTTTACTTTACTTAACTACCTCTAGATCTTATATAATGTTTAGTATTGTCTTGTGTGCTCGCTTTCAATCAAATCCTAAGAAATCACATCTTATAGATGTTAAGATGATTTTAAGGTACTTAGCCAAAACCCAAAATTTTGGACTATGGTATCCCAAGTCAAGGGACTTTACTCTTACTATCTTATAGTGATGCGGATTATGTAGGGTTCTTGATTGATAGAAAGTGCACAAGTGTCAATTGCTTTCTCCTAGGACCATGCTTGGTGTCATGGTTCTCGAAGAAACAGAGCACATTGGCAGTTTCAACTACCAAGTCTGAATACATTGCAACTGGAAGTTGTTGTTCCCAGGTCCTATGGATGAAGCAAATTCTCCATGACATTAGCATTCATTTTGAAGCTTCTCCTATCTATTGTGATAATACTAGTGAAATTAATATGTCATATAATCCTATATTGCATAGTAGAGCTAAGCATATAGAGGTTCACCATCATTTTCTTCATGATCACATTCCCAAAAAGGATATCTATATCACGCACGTGGACATGAAAAATCAGTTGGCAGACATTTTCACTAAGCCTCTAACTAAAGAGCAATTTAACTTCATTAGAGATAAATTGCTCATAACTTCTTTGAATGAATCTAATATGCCTTCTAGCTAGTTGTCATCTATCCTATATGATTTTCCCATGTTTTGATCACCATTGCTTTCTTATATGCAAAAAATCAGTTTTTCATGTTCTTTGTGCCTTGTTTTTCTCTTGTTTTTGGGTATTTTTTGCAAATTCTTATTTTATCACAAAATAGTACCCAATGATGAGTGATATGTGCCTAAGTATGTTTAAAATGCAAAGTGGATTTGAAAAATAAATTTAATTAGCACTCTATTGGCTAGAAATTAGAATGTCTAATTTTAGGTCAGGTTGACCATCGGTCGAGTTGCCAACTCGACCGATCAATGGACGAGAGATTTTTAAAGAGCTTGTTGATCGAGTTTCAGACTCACAAAACTTGACCGATGACTAGCTAGATCAAACATAAGATAGGTTCTGCCTACGTTTCTCCCTCTCAACTAGAGAAAATTCGACCGATCCAACCTCTATCTCCCTCAAGCTCTCAACCCTAGCCATGACCTTCCTCTCCCTAGCCTTAGTTCGACCTAAAATGACCTTCCTTGACCGCCTTCCTATCAAGCCTAGGTGTGTGAGTGGGTTTTGATGGTTTTTCTTTAGAATTGGCTCTCTCCATCCTCTCCATTTTGTCTCCATGGTGTCCAATAGGAGGAAGAGGGCCACCCCAACTAATGTACCGTCATCTTTTTCAAACTCTCACTTCTTCCCGTTTGATGACACCTTCTTTGTCTCAAATGAGGCTCTAAATAGGTACAAGGAACTCATTACTAGGAACCCCTTCCTTTTTGTTCCCTTTTTGAGCCATGCCCACAGAAGCAAGAGGTCATAGATGAAGTAGTAGAGTTTTTGTTTGACCACCATATCTCAGCCTTGGGTGTTGAACATGCATGCTATAACAATTCCATCACAAGCACCAAAGCCGTTCAAAAATTCTATGAAAATTTGTGTAGGAATTATGACTCCCCCGTACCCCCACCTAATACTCAAGTAGTCCTCACATCTAT
Organism: Alisma plantago-aquatica; assembly: GCA_963693085.1. NCBI lineage: Eukaryota > Viridiplantae > Streptophyta > Magnoliopsida > Alismatales > Alismataceae > Alisma > Alisma plantago-aquatica. The sequence goes on along the minus strand of OY856409.1, from coordinate 578,450,906 downwards.
GATGGTCGAGAAGAAAATATTCCAAGTCTCTGAGGATACCTTGAACATCTTCTTTTCAGGTACTGAAGTGACTGACACCTGGAGTAAGGATTATCCAAAGTATTTTGACCTAGTCGAGCATGAGGCCTTCTAAAAGTAGTATGATATTACTCTCCATGATATTCATATGTTCTTGAATAAGCCTCATTCCCCATATAGGAAGAAGTGCAGCCTTTCCTCCTCTACATTAGACTTCAAGAGACGCATACTTTCCTTAGTTGTTAACTGCAATATTCATCCAAAGAAAAATCAGACTGGGATTGCAAAAAACACTTTGGTCACTATGTATTGTCTCTTCAAGAACATCAGAGTCAAGTGGGAGAGATACATTCTCCATCATATGACCTGCTTTGACTTAGGCAAGAACACTCATGGAACCCCCCTCCCTACCCAGGAGGTGACTATGCATCTTTTGCATACGATCACTTTTACCCTTCCCCTCCACCTACATCTTATGCTGCTACACCCTCTACTGTTGGTGGATCTACCCCTGATGTGCTGCCTCTGTCAGTTGGCCCCTTGGCCACTCTATTTTCTAGTCTTGGTAGTTTCTGCTCCTTCCTTCCCACATGCCAATGAGCTCAATGCTCTTAGCATGTCTTGGGATGAGAATAATGCCCGTTGGCCCAATTGAGGTTTTAGTTCTCTTGCTGATGAGGAGATGCCAGACCAGTATGATGAGGAGGTTGTTGATGATGAGGAGGATGATGAGGATGATGGTGATGCTTCTAATGATGGCTCTGATGGATTTGTTGGTGCCTCCGGTGATGTAGGCGATGTTGTTCTCTCTGTTGCACCTTTAGATAGAGATGATGACTACAAGACAGACACTTATGATGAAGATGATGATGATGTTGTAGACATAGGTAGCTTAGATGTTTAGTTGTTCTAGTTTTTAGTCCAGATGTTGATCATATATATGTTTCTAGGCTATTTTGTATTACAAACATCTGGGCACATTTTCTGAGTTGTACTATTTTATCATCTAGTTTTCATCATATTGGCTTGTAGTTGATATTTGAGAACATGATTTCTGGGGTGTAATCTTAATCTTTTGTAAAATTACTCTTTGATTTACTATATCTCATGAGTTGGTGTGATGTTTACCATATTTTGATTATGACTTAGACATTTTGTTTCTCTCATCTCTGTTTGGTGTGTGCTTTGAGATTGCATGTTCATGATGTATGTTTTGGTTGTGCTTGGAGAAGACCTACTTTCTGTGCTCTTCAACCACTTCCTTTCTGATAATGTCAAAAGGGGGATAGAATTTAAATGTGTTGAAGTTCAACCATATTGCTTTAATTACCTATGTGATCCTTTTCTTGTTCATCATATTCTTTATCATGCGACTTGCTAAAGGATCATATAGTATGTATGTATGTCATATTGCTTTGTGTAGATAGATTCACTATGCAGGTAAGAGTAAGCATAAATTTAGGGGGAGAAATTCACATTGTTCAAATCTTGAATCCCCTTGCAATTCACAAGGCAAAGGTATAACTTCAGATATCCTTTTCAATATGATTGAGGAAAGATTTGTCATTGTCAAAAAGGGAAAGAATGTTTACTTGAGAGTTCTACATTGTCCATATTTTGATAATGACTTAACAATTCTATTTCTATGTATCTAATATATTTTGTTCAAGATTGATTTCAAACTTTATGTATGTGAAAAAGATCAAATTACACAAGCCGTAGCTAGTTCAAGTTCAAGTCAAAAGCAATGCAAGTGTGCATTTTGGGAAACCACTCCAAATGACATTAGATGATTTTTATAATCACTTTTATTGATGATATGGCTTGTAACTAAGATGATAAAAAATCAAGGACACTTAATTTTGATGTTTGATCACTCAAATGTCAATTTAGAAAATTGTTCACATGTTGTTCATCGATCGAGTTGGAAACTCGATTAATCCAATGATGGATTTTTTGGAGAGACCAATCGGTCGAGTTGCACACTCACAGAACCTACCGACCGACTCATTGAGAAAAACTAATTTTAGCTCTTCGCTTGAGTTTCCTAGAACAAACTCGACAGAGAGTTTCAAAATTGGCTTTGTCATTCATTGGATCAATCGAGTTACCTTTATTGAAACTCGACCAAATGTACTGTATGGAAAATATAGAAAAAGTGATTATAACCATTGGTGAATTGTTTTGAGTGAGAATATATCCATTTCAACTTGGAAAATAGATATATATTTTGCCCTTAAGTGATCCCACACTCAAGGGAACACCCCCAGCTATAAATAAGACCCCTTGGAGTTCATTCCAAATTTGCTTATTCATGCTATTCTAAGTCCTTGTTATAGTTGAGTGTGTTGCAACTCCTTGAGCCCCTTTCTCTCTCTCATTTACATAGCATTTCATGATTATGAGTGAGTTAGGCCTGTTGTAATAGAGCTACTTCCTTGTGCTTATAAAACTCTCATTCCATTCCATCTTTCCTACCCCTTTCGTCAATGAAGAAAAGGTGAAGAAAGCTACTCTGAGTGAAGGTGGAGATGTTGTTGTTCTTCTTCAAGATTGAAGAAAAGGTGAAGATCTTCTCAAGGTGAAGGAGAAGATAAAGGCTGAAGATCCAAGAAGAGTGGGTAATCCCTATAAGGCTGAAGACTTGTGTAAGAGTAGGTAAGTCCTTGGAAGAAGGCAGAAGACTCTTGCAAAGTGGGTAAGTCCTTGGTAATGTTGAAGACTCTTTATATTGGACAGGTAAGTCCTTTGGTGGGAGTTGTGTTGTAACTCTTATTGGTGAATATATAGAGGAAATCACTTCCAAAGTCCTAGATGTTGACCTCTCTAGGTAGTGGATTGGCTCTCTCCTAGTTTGCAGAGTGGAACCACTCTAAATGACCTTGTCTAAGTGCTTGTTTCATTTTCTCTCATCCTTTCTAAGCATGTTAGTTAGTATTTCACATTTTACATAAGCTATTGGTTTTGATCGATATAATTTGAAGGTCTAATATATCTTGTGAGAATTTTTGAAGCTCTATTCACCCCCCTAGAGCCCTAGATCCAACACATAGTCCATGTAGACCCCTGGGAACTCAATGTCATTTGCCTAGAACCGAGGGGATGGAGTTATCCTTTTGTGTTTTCAACGTGCTAGTGTTAACTTTTCTCCTCTTTAAATGTCTCATCCTTTTATGGGTAAGATGCATTTGGCTCTCATGTTACCACAATGTTGACATGAGGAATCTTGTCATACAATAGTGTTGAGAGTCTTGGCCACCTCCCCCTCTTTATATAAGAGTCAATGGGATTGGGTTTCCACAATTTGGAGGACATGATGGGACATATTTCATGAATATTCAGCTGTTGCAAATCACCAGTCGATCGAATGGCATGCCAATCAGTCGAATAGACACTCTAGTCAGTCAATTGTCTATTTTTGTTATTTTTCCTGCTGGTTTTTCATGCGACGATTAATGCACATCATGACATTAGCATAAATTCCTTGATCCAATCCTACTAATAGTCGAGTCAGTCAACTATACTTTCTAGTCAGTCCATTGGCCTTCCTAGACAGTCGACTTGACACTCTAGTCAGCCAACTAATATTTTGTATTGTTTAAGTTAATTACCTAAATACTTTGGTAACTAAGTCAAACCTTATCCATGACCATAACCTAATTATGGGATCACAAGCAATAATGACATCTAGAAACACATTACTGCTACACAAGTAATTGGAAAGTTGAAGACAACTTCAACCTACTTCTATGATTAGTATCATAGGGGTCGTATAGTTCCTTTGTCTCTGATATCCAAGTTGAAATAAAGGAATGGAATCATAATCCTCTTAATATTCAATTCATGTTCTGTTAATTAGAGTAGACTGTATGAGATGCATATGATCTCACATATCACATACTGAGTCACACGAGTATGGACATATATCTCTAAGTCTCACTTATCAAGTGGCCAGGATATCAATTCTTGTAGAAGGGACAAATATCATCTACATCACTCAAAATCAATCCCCATGTGTCACAATATACCCATGGACTGCCTTTATGGAAACCCTTATCAAGGTCACATTGGATGTTGCAAAGATTATCAAATGACATGTGATGAGTGTACTGACTTCAGGTCCAAGAACCACAATCACCACTATATATTTGTGAGATGATTTTCACTACCATTCCATGGTTTCCATGTACCACTCTCAAGGTGCATCTGCGTGGTACAATATTTTTTAACAAGTACCTATGTGTTTGACTTGATATCCTTTATCACGACAACTAAGACTCTGTCATCAGTGAACATATATTTTACTCTTATGTATTATTTTCGTCTATTTTTCTTCCATATTAATATCCAACTAGGGACATAACAAGAATGTATGTACTCTTATTATACATATAATGTCATTGTCTAGGTCCTTAACCTAAAGACATATGTTATTGAATAACATCATTCTTTGTACATCGACCATGTTTGTGTCATCATCTCATGATTGAGACAAATATAATAGACATAATTACCTTTATTATTATCAAATCAAGTATATCATGCCCCATTACAATCTTCATAGGATTGGATCTCTAGGCATAAATACCAACATACTCCCACTTGCACTTTGAGCCAATCACCTACTAATTTTATTTCAAATGATCTTCATGTGTACGTTATGTGTTACGACCCCACCTCCTGATAACCCCCAATTAAGGGATACCGAGAGGTCGAAGCCGCACCCATAACTTTCGGATCAAAGGTTCGTCACTTAACCAAGAACAATGATTAAATTTCAACAATCTATACTGAAAAGCTGTAAGAAAAATAACCTTTTGCATACCTTTTTGAAAACTTGGATCTCTAAACTTCTATCTATTTATGGATTCTACTCTAACTAATCCTACTTGTATTTTACTTCATGTATTTCACAATATGATGATTTACTGTTTGTCCTTTTAGCTTGAACCTAAAACGCCGACAAACAAAATGTCGGTTAGCCGAAGCTGGTATGCGGGGGAAACAATAAACGTGCAACTATGATAACAATGCAATCATTCAATTAATCATTTAACAACCAAGATTATGTTTTAAATATAACTCCATGATCCATGAGTACCCTATCCTATGTGCTATCCCTGTAGTGAACCTGGATACTACCTTCCTTATGGTAGATCCCCATTAAACCCCTCATGGTCCCACCTATAGGTGAACCAGTTTCTAGGGTTGAGTCACATGGCACTACTCGTAAGTAGCCCACTCCTTAACTCATGGCAGGCTAATGGGTCTCATGGCACTACATGTGGTAGCCCAATTTCTAACCCACGATAACCTAGACCTTACTCTAGGTTACCCCTTTTTTTAGCCTTTACAAGCCACAGAGGTGGACCCGGATCTAGCCAGTTATACATGTATATTCATAGTGATAGTCATAGTCACTCTATAGTTGCATGAAATAAAAGCATCCAACAATTATTTCAGGCTATGAGGGAAACATCAATAAAATCCTCGGAAAACTAGTCGGGTTAATCATAAGCGTAACCACATACCTGATCCAGAGTAACTTGATGTCCATGCATTAACATTCAATACAGTCAAACAAGCAATCAACAATATCCTGAAAATAATGCATAACATCCAAGTGTCATTGTTTTATTCAAAACATTCTCAAGATCAACTTGGATTCCACTTTAGGGTTTCTAAGACAACTTTTAGGGTTTTAGCTCCATTACACATTTATCACTTTTAATGCTCTTTTATTCCACAAACCCTAATTTCAACATCATAGGCACAATTAAAAGTCAATTAAGTCCAATATGTCTCTTTTACACTAAAACTACTATCTTTATCCTTTTAGGTTATGTCAATATCATTAAGCCCAATTATCATGTTTGAGTTCTTTTGAATTGACAACTCAACAAAGAATTATAGTTCAATTCTCAAAGGAACCCTAATTATTGTATTTCACATCTTTTAGGTTAGCAAACCCTAATTTATCATTAATTTCACTTTTATACACTAGAAATCCCAAAATATCCACATTAGTGAACTTTTATACTCAAATTGGATTTATAACAACATAACTCTGTCTTATTCATGGATTTGCACAATTAAAACCATTAAAAGACATATTCTCCTAAATTAGGGTTTCTAAGCCCATTAATGCAAACTTAGGTATATGAAACCCTAAATTAAACCAATTATGTACAAAGATCATCCTTTTAGATTTACTGTGCCCTTTTTTTTAACCACAGGTTAGGATCAACTTTAATCATCCATATAACTCTTTTGAATCATTAATCAATAAAGATTTAGGTTCTTTTAATAGATAAATCATTAAAGATAACATCTTTACATACTTTTTGAATCAAATGTATGATTGGGGTTCAATTACATTTTTATTGCATTCTCATTTTCTTCTGATCAATTTTCATATATATATCATCTTAATCAGAGTTACCAATAATTGATTACGATTTCCACAAGAAAATTACCTTTGACCAATCATTGGCTGCCACATGTCCCTTCTATATTTTCCTTTTTCCTTTCTCTGGATCGTGGACCCTCTTCCTGGATCCGACTCCCGTGTGACCCAGCTGACCCGCGCCCTTGTCTCCTTCTCTGTGCGCGTGGCTCTGTTTGCTCTGCAAAACAGAGTGCCGCCGAGGAGGTCTTCTTCCACTCGCAGGCTCCACCTTCCTACCTCCTTCTAGTAGCCGATTGTCGCCCCTATTCCTCAGGTTCCTCTTCCTTCTGTTCAGGAGCCACAGGCTTCCCCTCGATACCCCCCTCACTGGTGGTCGGGTTTGGCTACTCCTCGAGCCGCCACCACTCCAGGTTGGAGAAGACGCTAGGTCAGGGAACAATGTCGCTTCTTAACACACTGATCCTCCTTGAAAGATACAAACTCGCGGAAAGGGCCTGAAATCGTGAGAGGGATAGGTTCCCTATATATAGGCATCATGGTTGAGGGAAAACGAGAGTTGCTTCCTGTCTGCAGTGACTAGATTTTAGGGGTTTTTCAGAATATCATTAATAGAAATGACTTAGGAGTTAGAAAGGATCGCAATTCTCTCCTGATTCCAAATATCAAATTTTCAGGAATCCTTATTGATTAGGGAGAGAGGATGTGTGGACCGATTTCCTTGTATTACTATTACTACTTCCCAAAACGAGCTGGAGGTGGAAGACAAGTAGATCACTGTTGGACCTCAGATCAACGATTCACATTGCACGCACCCAACATAAGCAATTCTATTTTGAATGTGAATTGTGACATTTAAAGATATTCCATTCTCTTTAGGAAACTTTGAAAAATCATATCTCCCAATCCGTTTATTCTTTTTCAACCAAATTTTAAGGAAAACTTCCTCTTGGCTTTATCTACTGAAATACACAATTTGAGTCCCAGTTTCCAAACGAAAAGGGTATTATCTTCGTGTGCAAGTTATCCGTGAATAAAATTTATTTTAAGCATATTTTATCTCCCTTAATCTTTTATTTTCTTTATTGTGATTCCTTTTACCATTAAAAACCCAGTGGACACGAAATCTCATCCAAGATGGATTCATTATTCATATTTCCACATATTTCTTGAAATATTACCATTATCTCATATTTCTTCTAAATAAAGCAATACTTAATTAATTCTTTCTCTTTCTTGTTGCATTATCTTTCCAACTTGGACTCCTTGGAACCCAAGGAACCCAAGAGGCACAAAATCCAACTTTGGATATCATTCCTTTATCTTCTAGAGGTTTCTACACCTTTCTTTTCCTCATTTTCTTATTTACTCATTTAGTAATGGAATTTCTTTTGTCTTTTCCTTGTTATTGGGCCCAATAGCCAATAAAACCCACAAAACAATCAACAAGGCTATTGTAAATGAAATCTATTTATTCAACATAAATTATATCATTATTTGTTCAAATATATTTAATATGTTAAATTACATTTCTCACCATAAGAACCCAAAAATTGGGGTTGTAACATCCTTTCCCTCTTATAGGAATTTTGTCCTCAAAATTCAATCAAGCAAACAAACAATTCAGGATAAGACTACTCCATGTCCATCATTGGCCCCTATGTGGCTTTACCTTACCCATGGAGCTTGCAAAGAACCTTTATCATCACATTTTTTTTCTGAGTTCTTTCATCCTGGCGTCTATAAACTACACAGGTGACTCAGGCCATTTCAGCCTCCCTTGGGGCTCACTAGGTTCATTGCTCAACACATGGTCAGGGCACCTCACATAGTGCTCTAAATTGGACACATGGAACTCATCACACATTACTTTATCCTGAGGGGTAAGGTCAAACTTAACCTTCTTCACCAAACATGTCAAAAGAACCCATGCATCAGGAACTCAGCTCTATTAGCTATAACTTAGAGAGGTCAGATTTTCATGTCACATATTTCCCACAGTGAACTGCATGTCAGTCTACTTTGCATTTGCTCATGACTCTCGTCATCTTTAGGCTCCTTTCAACCATTGCACGATCAAAGCGACTCCATTTGCACACACTGTGGTCCATTTCTAACCATCACGTGGTCCTTTCACCAACATCACCTTACTGAAGTGGTGACCGACACAACCTCCCTTACAGAGCTTCTTTAAATCCCAATACTGGCTATGGTGGTTATCTTCACATCTTTAATAGGAGAAGAACTATCTCTAGCTATCACCTTGAACGAGCACATATGCTCTCATCAGACCCTTTAGTCTGGATCATACTAACCATTAGTTATGGGTGATGAACTATACTATCATCGAGTCCTCCATGTACCTACTTCCACCTTTTGGAAGGGAACCTTTAGGTCAAACTCAAGAACCTTTGAACTCGCCTCATGGTGTAACTGATCCATCTCTCTCATAGGTAGTTCAACCAAGTCTGTCCCTTGACAGAAATCTTTCTTTCTTATATCATCTAGGTAAGGGGATCTACCATAATCAATACTGCATCTTGACCTTCCTTGATCCAGGGGAGACTTACAACATCCATAGTGATGAACTTCCTTTCTCTTTCAAGGACTCTTTATCCTTTATATCAATGCACTGGGTTACTGGTGTTCGTCCTTCACCCTTGGCTTGCATGGCCATATACTACATGCAACTTTATCTTAGGCATCCAAAGTACTACTTTCACTTATTACCCATGGTGTATGGTGATCTTAAAATCATAATCTACGGTATGTCATTATTCTTCAAGATCAATACCTCAAAAACTCTAAACCATTCTATTAGGGTTTCACCACCTTCTTTTCCAAAGAAGTGCTTCTGAGGTTCTACCACCATCCTTTCATTGTATCAAGGACTAGACTGGCTAACCAAACAACCATTAACTGATCTCATTACATGAGTGTTATCCAAACATATCTCCCTTTCCAAAATTAGGGTTAGTCTAACAACTGAACTATGCAGATATATCTCCACCAGAGCATCCATTACCACTTCACCTTCTTATGTATTAGGTAAAGTTGATGACATACACCTTCATGCATTGCACTTATCATCTCATCTTGACTCTAAGTCTGTATTCATCAAATACACTCTCTGATCTCATCAACATGGTGATAAAACTCGACCGTGTAAGACTCACCTCTTGGTTTTTGAATTCAACCTAGTATAACTCATAGCTCATGCTAAAAACATCCTTATATGATGACTACCTTATTTCTCTTTAGCGTTTGCAAACCATCCATGTATCATTCACTTTACCAGGGTATGTTATCTTCTCTATCCTCATACCTCATAGCAACGTTACAACTCACATCATCTTTTATCCTTGGTGTATGGCATGCGTACTGTCCTATCTCTCACTCCCATAACAAGAGGAAATAAGCATTTGGCTGCAGTCCAAATACATAGTTCTTCCTGTTCTAAGAGTAGAGATGGTACATCCCACCTTGCCAGTACACCTTTAAATCTAAGTTGAAACGTGTTGTTTATGCTTCTATATCCAATCATCTTGATATCCAAGTTACCTCCATGGAAAACTGGTTTTGAACCTACTTGGGTCACCTCACAATCCTTGGTCATCTCCTCTAGATCTATAGGGTGCCGACACTTTTGGGGTCATCCCTCTTCCCTTATGCATTCAGAGAGTGCCCTACTCATTTGCCCTTTGGGTCCCATGAGTTCAAGAAGGTGATCAATCTCCTAACCCATGGCCCTCAGACAATGATAGCTGTTACCTCCCGACCCTATGGTCATGTGCAACTAGGGAATTAGGCAACTCCTATTTCCATCGGTCTTATCCCTACCCGACCCTAGGATAGACTTAGGATTCTCTTTAGTACATGTTCACCTTAGAACCTTACCCAAGCCTTCATAATCTCTCTTTCTGCATTCAAGGGCAGACTTTCATCCTTTCATGGGGTCATGGTGACCTGCCTACCTTGGTCAGGCCCCATACCGGTTACCTCCATGGTAACACATCCACATGCACATAGAGATGGTTATCAATGGGTCTACAGGCTCATTCTCATACCATGTACTTTTCACTCAGCTTCTCAAGATCCTATAAGACCTCTTTAAGTTACCTTAAACCAACAAAACTAGTATACACCCTACACAAGGGTCCCTCTCCCAGGATGGGAGGAAACTACAACTCTTGCCCACAAGGTCACAAACATCCTTAGGTATAGGGTTTACATCCTTATGCTTAACCCTAGTATGCTATTAAGGCACAAGCAGACCACTAAACCAGGCTAGGTCATACTTGTTCTCTTTCCTCAAAATAGGATCAAGATTATACCTTCCTTTGTCATCAACTAATCTATGAGGGGTTCATCAAACATACCTTAAACTTCAGGGGTTTTCCTTTGCTCTCAACATAAGAAGTACCATGCTCGCTTCTATAGGAACTCAGCTCTCGTCATGAGCACTAGGTACACCACTTCCCCTCTTAGGCCAAGGAACCCTAGGTTCACATGTAGGTGTCCAACTGCATGCTCTATCTCTTAACCATAAACCAAGCATGCAAAAGGCATGACATGCACTTCTTGTCATCCTTCAACTCGAGCAACACTTAGAGTTGGGTCCTCCTTAAGGAAAACCAACAAGGTACAAGGCCTCATAACCTATTACTATACTTCTCCAGGTCTAAGGAACTCTTCTTCTCATCTAAACCATAGGTACAGAGGTACCGGCAGACTCATCCTCTCTCTAGGGTTTGGTTCCTCTCATGGACACCAAGACATCAACAACCTCTAGGGATCAAGCATGTGGAGACCACTATCATCCAATTAGGTCGCAACATCCTCAACTCCCTACATATCTCAGAGTTTAGGATTCCAACCTTCTTGTTGGGTTTCCTACCCTCTCTCTAGAGCTAACCCTACATCCAACCTCACCATTAGAGGTACTCTCTTCATGAAGGATCAACCTCAAAAGCATGCCCCTACCTAGATGAAGCCTATGTTCAACTTATGTTTGCTCAAGGTTATCCATATATCTTTATGCTTATTTCATAAGCCATCCTTTATACTCTCCTGGTCAGGGTCTCCACCTATTCCTCACACTACTGATACATACTCTGGGTGGCTACTATGCCATGCTCATGGGGTTTCCATAGGTTCTTCACTAACCTTTTCATTGAAGGAGCCATCCTTCACTCCAAAATGTATGCCCCTTTCCAGGGTTAGGTCAACCAAGGTTCATAGATCATATGGCATCTAAAGGCATACCCTCACACCTAGTCCAACTCATCATGCCATCTCTCTCTCTAACCTTCACTTAGGATTAGGGTTAGCATCATCCTCAGAGGATGTGCCATGTCTCTACTTGCAATGGAGATCTCTATCTCCAAGACTAACTTATCCTCCTGACAAGAAGGTCTAGCCTCAGGTCTCTTCTGAGGACATGACAACTTATGTCGTATGACCTAAACACGTATCTGTTCTTTAATTTGTGCTTAATCAATTAATCTTATGTCCATGACATCTTATTTACATGCTTTTCATTTAATTTGGTGGAGGATTTGTAACGACCCCGTCTCCTGGTAACCCCCAATTAAGGGAGACCCGAAGGTCAGAGCCGTTATTCAATTAACAAGATCAAAGGTTCGACAAATAATCAATAACAATTAATAAACTTTACCAACTATACTGAAAACTGGTATAAAACAAAACTTTTATTACCTTGTGAAAACTGGGATTTCTAAACTTCTATCCATGAAGATGCTAATCTAACTAATCCTCCTGTACACGTTACTTCTCATTTAATTCCACATATGCCACTTTACTATTTGTTCTTTTCATTTGTACCTAAAATGCCGACAAACAAAACGTCGGTCAGTATATCAAAATATACTGGTATGTGGGGACAACCAAAAGTTTGCACATATGGATAACAATTTAAATATCACAATCAAGATATTTAACAAGCCAATTTACACTTTTCAGTATGGCATTCTCCACCGCTTTTGCCCTAACCCTGGCATACCCACCTTAGGGTCCCCTTTGCCAATGACTTAAGGCCACCTTCTCAATCACGAGCTTGGTGCCAGGGGGGTCACCACTCATGGTGCCCACTAGTCATGCAATATCATAGGCCACCTTCTCATTCCCGAGCTTGGTGCCTGGGGTAACCGCTCAAGGTGTCCATTGGTCTACCCATCTGGGCCTGACCTCTGGCATCATCCATCATGGTGGCATGTGGGTGCGAGAATACATTCTTCTATTTTTAATGTGATAATCATAGTGACTTTATGATTTGCAAGTATGAACATCCAAACTATTTAGTTGCAGTCAGTGCAATTAACCATCCGGCAAACACGTGGGAAACTAATGCGGTTATTCATAAGCGTAACCACATACCTGATCCAGAGCAACTTACTGTCCAAGCAATAATGATAAAGAACAAGCAACAAGCAATCAATAAGTATCTTGAAATTAATGCATGACATCCAAGTGTTATAATTTATCCAGAACATTCTAAAGCTAGACTTGGATTCCACCTTAGGTTTTCTAAACCACATTAGGGTTTTATTAGGGTTTTTCCCCCCATAATGCTTTTATCATATTAAATGCTCTCTTAGTTCATAAACCCTAATTTCAACACCATAAGCCCAATAAAGTTGATTATTTCTCTTTTATACCAAAACTAACTTCTTTATCCTTTTAATCTATTTCAAGGTCATTAGACTCAATTATCACCCTTTAGTTTCTTTCAGATTAACAACTCATAATTCATGATGATCTAATTCCCATATGAACTCTATTTAGTATTAATTCTACCTTGATTCAAACGAAAACCCTAATTTCTATATTAAGGTTATTTTTCCACAAATTAGTGACTTAATGCTCAAAATATCATATTCCAACCTTAATCATGAAATTAGTAAATTAAAGCCATTAAGAGTCGAATTTACCAACATTAAGGTTTCATGGCCCATTAAAGTATTATTCATGCACATTAAACTCGACATTAAACTAATTACATGCAAATTCATCCTTTTCCAATCTTAATGATTCTTTTTATCATTAACAGGCTAATATCAACTTTATATACTCATTTAACCCTTTCTAACTCATTAATCATCAAAGGTTAGGTTTTTCATTGATTAATCTATAAAAGATAGTATCTATATATACTTTTCGAATTGCATAGGGAAACATGCTTCAATTATATTTTATTTAGATTCCCCTCAATTTTTTGATCAAAATTCATGTATAAAGCGTGTCCATCCGAGCTACGGTTTTTGAGATACGAATTAAACAAAATAACTTACTGTGGGCCAACCGGAGAGCGCCACGTGTCCTTCTCCATGCAACACATCACAGCTTGTTTAAAACATAACCGAATGACGATTATGCCCCCCGCGCAAGTGGTTGTCTCTGTACACTATGGATGGGTAAAAGCGTCCAGAGCCCATTGTCCTTCTTCTTCCTCGCGACGCCTAGGGCTGCCGCCGATCTGCAGCCTACTGCGGGTGCGCACCCTCTTCTCCAGGGTCCGGCGACCACCAGGGACCACTCCCTCTCTTCCGACGACCCTCCCCACCCATGCCGCTACCTTCAGATCACAACCAGAACGTCGAGTTCGGGTGTGCAGGTTCTGCACTTGCGGCTAGCTTGCAGCCGTTTGACAGATGCTGCGTAAGGACAGGAGGAGAGGGGATGACTTCTGTTCATCCGTAGGTCGTCGAGGAAACCTAGGACCTTTGTTAAGATGACTCAACCGCTCCCATCGTTCCAAGGACAACACTTCTTTTCATGGCTAAGGTTCATGCGGAAACAAGAAGAAACGGTGAGAGATATGCCAGAGATTTCTTTTGCTCGAGGCCCTGGATCCAACCCTTATATAGGGAAGGAAGGCGACGTCCCATTGTGATTAACCATAGGGAAAATAAGTCCCCTTTATCCTACTTTCCGTGTTTAGGTGCAAACTCTCTCCTTTAAACTATTCCAAGTTTATTAATATTCCTTGGTAACTCACATGCTTTGGTTATTAGGAAATTCGAGAATCATCTCTTTCCTTCTCTTTGTTCTTGGCTTTTTAAACCATTAATCACGCAATTATGTTTTCCTTAAGTAGAAAATATCTCTTTTTTAACAAAGCTACAAAACCATTAATATTATATTATATTATATTATCTTCTTATTTTGAAGTTTTGGTATTTTCTCTTTCCTCTTTCTTTATTGGGACTCCTTGGATCCCAAGGAACTCAAAGAATTTGAAATTCCTTTTTAAGGAATACTCATTATCCTTAAATGCATCAATATGCATTATTCTCATTATCCTGTTTTATTTCTTATTAAAATATTTCCTTTTTGTGGATTTCTCTTTATTTCTCTCTTATTTTCCTCATTAGTATTCCTTTTATTATTAGGAATCATTGGGATACGAAATCCCACTAAGGATAACTCAAAAATACCTCTTTTCACATATTTTCCCTATTTCATCAATGTTTTCAATTTATTTATTAACAAGGAAATACTTAATTGATATTTTCTTTTCTTATTGCCTTTTCTTTGCAACTTTGGACTCCTTGGAACCCAAGGAATCTAAGAGGCACGAAATCCTCTTTGGATTTGCCTTCTAGAGGTTTCCACACCTTTCTTATCTCAAATTCTCAATTATTCAATAATTAATTGAATATCCTTGTTATTGGGCCCAATAGCCAATAAAGCCCACAAATCAAACAACAAGGCTATTGTAAATGAAATCCATTTATTCAAAATATATTATATCATTTATTCGTTCAAAAATCTTTAATATGAGAAATTATATTTCTCAGCAAATGAACCCAAAATTGGGGTTGTAACATCCTTCCCCTCTTATAAGAATTTTGTCCTCAAAATTCCAGCAAGCAAGCAAACAAACATGATAATCCATTCTTATGTCCATCAGGGCTACCATGTAGCTTTACCCTATCCATGGTACTTTCCAAGAACCTTCATCATCTCATATTCTTCCATCTGAGTTCTTTTTTTTTTCCTTGGTATATCGTACCCTCATAGGTGACTCAGGACATTTCAGCCTCTCAAAAGCTGAATAGGTTCAAGGCTCAACACATGGCTTGGGTACCTCACATAGTGCTTTAGATCGGACTCATGTAACACATTATACATCATGTTATCCTGAGGGGTAAGGCTAAACACAACCATTTCCACCAATCCATCTCAAATGGACCCATATATCGGGGACTCAGCTTTCTCAGCTGTAGCTCAGAGGGGTCGGATCTTCACATTATATTCCCCCACAGTGAACTGTATGTCAGTCTGCTTTGCATTAGCTCGTGACTCATGTCACCCGTGGGCTCTCTCTAAGCCATTGCACGATCAAGCGACTTCATCTGCCCACACTGTGGTTCTTTTATGACCTACGTGAGGCCTCCTTCACCAACATCATTATAACGAAGTGGTGACCGACACAACCTCCCTATAGAACTTCTTGCATCCCGATAAAGGCTATGGAGGTTAACATCACATCTTAAGAACTGTCTCTATGTATCACCCTAAATGAGCACACATGCTCTCTTCAGACCCTCTAGTCCGGATCATACCATCCATTAGTATGGGGTGATAAACCATACAAACACTGAGTTCTTCATGTACCTACTTCCACCTCATGGAAGTGAACCTTTGGGTCACATAAAAAACTTTCGAATTCACATCATGGTGTAGTTGAACCATCTCTTTTCATATGTAGTTCAACCAGATCTGTCCTTTAACAGAACTCTTCCTTTCTCATGTCATCTAGGTAAGGCGATCTACCATAACCCATATTGTATCTTGACCTTCTTGGTCTAGGAGAAACTCACAACATCCATAATGATGAACTCCCATTCCCTCTTGGGAACTCATTATACTTTATATCCATGCACTGGGTTAATGGTGTTCGTCCTTTACCTCCTGGCTTGCACGGCCACATGCTACATGCAACTTTGTTTCAGCATTCAGAATGCTACAAACACTTACTATCTTTGTAGTATCAAGATATATCATGACCTCCTGTATTGTTATGATTCCTCAAGCTTGATACCTCAGAAACCCTAAACCACTCTCAAAAGGGTTTTATTACCTTCCTATCCAAAGAAGTGTATCAAAGGTTCTATCGCCATCCTTTTACTACATCAAGGACTAAACTAGCTACACAAACATCCATTAACTTGTTCAACATATCTTATTACATCCGAGTGTTAGCCAAAACACATCTTCTTTCCAAACATAGGGTTAGTCGAACAACCTCAACTTCTTCTAGCTTCCAGCTAAACTAGGTAGCTATATCTCAACTAGAGCATTCACTACCACTCCTTATCCTTAGGTGTTAGTTAATGTCGAAGACATACTCCTCCATGCATTATACTTATCATCTCATCTCAAACTCTAAGGTTGTCTTCATTTAGCAACTCTGAGCTCATCCTCATGGTGATCAAACTCCACCTTGTGATTCCTTGTAACACTTGCAAAAATCCACTTAGTTCAAGATAAAACATCCTCACAAGATGATCTCCTTAATACTCTTAGTGTTAGTAAATCATCCATGTGTTATTCTCTCCACAAAGGTATGTTATCATTTCTATCCTCATACCTTGTAGCAACGTTCCAACTTACATCATCTTTATCCTTGGTGCAAGGCATGCGTACTGTCCTATCTCTCACTCCCATAACAAGAAGAAATAAGCATTTGGCTGCAGTCCAAATACAAAGTTCTTCCTGTTCCAAGAGTAGAGATGGTACATCCCACCTTGCCCGTACACTTTCAAATCTAAGTTGAAACGTGCAGCTTATGTCTCTATATCACAAACATCATGATATCCACACTACTTCCAGGGAAGACTGGTCTCGGACTTACTTGGTCCAAGCATAATCCTAGGTCGTCTCCTTTAGGTCTATAGGGTGCTGACACTTTTGGTGTCATCCCTCTTCCCTTATGCATCCAGAGAGTGCCCTACTCATCTGCCCTTTGGGTCCCATGAGTTCATGAAGGTGATCAATCTCCTAACCCATGGCCCTCAGACAATGATATTTGTTACCTCCCGACCCTATGGTCATGTGCAACTAGGGAATTAGGCAACTCCTTCTTCCATCAGTCTTATCCCTACCTGACCCTTGGATAGACTTAGGATTCTAACATAGTACATGTTCAACTTAGAACCTTACCCAATCCTTCATCATCTCTCTCTGCATTCATGACTGACTTTCATCCTTTCTCAGGGATCATGGCGACCTGCCTATCTTGGTCAGACCCCATACTGGTTACCTTCATGGTAACACATCCACATGCACCTAGAGATGGTTATCTATGGGTTTACTGGTTCGTTCTTGTACCATGTACTTTTCACTTAGCTCCTTAAGATCCCATGAACCCTCTTTAGGTTACCAACAAAACTGGTATACACCCTACCAAAGGGTCCCTCTCCCAGAATGGGAGGAAACTACCACTCTTGATGAAAAGGTCACAACTGCCCTTAGGGTTTACCTTCGCAGAGCATGTCTAACCCAACAGCTACTAAAGCACAATATGGTTGCCTATTAAGCCATGCTAGATTGTACTTATTCCCTTTCCTCAATACTGGATCAACTTAGTTGTAAGGGGTTCATCAAACATACCCTCATCTTAAGGGATTTCCTTTTCCTCTACACATGAGGAGTACCATGCTCGAAACTATAGAGACTCAAACCTCATTATGAGCATTGAGTACACTGCTTCCCCTCTTAGGCCTAGGAGCCCTATGTCCACCGTTGAGTATCCATCTGCATGTGCAATCTCTTAACCATGAATCCAACATTTCCATGGCATGCCATGTACTTCCACGATCCTTTTATATGAGTAACATCTCAGGGTTGAGTCCTCTCAAGGACAACCAACTAGGTACAAGGCCTCACAACCTACTACCAAACCTCTCCAGGTCTAAGGAACTCTTCTTCCTATCTCATAAGGTAAACTCCTATACCACAAACACATAGGTACCAGAAGCATCATTCTCTTTTTAGGGTTTGGTTCCTCTAAAGGCAACCAAGATATCATCAGCCTTCATGAATCAAACATAAGGCAACCACTATCGTTCACTTAGGTCACATCACCCTCAACTACTCACTGTTTCTTATGTCTCAGAGTCTACCCCCTTGCTTGAGTCATGCTTTCTCTCTCTTACCACCCGAGGTCCTTTCTCCATGATGAATCAAGCTCACTAGCCTACCTCCACATGGGTGAAGCCTATGCTTGAACTTACGTTTGCTCAAGATCATTCATAGCCCCTTATGCTTATGTCATAATACATCCATCATGATCTCTTAACCAGGGTTTCATCAAGCTATACCCTACTTGCCTAAGCCCATAGGGTAACTATAGGTTCTTCTCTAACCTCATCGAGGAAGGAGATATCCTTCACTCTAACATGCATGACCCTTTCCAGGGTTGGGTTGCCATAGGTACTTGATTATCAACTTCTCATGGTTCATATGGCATCCAAGGCATGTTCAACCAAACACTTGGTCAACCATGATATCTAACTCATCATGCCATCTTCCTTTCTAACCTTCACTTAGGGTTAGGGTTAACATCATCCTTAGAGGATGTGCTAGGCTTCTACTTTTAATGGAGGTCTCTACCTCCAAGATTAACTCTCTCTACTTATCCTCCTACCAAGGAGGTCTATCCTCAGATCTCTCCTGAGGGCAATGACAACTCATGTCATACGACCTAAGCATGTATCTATTCCTTTACGCTTACTCTATTAAGCTTATGTCCATGACATCTTATTTACATGCTTTTAATTAATTTGATGGAGGATCCCTTAATCCTTATCAACCTTACCCATACCTCAAGAGGGTGAGGGAAAGAGAGAAAACCCTAATCCTTAAGGTCCTTAATAGAATTTGAGTTGAGAAGGGATGAACAAGATGAGAGAGTCCTAAAGGTATCTTATTTCGATTCATACCCTAAGACTTTGGCCAGGTAGTCACACAGATCCAGGAGTCCTCGTATTCTGACTAGCGGTGTGGAGGAAAATATTGCCAGCCCCCGGTCATGATCCTTTTCTAGACACCTCTGTTTTTCAGATAATCCTCTAATAACTCCCTTGGGTTCTACAGAATTTGTAAAATTTAATAATTATTAGAGATTAATTGAGGAACCTATGCTCTGATACCAATTGTAACGACCCCATCTCCTGGTAACCCCCAATTAAGGGAGACCCGAAGGTCAGAGCCGTAATTCAATTAATAGGATCAAAGGTTCGACAAATAATCAATAACAATTAATAAACTTTACCAACTATACTGAAAACTGGTATAAAACAAAACTTTTATTACCTTGTGAAAACTGGGATTTCTAAACTTCTATCCATGAAGATGCTAATCTAACTAATCCTCCTGTACACGTTACTTCTCATTTAATTCCACATATGCCACTTTACTGTTTGTTCTTTTCATTTGTACCTAAAACGCCGACAAACAAAACGTCGGTCAGTATATCAAAATATACTGGTATGTGGGGACAACCAAAAGTTTGCACATATGGATAACAATTTAAATATCACAATCAAGATATTTAACAAGCCAATTTACACTTTTCAGTATGACATTCTCCACCGCTTTTTCCCTAACCCTGGCATACCCACCTTAGGGTCCCCTTTGCCAATGACTTAAGGCCACCTTCTCAATCCCGAGCTTGGTGCCAGGGGGTCACCACTCATGGTGCCCACTAGTCATGCAATATCATAGGCCACCTTCTCATTCCCGAGCTTGGTGCCTGGGGTAACCGCTCAAGGTGTCCATTGGTCTACCCATCTGGGCCTGACCTCTGGCATCATCCATCATGGTGGCATGTGGGTGCGAGAATACATTCTTCTATTTTTAATGTGATAATCATAGTGACTTTATGATTTGCAAGTATGAACATCCAAACTGTTTAGTTGCAGTCAGTGCGATTAACCATCCGGCAAACACGCGGGAAACTAATGCGGTTATTCATAAGCGTAACCACATACATGATCCAGAGCAACTTGCTGTCCAAGCAATAATGATAAAGAACAAGCAACAAGCAATCAACAAGTATCCTGAAATTAATGCATGACATCCAAGTGTTATAATTTATCCAGAACATTCTAAAGCTAGACTTGGATTCCACCTTAGGTTTTCTAAACCACATTAGGGTTTTATTAGGGTTTTTTCCCCCATAACGCTTTTATCATATTAAATGCTCTCTTAGTTCATAAACCCTAATTTCAACACTGTAAGCCCAATAAAGTTGATTATTTCTCTTTTATACCAAAACTACCTTCTTTATCCTTTTAATCTATTTCAAGGTCATTAGACTTAATTATCACCCTTTAGTTTCTTTCGGATTAACAACTCATAATTCATGATGGTCTAATTCCCATATGAACTCTATTTAGTATTAATTATACCTTGATTCAAATGAAAACCCTAATTTCTATATTAAGGTTATTTTTTCACAAATTAGTGACTTTAATGCTCAAAATAGCATATTCCAACCTTAATCATGAAATTAGTAAATTAAAGCCATTAAGAGTCGAATTTACCAACATTAAGGTTTCATGGCTCATTAAAGTATTATTCATGCACATTAAACTCGACATTAAACTAATTACATGCAAATTCATCCTTTTCCAATCTTAATGATTCTTTTTATCATTAACAGGCTAATATCAACTTTATATACTCATTTAACCCTTTCTAACTCATTAATCATCAAAGGTTAGGGTTTTTCATTGATTAAAATATAAAAGATAGTATCTCTATATACTTTTCGAATTGCATAGGGAAACAGGCTTCAATTATATTTTATTTAGATTCCCCTCAATTTTCTGATCAAAATTCATGTACAAAGCGTGTCCATCCGAGCTACGATTTTTGAGATACGAATTAAACAAAATAACTTACTGTGGGCCAACCGGAGAGCGCCACGTGTCCTTCTCCATGCAACGCATCACAATTTGTTTAAAACATAACCGAATGACGATTATGCCCCCCGCGTAAGTGGTTGACTCTGTACACTATGGATGGGTAAAAGCGTCCAGAGCCCATTGTCCTTCTTCTTCCTCGCTACGCATAGGGCTGCCGCCGATCTACAACCTACTGATGGTGCGCGCCTTCTTCTCCAGGGTCTGACGACCACCAGGGACCACTCCCTCACTTCTAACGACCCTCCCCGCCCATGCCGCTGCCTTCAGATCACAACCAAAATGTCGAGTTTGGGTGTGCAGGTTCTGCACTTGCGGCTAGCTTGCAGCCGTTTTGCAGATGCTGCGCAAGGACAGGAGGAGAGGGATGACTTCTGTTCATCCGTAGGTCGTCGAAGAAACCTAGGACCTTTGTTAAGATGACTCAACCGCTCCCATCGTTCCAAGGACAACACTTCTTTTCGTGGCTAAGGTTCATGCAGAAACAAGAAGAAACGGTGAGAGATATGCCAGATATTTCTTTTGCTCGAGGCCCTGGATCCAACCCTTATATAGGGAAGGAAGGCGACATCCCATTGTGATTAACCATAGGGAAAATAAGTCCCCTTTATCCTACTTTCCGTGTTTAGGTGCAAACTCTCTCCTTTAAACTATTCCTAGTTTATTAATATTCCTTGGTAGCTCACATGCTTTGGTTATTAGGAAATTCGAGAATCATCTCTTTCCTTCTCTTTGTTCTTGGCTTTTTAAACCATTAATCACGCAATTATGTTTTCCTTAAGTAGAAAATATCTCTTATTGCCTTTTCTTTGCAACTTTGGACTCCTTGGAACCCAAGGAATCTAAGAGGCACGAAATCCTCTTTGGATTTGCCTTCTAGAGGTTTCCACACCTTTCTTATCTCAAATTCTCAGTTATTCAGTAATTAATTGAATATCCTTGTGATTGGGCCCAATAGCTAATAAAGCCCACAAATCAAACAACAAGGCTATTGTAAATGAAATCCATTTATTCAAAATAGATTATATTATTTATTCGTTCAAAAATCTTTAATATGAGAAATTATATTTCTCAGCAAATGAACCCAAAATTGGGGTTGTAACAGGATCCCTTAAACATTATCAACCTTACCCATACCTCAAGAGGGTGAGGAGAAGAGAGAGAACCCTAATCCGTAAAGTCCTTAATAGAATTTGAGTTGAGAAGGGATGAATCAAGATGAGAAAGTCCTAAAGGTATCTTATTTCGATTCATACCCTAAGACTTTGGCCAGGCAATCACATGAATCCGGGAGTCCTCGTATTCCGACTAGCAGTGCGGAGCAAAATATTGCCAGCCCCAGGTCGAGATCCTTTTCTAGACACCTCTGTCTTTCGGATAATCCTCTAATAACTCCCTTGGGTTCTGTGGAGTTTGTAAAATTTAATAATTATTAATGGTTAAGTGAGGAACCTACGCTCTGATACCAAATGTTACGACCCCACCTCCTGATAACCCCCAATTAAGGGAGACCGAGAGGTCGAAGCCGCACCCATAACTTTCGGATTAAAGGTTCGACACTTAACCAAGAACAATTATTAAATTTCAACAATCTATACTGAAAAGCTGTAAGAAAAATAAACTTTTGCATACCTTTCTAAAAACTTGGATCTCTAAACCTCTATCTACTTATGGATTCTACTCTAACTAATCCTCCTTGTATTTTACTTCATGTATTTCACAATATGATGATTTACTTTTGTCCTTTTAGCTTGAACCTAAAACACCGACAAACAAAGCGTCGGTCAGCCGAAGCTGGTATGTGGGGGAAACAATAAACGTGCAACTATGATAATAATGTAATCATTAAATTAATCATTTAACAACCAATATTACATTTTAAATATAACTCCGCGATCCATGAGTACCCTATCCTCTGTGCTATCCCTGTAGTGGACCTGGATACTACCTTCCTTATGGTAGATCCCCATTAAACCCCTCATGGTCCCACCTATAGGTGAACCAATTTCTAGGGTTGAGTCACATGACACTACTCGTAAGTAGCCCACTCCTTAACTCATCGCAGGCTAATGGGTCTCATGGCACTACACGTGGTAGCCCAATTTCTAACCCACGATAACCTAGACCTTACTCTAGGTTACCCCTTTTTTTAGCCTTTACAC
The DNA here is from genome assembly GCA_963693085.1 of Alisma plantago-aquatica. NCBI lineage: Eukaryota > Viridiplantae > Streptophyta > Magnoliopsida > Alismatales > Alismataceae > Alisma > Alisma plantago-aquatica. The sequence goes on along the minus strand of OY856409.1, from coordinate 578,427,366 downwards.
GCCACAAAGGTGGACCCGGATCTAGCCAGCTATACATGTATATTCATAGTGATAGTCATAGTCACTCTATAGCTGCATGAAATAAAAGCATCCAACAATTATTTCAAGCCATGAGGGAAACATCGATAAAATCCTCAGAAAACTAGTCGGGTTAATCATAAGCGTAACCACATACCTGATCCAGAGTAACTTGATGTCCATGCATTAACATTCAATACAGTCAAACAAGCAATCAACAATATCCTGAAAATAATGCATAACATCCAAGTGTCATTGTTTTATTCAAAACATTCTCAAGATCAACTTGGATTCCACTTTAGGGTTTCTAAGCCAACTTTTAGGGTTTTAGCTTCATTACACATTTATCACTTTTAATGCTCTTTTAATCCACAAACCCTAATTTCAACATCATAGGAACAATTAAAAGTCAATTAAGTCCAATATGTCTCTTTTACACTAAAACTACTATCTTTATCCTTTTAGGTTATGTCAATATCATTAAGCCCAATTATCATGTTTGAGTTCTTTTGAATTGACAACTCAACAAAGAATTATAGTTCAATTCTCAAAGGAACCCTAATTATTATATTTCACATCTTTTAGGTTAGCAAACCCTAATTTATCATTAATTTCACTTTTATACACTAGAAAACCCAAAATATCCACATTAGTGATCTTTTATACTCAAATTGGATTTATAACAACATAACTCTGTCTTATTCATGGATTTGCACAATTAAAACCATTAAAAGACATATTCTCCTAAATTAGGATTTCTAAGCCTATTAATGCAAACTTAGGTATATGAAACCCTAAATTAAACCAATTATGTACAAAGATCATCCTTTTAGATTTACTGTGCCCTTTTTATTAACCACATGTTAGGATCAACTTTAATCATCCATATAACTCTTTTGAATCATTAATCAATAAAGATTTAGGTTCTTTTAATAGATAAATCATTAAAGATAACATCTTTACATACTTTTTGAATCAAAGGTAGAATTGGGATTCAATTACATTTTTATTGCATTCCTCATTTTCTTCTGATCAATTTTCATATATATATCATCTTAATTTGAGTTACCAATAATTGATTTCGATTTCCACAAGAAAATTACCTTTGAGCAATCGTTGGCTGCCACATGTCCCTTCTATATTTTCCTTCTTCCTTTCCCTGGATCGTGGACCCTCTTCCTAGATCTGGCTCCCGTGTGACCCGGCTTACCCGCACCCTTGTCTCCTTCTGTGTGCGTGCGGCTCTGTTTGCTCTACAAAACAGAGTGCCGTCGAGGAGGTCTGCTTCCACTCACAGGCTCCACCTTCCTACCTCCTTCTAGCAGCCGATTGTCGCCCCTATTCCTCAGGTTCCTCTTCCTTCTGGTCAGGAGCCGCAGGCTTCCCCTCGATACCCCCCTCACTGGTGGTCGTGTTCGGCTACTCCTCGAGCCTCCGCCGCTCCAAGTTGGAGAAGACGCTGGGTCAGGGAACAACGTCGCTTCTTAACACGTTGATCCTCCTTGTAAAGATACAAACTCACGGAAAGGGCCTGAAATCACGAGAGGGATAGGTTGCCTTTATATAGGCATCATGGTTGAGGGAAAACGAGAGTTTCCTCCCTTCTGCAGTGACCAAATTTTAGGGGTAAATGACTTAGGAGTTAGAAAGGATCGCAATTCTCTCCTGATTCCAAATATCGAATTTTCAGGAATCCTTATTGATTAGGGAGAGAGGATGTGTGGACCGATTTCCTTGCATTACTATTACTACTTCCCAAAATGGGCTGGAGGTGGAAGACAAGTAGATCACTGTTGGATCCCAGATCAACGATTCACATTGCACGCGCCCAACATAAGCAATTCTATTTTGAATGTGAATTGTGACATTTAAAGATATTCCATTCTCTATAGGAAACTTTGAAAAATCGTATCTCCCAATCCGTTTATTCTTTTTCAACCAAATTTTAAGGGAAACTTCCTCTTGGCTTTATCTACTGGAATATACAATTTGAGTCCCAATTTCCAAACAAAATGGCATTATCTTCATGTGCAAGTTATCCTTGAATACAATTTATTTTAAGCATATTTTATCTCCCTTAATCTTTTATTTTCTTTATTGTGATTCCTTTTACCATTTAAAACCATGTGGACACGAAATCTCATCCAAGATGGATTCATTATTCATATTTCCACATATTTATTGAAATATTACCATTATCTCATATTTCTTCTAAATAAAGCAATACTTAATTAATTCTTTCTCTTTCTTGTTGCATTATCTTTCCAACTTGGACTCCTTGGAACCCAAGGAACCTAAGAGGCATGAAATCCAACTTTGGATATCATTCCTTTATCTTGTAGAGGTTTCTACATCTTTCTTTTCCTCATTTTCTTATTTACTCATTTAGTAATGGAATTTCTTTTGTCTTTTCCTTGTTATTGGGGCCAATAGCCAATAAAACCCACAAAACAATCAACAAGGCTATTGTAAATGAAATATGTTTATTCAAAATAAATTATATCATTATTTGTTCAAATATCTTTAATATGAGAAATTACATTTCTCACCAAAGAACCCAAAAATTTGAGTTGTAACATTATGCTTCTATTGTGCAAGTTCTTTTGTAGCGGGCTAGAAACAGCTTCTGGTCGGTACTTTGTAAGTTTTCACATCCCCTCACTATACAATCTATCATATGAGATAAGAACATCATTGTATGCTATCTGAGTTTCCTAGACTATCCAATATCTCCATTATTGTCATAGTATTTCTATTGTGTCAACACTGGTTGGATCCTCCCACAAGTTTATCTAAATGAACTTCTAGATCCATGTATGTCATGTTTAAAACAACAAGGTACTCAACTTCTATTATTGAATAAGAAACTATATCTTGCTCAGGATTTTCCCAACTTATAGTTGTGTATTAAGGCAAAACATAAATTTGGGTTGCGCTTGATAATCATCTTTTTTAGTTTGCAATCCTGCATTAGTGTAACTCTTTGCACCCAACTCTTCTTTATTGCTTCTCAAGTACTTCAAATTGCTCTTTATGGTACTCCAATAACCTTTAACAGGATCTGATTGATGTATGTCCGTCATGTTCGAAACATATGAGGCAATGAGATGAGTACATAACATTACATACATGATATATCCAATGGTGAATGGATATATAATCTTACTCATGTGTTCCTTTTCTTTATAATAAATGGGACACTGTGCTCTCAAGATACTAATTCCATTGAACATGGATAAATTTTCTCTCTTTGAGACCTGCATGTTGAACCACTTCATCATCTTGCCAATGTATGAGCCCTTACTTAGGTCAAGAAGCCTTCTATATCTATCACTATAGATCTTAGTTCCTAATATATAGCATGCTTCGCCTAAATCCTTCATTGAGAAGGTACTTTACCATACATGTTCTTAACATTTTGTAGGATAAGATGTCATTCCCCATCAATATGTGGAATACAAATATGCCCACACTAACCTTTTGTAAACATGTTTCATCTTCATTTTGACTAACATCAAACTCTTTGGCTGCCTTTGTCAAATTGAAGATTCCAGACTTGAGATGCTTGCTTCAATCCATAGATTGACCTTTGTAGCTTATAGAGTTAGGGTCAACTCAAGACAAATTGGGAAGGTCCATTCATCACCAAAATAGGAAAGAGCCAATCATCGCCCATGAAGACCACAATGGAGGTTCCATGTGATTACATGATATGGATGAAGATAACCATATGTTGCCAATCCATGTTAGCTACATTAAGAGGTAATATTGTTGATGGCAGGGAAGATGGATTGTAATGCATTCCAAATTGATATTGTTAATCGATAATCAACTAAGAAATTAAAAATAATGGATCACCAAGTAATATAAGGTTAATCAATCAAAACTTTGAGGTTGAGACAGAGCATCCCATGATTCTCATCATGTCCTAGTTATTACAAAAATAAAAGATGATTAAATGCTACCCACTTCATCAATTTACTTCTAATACATGCATTATAACAAGATATAAAACTACTCTTTTTGACAAAGATTCTTCCCAATGCATAGGTTGACAAACTTGATCTATTGTCTAATCTTCAAATGAGCGATGATGTATCCACTTTTCCTAAGAGACTCCCACAAAGGACATATTTATATGTTTCTTTTTAGTTTTCATCTAAGCAAGGTCAAAATTCCGCCTCACCCATCACCCAATGGATCAAAAGTAAAGGCATGGTCCTTCAACTAATGGCATTCATATTAATGTTGATAGGGTCGATGCATCCATAAATCTAGAATGTTAATCGTAGGAAGTTCATATATGGGAAATCCTCTTGCAATCTGCAAGCCAGAACATTTCCCACAATGTAAGAATTTTACCACAACTACCCTCTAAGTATGTACTCATCACAACGAACACCAACAATTATCAAACAAAGAATGAAAATTATGAAGACTAAATGTCAAGGTTGTAAGTACAAATGTCAAGGTTTTCAGTTGGACTGGTACAAGCACAACAAAAAGTTCTCAAGACCGTCACCGAAAAATAAAGTGACATATGGTCCATGCACACAAGAAATAGTATTCCAGAGTAAGTGGGGCACCAAATCCTTATCCATTCCTCTAAAGAGGATCCTCATAATGTGAAAATTTTGGGAAAAAGAATGCATGGTGCACACTACATATCGGGGATATTGATTATAAGACTAACATAGGAAAATAGGAGTAACCCATCAACACATACAATATATCTTCAAGAACATCATATACCATACCCTCAAGGATGGATTTCTTAGCAAAATGTTGTTACTATAGTCATTATTTTTTAGCCTTGTAAATGGAATAACATTATAATTTGCAAGTCAAGCATATAAAAACAAGAGATACATCAAAAACATACAATAACACTCTATTTAGTTAAATTTCATGTATGTAACTCCAGACCAAAAATAGAAAAAAAAGAAAAAGAAAAAATTCAAAACAAAGTCCTAAAAACATTAATAAAATTATGTATTGCCTCCTTCCTATAGATCACCCTCATTAGCAGAAGTGATCTTTATACATGAAGACCTCAAATGATGCAACTTGTATTTCTAATTGGTGATGTAACCCTTATGGATATGCCTCAAAATTCAATATCACCTGACGACTCAATCAACAATGAAGATCATTGAGGGATACAACATGATCATTGGGTAGGTCTTCTTATCATATCACAAGAAGTCATATAGTATGGCATAATCCTCCTTGTGTCATGTGAATGGTCTATAAACACCATTTGATAGTATTTTTTGAAATGTTGGAACCTAGTAAGCACAACGAGGTTTTGGTACCCCTCCATATCCAATGCATCAGATCCAACATTCCACCCTCCACTACCTAGTGCCAATTGATGTCTTGATCAGTCAAACATGCTATCCACCAATTTGGTCAACCTCAAGATCCATAAAGGCCAATACCAAAAATGGTTGGAAGAATCATGGTATAAGATCACCACATATGTGTATCTCCCCAACAATGTAGAGAACTTGCACAACCAAGGTGCATTGCGATGAAAATATGTAAGGGATGGTAAACTCTGGCATCTATGTTCCAATTACACTTCATGTTCATTAAACAATAAAATAAATTTTGATAAGACTAAAGGGAGGATGCATTTTCCCTTTACAACAACTCCATTGCAGGTATCACCTAAACTATCACATGTTCCTCATGTTGATAAAACAATGTCTACCCAAATAATGTAATAAAAAACTTTGTAACATGGCCCTTTAGATCACAATAGTGAGGAGAGCACTTTACGAATCTAAAAAGTTCCATAACTTATATGTTTGCACAATTTCAACCTAGAATATGAGGATATACACATCTAAACATTTGTATACACACATCACACCAACTAGATGCATTGGGGATGTTGGGAAATATGGAGACAAAGTAGGTAGTGGAAACAAAAATTTCCCCTCTATATTTCCCATAACTAGCAGATCGAGTCAATATCTATGTAATGGGAAGGATCGTTTAACGAGGTCATACATGCTCCCGGAGAAAGTCAATGACTAATCCCTCATTGCAGTTGTGCTTCTTTCTTTGAGTTGCACTTAGACGATGTCTATAGAAGCTCCTAGTCTCCACCATGGATAGTAGGCTGATGTTATCCTCCTAAAGGTTTAAAACAACCTCCTTGCCTCAATAGTAGACCACACAGAGCACCTAGAACTCCTATCATTCTACAAGAACAGAAAGGAAGGAGTTATCCCTTCCTTTGGTGTACTAGTCAACAACTTGACCTTCCACAATTTTTCTCCCTTGCTATCCCTTCATTTATCAGGTAGGACTTTCCCGGGCTCTCTATTGGTTACCATAACTAGAGAGGACAACAATTATCAAAGGAAATTGTGTTGTGTCTGATAATCCCCTAGTACCCCTCTTTTGTATAGGGAAGGTTAGGGCTAGGGTTCCCAGTCTGAGTGGGAGTGAAAGAAATCGAAATTTCATGAAAATTTGTAACCTGCAATAGGAGTTTGTGAACTGATTAGTTCACATGCGAGCTGATCGGTTCACCTAGTGAACCAATCATTTCATCATGTTTCCCAATCATAATTGTATTGGAAGCTCTAATCCAATTAATGCACAACATGACATCAGTAGTAGTCTTTGATTCAATCGAATTGAACCACAAATCGGGTGTCTTGCTTCACGAAAAGATCATCTTGCAAACTTGAACTAGTCGGTTCACTAAGTGAACCAGTCATTTTGCACCCTAGTTCATCTAGAATTCAGCCAATGTAATTTCCAATCAACTTGATACTCCAAATGGTCATTTCAACACTTTAAACGATTGATTGGGAGTCTAGTTAATTGATTCGTTGCTTAAATTGAAAACCCAAATGCTTTAGTAATCAATTTAATTATTCATTATTTAACTCCTTTTCTAGGTGTATACTATGTGTGTGACCCTATAGGTTCCAATTTACGTTGGTAGTGAATGTCCATGACTGATTTATGGCATCACAAGAAAAGGGCGGTCCCTAGTCACACATCATTTCTAACCAAGTAATTGGAAAGTTGGAGAACAACTTCAACCTACAATCTGTGTTAGGTGTTTTAGTGATTGTCTAATTCCTTTGTCTCTAATATCCAGAATGAACTTGAGGCAAGGAATCATCATCCTCTCAATGTTCAATATATGTTCCTTGAACCAGAGTAGACTATTTGCGATATATGTGACCTCAGTATCATATTCACAGTGCATGCAAATTCTTTTCTTAGTCTCCTTTATCAAGTTTCATAGATATCAAACTCCAATAGGAGGGATAAATCCAATCTACATCACTCACAGTCATCTCCGTGTATAACAATGCACCCAATCATCACCTTTATGGAAACCCTAATTCAAGGTCATGTTGGATGATGTCAAAGCACATCGAATGACATGTGATGAGTGTAGTGATTTTAGGTCTGAGAACCACAATTACCACCTTTACGATGAGAGATGACTATGACCACCAATTATGGTTTCCATGTGTCACTCGCTAGGCGAGTCTGTCTAATACATTGCTCCCCAACAAGTATCCATGTGCTTGATTTGATATCACATATATCATGACTAATGGGATTTTTTCATCAACCAATACACACTCTAGTTTTAAGTGTTACTATTGTCTATCATCCTTCCATAGTAACATCAGACTAGGGACATAACAAGAATGTGCATACTCTTAACATCTGTATGATATCATTGTTCAAGTCACACACTAGAAGACATAAGTCATTGAGTTATATAATTCTTTATACATTCATTATGTTTCATCATTATCTCATAACTAAGTGAAATAGCATAACCAAAAGCTTGTTTTTAATATTAATCGAATTGTTTACATAATATATGTTATCACAATCATCATATGATTGGCTCCTGGGCATACTTACTAACAGAGTCCCACTTGTACTTAGAGCCAATCACCCACAAATCTCATTCTTAGTGATCTATACATGTCCATCATGTTTCTGCTACACAAGTGCTAATTCAACAGGTTAGCAAATTTTTCCCTTTAGTCGGTATACTGCATATTTCATCTTTTCATTGTATGACATTTCATATGAGATGGAACTATCGTAATATGCTATCTGATTTTCCTTTCCTAACTAGTAGATCATTGTTGTCATAGTATCTCTATTTTGTCATCAATGGTTGGAACATATTTATGTTCGTCCATAAGATCTTCCAGATCTATATAGTACCCACTCTTGTGTTACTAACGCTAGTATACTCGACTTCTATTATAGAATTGAAATAATGGTATGTAGTTCAGAACCCTTCCAACTTACAACTCTTTTCTTAAAATTAAACACATTTTAAATTTTGATCACTTTCTATCATTCCAGGAGCTTGCATAGGTGTAACCCATTACACCCAACTCTTTCTTATTTCCATAATCTTGCTAGTGCTTCCAAGTACTAATGGATTACTTTTAATGACATTTCAATGACCTTCATTGGAATCTAACTAATATCACATTCTCATATCCAATACATACAAGACTATGGGATAAGGACATTATATAGAATATAATATAGATCCAATGTATAGTGCATATGGCATCTCACTGATGTTATTCCATTCTTCATAAGAATCAACACATAGGGTTCTTAAGAGACTAATCCCATGAATTGTGGTTAGATTCCATCTCATTGAATCCATCATTTTCAAACTCCTTTTAACATCTTGCAATTGTATGTGCTCATATTTAGGTCATGAAACTTTCTAGTTATATCTCTATAGATCTCAATTCCTATTACATATGATGTTTCACCTAATCCTTCATTTTTGAAGGAGATTTCCATGCCAAGTCACAATACTTACAGTATTGAGAGGTTATTCCCCATCAATATGTATAATATTCATATATGTGGTCCCACTAAATCTTTGTAATCATATATTTCATCTTTTATATTGATTCAAGTCAAAATCTTTGACTATCCTGTCAAGTCAAAGATCCCATCTCTGAGATTCTTATTTTAATCTCAAGATTGTACATTGTATCTTATAGACTTTATTTTCATTAATGAATTTATAATACCTCTAGGTTGTGTCACATACACATTCTTTCAATGATTCCTATTAAGAAATGTGGTTTTATTCTTCGTATGCCAAATATCATAGTCTAGGTAAACTACAATAACAAGTGTGACAACTGGAAAAGGGTATTTCATTATGTTCAACACTTTGAACTTGTTTGAAAATCTTTGCAACCAATCTATCCTCCTAGGTTATCCATGTTTGTCTTCATGTTGAAAACCCAATTCAACCCTATGGGTTTTATTCCTTTAGGTGGTACTAGCAAGGTCATACCTTTTTAGTGTACATGGACTCCACATTGGCGTTAAGACACTTCTTAAATTCTGGTTCTCCATATCTTCTAGTTGATTTATTGGCTCATCATCTTATGAGCAACATGTTTGAGTTATTGGATTCATAATCTTTCAATCTCAAATGTGCTCTACTAGAACTATGAGGTTCCATGTTACATGAGGAACTTGAGATTCCACAACAATATATGATTCCAATTATCCTCATTGTACCTCCTTGTCAACCTGGAACCTTTCAAGTTCTACTTTTACACCCACTGATTCTTTTGGATCTTAGTTATCCTAGAAACAAACATTTTGTGTCAGACTAGGATTGAAAGAACTATTCAACAATTATGGTTTTTGGATAAACTTTTCAATAATGTACTTTCTTTATATAAGTTTCAGTCTTCAAGACATTCCCATACCGTATCTCATATGATGTCTTTTGAACCATTTTAGATGGTACATTGTTTTAGTGTAAAGCATGTATCTATGCGGAGATTAGAATATTAGATTAAATGATAATTACATCATGATTCATTAGGATATAATTCCTTCTTCCTAACACTTCATCATGTTTCAGGTGGATTTGACTTGTGATACACTATCATGGTCCTTCTAGAAGGTCCTCAAACTATTGGTGTAAAGTATTTCAACATTTGGTCATATCAAAGTTTGATAATACTCTTATTAAAGTTATACTATTTTATAATCTCCTTGAACATTTCAAGAGATTCATGTTTACATTTCACCAAATACAAACCCAATATCACTTGTGATTGTCAATAAGTCTAAAGAAGTACAAATAACTACTCTAGCATTTATTCTAAAAGATCTTTATACATCAATATATGTAAGCACTAAAAGAATGCTTGTTCTTCCACTACACCTAGTGAGAGGTGGTTTTTCATGTCTCTCATAAATGAGACTTGCATGTCTCTTATAGGTTCAATAACCAAAAGAGTCTAGATAAATATCAATATGGAGTCTAGTAATGCATTTCTTATATATGTGCTATAAATACTTATTGTTTGAGTGATCAACTTATAATACTTTTAGTATTTATGTTATAAAAAAAATTAGATCCTTTCATATAAATATCAATAGATGTTTGGGCCATTTCTGTACAATATCAAATCTATGAAATAGAACCATTAAAAACTCTTTATTGATTTATCATCCTTGGCCATACAAGATTCATAAAGTAGAATGTTTCTACTATTGGCATAATGAAATACCAGTTCAACTAACTATATTACATGCCCAATGGGCTAAGATAAATTCTAAATGTCAAATGAAGTTGTAGCAACTCTTGCTTCATCACAGTCCATTCTTTCCCTTTCATAAAGGCGTTACTTCTTATCAGATCATGCACATCAACATATGTCAGATCTACATTCAGTATCATATACCCAGGATGAAGAAGTAATTGGATTTATCTTATAATGTATATACATGAAGTAGAGGTCTCTACCCCTTCCTTCGTCTTCCTTAATTCCTCCAGGAAGAGCGGACAATTCCTTTTCCAATGTCTAGGCTGATGATGGTGGTGACAATTACCTCCCTTCTTTATTCCTCCCTTTGTCTTGAGTGTTGAAGACTTGGGATTCTGGCCAGCTTTAAAAATCTTCTTACTTTGTCATTGCCTTTAGACTTCTCCTTTGTATTGGTGTTCATAATCACAGACTTGGGCTTGTATTTCTTCATTTGTGCCTCAATTTTCTCAGCATGCCAAGTAACTCTGTTAATGGCTTGTTAATGTCATTCATGTTGTATTTCATGACAAACTAATTGTCTGATTTTGGCATAGATTGCAGAATTACATCAGTGGCCAAATCTTGACCCATGGGGAATCCTCGTCTAGAAATTTATCCATATAACCAATTAGCTCGAGCACACGAGGACCTAATGGATCTCCTTCTACCATATTACATTTGAAAAATACCTTGGAGACATCATATCTCTCTTGTTTTGCTTGATCTTGGAACATGTTCTTAAGATGTGTGACCATCTCAGTAACATTCATGTTTTCATATTGTCTCTACAACTTACAATCCATATAGAACAACATCAAACACTTGACATTAATGACATCTTCAATGTGCTTCTTATAAGCATCCCTATCAGCCTTAGGTGTAGTGGGAAGAGGTTCATCTAGCTATGGTGTCTCTAGGATATAGAGCTAGCACTTCTGTGCGAGAATGATTCTCAACATCCTGAACTAGTCATACAAGTTATTCCCGTTTAACTTGTCCTTCTCAAGGACTGATCGGAAACAAAATTTGTTGTTGTGTGTTGTCATTTGATTCTATAAAAGAATTTTATATTTTTTTCAAAAACTCATTTTTCATTTGATTTGATTTGTATAAAATTTACAATGTTAATTAGGTATTTAATTATCTATCACTCTCATTATTTTTTTCAAATTGATAACCCTCAGTTATCAACAAGGGAGATTGCAGTAAACAAACTTCTTATGAGACAAGATTCAAAGTATTCAATTATTACCCACCCAACGCTAGCGTCCATGATCAATCATTAAGGTAGGAAATGCTTGCCAATTGCATCTTATGCAATTCTTACATAGATGATATGTGCAACTCTGTGCCATAGTTATATTCATGCCTCTTGTGCTTAATCTCATTAAGGACACTCAATTAAGCTCGATCCAAAAGACAACACAATAATAATGCACCCCGCTTAGCAGACCCACATTACTACCATCACACTTCCACGAGATAGATAGTGCACCACCGTTAGGGTGGCCAAGCTTAGTTGATAAAGCTTTTCATATGTGTTTCTTATAGATATCATCTAAGAATTAATATGTTTGATAGAGGGATTTTATATATATATATATATATATATCCAATCAACACATATATAGTATGTACCATATACCTGATATATCCCACAACTTAACATGTAACATAAAACATAAGTGATGGTTATGGACATTTCTGTTGTAATTCCTGGGAGCCACAAGGAATTACTACCACCTAGGTCTACATCACATGCAAGAACCTATTGTTGGTGTAGATCTATGCTTGCCAATCTTGGTTGATCATTCAACCCTAGAACCTATCAGCTTGCCTCTTAGTCAATCGGTTGGTCGTCAAAAATGAACATCTGGCCTCCTATCTGATTAATGTATGGACACCTCCAAATAGTTAGTTGGGACCACCATTGAGTCGGTCCACTCCTCCTATGGTCTTCCCTCCTCAGTCCTCCATCTGGTCATCTTGTCACGTAAAACAGTCAGCTCACCTGATGTTGATCGTCATCTTTGTTGTTGTAAGAAAACAAACTATTCTATTGCTATTAAACTTATTGAATGATCTAGAGGGGGGGGGGGTGAATAGAGATTTTTGGATTTTTTTATAGTTAATTAAACAATTAAACACTTGAAAAAGAAGTAGGAGGAAACAAGGAAGATACAAGGATGTAGAGTGGTTCCTACCTTAGAAATCTAAGGTAGTCAGTCCACTATCTTATTGTTTCCAACTGGGATTTTGAAAGCAACTTATTTTATTACCTCTCGATGATGTTACACAAAATATAATTGCTTTCCTACACCCTTGAAGTAGCCTTCACCTGAAGTATCCTCAATCCCCCTAGAAGCAGCCTTCTGAAGTAACTCCAAGCTCACCCTTGAAGTAGCCTTCACCTGAAGTAGCTTCAATCCTTGAGGCAGCCTTTTGAAGTAACTCCAAGTCATCGGGAGCATCCTTCACCACTTGAAGTATCTCCACAAACCTCCTTTCAACAACCTCCAACCTAGGAGTAGTCAAGGAGAACAAAATACAATAAAAAGAACAAGATTGGAAGAAAGCAACAATGTTACCAATGAGTACAATGCTTTGATCCTATATCAAGCGTTTCGATCTCCTATCCACTTAAGATGGATGTAGCTATATGTGGTGGTTAGGATATTGTAACTATAGGACACAACTCTAGAGGACAATGAAGAAGATAACAAGTAAATTTCAGCTTTGTTTCTCTCAAGAATGGATGCTCAAGTGTAAGTTGTGTATTGTGTATGCAAGTGATGGTTTGGGTGTCCTAAGGCCTCTCCTATTTATAGAAATAGTTTACAAGTGTTTAGGGATGTTTTAGGGAGTGTCTAGAGTGTTCTTAGTGCTTAACTAGCTGTTAGGTATAAAGTAGTTGGCTTGCAATGGCTAAATTCACGTTAAATGCGAAGTTTCCAGAACTTTTCTCGGTCGAAAATATTTTTGACCAGATAAAATTTCAGTCCACAATATTGTCGACCAGATGATTGACTGGTTTTGAAAACTAAACCTATTACTATGGCTATATCTCAGTCCACAATATTGTCGACTGAATTTTGGCTCAGAACTAAATATTTGCAAAGTTTTGCAATGCGTGTGAGGTCCTATTGATGACTCATATGAGACCTATCAACCCTAAAGTATTCATGTGAGTATGACATAGGGTTTTGGGTAGATATGGAATATCTAATGCCTGATTTACATGATATCTATGTACTTGTACATTATATAATTGTACAAGTTTTTACATTTAGTACAATCATGAAAATATTAAACATTTAAGTGTAATGATCTTCAATTATCCACTTCGTATGATCTCCTTATTTTCCTTGAACTCTGAAATACTCAAGTAGTATGTTAGATCCAAAAGAATGAAATGCTTATCATCATCAAAACAAAGGGTATGCTAATGTCTAATTTAGCCTACAATCTCCCCCTTTTTGAAGATGACAAACATTCCTAAAAATATAATCAAAACAATCAAAGATGAGTTTCATACCTGAGATTTACCTTGGATGAATACATTCTCCCTTTTTCATGAAGTGTGTGCTAATTATTCCTAAAGTGGTATGGAATATAGTATCCAACTCTTTAAGGAATATAGAAATAATTTATGTGAAGCCAAGAGATTATGAAACTCATTTAATTTTGATTCATATTATTTCTCCCCCATTGTCATTTCAAAAAGATAGCCAGATAACCAATTTTCTCCCCCTGAATTAGATACCCCCCCTTAATTGTATACTATAACAAGAATGTCAAATTTAGCCACAATTAAAAAATTATGATTTATTTCTCAATCATTTGCAAGGGATGTTAAGCCCTGAAATGATATGAGAATCCTTTAGACTCATAGATATATTTTATTAGTTTGTCAACCATTTACAAAGGATGTTAAGACTTGAAATGATATGAGATTTCTTTAGGCTCATAATAGGATCAATGAATATTTCCCAACCATTTACAAGATATGTTAAGCCCTAATCAATGTAGAGAATTCAATTAAGATAAAGATATAAATTGTATTCAAGAATGTTGTAAGCTTCTTAAAGATACTAAGGTCATAACTAATTTTGAGGTTCAATTGAATAAGTAAAGTAGTGAATCAATAATCATGATGAGAAAATACACTAAGGTTAAGTGCAAGTCAATAATTTGATTTCACAAATAAGCATTTTATCAGGCTTATTTTTGGTTGACCATGACTTCGATTGGGGTGCCCCTCGGTCGAACTCTTTTTCGACCGAGAGGCATTTCTCTAGATATCCAATATATGCATTTTCATAAGTTATCCAATGAACCACTTCTTCTAGAATATGATTTGATCCTATTGTGTATGATCATTATTAGTTCTTCATGTTGCTCATATAGGAACTTGTGAATGTTAAATAATCTAAGATAAGACCTTTTTGTGACTTAAGATTAAGTTTTCCTTTTAGAACTTAATTCATGTGAGCAAGATTTTGAAAATATATCTTGTCTTAATTTCTTAGAATGCTCGAACTTTAAATTTTCTCACAAAATGGTGATGATTATTAAACCAAGTCCCTTGTATGATCACTTCTTTTGTTTTCAATTTTGATTATGTTAATGTTGAAAAAAAATCTCCTATGCCAATAGATTTGCCATTAATACTTTAATTGAATAAAACCAATATTTTCCACTTATATGCTTATTTGGGACAATTTAATCATGCAAAGTATAAAGTTTTGATGCCCATATATTCTTCCTTTTGATTAGGGTCATTCAAATATTTAAAGCAATGTAATTTGTAAACTTCATTACATATTTGAGTTACTTTAGTTAATTGCAATTGAAGTATCTTATTCTTATAAAACAATTCTGACAGAGTTTTCCTCGATCGACTATTTTGTCGACTGAAATGTTCTCAGTCGACAACTTTCTCGACCGATAATTTTACTGTTTCTCCAGAAAATGTAGGTTTGAGATAGAAACTTCTTTGGTCGATAGTTTTCTCGACCAAAGAGTGTCTCGGTCAAAGTTGTTGTCGACTGATATTGTTTTTGTTTTGTTTTTAGTAGTTATTTACAAGTAAAAACATAGGTTACTTCCAATACAATTTTACAGAAATATGCAAATTAAAGCTCAGTTTAGTTGAGATAAGATATTTTGAATATCAAAGTAACATTTTAGGTCAAATCTCAACTAATAATATTCAAATATCCTAGGTTTGAAGTCTTGGAACCCACACTAAATCAACATCTTTTTTCTTGTATGGGCATGAGAAAGAATAATGTCCAAGACGCAAGCAATAGTGATAACAAATGGAATCAATTTCATATCTCCTTTGAGTTGAGTTTTTCTTGGGTACAAATATGGCCTAGTCTTGGGTACTTGTGTTCTTCTAGATTTAGGATGAGAATTTTATTTTGGAACATATCCTAAACCTCTTCTTCCAATTTGGCCGAAAGAATCCTTTAGGATCTTATCAAGAATACAATTGTATTTCAAGCTACTATTTTCCTTTTGTAACTTAGCAATTTCATCCATTCCCCTTTTAATGTCTAACTTTGCTTGATCTAGATTAGATAACACACTATCTCTTTCTTTGATAATAACATCATAATCTAAATGAGTACACAAGATACGTTGAGTTTGAAGATCATTCAATTTTGTAAGTAGTTCAACCTTTTCTTGAGAAAGAAAATCATAGTTTGTTTCTAGAGTAAGCAACTTCATATTGCAATCATTAAAAGATGATTTCAAGGTAGAATTTTCAGAAATAATACTTTCCTTTTCATAAGAAAGTTCATTTAATTGAGCATATAATTCTTCATTAGTTTTTGTAACTCTTTTTAGTTTATTTTTACAATCAATATATTTATCATGTAATTCTTCAATGCTAGCATTTAACTCTTCTTTAGATAAATCAAATAAGCCTACCTCATTCTCTTATTCATTTGTTGTAGCAATAAGGCACTCCACTTCTTCTTCTCCGTCCTCACTTTCATCACTTGACTCATCCCATGCCGCTTTGTAGGCTTTTTCCTTGTTCTTGTCAGAGGATTTCTTTCCCTTCTTGAGTTTGGGACAATCACCTTTTAAATGTCCCTTTTTGCAACATTCAAAGCACCTAGGGGAAGAGGAAGAAGAAACACTGGAAATTTTGTTAGTTTTAAATATTCTATACGGATTACCATTTACAATGAGAGTCTCCTCTTCACTATCTTCTTCACTTGTATCATGACTAGCTTTTGCCTTGAATGCAATGTCCTTCCTATCCTCCTTCTTGTGTTCAACTGCCAGTCTTTCTTCTTCTTCAAGGGTGACCTCATGAGTTTCTAGGTTGCCAATCAACTACTCCATCTTCAATCTGGTGAGATCATTGGCTTCTTCAATAGTCGTCACCTTTGGTTTGTACTTTGGAGGCAAACACCTAAGGATTTTGGATACTTGATCTTCTTCACTTATGAATTTTCCTAATGCACTCAAACTGTTAATGATAGTAGAGAATCTTGCATACATTTCACTAATGGTCTCATTTGGTTCCATATGAAATTGTTCAAACTTTTGTTTAAGCATACTAATCTTAGAATTTTTAACTTGTATAGTTCCTTCATGTGTAATTGAAAGTCTATGCCATATATCATATGCAGTTTCACATGTAGAAATTCTATTGAATTCACTACTGAAATAGAACAATATAAAATACTTACAGCCTTGGCATTTAGTTGAGCTTGCTTTACCGTATTGATATCCCATGTAGCATACTCAGTTTTTGGATGCTCATATGGAATAGACACCATCCTCCAAAGCTCCTAACTAATTCCTTGAAAATAAAATTGCATCCTTCTCTTCCAATAGTTGTAGTTACTTCCATCGAATGGTAGTGGACGAGATACATTAGTTCCCTCCAGGTTCAAGTTGTTGAGAACACCATCCCCCATGCTTCAAGACCTGTTAAAGCTCCTTGAAGACCTGCTCTGATACCAATTGAAAGATCTAGAGGGGGGGTGAATAGAGATTTTTGGAGTTTTTAAAGTTAATTAAACAATTAAACACTTGAACAAGAAGTAGGAGGAAACAAGGAAGATACAAGGATGTAGAGTGGTTCCTACCTTAGAAATCTAAGGTAGTCATTCGAATACCCGATTGTTTCCAACTGGGATTTTGAAAGGAACTTATTTTATTACCTCTCGAGGGTGTTACACAAAATACAATTGCTTTCCTACACCCTTGAAGTATCCTTCACCTGAAGTAGCCTCAATACCCCTAGAATAAGCCTTCTGAAGTAACTCCAAGCTCACCGTTAAAGTAGCCTTCACCCGAAGTAGCTTCAATCCTTGAGGCAGCCTTTTGAAGTAACTCCAAGTCATTAAGAGCATCCTTAACCACCTAAAGTAGCTTCATGAACCTCCTTTCAACAACCTCCAACCTAGGAGTAGTCAAGGAGAACAAAATACAATAAAAGGAACAAGATTGGAAGAAAGAAACAATGTTACCGATGAGTACAATGCATTGATCCTATATCAAGCATTTAGATCTCCTATCCACTTAAGATGGATGTGGCTATATGTGGTGTCTAGGAGATTGTAGCTATAGGACCCAACTCTAGAGCACAAGGAAGAAGATAATAAGTAAATCGCAGCTTTGTTTCTCTCATGAATGGATGCTCAAGTGTAAATTGTGTATTGTGTATGCAAGTGATGGTTTGGGTGTCCTAAGGCCTCTCCTATTTATAGAAATAATTTACAAGTGTTTAGGGACATTTTATGGAGTGTCTAGAGTGTTCTTAGTGCTTAAGTAGCCATTACATATAAAGTAGTTGGCTTGCAACAACTAAATTGACGTTAAATGCGAAGTTTCCAGAACTTTTCTTGGTCAAAAATATTATCGACCGGATAAAAGTTTGGTCCACAATATTGTCGACCAGATGACTGTCTAGTTCTGACAACGAAACCTGTTACAATGGCTATATTTCGGTCCACAATATTATCGACTGAATTTTTGCTCAAAACTAAAGATTTGCAGAGTTTTGCAATGTGCGTGAGGTCCTATTGAGGACTCATATGAGACCTATCAATCCTAAAGTATCATGTGAGTGTGACATAGGGTTTTAGGTAGATATGGAAGATTTAACGCTTGATTTACATGATATCTAACTACTTGTACTTTATATAATTGTACAAGTTTTTACATTGAGTACAATTATGAAAATATTAAACATTTAAGTGTATTGATCTTCAATTTGTATTGATCTTCAATTATCCACTTAGTATGATCTCCTTATTTTCCTTGAACCCTGAAATACTCAAGTAGCACATTAGATCCACAAGAATGAAATGTTTGTCATCATCAAAACAAAGGGTATTCTAATGTCCAATTTAGCCAACACTTACTACATGGTAATGAGAAACCTTGAGTTACATTTGAGGAGATAAAAGGTAGGAAACAATAATACTTTTAATGGGAAGAATAAGGTAAAGGCTCAGTATGCAAATCAAGATATAACTGGAAAAAATAAACCATCCAACCACACACAAATATTTGGGTTATTGGCCATAATCATTCTACACATCCATCATCAAAACTCACTTTTACGGTGACATTTGTAGATTATATATATATATATATATCTATATATATCTATCTATATAAATATATATATATATATATATATATATATATATATATATATATATATATATATATATATATATATATATATATATATAAACCATACAACCACACACATATATTTGGGTTATTGGCCATAACTATGCTACACATCGACCATCAAAACTCGCTTTTAGGACAACACTTGTGGATATATATATATATATATATATATATATATATATATATATATATATATATATATATATATATTACCTGTACTGATAACACCTTTAGTGTTAGTTAAATAAGCCTTTTAACATTAGTTTCAAAGCAACACCCAAGTGGGTGACACTAAAAGTAGACGTCTTCGGCGTCGGTTACATAACCGAAGACATAAAGCCTTCCCCAATTGCAACCCAAAAAAATGTGCCAGCAGTTAGACCATAGGCGTCAATTATTAGTTCCAAAACTGATGCCAGTTCCCAGCCTGAACAAAAAAATTAGCCCCATGTTAGACAATAGGTGTCAGTTTTCTAAAAATAACCGACTCTGTTGATCTCAAATTATTGTTGGTGTTTTATATTTAACCGACGACTATGTTTTAGTTTTTTTTCTTATCAGCTTGTAGGCCTACTATCCGGCTGGTCAGTAGGATGCAGAACCTACATTTCAGTTCTGAATTGTAGGTTTACAACATCTTTTGATTTCAACCAACAAAGGCCACAAACCTGCAATATTAACAAGATGGATAATATTATATATGGATCATGTGATTCACACACATGTATAAGAACATTTAATTCATCACACACATGTAGAAACATATAGTCCCATCATCATCATCATCATCATCATCATATGAGACTATATAATACCTATTGTAAGCTATCGATTTCCACTGCAACATACCTATATTTTGCGAACCTATTTCAATTCAAATATGTTTGGTTACATAACATAAATTAACTTCATATTATAAATTTAGGCTTACTTAAGTCGTGGTTAGTTTGTTTTCATAATACATATGCAAAATATTGTAACCACTCTGTGAATACTACAAGGGATGAATGAAAATGACATAGTTATGAACATGTTGCGTTGTTGATGTCCAAAATAGTAACTAAACAAGGGGGTGTTGTACCCCTAAACATGCACATAAGTAAAATAATGGGAAAGAGAGAGAGACACAATTAGACTAGATACACAACTTAAACAACAGTAACATGGTTCGAAATCAGGAATTGTGAGGGCCTTCTCATTGTGGTGGTCTTCCCCTGAAGTTTTAATAACAAAAAATAGCTATGAAGTTTGATTACATTAAGACAAAAAGTGGAAACACAAAATAAGATAGGAAAGTAAATTTGTTTCTTGGACCTACCTTGGTTTATTTGTTGATGTTGAGGTGGCGTGGAGCTCATCGTTGTCTTTAGATGAATCTAAACTGATGGTGATAGGGAAATCGACAGTGCCAAAAGGAATAAAAAGGAAATCAGGTGTGTTCTCATCATCATCATCAATATCATCATCATCATCAATATCATCATCATCATCATCATTGCTATCCTCAATCGAGTTCTCAAATTGTTTGAGATGATCGGGTGTGTCATTGTTGATGTTAGTTATCCAAACCTTGATGGCATTATGATCATCCGGATGAAGAAAAAGCCTGTCACTACAGCCCAATAGCATCTTCCTAACCCACTCACACCAAATGGATGTGGATACAAGATTTCTGACCACATTGTACTTAACCTCGATAACAGATGTTGAATTTCCAAACTGTAGGTACACTTCACCAGCCTTATAGCATCTTCTGTTTAGATAATGTCAATATTTTGGTATAGTGAGTTGTGCTAAGGAACAATCATCTAGGATGATGTCCAACTGTTCTTCATCAGGGAATAGTAACATTGGGGTAGATGCACATGCCATGGTAACTATTGAAGATCTAGATTTTATGCCTACAATAATGTAAAATAATGTTGAGATAAAGTAATATAAATGTAAGTACTAACAACAGGCAACAACATGGGTTATTTCATATTCATGACGGAGAAATAATTGTTTCATATGCAGACATAACATATTTTCTGCGTAGTTAACTGCAAACGAAGCAAACATAGTCAATAAAATACAAACTGACATTCATTGCACTACATTGTTCATTACAAACCATCATCACCATCATCACTACCATCATCATCATCATCATCATCATCATCATCATCATCATCATCATCATCATCATCATCATCATCATCATCATCATCATCATCATCATCATCATCATCATCATCATCATCATCATCATCATCATCATCATCATCATCATCATCATCATCATCATCATCATCATCATCATCATCATCATCATCATCATCATCATCATCATCATCATCATCATCATCATCATCATCATCATCATCATCATCATCATCATCGTCATCATCATCATCATCATCATCATCATCATCATCACCATCACCATCATCACCATCACCACCATCATCACTATCATCTCCATTTGGGGCCAACCAACATCATCATCATCATCATCATCATCATCATCATCATCATCATCATCATCATCATCATCATCATCATCATCATCATCATCATCATCATCATCATCATCATCATCATCATCATCATCATCATCATCATCATCATCATCATCATCATCATCATCATCATCATCATCATCATCATCATCATCATCATCATCATCATCATCATCATCATCATCATCATCATCATCATCATCATCATCATCATCATCATCATCATCATCATCATCATCATCATCATCATCATCATCATCATCATCATCATCATCATCATCATTATAATGACCCCGCCTCCCAGTAACCCCCAATTGAGGGAGACCAAGAGGTCAGAGTCATTATCCCAATTAACAGGATCAAATGTTCAATAAATAATCAATAACAATTATCAAATTTTACCAACTAAACTGAAAATTGGTATAAAATAAAACTTTACATACCTTTTTCAAAACTTGGATATCTACCTCTAACTAATCCTCCTTTGTACTTTAATTCTTATTTAACAATATATATATATATATACATTGATTAAGACAAATACTAGGTGTTCTCATATTTTTTCAAAGCCAAACAATTACTTGAACTACAACCTTATACGATTAAAATATTTGTCAAATTTGAAATAGGGATGTATTGCGTAATGCTTAGACCTCTTATACTGGTTCATTCACCCGTAGGTGTCTACAGGTCAATGTGTTTAAATATAGATTTGAGTGAATAATTTGACCGCAAGTTTGAATATGGGTCAAAAACAACCCAGCTAGTTCACTTGCCGAGTCTCACGAGTTGAACTGTGGGAAACCCATATAAATGACTTTAATTAACTTTTCAACAATTGATTAATGGTGAATATTATTAAGAGCATCCGATTAGGATTTTGTATAATTTGTACGCATTGTGAAACACAACATGACCTCTCGCGTGTGTAACTTTTGGTGTTCAAAACATCAAATATAAAAAAACAAAGTATGTTTCAATTATAGGTAACATTAAGTATCACTATTTAAGTATTGTTTGTAGGGAACTAAACTTAGTATACAACAACACTAAAAAATGTACTTTTACATTAAATATCAACACGTAAATCTCTTTTAATTTTATTTATATATAATAATCATAATAAAATTAAATAATGAAAAACAAAGTTGTATATCTCTTTAGTTATAGATATAATGTGACCATTCAATACAATTATATGGGTACTCACGAGGCCGGGGAAGGAGGTACTCATTAAGGCGGTTATCCAAGCTATTCCCACATATCTTATGAGTGTCTTCAAGATTCCGGATGGTTTGGTTGACGAGATCCAGGCGATGATGGCTCGGTTTTGGTGGGGGTCGACGGAAGGGGATAGGAAGATACACTGGATGAGTTGGGAGAGGCTTTGCAAGCCTAAGGAGAGTGGAGGGATGGGCTTTAGAGATATGAAGGTCTTCAACCAAGCCTTGCTAGCCAAACAGGGATGGAGATTGGCGGTCCATGGTGAGTCTTTGGCAGCCCGGATTTTGAAGGCAAAATACTACAGGTCCTCTTCTGTTTTGCATGCAAGAATGGGAGGTAGTCCTAGTTACACTTGGAGGAGTATTTGGGGGGCGCTGCAGCTGGTCAAGGAGGACATGAGATGGAGAGTGGGAGATGGGAAGGACATTCACATATATAGGGATAGGTGGATCCCTCACTTGGGTGGCACGGTACATAGGTATTTGGTGAGTGGCCCGGAAGAGTACAACTGGGTGAGTGATTTGATTTGCCCAGTGACGAAAGGTTGGAGGAGGGAGGCGGTAGAAGAGTGCTTTCCCAGTCATCTTGCGAGGGCTGTCCTAAACATTCCACTTCCACGGTGGCCTGTGGAGGATAGCCTTTTGTGGGACAAGGAAAGCAATGGGATTTTTTCGGTTAGGAGTGCTTACCAGCTCCTAAGGTCGGGGGAGGACATGTGGGAAGGGGAGCAAGAGGAAAGATGGAGAAGGCTATGGAAAGAAAGATGGCCACCGAAATTAAAACATTTCATCTGGAGAGCTTTGAGAAATATCCTTCCTACTATGACGGAGCTACAGAGGAAGCAGGTGACTGCAGATGAGGGCTGTCACCACTGCGGGCAGCGGGAGGACTCGACGCACGTCCTTCTCCGGTGTGAGATAGCTAGGAGAATCTGGGCTACAGGTGAGTTCGACTGGTTGGGACAGATGGACCTTCATGACGTGGGGAGCTTTGTGGACTGCCTTCTGGATGAGGGGAACGACAGGCGCAAAGAGGAGGGCGCGGCGCTTCTATGGGTTACGTGGACAGCAAGGAACAAATATGTCTTTGATGAGCATCCTCCTTTTCTCCCGGGCTTAGCAGCGAGCTTCATTGACAATGTTAGGAGATA
This sequence comes from Alisma plantago-aquatica, assembly GCA_963693085.1. Lineage (NCBI taxonomy): Eukaryota > Viridiplantae > Streptophyta > Magnoliopsida > Alismatales > Alismataceae > Alisma > Alisma plantago-aquatica. The sequence goes on along the minus strand of OY856409.1, from coordinate 578,403,205 downwards.
CACACAGTACCATGCAGCCGTCAGCAGAGGAAGCGACTCCCCGATCGATTCAGCTCCTTCTTCAGACAATGTAGCTTGGCGCCGCCCCCATCGGGCTGCGTAAAAATCAACACGGATGCCTCCATCTCTCAGACGGGTGATGGTGGTTGTGGTGCAGCTATACGGGATGACCACGGACGCCTATTGTGGACTTTCCAGTGTCGTTTAGTACAGCCATACTCGGTGCTTAGTGCGGAGGGTGTGGCTGTCCTGAAAGGCATGCAACTTGCGCTTGGAAAAGGTTATAAGGACGTCATTGTGGAGACGGATTGCCTTACTCTGGTTGCGGCTGTGAAGAAGGGAGATGGAGGACGTGGTTATGAGCACTTCATTGTCCAGGACATTTCTGAGCTCTCTTCTTTTTTCTTGTCTTTCAATTTATGTTTTGTTAGGAGGCAAGGTAATAGGGTAGCTCATGCCTTGGCCTCACCCGCTTGTCATTTTGTTAACCCCATCTCTCGTGGAGAGGGGTTTGAGGATCAGATCCGTGCACTTGTTGTAAATGATTTGATCACGTAATAAAATGGCAGGCGCCCTTTATCAAAAAAAAATATGGGTACTCACGAGTAGACATGTGATCGAACGGGTCAGATTTTGGTGAATGAGACTTTTTTAACTGCACCATAAATATACAAAATCAAATCTAATCCAACCTTCTCATTTGATAGGTCTACTGATAAAAAATAAGAAAAATTAATATACAAAATATATAGATAAATCTAAACATAGATAAATTGTGTTATTTCATATTGGATATATTTTCCTTTGTGTCACACAAAATTTTCTAGTGTTTCTTGATAAACACATCATTCAACACTAATGGTTATTAGATTTTAGTAACTTTGATTGTACATCTTCATTTCTTAAATTCATAATACATTGTAGCAAAATTACTCTATGGTTCATCTTCCTATAAGGGCAAGTTTTCTTAGGCGTATATGGTTTCGCAGTATGAATTAACATACTAGATTCATAGAAGTAATAGTTGTAAGATTCATTGTATGGCTCTAAAGAGTTTAAGTTCGTGATTTTCTCTTTTTCCTTCATTAAAAAATAGCAACCATCTACGAACCATGCACTATATCCTAGTACAAAAATTATATATGCATCACACAAAGTTGAATCAAACACGTTAAAGACGGGCAAGAAAGATTAATCTAACCTAAATATAGTGTGATGGAAAGTACTTAAAAAATCTGTGTAAATATGTGAAAATGGTTTTCCCATGTCATTTGAGTTACACAAAACCAAAGACTTTTAATTTTAAAGACCATGGTACTTATCGTCTCATGTTATTATTCCGTGTAACCAAAGAACCCTAAAACAAATTTGAAGTATTTATAGACTTAAAGAAGATGCAGTACAGTAGAAACAATAATCCCCTACTCGAGGGTAATAAATATTGGTACGTAAGAGAACTTAGGCTGCAAACAAAATATTAAAGATTCAATGTCAATTTTAACATATATCAGTTTTGCTGAAGACTTTTTACTTCAAGCAACAAATTTAGATCACTAACAAGTTGATGAAGCAAACCATTGCCCGTGTGAAACATTATTATTGAATGATAATTGCGAAACAACGTCATTACCATTTATCCAATAGAAACCCATAGGAGTATGTATACACTAGTGATCGGTATATGTTATTTGCATGGACCATATAACTATTCTACAGTTGGACTGCAAAATCACCCATTCGTATAAGGAACATGGGTGGCATGAGCGCATTAGGTAAAATTTATTCACCTATGTACGCTTTTCCTTGGGACTGCAACGACAATAATGCCTGACTTTAATATAATATTTTTTGAACTTGCACAAATAGGCTGGGGCATATGTTCCTTACTTACAAGACCGGCCTATTTCTTTTTTACAGTTATAGTCTAGTTTTATATAATGGAACGACTGATTCATTGATAGAAAAGATGCATCACAATCTATCAAAGATTTCACCAAAATGGGGTACAACTCGAATAACATTTGAAAACTATCTCTTATTTGAGAAAATTAATATAATAAAGGAATGTTACTCTTTCTTGGCCTTCGGAAAATCATTTTCCATAATGCATCGTTGCTCTAGAGGCCCCTCGATCTAGCATGGCTTTGAAGAGTGTGAGGATCTTCCTCCCTTGTGATGTCATAGAGGCCGTCATTAGCAAATAGCATGAGCATCTTTAAAAAAATCTAGAGAAATAGAAAATCTGCAACTCAAATTTCTCATGATGGAAAAATAAAAAAGAAATATGAAAAACAAGTCTCACCTAAAGATAGAGATTTAACAAAACTAAAAAATCAATCATGGGAAATCAAAGACAAGGAAAATTTTTAGTTTTTCATAATGCCTTGGGGAGTGGGTCGGGTAGCTAAAGAAACTGAACCCTATCCCCTAGATAGAAGGGTCTATGATGTGAAAATAACCTAAGGTTCTTCAATATGCTTGGAATTCGATACTTGGGTAGTACTCTACCTATTAGGAAACATACATTATATATTTTTGAGTCTTTAATAATTTATATGTAAGATATAAATACATAAATAAATAATGCTTTGTAGGACACAAGGTATATATATATACATAATATATATTTGTGTGTGTGTGTTTGCGTTGTATGTGTGTCTGTGTTTGTGTTGTATGTGTGTGTATTCTTGTGTTTGTTGAGATAAATGTTGAGTAAACTAGGCTACTACAACATTGTGTGTCATTGCATTAGGTTATGTTGTTGTCGGGCGAAGTAGTGTCAACTCATACGTTCATAATTATTCAAAACTATTTATTTGTCCTATTATTATCATTGTTAATAATCCAGTGGTTTGGATTATGTATGAACCAAGTTCAAAAATATAGTAATTGTATCATGTGCTCACATCACTAAAATTTTAGAGAAAGAATATTGTACTACTACTTGTTAATGTGAAGTTAAACTAACTTTATATATTGTATACTATACATCTCTAACTCCCTTATGAAATATTCAAGTGCAAAAGATGTTATTTAGTAATGCTCAAAATTATCAATTCTTACAATAGTAATTTATATCTATATAGATATCTTATGATATGATAATTGTAAAAAGATTAAATATCACAAAATAGAGTTTTTTTTCATATAGCTTCAATATTTACAATGATGTTTTGCATTACATATTTGTATTATTAAATTCCATGATAAAAAGATTCAAGCTGATATGTTTCTCTAGAGATAATGGATCTTGGGTCACAACACTTTTTCCTATTCTATCATGGTTGGGAAAGAAACTACTAGGGTAGTCTCTCTCCTTATACATCTTGTCATGATTTGTGACCTCCCTCACATTGTCTCACCTTCCTCTTACAATCCAACATCCTATCACTAATCCCATGGTCTAGTTTCCCCCATGTATGCTCCCTCTTAAATAATATATGCAATTTATAGTCCTCCTTTACATTTCTCTCACTCGCAATTTGAGTTGAGTAGATGCTACAAAATATCACTTATCAAGGTCCCTTCATTGCCATCTAACTCCCTCAATCCAAAAAATTTAGGATGGGATTGTGAGACGGTTTTGTTAGATGATATCATCCAAAAATCACAAAAAACCCTAACACATTATGAGACGGTTACAAGGTCTTGTTAGGTCTTATTATCTATCTATCAAAAGAATAACTATTTTTTTCGCACTCATTATATTCTAACTTCTCTTCTATGAAGAAGTAATTGATCAAACATCAAGCTAAAAGTTTTAGAATTATTTTCCTAAAAATATCCCAACCTTTCTTTCTCAAAACTACCCTTGGTTCCTCCTATTTAGTTACCACCTAGTAAATAAAATTTATCAAATCCATATTATAATAATAATTATGTTTTTTCAAAATGGACATAAAATGTAAGTAAATTTTGATAAAAATCAAAGATACTTCCTCCATGTCATGGAACTTTTTTAAAGACCTCACTAGAATCCAACCACCGTATATCACAACATATAGAAGCTATCATCCTTTTTATCTATACTTTGTAATAGAAGAATTGTCCAAATTTCATTTAATATCCCTATTGATGTTGTTTTATATGTCAAGGAAATTCCAAATCCTCTAAAAATTGAGCCAATAATTTTTTAACATTCTATTACCATCTTATCTAATGAGAACAATCCAAACATTGATCATAAAATTGTGGTACTTCTATGTATATTAAATAACCAATTATCATTTTGTTATATCCCTCTCGCCTATATAATGCAACTAGATTGTACAACCACTATTATCATTGTATGATTTATTGACATTTGCTTTACATGTTTGAATCATCAAATTAAGATTTTACACCAAGGAATTAGATTACTGAGAATTACTTACTGAATATGCTAAAACACATGGGAAAGTTACATAAGATCTAGGGTTGATATATCCTTACTCGCTTTGCCACCATGGTCAAGATGTAATGGTTCAAACACCCAAGTCAACTTTGACACTTTAACTAATCCTAGAGAGGTTTATAGAACCTTGAACAATGTCTCCAACACATATAATATAGTAAAGAGTTATCAAAAGCCCTCCTCACAACATTAGTACCACATCCCTTAAAAGGTTTTGGTTGTTCAATATTTTATCTACATCCTAATTTTAGAATTCTAGTCATTTTGAATCAAGAACAAGACAGAGGAATCTTCTTTGTTCATGATGTAAGAATGGTAATTATGATTATATTGATATGCTTACAACTGATTACAAGCCTTCTATAAATAGGAGTCTAGACATGGTAGAACTCTTTACTCAACAATATGGGACTAAACACATGTAACCAGTACATACTCTAATACTCCCCCTCAAGTTGTAGCATGGGCAAAGTACATATGCATATTGAAAAAAATGACCCAAACATGACAAACAAACTCAAATTACAAAAAGAAAGACATACACAACCCCTACAAAAATCACTTCCGTTGAAGCACATGGTAGTAGAACAACTAGCATGAGAAAGATTCAACCAAAATTGGAGAAACCTTGATGCTGGTGTAGGAGAAAAATTGTTGTTGTTGAAGAAACTTGCTTTAGCACTGAAGAGAGATTGTTGTTGGTGTTGATTCGCCTAGAGGTTGGGGCTCTCAGAGGCATAAGAAAAAATAAATAGAGGTTGATTGCCTTGATCTTACCCATTGAGGGTGGAAGAAAAGTGACTACACTATTGTTAGAGAGAAGAGAGGTTATGTGCAGAGATGACGACATGACAAGGGGCATCCAAGAGAGGTGAAGTTGGAGTTGTCACATCCGAGCGCCGGTGGTTGAACCTTCTTAGTGGAGCATGTTCTAGAAATTGAGGAGGAAGATGAATGAGAAGTCTCGATCTTGATCATGATCTGTATATGAGCTTCCTCTTTTGTCTTATAACATGAGGAACTCATCGACGAGGAGTAGAAATTCACTGACATTAAGGCTTATGTAGGGCATGACATTGTATGTCTCCTTGCTCTACTCGGCAAAGATACGGGTGCAGAGCCTGAGGTAGGACAAGAGAAAACCAGACGTGGAGGTGATCTCATAGTAGATTAGGAGGGATGGGATGGAGAACAGAAGATGGTAGCATGATCAAAAGGTGAGGAGTCTAGGAGGAGGGTGAAGGGGACATGGGGAGGAGGGTGAAGGGAAAGACAAATCTTTGTCGTGTGTGAACTAGGATATCTGCCAAGATGACCTGGAAAAATAGGGGAGGAAAGATCGGTAGTGAAACTAGAAATGACGAGAGGAAAAAAAAAGAGAAAGGGAAAGGAAATGACAACATGACTGGGTCAAGGAGCACAAGGGTCCACTGAAGTCTGGAGGTGAAGAGAAATCAAGAGGAGAAAAGAAATAGAAATGATGAGATAAAGTGGAAAGAGAGGAAAAGAAGTTATGAGAGGAAAGAAAAGAAGAAGAAAACAAGAAGTTAAGAAGGAAAAAGAATGAGTAAAAAGGAGTATAAAAGAAAGAGAGGAATATTACTAAGGAAAAAGAGTTTAACTAGAAGAAAAGGAAGAGAAAAGAAAACCCACAATGATATTAATTAATAAAGGAAACTAATAGAAAAGGAGAGAAACTGACAATGGATTAGGAAAAAGGAAAGTTATTTTATAAAAGAAAAAAAGGAAAAAAAGAAGGTCAAAATATTAAAACAAAAAAATTTAGCGGGCGACATACCAAGAGAGAAGGGGCCGCCGCCCACCCGCTAGGAGTGTTGTTACTTTTCTCTCTCTTATGTGATCTTAGCATTGATACCATGTAAGAATGATAAATATGATTATATCGAGATACCTTACAACTGATTACATGCCTTGTATAAATTGGAGTTTAGACATTGTAGCACTCCTATACTCAGCAATATGAGACTAAACACATGTAACCAATACATACTCTAATAGTCTTCAGATAGCCACAAGTACTCTGCACGGTGCCTATTTCAACCATTCTTATTTACAATATTTTGACTATCAGATTTGCGGCAAGGAGAATGACATACTTGAATGGTCAGATTATAATCATATGGTGTGACAAAATTTAGATACCCAAGTTCTCACAAACAAGCCTTTAATAGTATATATTATTTTAAATCTTCAGTACTTCTAAAAAATGCAATATTTCTTCTACCAACTATCAATATTTGCACTTTTCTTCAATGATAAACCATTTAATAAATCTACCCCAACAACAAAATTCCCCATCATTCCAGAAACAACAACTATTTTCGTATGGAAATATATACTAAAATATATGAAAATTATGTATAAATTTGAATTTGTACTTATATATTGGTTCCAATTGACAATCCAATGATTATATTTCTAGACATGAAAACAAAACCATTAACTAACCCAAGAAATCCTCATATGTATGTAATCCATTTGTAAGGAGAATTCTACTCATGGCCTTCTAAGCCTAGAAGTGAAACCAATGAGGTACTGGAAAATATCACCACCTTCTAGCTCATGCAAGCTTGACCTGTTTGATTTAATGAGAGTTCAATATGTCTTTGAGACTACAAATTGATTTAATAACAAGAACAAAAAATTCATGGTCATTTCTGGAAGGTGAGGGAGTCTTGATATTGTACTTCACTTATATCCCCAAAGCATCATAATGAACAACTCACATGTTGACGTAATTCATAGACTCATGGCTGACATATGCATCCAACTATGACCCTGACATATCTAAAGTCTCCACAATGTGCAAGAGAGGACCCATACAAGTTCCAAGGATTATACCAAAAATATAAATAGAATCATTCCTTATATTCAAGTTAACGTTGGCTTACTTAGGATTGGCCTAGTTAGAAGAGTAATTACTTAGTAGAGACTTATTTTTACTCATCTAAGACATTGAGTGGCCCTTATCATGTTGAGTCTCATATATGTGTTATTGTTCTAGAATTGGTTGAATAAAGGATGTTCCTTACAAATGATAATGCATAAAAATTTATGTGATATACAAAAAATTGTGAACAATGTTAATATAATTAAATGAGTAGAAAAAATATTAAATTTTGAGAAACACTATACTTTTAGATAAACATAAATATTTTACACATATAAATGGATTATAGATCAAGTATAACAAGGAATATTGAATCTATCAACTTATTGAAGAAAGTATCAAATAAAATAATAAATAGTTACTCCATAACCATATTCTAATTACCAGGTAAATGAGGTATTTTCAACTCTCTATATATTTCATAATCCTGAAAGAAATCCCATTATTTGTTTTACATAATTATATGTAATATTAGAAATCAATTGAGATCTATTAAAGAAAAAGTAACATTGAATTTCATCCATTACCATTATTATACTTACACAAGAAAAAATTAGCATACTTTCCAACCACCTTTTAATATTTATTTATAAAGATTAGGATCTAAAAATGTGTATTAATGAGATAGTCAATATATGATTCCATTCTCATATTCTCAACTAACCAAGGTTTTCAATGTATCAATTTGCTAGATGGCCTTGTAATTTTGGTCATATATAAACATTTAACAATTCAAATGGTACGTTATTTGAACACACACACATAAACACACACATATATATAGTTAGATAGATACATATATATATTAAGGAATATATATATATATATATATATATATATATATATATATATATATATATATATATATATATATTATAGAGAGAGAGTTGAGCTACAATACACTAGAGTGTACCAACCATTGCATACACCTCAATTCTCTAATGTTAGATATCTATCTTGATTAGATAAAAAAGTAAAACCCAATAGCAGCAAGAATTTGCATCAACTACTCCTTTCCTGTGACCTCTCTCATCATTCACGACCCCTCTCACTGTTTCTATTGCTCACCCCAAGAAAACCAACCACCCCTCTCTCTTCTACTTTATTCATCCCAAAAAATCCATCATCTTTCTCATGTTTTCACATGACTTGCCCCAACTATTGATCAGTAACACTCCTACTTTACACGCATCAACATTTCTTCTTTGTTGCTTCTTCTTCCTCTGTCCTTTATTTCATATGTTGATCAATGTATCCTATTTGTCCTTTCTCTTCTCTGATTTCTCCTAACAACTTTGCCATTTCCCTTCATTCTTCCTTTATACTACATTTACTCAGTGTATGTTGTGGTTTTTTAGGTTGGGCATTTTGAAGGAAGAAGGTTGTCACATTTGTGAGATTATATAATGAGGTTTGTGAGCAGCTGCATCAACATCACTTGTCCGTTCATCATCATCTTGTTGTGTTGATGCTTGGAGTAATCGAGTCATCTATAGAGCCTAATGACTGTGTAGTCATCAAGATCCCAACAGATGTGGTTGGTGATGCTAGGGATGAAGCATGGTACCATAGCAAGGAACTACTAGGTGATGTTGAGTTGTTATTTCTCAAGGAATCTCCTGTTATATTTTTTAGGTGTAAATGTCGTTACATGCAACAACAAACAGTTGCAAATAATTAACAATTGTAGGAAGATCAAGATAAGATAACAAGAATAAAACATTGTAGGAGAATACAAATAAATGAGTAAGAAACTCCTAACTAGATCAACCCATTGAGAAATAAGACATGTATATTTATATATGTAAATACTTAAAGAAATCATTGCCTTGCAATCCTTCAGATAAGCGATGTTCTTCCAGTCCATCCAGTCATTAAAAATGTAGTAAAGTCTATATCCTTGGCTCGTCTCGCTAATGCTTGATGCCAAGTCGTTTGTCTAATCTCACTGTTGTTAGACGTCGATGGACTTGCTTGTTAAGTTAATGCCTAACACTACGTCGTTTGACTGTCATGTAACTAATGACTTCACGTTGTTTGGCTCGTCTGGATAACACTAGACGCCGAGTTGCTCTGCATGTCTGCTTGTGCTTAATGTCGCTCTTCCGACACGTCAATTTGATGTTGAAACATTTACACAACCATTACAGTCCAGCGATCACAGGTACCACCACCAAGACAGATCGTGTCAAAGGAATAGAAGGATGAAATTGTTTGTCTCATTCAGGAGAAGGATCTCCATGAGACAACTTTTTCGAATGCTAGATTCGTTCTGAAGACAAGTCTCCACGAAGCAGCAATTCAGATGGGTGAAGGGAAAGAAGAAAAACACTTCGTCAAAGGGACACATCTCTCATTTCTTGCAAATGGTGGTTCACGGCTGTGCATTATGTGGAGAGGCTAAATTCATTGTGTGTCCAACCCTAATGACATGTTTCCCTTTTTATAACCCTTTCACGCCCCACGTCCTAATCCTAGACGGACACGATCACTCGATCACTCTTGTATACGAAACGTACATGTCTGTACCGTTAAGGAAAGGAGACCATTAATATATAAATAATTAACTTCATCTCTTATTCACATAATGGAAAGTTGTTGAACTATTTCAGAAAGATATAATTAATTAAATCAATAATTAATAACTTAATTATCCTTTTATAAAAAAAGAGTAACTTACATTCCTTTCCATTATATACTGGCTACACTACATTGGGCTTCACCCATGCTAAATAATAACTACAAAAGCTATATATCCAACAATCCCCCACAAAGTCCAATGTGTAGTGCCCTGCTAAACAGTCCTCCATACTATGCTTTCAGTAGATACCTTTCAGTTTGAATCTACCTGAGTTATCCAGCATAGACTCCCACAGGAACTAACTGAACTAAAGTCTTGAACTTGAACCTTGGTTACAAGAGTATCGATTGATAACAACATAATAAAGACATGGCAGTAAAGAAGTAAAATGATGCATTAAAGGTCATGCATCCTAATCCGGGAATCATGATTGATATAAGAAACAACCACATTCCTTGTTGCGGCCCACACAACATCAATCACTTAGTTGAAGTCTCCAAGGATGTATTTCTAGCATCCTATCCTAGGACTTGACTCCATTCAGAGACTAATCTCTTACGAATTTGCAGCTTATGACACTAAACATGTTTTCAGGAGAGAGACACACATATGCATGAAGCATCAAAGATAAATTTACATAGTGTCATCAATTCACCCGACATCTTATTATTACCACATTGAACCCAATTTGTGGGATCTCCACTCTTTTGGGTTGGGTTGCTACTACCTATGAATAAGAATGGGTTTCAGTCCCATCCCCAACCTGAATTTCTCAACTAATGTCATATTAAGACATATAGTCAAAGGATTGGATTTATAAGAAAAAAAAGTACCTACGTAGTCAAGCCTTAACCCCACAAGACACTAACTGCCTTACAGACATAAGTCTGACTTGGATGTGTCAATGTTGTTTCAATTATACTTGTCAATCTTTATATCTTTTATAGTTGTATGGTTATTAATATGAAATAAATTGTAGGAATCATATTTATTTTCAATAGCTAACTTAGAATAAAATCTATGCAACCATTCAACTTCCAATTCAATTCCATATATAAAACACCCAACTAAGCTTTAGAAGAAGACCAAGACAATCCATAAAACAACACATTTTCTTATTAGGAAAATATATCACAAGACACCATTACTCCTAGAGTTCATGACAAACCGGCATGCATTATTATATCCTTCGACTACCAAAGGATATTTGTCATAATGAAGTCAAGGTAACATATTCCCTTTACAGACCTCAATACTCTATCAAGAGATTTCTAAATGGGTCTTAGTAGGATCATTGGTGTATCTACTCAACTTGCACATAACAAACATAATGTATGTGCATGTGTGGTTCTTAAGACACATCAAACTTCCAATATCCAAAAAGTGTCATAATTAATTCATTAGAACTTCAGTCACATTCTTATACAAGGCATTTTGATGAGTTCATATAGAGTCTTAACATGGTTGCATGATGTGTACTCAAACTGCTCTAGTATCCTCTCAACATAATGAGACTTTTAGAGAATTATACCATCAGTAAACCTCATGATTTTAGGCCTTAAAATAATATAAATGATTCTTATATATATTTCATCTAAAACTTGTTACATAAGAATGATAGTCTAATTTATTACTTTTATATTGGAAACAAAATATCATCTATGTATAACAACATGAATCAAGCATTGACGATTTTAACAGTAGATACATTTATCAAAATTATTAGAAATGAAGCATTTCATTGATAGTACTCTATCAAACATCTCATATCATTGCTTAGGAGCTTTTTTCAATTCATGCAATAGACTTAATAAGTTTACACACTTTTATGCTCATTCCTACAATGCACAAATCCGTTAGGTTATTCCACACACACACACACAGATATATATATATATATATATATATATATATATATATATATATATATATATATATATATATATATATATATCTTCTCGTGAATATTACCGTGTAAGAATACAAAATTCTCATTCATTTATTGAATATGAGATTATATGTAACAACCAATGCCTTAAGAATTTAGATTGTGTTTATGTAGGAAACATAGAATATGTATCAAAATACTTTATTCTTTCAGAGTGTAAAATTCTTAGCAACTATACTAGTAAAGTATGTTATTGATTATCCAGTATGAATTTATTTTCATCTTAAGGATCCATTTACTAACAACTTTAGAACAACTAGAAGACAAATCTATAAATTCCCATAATTGATTTGAGAGAATTCATAAGATTTCTTTGTTAACAAATTCTTTCTAAAACTAAGCTTCTGGAGAATCCATAACATATTTTGAAAGGAAGAAGATCATCTTCGATATTATAAGTGAGAAACTCACTTCTATCATTCTTGAAAATCTTAGTAGTTAACTTCTCCTTTGTTCAGCCATTTCATCAGAATCAATAAATTTAGATATAGCAAATTCTAAGTTTCCCCCAAGATTTCTCATCCTTTCTACATACTCGAGAAAAGAACATGTGTATAATGAATCTTTTATGAGATATTTCTTTAGATACACCCGTTTTTTATGGAAAACACATTATCACAGAATGTCGTACATAATATCACAATTGTATAAGTCTTATAGCCTAATATTTTAGATTTTACAATCATAAATCTAAAGGCATAACTTGTCTTTACATGACCCAGTAAAATGGCATCAACCATTTTTCTAATTTCTTTTCTTTTGTGTTCAGAGACATATACCTTAGTAAAAATGCCCCCACATTTGAATATATTAGAGGAACAATTCTTTCTCAATCAATAACTCAATTAGGTTACTCTTATTAAGTCTATGGAAAACTTTATTCAAAATTTGGTAAGCCATAGTCAAAGTTTCTTCCACATATGTATGAGTAAACTTGATGTCTGGAGAAAGTTATTAGCCATTTAAATAAGGAATTAGATTTTATGTTTTACAATCCCAATAAACCATGATGTATACGGAGCAACAACCTTCATGAACTATATAGTGGAGTTGTTAAAATTCCAACAAACAAGTTAAGGTTATGTTCTTCTCCCCATCAGACCTTAATCATTTAAGTACCTTACTAGTTTGAGTTTTAGCTTCCATTAAAAATATTTTGAATTTCCTAATGTCTCAATTTTACTTTTAAGTAAAATGACATAACAATATCTACACAAATCATCCACATATGTTATAAAATAGCAATTTCCAGTTCCTATTAGTAACTTCATTAAATTCACAGATGTTATGGTGAACTAAATCTAGAATTTCAAAATTTCTATTATAAAAAGAAATGTCTTCTAGGCAATTTAGTTTACATATATATTTTAAATCTTTAAGAATTAATGTCAGATTTTGGAACCAATTCATGATTCATCATTTGTTTCATTGAGACAACAAAATATGTCTCAAACAATAATGTTATATATCAGATGAAATAAGATTCAAGCATATAGATGCTACTACAGAATAGGCCTTTGGCGTCGGTTATTTAGACCCTTTAGCGTCAGTTTCCAAGTGACACCCAAGTAGGCACCACTAAAAGTCGACACCTTCATCGTCAGTTTCTAACCGACGCCATAACCCTTCCCGCCACCAAAAACACGCCAGCAAGGGAACTATAAGCGTCAGTTCTTAACGAAAACTGACATTATATCATGATCAAAGATGTTGGTTATTAAACAAACACCGTCACCATAACCCTTCCTCCCACCGAAAACGCACCAACAAGGGAACTATAAGCGTTAATGTTTTGCTAATAACTGACGTCGTAATGGGATAAAGATGTTAGTTTTATGCTAATAACCGATGCCATATCACTGCCAGCACGGCTGTGCTTCCCAACATGGCCATGGTACCTGGGCACAATAGGCGTCGATTCTTACAGATAACCGACGCCAGCAAGGAAAAAGACGTCGATTTTTTACTAATAACCAACGATGTATGTCTTTGTTGTCAATTTTATACAAATAATCGATGCCTATGTTTTGATTTTTTTTCTTATCAGTGTATGGCTGGTCAGTAGGATGCAAAACCTGCAATTCAGTTCTGAAATGTAGGATTACAATATCCACTGATATCAGCCAACAACATACCATAAACCTGTAAAGTCATTCACATTCAGACACATGTATTGATCAGATACATATAGAAACCTGCTAAGTCATTTACATTCACATTCAGTTCCATTCATTTCATCTCTTTTTACATTCATACACATGTAGAAACATTCATGTATTAATCAGAAAAAGTCATTCACATTCACATATATGACAATTCAGAAAAAGTCATTCACATTCACACAAAAATAATTATGAGAACAAAGTTTAGAAATATCATTCTTTATTCATCACCATCATCATTGTCATCAGAATCCCAATTATGTTTAAAAATTCCCACTACTTGTAGGACTTTTGCCCATTCTTCTCTTACAACATCTAGTTCCTCCCTCGTATAGGGAGTATGTACATCTAATAACTTTCCACATGTACTGAAGTCATTTGTAAACACCTGCAAAGAGAATGACGTATATATAATTAATAATATATAATAAGATTGATATATTTCATATTATCTAATGAGACTATATATATTTCATAAATAAATAGTAATGTAATAATAGATGTTAACGGATATAAAAATATGAAATATTTCTCACGGGAATAATGGCCATTTCATTTTGTGTCCATATAATGTATTCAATGCCTTCCGTGCATGATCTAGATAATAGACGGTGAACGTCTTGAGGACAATAACTAGTAACTCCCAATGCCAACCACTACAGGTAAGAAAGTTAAAAATTAATAACTCAAAACCCACAATAAAAATGTAATTTTCTTAAGTCCAAATTATAAGCAAAGTAAACTTACTCGATATTGAATGGAGCTACTATCACCGTCTTCTTATTTTTACCAAAATATTCAAAAGAAACACCACAGTATCAAGTAACTGAAGAAGGGTTTGTATCTAAAAGACTAATCAAAGATGGAACCAAAAATCCCACATGGGAAAATGTAAAATCTGTACATATCGTGTGTAAGTGGCTGCAAAACATATATTATGTATGCATTAATATATAAAATACCATATCACCATATATAAAACAAGGTATATGGATGTATAAACAAGATCTCACCATATCCACAACTCCATCATAGATGTGTTTAGCCAATCATAATGAAACAACTCCAAAATATCTCGTATAAATAGCTTGTTATCGTATGATTGACCTGCATTAATACGTATGCATTAATGCATATGCAAAACTTGTATTATGTATGCATTAATACGTATGTAAAACTTGTATAAATAGATTGTTATCGTATGATTGACCTACAACATCCTCCAGAATAGTAACATTTATAGGGAAATTTTAATCATGTTCGTCTATCCATACTTTCATACCCCTATAATTAGGACCTAACGAGGTGTGTAGGTCCCTTGGAAGCCAACTTGGTACTTTAGGAGGTGGAGGTGGAGGCTGAGATATAGCGGGTGTCTTCCTTTTAACCTGTATATATAATTTCAAATCAATTGACTCATATATACACTAACAAATTAACGTAATGTAAATTTACCATACAATATTAGTATAGACGACATCCTCTTTGGGCCACATTATCACTCCGCCTTCTGCCTCACCAAGCATTTCAGAATCTGGGTGGGCATATGACAGTGGAAGATCCCTCGAATCGGGGAGTATATGTATCGGGCTCACACAAACCCCACTAGCTGGTACTGGAGTCCCATGAAACATCTCCCTAGAAGGGTTGGGTAAGACTGTGCCTCTGTAACGATATATTCTTGACATTTTAGAAGGCATGGCTTCAACCCCTACAAATTTATATAAAGAATGTTATATATATATACATAAACATATCATCTTGAAAAGACCATCTACTATATATGTCATAAAAATACTTACAGTAGACATGCTAGGTGCTGGATCTATAAGATTACTCCCAAACTCTACAGTAGGAGAAGAGTGGCCCACTACAGGTACTGTCTGAGTGGCAGTCTGAGACGCCTGCCACTTGTTAATTGCTTCATTAAGTCTCTTATCAAGTGTTTCCTCGATTCTCCTATCAAGTTCTTCCTTGACTCTCCTATCAATTAACTGATCTACATATACATGGATAAAAGAAATGCTAGCTTCTGATTATTGAATTCTTTTTCGCAATAACATTCTAAAAAAAGAATAAGTTACCTCAGCTTGTGAAAGTCCCGCTTTTGGGTCTGGTTTGCGCTGTGATGGTCCAAAGAACGCTTTGATGCCCACACCAGCGCCTACACTCCTAACACGTCTAGGATGCTCTGGGTTACCCAGAGAAACTATCAATTCATCCCTTGTGCCCTTAGGGATGAACTTGCCTTCCTTCCTCTACTCGTGCAGCTCCCACTAATCACCATCAATAGAAATTGGTAAGTAAACATAACAATAATCAATATCGATCGATTGCTCTAAGAGTTGAATTTTACCATTTTTGCAGCCGCCTCAGTAGTTGCGGGCTTCATTATATCTCCCTTCTTGTTTTGCATCCCAGTTATCCACATAACATGGTGAGGCAGAGGTGCCAGACCAATCGTAGAGGACTCTGCAGTCTCCTGAGTAGCAGCAGACTAAGCAATTGACTTACCCTATAGTCTTTGGCGAATGCCTGCATAGCCTATTGGACCCATTGTGTGGTCATGCACATTCAGTGCACACCTTACTCTTTGAGCATCACTGGTAGCCTTGTTAGTAAGCACATTGATTTGGTTAGTAACACTAAACGTTAATCTTAAATAGGTGAATACATAAGAACGTATATTAATTAAATTTGGAGTGGTGCTTAATACCTTGAATTCATTCGTTTGTCTTTGGGTAACAAACTCCTCTCAGTCTTTGGTGTCCAAGTAGTTCCATTGCTCAGTGGCTGCCTTCTGACTAAATTTATTTTTTAAAGAAAATACAAACAAAAATTATTAGTATAGATTTAGTCAAAAAGTGATCAATGTCTAGAATTGAAAATCAATCAAGAACCTCTTCTCAGCATCGCGTATGTAATCTCGGGTGAGATTTGTCCTATAGTTCCTTAGGACCCTCTCACAGAGTTGCTTCACGCATTTACGATGCAACTTTTCATCCAGATCAAATATACTCTGCAAAATAGAATTGCTATTAACTAGTATCCTAAAAATTAATAATCTACTAAAATGGAATTACAAATAATAATAACTCATGCATAGTTCCTTCCATACTAAGTCTTTCTTCCCCTTAGGAACTTTATGCCCGGATTCTATGCTTGGACTACAATGGTTGTTAGTAAGAACCCCAAGATATGAAATTAATGAGTTGCGGTTCACTCCAACTGGATTTCCTGCATGATCGAAATCCACAGCCAGTTAGAGTCCATTGCCCCTTTGCTGTAGTAACTTGTTATTCATTGTGATGCCCCTCACTTTCTCAATTTTTTTTGTTGCTCATCAAGTGCCCCAATTTCTTCAGGGGGTACATCACCAACCTAAAATTTGACAAAAAATACACTTACATGATATAACTATAAAGGAACATATAGATAGAAACCTTAGGGATATATTTTTAAAACTTACATTGTGAGGCGGCGCATTGACGTCCTCACCCTCATGGTAATCATCAGCACAGTCATCAGGATAATTCTCATCCATCTAAAAGTTCACATTCACATTCTAAAGTTCACATTGTAAAGTAATTCACATTGTAAAGTTCACATTCACATTGTAAAGTAATTCACATTGTAAAGTTCACATTCACATTGTAAAGTAATTCATATTGTAAAGTTCACATTCACATTGTAAAGTTCACATTCAGAAAAATAAAATATAAAAAAAATTTAAACATGCATGCCTCTAATATTGCGATCTTTTATCAATTAACAATCCTTCATTGTGATCTCCGCACACATACAAGTCATCATTAGCTTCAATATTTGGTGGTGTTGGCAACCCAACTGAGAATGGACTGGAGTCATCATACTTATCATAGTACTGTTCTTCATCTATAGGATCTTCAATGAAGTATCTTTTACCATGAAGAACAACCAACCATTTATCATTTACAGGATCATCAATATAAATACTTGTTTCTCCTGTGATGCAAATATGAATGGTTCACCCTTCTGGCCAATCTTTTCAAAGTTCACTAATGTGAAACCCAATTCATCCACTATAACTCCTTTGGTGTTATCAACCCAATTACATTTAAAGAGCGAATTCTGAAATCTACGTAGTCAAACTCTCATATGTCTTCAATGACACCGTAATATGACATTTTAGCTTCACGTGGACTCTTGTCCTTTGCACTTGCAAAAAACAATAAAGAAGCTTGAAGGGTGACCCCACTATTTTGGACGACACTTTTATCATCATGATGCTTTGTGTAATATGAGAACTCATTTATGTCAAACCCTTCATAAGACATAACATTCAATTTTGGTTTAAAGGTGAGGTATTTGATAGTTTCAGTAAGATTATCTGGTGTTTGAGATAGTTGATGTAAGACTTTATATTCAAACCACTTAATAAATGTCTTGTTATGCTCTCTAGCAAGCCACATTGAATTGGCTCGAGGATATTGTCTCTTGATGAAATTGGTATGTTCCTCGATATAAACACTCACTTCGTCAATGTTGTGTAAAATATACAAGTGACCTTGTTCCAACTGCTCACTGATGATTACTTTCATCCGTGATCCCAAAATTCATTTACCAAAATGCTCCTTAATATTCTTGTCATTAATAGGAGCATCATTAGCATTCAAAAAGTAATTGCAAAAATCCATAACCTCTCTCGCCACATAACCCTCAATAATACTCCCTTCAGGCCAATAACAGTTTCGAACATCACCTTTAAAAACGCTCATGTATCGTTCGAAGGGATACATCCAATGCAAGAAAACTGGTCCCAACATTTTCACTTCCCTAGTCAAGTGGACAACAAGATGTTCCATGATATCAAAGAACAAAGGAGGAAAATACAATCTCAACACAGTGCTAAGCTTCATAAACTTACAACCTGTGTATAATGGTATCTCAACATCATGCACAATGTTTCTAAACATGGGAGGTGGATCAATGTGCACTACACCACAACTATCCATCATCGCATCAACGATGTCTACTGGGACTGGTTTGTTCACATCTACGTCATCGGAGGCAATTTCTTCTTCCACACAAGCACTGCTATCGACATCCACTAATTTTAGGTTTGAAATCTCTCCATGCCAGTGCCATTATGTATAGCCTTGTACAATCCTGTTGCACATGACATGATTTTTGATTTCGTCACCAGTGCTGACTTTCAAGTTGTTACTACAATGCCTACATGGATAATACAACCTATCTTCAGGTTGTTTCCTATGTTCCTCGACAAATCTAATAAACTGAACAAGACCAGAAATAAACTCTGGGGGTGCAGTGATTTAGAATGGACATCCATGATCTATCCATTCTATGATCAAAGAGAAAAGAAGTATATATTAGGGTTTAGGGTTAAAAGATTATGTCTTATATATAATAAATGTGTACCACCTATCCCATTCTTGAACACCTAATCTCACTAGTAAGTGTATAATGTGTATTGGGTTTTCAAGAAAATTTCAGCAGCATTTCCCCGCTGTTCTCCAAGTAAATATGTACTTAGAGAACAAACATGGAAATGATGTCGAAATTTTCTTAAAAACCCAATACACATTATAGACTTACATCCTAAGTGAGATTAAGTGTTCAAGAACAGTCCCAAACTGGGGACTATCCAAGATTTACTCCTAATGAGTAAATCATGGATGGGTTTCTAGGCCAACAAATACATGTATGTTGTCATTGTTATACCTACAATCCTAGTTTCATCATTCATATCCTAAGTTTTGTGTAACATCATTAATCAGGCTTGTTAGTAAATACTAAACAATAAAGAAACCATGATTCCATATATCAAAGATTTGAATCAAAATGAAACCTAATGGCATATTGGGAGAGTGAGAATATTATACCTCACTTGAAGGTTGAAGAAGAAATATATGCAAATCAACAACACCTGCAACAACACAAATGCCCGATTCAATTCTATTATAATGTATTAATTAGGGGTCAATCTTGAAGTTTTAACTAGAGCTTCATATATCAACATACATACTAGGTCATATTTCAAGTCAAGATTTAAGCATTTAATCACCTTAGGACGCATACATGATTCACAAGGCATTTGGGTGCACAAAGAATAATATATCTTACTGATTTAGGAGTTCACATAATCATTTTAGAAATAGAAGACCCACATTTTAGCTTTGGGCATGACCATTACATCACAAACCATCACATTACTACTGATTTCAAGTATAAAAGGGGTTTGATATAATAGAAGACCAAGGTTTCCCAATTGACTTAAGGTATGACCATGCCTCACCATAAGGGGGTCATAATCATGCATATAAAGTCATATAGTCAAACTATCAATAAGGGATATGAGGGGCTGATAAGATTGTCATGTATGACCACAAAGTTACTATTCTTCAAGTTAGGGTGATTATTGATGTCTTTAGAAGTATGATTGGCAATCTAGGGCAAAGTTCATCATTTACATTCCAAGCATATCACATGTGTACATTAGAGTTCGTCATTAAGCAAGAAGGGTGATTAGGATTCTTAATATATGTATTTTTTGAAAATAAGTTGTATTCGATAGACCCATAATGGAAGTGATCATTCAAAAAATATTAGACAATCATATTTTTTTCCATATACAATATTCAATTTAAATAAACACTCCCTTAGAGGAACCAATATTAGGCACAAAGTCATGTCTTAAATACTTTGGAAAAATATCCTGATACAAGATCACAACTCCCATACAGGTAGACATCAAATCCACTCTTAACAATGTATTAAGGGACTAATCCAGTAGAAATGACACCAATACTAGGGTCGGGTCATACAAGAACCCCTACAACAATCGACATTGGTTATAATAAATGGAGATGGAGACCAGACTGTATGGTACTCCTAGCCGCAATAGCACACACATAGAAAATAGGGGACCCTCATCGTCCAATGAATCAGGGCCAACGCCAGGCGATCTGAGAATAGGAAACAAACATCAAGGGTGGTTCCATTACCTTTGATTGGCCCGTGATCAACCACAGTAGCGACGACAACAGGAAGAAGAGGAGCAGAAGCGGTGGTAGGAGCGGCAGGCGGCAGGAGCAGTGCAGTAGAGAGGAATCACCAGAGCCCTAACTCTTGAAATTGGGAATGAAACAGAGAAAGGGGAAGTGTCTTTCACGCGGGTGCTATTAAGTTAACAATCGACGTCAGTTATTAAAACAACTGACGCTTAAAATAAAAGGCGTCGGTCACCACATAAAAACTGACACCTATGTTCAATGATAGTCGTCGGTTCCAACTAGAAAAACTGACGTCTATCTACATATGCCGACAAAAAAAAGTTCTCAAATTATGAGCATAGTCGTCAGTTACCATAGAAAAACTGACGCCAAAGGGGGTGTACATTTTCACAGGGACAGCGGCAAAAACACATCGATGTCGGTTATTGCAAGATTATCAATGATAAAAGTAGGACAAATATCTGACTCGTGAAAAATCTTTAATCATCGGTTGGTTTGTTAACAACCGACACCGTATGTTAAATTTTAGAGGTATTTTTTGTCACGAGAAAATTCAGATTTGGCGGTCGATTTTAGGCGTCAGTTTCTTATTGAGGAACCAACACTAAATAAAAAGTGATACCCGTGTCTGGCCGCCCTTCACAGATAGATGTCGGTTTGTGTATTTAACCGACGTTGTAGGGTTTCAGCATCAGTTTCTTGGATACAACCGATACCTGTAAATGTGACGTTATAAGTCATTTCAGTACTAGTGAAAACTATATTCATTCAAATATTAAATTGCAATTTGAAATATGTTCAACATGAATCTTAAACTAGTTCTCCATGTTACACAAATATAACTTTCTAAAGAATATATTATCACGAAGGTATGTAATAATAACTTATTACATTTTATAGTCTATTACAAAACCATCTCATTTAATAATTGAGATTTCAAATTTTAAAGACACATACCCATCATTAAGGTTCAAGAAAATAATTATCTAATTATAATCTCCTTAATTTCAGACGTGGAAACCTTCTATCCTTTGTATATAAAGGACATACTTAGTTCTTAGCCATAGATATATGTACTATCTTTAATTTTTTATATTTGGTCTTAGCACTAAAATTAATTGTCGGGTAAGAACTAACATGTAAGTTGACATTTATTTCTTTCAGGTGTACGTCTTGTTTATTAATGTCTAACATGAGACCGCTCATTGACATTCTCCTTTATATTTGAGATATATGTCAAACGACTTCCTAAAATATTAGGAATATGTAAACTATAGACATAACA
The DNA here is from genome assembly GCA_963693085.1 of Alisma plantago-aquatica. Lineage (NCBI taxonomy): Eukaryota > Viridiplantae > Streptophyta > Magnoliopsida > Alismatales > Alismataceae > Alisma > Alisma plantago-aquatica. The sequence goes on along the minus strand of OY856409.1, from coordinate 578,380,909 downwards.
ACAAAATTTTCAAACAATTAATGCATGCATCTAGATTTGTTTACATCAAGAATTAAAATATTAATTACTTGTTCAAGAATAGATTTACCTCTACTAAATAAAATGTTTAGAAATATTATAAACTTTGAAATGCAACATTGTTTAGTACCCTTATTCTTAGTTTTATATTTTATTTCTACCATCCCTATACAATGTCATGGAAATAAGCAATACTTGCTAAGAGTATAAATTATACAGTTTGTATTTTTAACACAAACAAAATTAACTCTTTGCATCTCATATCAGCTTTTTTTCCAACTAGAAATAATATTCACATTGCTGGGATCAATTTTATTTAGATTTGGTTGTTCCTATTCTTCATACCCATATATTATGTCAATTATATATTCAACATTGCTAATATACAACATTCGAAACAATAAATTTTTAGACATATGTTTATTGTTAATTCTAGCGCACGTACCATGATCTCTATTGTTAATTAACGATAAAGACTAATTTCTTTAAGATTGTTAGATTTTTTTAGGTGTAAACGTCGTTACATGCAACAACAAATAGTTGCAAATAATTAACAATTGTAGGAAGATCAAGATAAGATAACAAAAATAAAATATTGTAGGAGAATATAAATAAATGAGTAAGAAACTCCTAACCAGATCGTCCCATTGACAAACAAGACATGTATATTTATATACGTATATACTTAAAGAAATCATTGTCTTGCAATCCTTTAGATAATCGATGTTCTTCCAGTCCATTCAGTCATTAAGAATGCAACAAAATCTATATCCCTACTCGTCTCACTAACGCTTGACGCCGAGTCGTTTGTCTAATCTCACTGTTGGTAGACGTCGATAGACTTGCTTGTTAAGTTGACGCCTAACGCCACGTCGTTTGGCTGTCATGTAACAGATGTCTTCACATCGTTTGGCTCGTTTGGTTAACACTAGACGCCGAGTTACATAGTATGTCTGCTTGTGCTTAACGTCGCTCTTCCGGCACGTCAATTTGATGTTGAAATATTTACACCACCAGTACAGCCCAACGATCGCAAGTGCCACCACCCAGATAGATCGTGTCAAAGGAATAGAAGGACGACGTTGTTCGTCTCGTTTAGGAGAAGGATCTCCATGAAATAACTTTTCTGAATGCTCGATTCATTTTGAAGACAAGTCTCCACGAAGCAGCAATTTAGATGGGTGAAGCGAAAGAAGAGAAACACTCCGTCAAAGGGATACATCTCTCACCTCTTGCAAATGACAGTTGATGACTGTGCGTTATGCATAGATGTTGAATTTATTATGTGTCCAACCCTAATGACATGTTTCCCTTTTTATAACCCTTTTGACACCCCACGTCCTAATCTTAGATGGACACGATCACTCGATCACTCTTGTACACGAAACGTACATGTCTGTACCGTTAAGGAAAGAAGCCCATTAATATATAAATAATTAACTTCATCTCTTATTCACATAACAGAAAGTTGTTGAACTGTTTCGGAAAGATACAATTAATTAAATCAATAATTAATAACGTAATTATCCTTTTATAAAAAAGACTTAACTTACAATCCTTTCCATTATGTACTTAACCCATGCTAAATAATAACTGCAAGCTATACATCCAACATTTCATGCAGTTCCTTGAACTCTCACTCTAACTCCCATGTCGGCTCACCATCCTCCACGTGAACGAGGACTGATGGCCATAATATCCGTCACCCAAGCCTGATAGCCCCACTCCTTCTATCCATACTATAGATGTCCCACAACGTCGACAACCTCAATTCCAAAACCAACTTCTTTGCCAACGGCATCATCACATGTACAAGCATATTGCTCGGCGACATCCTTGCCTTCTGCACCACAGATTGTTCTTCCCCACCCCAAACATGCCTCTTCCCATGGGAGGGTGACGGTTTCTGATGAGCGTCGTCTGAACCTACATCACTCTTTTGTTTCCAAGTCATCACGCTGCTATGAGCGCTCATCATATTGCTGGCAAGAGGGATTCTATTGGACCGCGTGCTTGGAGTTGGACTGCTGACTATGTACGGATGCTTCATGTCCTCATATTTGTAGTATCTACGAATGCTTATTGTCAGTCATATACTCGTAATACTTCCAATAAGAGGAATGCGATTCGACCGCGTGAATGCTGACACATATCTAGAGTTCACCGGGGCATCTGCTTGATGCTGACTATCTTGTACTGCCGTCGGTAGAGGAGTATGACATACACCCTAAAATTGTAGGGGCTGGACATGAACCCTTTTCATCCCATGCACCTGGAGAAGCCAGCCGTGACTATAGAGATCATGCGACGGACAAGGCTTCCCGAAGAAACATACCAGGCCACTGATAACCATGTTCTTCAGGTGCTAGCTGGCTCCTTGCATCTTTAATGTTACGACTGGTTCAATATTATATCTACATGCTGCTAATTGGCCATAGGTTGTCCATTGCCCTTCCCACCATTGGTCATGGGAAACACATGTTGGCATTAGCGTGCAGGTACTCCTTTGCAATATATGATCCACATTCAATCTGAAAATTTAAACTATAAGAGAACTACAACAATGGTTACAAGCGTATATAACATGTTCATGATTAAAGTTGTGGATTCCGTGCTGGAATAAAAATTATAATTGTTGCGGATAGGTCTTACTTTCTGAAGAAATATTAATATCTTGTGCAATCTCTCTAGTTGCTTACGTGGAGCTGGCTTACTAACCACAATGTCATTACTGCTCAATGGAGAAGACTATTCTAAACTGTCATACAACTTGGCAACAACGATAACTGCACACAATGCTACTGGTTTGGTTAGGGCAGTGTAACTTTTTCTTCTGCTGAATGTTGAAGAGGAAGGTCTCACATAGTAACAATATGCAACTACCGAACTGTCAGGAGAGAAAGAAGAGCGAGAAAGGCAAGGCTATGTAAAATGAATAGAGAGGTCAACATAATTTAATGTGAAATAATGTGAAATAGTGACGTGGGGAAGCCAAAGGGAATGACAGCCTAAAAATGTGTACGTTGGATCCGTTGATCACAATCCAACGACTAAAAACAGGGGTGTATAGAGGGGTTTGATACACTCAAGTGTATTCCAACTCAACTATATATATGTTTATGGATAATTATTTGAAGTATTAGAAATATTTTAACTATTTTCTCCAAGTGATACAAGTGACCTTGTTCCAACTGCTCACAACTGATTACTTTCATTCGTGATCCCAAAATTCCTTTTCCAGAATACTCCTCAATATTCTTGTCATTAACAGGAGCATCATTACCACTCAGAAAGTCATTGTGAAAATCCATAACCTCTCTCGTCACATAACCCTCGATAATACTCCATTCAGGCCGATAAAAGTTTAGAACATCACCTTTAAAAATGCTCATGTATCGTTCAAAGGCATACATCCAATGCACGAAAACTGGTCCCAATATTTTCACTTCCCTAGTCAAGTGGACAACAAGATGTACCACGATATCAAAGAACGAAGGAAGAAAATACATCTCAAGATGACATAGGGTAACAACCACTTCTCTTTGCAATTTATCGAGAGTATCAGGGTCAATAACTTTGCTGCACAGTCTGTTGAAAAAGAAACAAAGTTTGGTGATTGCAAACCTTACATGCTTTGGCAATATAGATCGAATTTCCATTGGCAACATTTTTTGCATTAGAGTGTGACAATCATGATATTTAAGACCTATCAACTTCAGATCTTTCTTTGATACCAATCTACGGATGTTGGATGAGTAACCCTGTGGCACGTTAACATTTACCAAACATTCACAAAAAGTTTTCTTCTCCTTTCTAGACAATGTGTAACAAGCGGAAGGTAAGTATGTTCTCCGATCTCTACTAACTACTTCTTTTAATTTTGTCCTTATTCTCATTTCATGTAGGTCCATTCTGGATTTTATCCCATCTTTAGTCTTACCTGGTATATTCAACAGAGTACCAATGACGCTATCACAAACATTTTTCTCAATGTGCATGACATCGATACAATGTCTGACTGCCAAAGAACTCCAATAAGGAAGATCCCAAAATATTGACTTGTTCTTGAATAAAGATTTGTCACTCCGTATGGGCATGGTACATTGTGATCTCTTACCAAATTCATTGACAAAGTCTTTTACTCTTTCATAAACAACCTCCCATAGTATAGGTTTAGGCGCACTCCATTCCTCATTCTGTCCATTGAATGCTTTGTGAAACCTACGATACAAATGGAATTTTGGAAGAAACCTTTGATGACCAAGATATACAGTCTTGCCACCATGTTTTAGTCATATTGAATCAGTGTTCTCTTCACATATAGGACACACTTTAGATCCTTTGACACTATATCCAGACAAATTCCCATATGCGGAAAAGTCATTAATAGTGTAAAACAACATAGCGTGCAAACGAAATGTCTCTCTTCGTGAAACATCATAGGTCATCACACCTTCACCCCAGAGTTTCTTTAAGTCATCAATCAAATATTTAAGATAAATGTTGATATCATTTCCAGGTTTTTTATGGCCCGATATCAACAACGACAACATAACATACTTATTTTTCATACACAACCAGGGAGGAAGATTGTATATAACAAGCATAACTGGCCAACTGCTATGTTGGCTACTCAATGTCCTGTACAGATTCATCCCATCTATACAAAGCCCAAGTCTTAGATTCCTAACTTCACCAAATTTAGGGTACAATAAATCAATCTTCTTCCACTGTGTGGAATCAGACGCATGTCATAGGATCCCATCATTATTTTTCTTAACATCTGCATGCCATCTCAAATTCTTCACATCTATCGTATTGGCAAACAAGCATGGTAACCGTGATATTATAGATAGATACCACATCACCTTGGCAGGAGAACCAGTTGTGGCCTCCCCTGAAGTCGTCAATTTATACCTTGACGCACCACATTTTGGACAATCTTTCAAATCAACATAGTCCTTTTGAAATAATACACAATCATTCGGACATGCGTGTATCTTCTTAGCCTCCATTCCCATTGGGTACAACAATTTCTTTAACTGGTATGTTTAGATTGATAGCTCATTTCTGTGGCAACACATCCCACTATCACACAGACAACGAGGTGTTACGCGAAAACGTGCGAAAAACACCATAAACCACAAATTACAAAAAACATGGGTTAATTAAAACCGATTGCCGAAAGAAGATAAACTAAGAAACTGTTACATTCCGATCCACATCCTGTAAGAAAATAGGTCATATAAACATTTACAAGCCTTGATACATGTTCACAGCTTAGGAGATCAGCTGTCCTGTCATCACATGAGTTCATCACCTATATATACATACAGAACGGCCCACATCCGGCCAGCAGTAGGATATACAGAACGCCATCGGCTATACATCGTGAAACAACGTCAAAACACCTCTAAGGACCTGAGAGTACAGGGATGACTCTAAGATCTACTACAAAATGACCAAACAGCAGCATGTCCATCTCTTGCCTTCTACTGCTCTTCTTGCTGCTCGGCCGCAACTCCGCGGCCACCACCACGTCTATCTCGAACACCTAAAAAGGTTATAAACTAGCAGGGTGAGACACACAGTCCCAGCGAGAAACATAACTCCCCGCCAAAACTACAGAACCTCAGAAGATGAAGAAACAATAGTAGATAACTGATAAAAGGTATAACAAGAGCAGTCCATATAGCAAAGTTATTCATACCATCAAGCTTACCAAGATGTACGGAAGGCAGATAACCAAGCATCTCTTTATGGAACATGATTAACAAGATAAGATTTATAAGATCTTACCTCATAACATAAGGAACGTATAAGTAACTACAAGTATAACGAGATTAACTACACAAGCAAATCCTCAATCAATGTTCCATGTTTTTGCCTTAAGCAGTAAATACTATCCGGCTGAATTACGTATTGTTATGCCCTGAGGAAGTGAGCCGTACCACTCAGATCCAACCGACGGCTGCGAAACCCAGAATCGGTGCCATACAAGGTCAACGGAAGAGCCGGACTCCACGACCTCTCCACCTCGTGGTCAGTGTACGAGTACAACACAAGTAGGACCGCAGTCTCATGCTTAAGTGGCCTCAGCCACAGGGTCAGCTCCCGCAGGCTACCCTCTGCCTAGCCCGCCTTGGTACAGGTCTCGGTGCTAGTGAAACTGAGCCACGGGCCTGTTCACCATGCTCTGAGCCATGAACGCATTCATGCTCCCATATCACATATCCTGAGCCATGGGCCTGTTCACCATGCTCTATACATATCCCGAGTCTGCAATCGTAGCTGCACTCAAATCCTCACTATTTTAGGCTAGGAGAAACCTCTCATATTCAACAATATGCGCTCCGGGTTAACCCGCAGGAGAACCCGTTTCACAATCACCAGCTCCTGACGATGATGGATCTATGGCCAGGGAAAACTACATGATATGTTCCACTGTGATTAGTTAGTATATCTTAAGTGGATTGTTAAGGCAACCAAGTTGTATAACATGCAGACCATAACAAGAATAAATAACATGAAACTCAACATCATGCTTTTACTGTCATCAACATCATCCTGGTCTATCATAAGGATCCAACATTACATTGCCATGGGATCTCAATCCCTCATCACATAGTGTCACTGCCTCTCAAGGCTTACATCATCACCATGGGATAGCAATCCCATATCATCATTAGAGAATAATATCTCATCAACAAGAGTAACCATCCGAGCAGTGTTATTCAAACATATATACCTCATAGCCCTTTACCTAGCTATGCATATGTACCTGCATGGTTAGTATGAACAATCGTCATAGATTATCAGAAGAGTTATATTATCAACATAGGGAAGTACTGGTGATTATATACTTTATCATTCATGCCTCAACTTGTGACCATAGGCATAGGTCATATCATCATGCAAGCATCTTTCATGCTTACCATTTATTCAACATTATACATATAGTTCCAGATGATCATAACTACCATGTCAAGCTACATAGATGTGATCCATAATATCAACTATCAAGTATGTCAGGGATCACTATCATAAATCAAGTGTGATTACATCAGCAAAGACTAGCGTATCAATTTCCATACAAGGAACAAGACCCTCACTAGAAGCGCCCACTACCCTCACCAAAGGTAGTATCAGGTAGGGCACTCTCCCATATCATCCAACCATATCAACCATGCAACGATCCAACAAACCAGCCACCTATCGGCCAAGAAAACCAGCAAGGGTGTCGGGTTACCACATGTATCGGGCAACAGGGAACCAGGCCATATCGTGCACTCATGTGTAGCCTGCAACGCGTGTCATGCACCTCTGTGTCGTGCAACGCTGTGTCGTGCATCACATGCATATCGGGAAACCAAAGCGTAACGGCCATCAGCATAACATGCAGCTCGGCCAGAGGGATATCATGCAACGACGCATGTGCACAAGGTGTATATCAGCCTCAAAGCCTAGCGTGCAGCTCCTCTACAAAACAGGTCACACAATAGTGCGTCGTGCCCTAAGCCTGTATCATGCAACCGGTATCAGGCATCCATGTGCAATGGCACGTCGGGCAACAGGAGTAAAAGCTAGGGTTACTATCGGTCATCACCACAACACCATAATGCCCAGCCCAAGCTAGCCACTGAGCTCCCTATCGTCCAGGGTGCAACAGGTACTAAGCTATCATCTCAAGGTTAAGTGCATCAGGCAGCACAACAGGGGCCAATGCCCAAAGGTGCAACTCAGCCTGACGTTCTTCCTACCTAGCCATGACCTATCGGCCAACACTCAAGGCAACAACTAAGGTATAACGCCCGACACATGAAGGTCAGCAACCAGGAGCAACGCCCGACACAACCACAACATGTGTCGTACAAGGCTCAAGATCAAGAGGGGATATCAGGCAACACCAACCCCAAGGCCATATCGGCCAAGATGCAACCTGACAGGGTCACCACCGACCTCAAGCACAAGGGCACCAAAACCCTAATGGATCAAGAATATGACTCACCTCTCAACTATCATGAGAGAGGGGTCTTGCCAAGCTTCTTAACACCAATCGGGAAACACAAGGACCAACCCTAACAAAAGGTCTTCAACCACCACAAAGCTCACCTTTAAAGTCCATGGTGAGAGGAGGGTGTTGCTCCAACCACTAGAACACAAGCTCACCTCTCAACTTAAGCGGGAGAGGAGTATTGCCCATATTACTAGAGCTCAAGCTCACTCCTCTAGACTTAGGAGAGAAAGGGGTGTTGCTCACCAAGAAACCCTAGAACATGGTTCGGCCAACAAGAAGCAACTAAGTAAGAAACTAAACTAGCAACATGCATAGCCGATATGATCATAAGCAACATATAAGAACATAAAAGAAGATAGTGTAGTTAGGGTTAGGAGTTATGTAACCCGCCTTAAGCAAGCTCCAAGCTCCAAGCACCACCAAGGAAGAAGAGCAAGGCACTCTAGGGTTCGGCCACCACTAGAGGAAGAAGGAGACTCCAAGGCAAGGATCGACCACCAAGCTTGCAAAAGAAGAGGGTGCCCTGCACCAAGGGAGAGGGGGACTAAGGAACTAAAGGGATCCTTAGCAAGGGAAAGGAAACACATATATAGGAGGGGATGGATGAGAAACCAAGGTAGAACAAAGCAAGGTGTTGCCCACCTAGGGACACTTGTCCATGATAAAAGCCACCACTCTAACATGCCCTAAACACATGTCTAAGGCCATTGCCACATGCAAGCATCAAGCACCAAGTGTCCACTAGTGGTGACACAAACGAGGTCAAAGAGAGTCAAAGGGTCCATGGGCGACACACCTCCACACCATGGCCGACACACCCACACCATGGTTAACACACCCACACCATGGCCGACACACACCCTCGGTGACACACCACATGCCGACACAAGCACAGGTCGACACACCTAGGTCGACACATGGCACTCTTTCCCGACACAAGGTCCAAAGAAGCAAAGACATGGCACCACAAAGCCCAACAAAGTCAACTAAGCCCCAAAGGAACTCAAGCAACGAGCCCAAACCTTCCTCTCAACACTAGAGGAAGCAAGGAGAGGGAGGAACACCTTACAAGGTGGCAAACTTGCCCACAAACCCTAAACTTGGGTATATTGCAAGTAGCACCTCCAGCTCTCAACAAAACACCAACAAACCCTAATCACCATGAAAGGTGATTAGCAAGCAACCAAGCATCAGGGTTAAGCAAAGCAAACAGGATAAGCCCTAAATGGAGGTCAGGGTCCTTACAAGCTAACCCCCTACAAAGGGATTTCGTCCCCAAAATCTGAAGAGAAAAGTGAGGGATACTTCCTCCTCATCTCTTCCTCAAGCTCCCACGTGGCTTCCTCAATGCCACAATGATGCCAAAGAACCTTCACAAGAACCAAGTCCTTCCTCTTCATCTTCTTAACTCTCTTATAAAGGATCATCACATGACCTTCCTCGTAGGTCACATCTTTATCAAGCTCAACTTCGTCTGGCTGTATCACTATCCCTGTATCCGGATGACTTTTCTTCAACATACTGATATGGAACACTGGGTGTAACCTGTGCAACTCTGGCGGCAGCTCTAACTTGTAAGCTACCTTACCAACTTGTGCTATGACCGGGTATGGACCCATATACCTGGGTGCTAGCTTACCCTTTCGGCCAAACCTTAGCACACCTTTCCACGACGAGACTTTAAGATACACTTTGTCTCCTACCTGGAACTCCAAAGGTCGTCGGCGATTTTCTGCATAAGACTTCTACCTATCATGTGCCGCTTTCAACTGTTGTTGTATCACCTTGATCTTTTCTATCATTTGCTGTACTAACTCAGGACCCAATAGCTGATATTCACCAGACTCATACCAACACAAAGGAGATCTGCACTTCCTTCGATATAAGGCCTCATAAGGAGCCATGTCAATGCTCCGTTGATAACTATTGTTGTAGGCAAACTCTATCAAACTGAGATGTATGCCCCAACTACCTAGGAACTACAAAACACAAGCTCGAAGGAGATCCTCTAGAATCTGAATAGTCCTCTCAGACTGCCCATCTGTTTGCGGGTGGAAGGTGGTACTAAACCTCAACTGTGTTCCCAACGTCTTGTGCAACTGTTCTCAGAAATGACTCGTAAACTGAGGACCTCTGTCAGAAACTATCGTTGCTGGCACACCGTGCAAACATACTATCTCATCCACATATACTCGAGTGAGCTTCTCGGCTGTATACGTTATCTTTACTGGTATGAAATGGGCAGACTTCGTCAATCTGTCCACTATTACCCAAATGGAATCATGATTCCTAGTTGTCCTGGGTAGACCAACTACAAAATCCATGGTTATATGATCCCATTTCCACTGCGGTATCAGAAGGGGTTGCAACGTATCTGCCAACTTTTGATGCTCAGCCTTGACTTGCTGACATACCACACACCTAGCCACAAACTTAGCTACATCTTTCTTCAAGTCGGGCCACCAATACAAGTCCTTCAAACTATGATACATCTTGGTGACTCCTGGATTCATAGCATACATCGACGTGTGTGCTTCCTCGAGCACTAACTTCCTCAGATCATCAACATCGTGGACCACCATCCTATCATGATAGCAAACTAGTCCATCCTCGGACTCATGGAACCCATCATGCTTTTCGTTGCCGAACTCTGATATGATCAACTGTACTGTATCATCTGTTTTTTGTGCATCTTTGATCTATTGTCTCAGCATAGGCTTGACTTTCATCTATGCTAAAAGTCCAGCTAACAAGGATACTTCCATCAGTTAATTCATCTTCCGCAAGGAAACAAGCATATCCTGTCTATGGCATACCAGGGAACTCAATTGTGCCCTCTTTGAAGGAAAAGAAGAAGACTTTCAGCTAAGTGCATCAGCTACCACATTCACCTTACCAGGATGATACTCGATGGTACAATCATAATCACTGATTAACTCCATCCATCGACGCTGTCGCATGTTCAACTCATGCTGCGAAAAGATGTAATTCAGATTCTTATGATCCGTAAAGATCTAACACACTTCCCCGTAAAGATAGTGTCTCCAAATCTTTAACGCATGAACCACTGCTGCCAACTCCAAATCATGAGTCGGATAGTTCTCCTTGTGTTTCTTCAGCTGTCGTGAAGCAAAAGAAACCACATGATCTTCCTGCATCAGCACACAACCTAAACCTTTCTTGGAAGCATCGCAGAAAACAACATAGCCCTTCCCAGGCTCTGGCATCACTAGTACTGCAGCACTAGTCAGCTTTTCCTTCAAACTTTGGAAGGCTTGCTGGCAATGATCATCCCAGACAAAAGGTGCATCCTTTCTGGTCAACTTTATCATCGGTCACGCAATCATACTGAAGTCCTTGATAAACCTCCGGTAGTATCCTGCCAAACCCAAGAAACTACGAACTTCCATTAGTGTCTTCGGCTGTTCTCATTCTGCAACGGACTCCACCTTTCTTGGGTCCACTTTGACTCCTTCTGTTGATATCACATGACCCAAGAAAGTTACTTCTTCCAACCAGAACTCACACTTACTGAACTTGGCATACAACTGATGTTGGCGAAGAAGAGTCAACGCTAGTCAAAGATGTCACTCATGCTCTTGCATGTCCCGACTATAGATCAAGATGTCATCTATAAAGACCACAACAAACTGATCGAGAAATAGACGGAACACTTTGTTCATCAAATCCATGCAAGTAGCAGGCACATTGGTTAGCCCAAATGGCATAATCACAAACTCGAAGTGACCATACCTCATCCTAAAAGCTGACTTTGGTATGTCATCCACCTTAATCCTCAACTGATGATATCCGGACCGTAGATCGATCTTTGAAAACACTATAGCACCATGTAACTGATCGAACAGATCGTCTATCCTCGGAAACGGGTACTTGTTCTTGATCGTGACTTTGTTCAATTGTTGGTAATCTATACATAACCGCACAGATCCATCTTTCTTCTTAACAAACAACACTAGAGCACCCCAAGACGACGTACTCGGTCGGATGAAACCTTTCTCCAACAACTCTTACAACTGCTTCTTAAGCTCAGCCATCTCTACTGGAGCCATCCTATACGATGTCTGTGCAACTGGTTGCGTTCCTGGAACCAGATTGATCTCGAAATCAATCTCTCAGGGTGGAGGAACACCATGGAACTCATTAGGAAACACATCCGCAAACTCTCAGACAACCGACACCTCCTCAAGGCTAGGACCTTTCACCTTGGTATCCACAACGTCATCCACAACGTGAGCTAAGAACGCCTCACATCCTTATCGTAACAACTTTTCTTCCACCACTGCGGATACTAGACATGTCAGAAGAATCTTCCTATCTCCTTGGAAGACCCACTTCTCTCCGTCATCACCAAACACAGCTTGCTTGGAACCACAGTCCAAAACAACCTTATACTTCTCTAAGGTATCCATCCCAAGAATCACATCGAAACCATGCATATCAAGTAGTATAAGATCCACTTGAATAATGTGTCCCGAAAAAGATAAGACACAAGATGGACACTCTTGTCGAAGCATCGAGGAACCATCAAGAGGGGTTTCTAACAACAAGCTATCTTTCTTACAGTTAACAGGTAAACGACAGTTTTCAAGCATACTATAGGCAATAAAAGAGTGTGTAGCACCCGAGTCAACCAGAACAGATATAAAGCAAGAAGAAGACATATCAGAATGAAAGGTACCTATCAACAGTGAGCTCGTAGAGGAAGAAGAGGAGCAGCTCAGTCGACGACGATAGTAGCACAGTCGGCGGCGGCGGCAGTGGGAATCATGAGAGACCTAGGTACTCAAATAGTCAATAGCGTAATGAAACAGAGAGTCTGGCTCGCACATCCATGCGAGTGCTATTAAGTAAAGTATCGACATTGGTTATTAATAAAAATGACACCTATGTTCACCAAGTGTCGGTCACCACAAAAAACTGACACCTATTATCAATTATAGTCGTCGGTTTCAACTAGAAAAATCGACGTCTATCTATATATGAAGACAAAAAAAATATTCTTGAATTACGACCATAGTCGTCGGTTACTTGGTCAACAACCGACGCCAATTGGGCAATTTGGAGGTAAAATTTTTTGTGGGGACAGTGCACGAAAACACATCTACGTCGGTTATTATAAGAAAACTGACGACCAAAATGGGGCCAATTTCTACCTCGCAAAAAACCTTTAGTCGTCGGTTACTTAGTCCACAACCGACGTTGTATGTGAAATTTTGGAGGTAATTTTTTTTTCAGTGGAAAAATTGGATTTGGCGGGTGATTTTAGATGTAGGTTTCTTATTGCGCATCGGACGCTAAATAAAAAGTGATACCGGTGTCTTATGAAAATCGACCAGTCTTCACATATAGATGTCAGTTTGTATTTTCAGCCGACGTTGTAGGTTTTAGGTGTCGATTTTTGGAATACAACCGACGCCTCGAAATGTGACGTTATACGTCATTTCTGTAGTAGTGAAATTAATATCTCATTCATGCACAACATGACGCCAGCAGTAATACTTGATCCAATCGAATTGATGAACCAACCGATCAGTTTATAACTTGAACCAGTCGGTTCATAACTTGAACCAGTCGGTTCATAGACTTGAGTTGTTCGGTTCACTTGGTCATCTCATGGTTCTGATTGCCAATCCTCGTTCAATTGATCTGACACTTGAATTGATCCATTTAATTCTCAGTCGGTTCACAGTCCATTTAGTCAACTTTCAACCAGTGTTGTTTAAATTTAATACCTAACTCTTTTGTAATCAAGTTTAAACTATATGCATGAATAAATTCCTATTCCAAGTTTATCCTATGTGTGTGACCCTATAGATTCTAAGTTACATTGGAAGTGAATATCCATAAATAATTTATGACATCACAATCAATGAGCGGTATCTAGAAAGACATCATTTCTACCCAAGTAATATGAAAAATTGGAGAGCAACTTAAACCTAAAAATTGTGATTGATGTTATAGTGTTTGTATAGTTCCTTTATCACTTGTATCTAGATTGAACTCCATGAATGGAATCGTCATCCTTTTCAATATTCAATATTTGTTCCTTAAACCAGAGAAAACTATTTGAGATATATGTAATCTCAATATCACATATTGACTCACATTTGCATGGTCGTGCATTTCTCAATCTCGTTTATCAATTCGTCAAGATATCATACTCTTGTAAGAGGGACAAATCTCATCTACATCACTAACAGTCATCCCCATGTGTTATTATTCACCCAAGCACCACCTTTATGGACACCCTTATTCATCTTTACGGTGGATGATATCTAAGTACATCAAAAAACTTGTGATGAGTGTAGTCATTTTAGGTCTAAGGACCATAGTCACCACCATCACCATGAGAGATTATTCTGAGTACCAATCATGGTTTCCATGTGTCACTCTCAAGATGATTCAGTACAAATAGTTCTCTAACAAGTATAGATTTGTTTGGTTTGATATCACATATCTTGATTTAATGAGATTTTATCATCAACTAACACACACTCTAGTCTTATGTGTTATTGTTATCTATTAGCCTTCCACAATAACATCTAACTAGGGATACAACAAGTGTGTATTTACAGTTAACATCCGTATGATCTCATTATTCAGGTGATCAACCTGAAGACTTATGTCATAGAGTAATATTATTCTTTAGACATTTATTGTGTTTCATCATTATCTCATAACTTAATAAAACAAAATAAATCAAAAGATTGTACTTATTATTAATCAACTCATTTATAAAATATGTCATTGCAATCATCATATGATTGGCTCTTTGGCATACATACCAACATATATGACTTAATTCGGTTAGAGAATCTATAAGTGAAATATTAATGGGTCTAACAAACTGATTAGAATAAGACCCGTTAAGAGCTATTGGTCATTTTATTGAATCTTGACAATTCGTCCATGTGAAATAGATGTTATGTGTTTGTCATTATTAAATATGTTAAACTATTATCAGTAATAGTCGAAGTTATTATATTTTGACAATTTTTATATTCATATTCACAATGTTTGTTCAATAAATGATAATTCAAGTTCTAGAGAAGTAGTAGCATTTTTTAATTAAAAAATAGTCACTGTAAGAATTTGATTATTCTATTTTTAACAACAATTTCAATCTTTTTTCCACTAAGCAATACTAAAACATATTTTTGTGTGCTTGATATAAATAATTAAGTGAAATTTTAGAAGAAAAAAAATCTAAAGTGAAGAGAACTCCCTTATAAATAATAAATTCAGAAAAAGAAAAGAAACAACTCACCGGACAAATAAAGAAGACAAAAAGCTCATCAGTCAAAGAATAGAAGAGAAATATGCCCCCTAATTAGCTAGAAACTATTCCTGTAGTACACCAGACTGTGGAGCAACTGTTAGTCATTTGGATGTGAAAAGGAGGAAAAATACATCAGTTGTGTGGATAGAGGGTATTGATTTCAGCCACATTATTTAGGAGATGCATTGCCCCATTGGGATGTGTTGCCCCCACATGGCGCACGAAAGCTGCCCCTAAAAGTTAGATTCCCCCATGTGCCTCCTAAACATTGTCCCCAACATCTATATAACCGTTGCGGGCAATGGGTGCAACATAGAGGCAATACGTCCTGCATAGGGTCACATTGCTCTGCTAATGGGGGCAACACATCCTGTGTTAGGGTATATTGGCTCCACCAAGGGGAAATGTGTGTTGACGGGTGACACATTGCACTCATCGAGGAAAGTACTTTCTCATTAGGGACAGATTGCACGTCAGAAGGGTCAATACGTCTAGACAATAGACACATTACTCTTTTTTGGGAGCAACACATCCCCGACTAGGAGGCATATCACTACAACAAATTCCAATTTCTCCGACATACAAATCTGCCTGGAGAGAAACCAAGCTATGCCGATATTACTGTTTTGTGGTATTTTTTGTTATGCTGTGAAGATGTCGTTAAAGGACGTGCCGGTGAAAGATTGCCAACATATTATAACATGCCATAAATCAGTGCAAAAACTGGCATTATGCACATGCCGGAAATGAATCTCAAAATGCTGGGAAATATTGGAAAAGGAAATTCATTAATTGTTATAACTGAATTTAAAACACTAAAATATGAAGTCGCAAACCATCAATATGTCAGAAACTGCATTGTAAGAATATGCATCATCACCATCATTCGCATATGATTTTATAGGACAATTTAAATTCCAATTGATATATATATATATATATATATATATATATATATATATATAGAGAGAGAGAGAGAGAGAGAGAGAGGGAGAGAGCTCAAGAATACACTCTTAAAGAAATATATTAGATCACATATTATTTTTGTATGTACATTGATACGTTCCTCTGACATCAATAGAAAATGACATTATTGAAACAAAAAAGACATGGCACATTGTTTTCAGATTTTCTATTGTTGTACGTGTTTCACTTTTGATGTCTAAACAAATATTTTAATACATCCTTTTTTCACAAGATGGTCACACAGCCGCTCCTCTGGCTCAACACCGTTACTCTTTCTACTTCAAGAAATATCCGAATACTCTGGTTCATGCATCAGCTGCATACTCTGCTTAGCCCAACGACTGCTTTTTCTGCTTAGCCCAATAACTGCTTGATCTGCTTCACTCAGCAGCTGATATCTCTTCTTTGTTGGATTGGCAATATCTCTTCTTTGCCCAGCAGCTCCACGGGAAGGTTACAAAAGACGACATATGTTACCTTTTGAGATGTGTGGGACGTTGAAACATTAGATGGTGTCAAATCCACTACTTGTCCAACACATTTTTAGCCTCTAGATATATGCAGGTATCGAACCAGTGGACAGCCATTTATAGGAACTTTCTGAACAGAGAGGTTTTTGAGCTTCCTGTGCCAATCGAACAAAGGACGATTCCACAACTAGCTTCTTTGGAACTATGAGAGTACAACATCCAGTGTCCATGGATAAAACACCTACTCCTATCCAGCTTGTTCCATACCGGAGGCGGTGCATGAGTTTCCACCAACACACAATCACTAGCAGTGTTGTTGAAGAAGGTGCAGGGGTAGAACCAACAATTGGATGTTAGGAAATGATAAAGCTAAGTGAAAATAACTTAGTTCTAGAATAAATATAAAAATATTCAATAAGTACTAGTGTGGCATTCAACTTATAAAAATGAGATTAACCAAAGCGGAAGCGAATCACTAGCAGCGAAATTACTGAAAATTACTAAAAATTTAAAACTTTTTGCAAAGAAATCCACAACCTGTAAAACTCTATCATAAAGAACCAAAGTGAGTTATTTACATTCTGATACATCATTACATCTCTGTATTATCTCATCTTGAGAGTCATAACATTGACTGCCCAGTTAAACTGTACATAAGTAGTATACAAAAATCTCGAGACATCAAGCCAAAATATCAGATATATATCAAACCAACTACTGACTCCTAGGACCTGAGAGTACAGAGATGACACATAGGACTCTCTCTATATACAAGACTTGACAAACAGTGTCTCCACCTGTGGATCACTGCTGTCCTTGCTGTTGCTACTGCTGTGGGTGTTGTTGCTGCTCACCCACGGAAGGGTTTCTTCTTCCTCAACGTCTACCTAAAAAGTTGAATCCCACGGGGGTGAGACAATTAAAAATTGTCCTAGCGAGAGATATAACTCTCTGCCAGAAACATTGTTATTGTTGGTAATAGAATAACACTGAGCAGTAGAATTATAAATATTCAACAACAGATAAATCATTGATTGAGCTAAGTAGAGCAGTATTCTCTATGCAATCATTTCAATTATAACTTGATTAAGTAGCAAGTCATTCATTTAATAAGGAATATGAAGAACATGTATATCCTTTATCTTTCTAAGACATAATAAACAATGTATCATCAAACATTGATTCTCGTAATTCAACCCTATGCAAATATGCTACACGGCTGATTACATTTTACAATCATATTTATGCACTGAGGAGATGAGGTATACCGCTCATACTCCAACCGACCATTGTGAAATCGAAATCGGTACTATACATATGTCATTAGAAGAGCCGGATTTCTATGACCTCATATTCCTCAGTCAGTGTGAGGAACAACATGCAGGACATCTTGTGTCTCTGCTATAATTTAGCTTTCCAGGCTATACTGGCAACTTCGCTATTAGAGTTACAGTGGCATGTTGTACTCTCTTCGCAATCGAGGGATTTCTTGTTTATCTCACATCGATTCGACATTAATATCATCATCGGGAGATTAATGATACATCATCCCGACATATACATATAATGAAGGATTGAGGGATTTAGTGTTTATCTCACATCAATTCTTCCATTAGGGCGTAAGGATATTCACGCCCATTACCCCCACATACTCAAAAGTATGCTCTCCAAGAGTTCCCTTAGGAAAACCTATTTCTCCATCACCTAACTGCTGACGATGATGGATCTATGGTCAGGGCTCTACATGATATCATTTTACTTGATTATTTAAGTACATTACAACATTCTTTTAGCATCAGGTATGTTTTCAAACATAAACCTTTATAACAATAACTATAAAGAATGAGTACTATTCTATCAAGTTCATTTCACAGCTTTAATAACATTCGGAACTTAATCCCTTGTCACCTCATCATCATGATTCAAGAATATGGGTGTTCAAACCTTAGATCATTAATATACTTGTTACCACTTTAACAGGTAACATAATGCCAACCAGTCATTTGGCAGTGTAAGCATGATAATTGCAATGTAAGTATTTCACATGGCTCTTACAGCCTATCAATCTCTTTTGTTACCTTTCACTAGGTAACATAGCATATCATTGCTTACAAAGCTCATAAAGTTCTTTCAATAAACAAAGCATCATAGCTCATACCTGGCTATGTTCAATATCTCATAAGACCTGCATGATTAGTACAGATGATAACAGATACATCAATTTCCTATCAGTACAATGTAAAACAATTATGACATCATTGTTCAAGGGTTATACCTCTATGCCCTTGCTAGGGTTAGGGTTTCCCTTTTTAATTTAATTAGGGTTAATCATCCCCTTTAGCTCAAATAGGATAAATGTCTCATCATTTCATTATCCAACCTTAGAGCTTCTTATTATAAAGTATATCCCAGAATTAGGGTTTCACATATTCATTCACCTTATTTGGAATTAGGGTTTACTATTTACATCACATCACCCTTTATTAGGGTTTATAAACAACAACCCATAATTAGGGTTTGCTATTTACATCACATCACCCTTGATTAGGGTTTAAACCAACAACCCATAATTAGGGTTTACTATTCACATCACATCACCCTAGGTTAGGGTTTACTATTCATATCACATCACCCTAGGTTAGGGTTTACTATTTACCCCAAGTAGGAGTGATTATCAGAGTGTCTTGAGTTAAGGTTTATCATGTCATCACTATGAATTAAGTTCATACCATCATCATGTATTAGGATTTCACCTATTAATGCCCTCAGTTAGGGTTATGATTCATCATCCATCATAATTAGGGTTTCATGATCCTACTATGAAGGATCATACCCTAATTATACATTCATTCATATTAGAAGTCCATTACTTAATTATCATCCATGTAGGCAATCTTCTCTTTCATCTTCAAAAGATGATGTATGCTTCAATCTTGATTAGGTTAAGTCAACTCACTCTTGAGGAAGAATTGACATCATGGGTTATGTCATTGTCACCATGACCATTAAGGCTTAATTATTCAAAGGGTACTAATCACCTCATCCCATTAAGATGTACTTACTATAATCATCTTTGATTACATCATGTATTAGTCGACTAATCACTTTGTCCTTTAACCACTTTAAGTACCCATGCAGTTTTGGTTAATTATCCACCAAACAGTTTTGGCCTTATAGACTCTAAACGGTCTTGACCAAATCAGACCTCAAACGGTCTTGAGAAACCATTGAAACCATTTTCTAAAGTACCACCTTGAAACCGTTTAGTAAAGTAGGTGGTGAAGACTGTTTGCCCAAAGTTGACTTTTGAAACCGCATGAACTCAATCGGTTTGGAAACCTCATGAACCTAAATGGTTTGGGATCATTTGGTCCCAAAAGGTCTTGAGACCGTTTGGACTCAAATGGTCTTGATACCGTTTGGTCCAAACCCCCTCGAAACTGGAAGGACCAAAAATAGTCTCAACAAGTCAAATTGAATTAGGGTTTCCAATGTTGGTTCCTTCAACCATTGAATACATGTAACCAATCATCAATTGGCCTATAACCATGCTTCAATTGAGTTAAATAGGTCAACCTTCAACTGATTTGACCCTCAATTGACCCTCAATTAATCATCAATTAGGGTTTGAATCAATTGGATTAGGGTTTGGAATCGATGATCCTTCAACATTAATCAATGTGAGATTGATAACTTTGAAGCCATTGAACCTTCATCCAAATTGAACATGACCTGACCCCAAACGGTCTTGAGGTCGTTTGGATGACCTCCAAATAGTCTTGAGACCGTTTTCCCATGTCCACATAAAAATGCAAGTCAACCAATTAGGGTTTGGTTCATTGGATTGCTCACCAAATCAACAATTGATTACTCTTCAACTCAATACCTTTAGATCTCCAAACACCTCACCATAGTCAACCCTAGACCTTCAAACGGTCTTGGGTGACCCCCAAACGGTCTTGGGATCATTTGGATGACCTCCAAACGGTCTTGAGATCATTTGCCCATCACATCATCATCAACCATGTCATTCAACTAAGGTTTGGATCCTAGGATTGGTCACCAAATCAGCAATTGATTATACATCAACTTAATATCTTTGGACCTTCAATTGCTCAATCATACTTAACCCTAGACCTCCAAATGGTCTTGGGTGATCACCAAACGGTCTTGAGACCGTTTGGGTGATCCCCAAACAGTTTTGAAACCGTTTGGGTCAATCAACCCAAAACATCAACTCATTCCAATGCAAAATCAGCACTTAGCCGATTAGGGTTAATACCATATCTTTGGATCTTCAAACACTTAACCATATCCAACCCTAGACCTCCAAACGGTCTTGGGTTACCCCCAAATGGTATTGAGACCGTTTGGGTGATCCCCAAACAGTTTTGAAACCGTTTGGGTCAATCAACCCAAGTTTCAAACTCAAATACTTATGAAATCAGAACTCAACCCGATTAGGGTTTTGGTGATTGTTGGACCTTCAACTCATGAAACACTTAGAGTTAATCAATTATATTTAGTGGATCAATAACAAAAATTATTAGAAACAAATTCCCAAATGGTCAACCCTGGTCAACACCTCCAAATAGTCTAAAACTGTTTGCTCTCATGCGGTTTGGTGAAACCGTTTCATCTCAAACGGTTTGAAACCGTTTGCTCCCAAACGGTTTGGGAAACCGTTTGAGCAACTTAGGAGACCGTTTGACCTGTGATTTTTCTTGGATAAACATCTAAGATGATTTCATCATCGTCCTCCTTAGAACAACCAAGAACAACAAATGTTTTTCATAGAAATTGCAACAATGCATCAAAAGAGTTCGAAATAGAAGAAAATAACCAACAAATCATAGAGAACTTGGTGCAATATCAATGTTTAAGGGTTAAAGTTATAAAACCCACCTAAAATCTGATCTCCAAGCTCCAAGCTCCATGTCTCTTGTAACGACACACACCATTATTAAGATAACAAGTGTCATTAACAATAATAAAACATGCGGAAGCGATCATCACCAGCGGATTACTGAAAATCACTAAAAATTTAAAACTTTTTGCAAAGAGGTCCTCACATAGGAAATCTTTTCTATCAAGAACCATTGTATAACATTTATATTCTAGTTAAAACGTACATAACATGTACCATCTCTTTTCAGAGACTACATCATCAACTGCCTTATAAACATTATATACAGACAGTACACAAATCTCAGGGCATCAAGCCAAAACCTTAGATTGATGTATTAAAACACTGACTAAAAACTCCGAGGACCTGAGAGTACAGAGACGACACATAGGACTTTCTAGCTACATAACTTGACAGACAGTATCTCCACCTGATATCTTACTGCTGTCCAGGCTGTAGCTTTCCTTTTCCTACAAAAGAGTATCTGCTTCTTTATCCGCGTCCACCTAAAAATGTTGGATCCCACGGGGGTAAGACAATTGTAAATTTCCCCAGCGGGAGATATAACTCTCCGCCAAAACATTATTATTGCAATTAAGGATATAAAACTAGGCAGATGATGAGCAGTTTAAAGCATTCTATTAATAAGGAATAGGAAGAACATGTATATCATTTATCCTCCATATTATACCATCATATTAAATCTATCTTGTAACACTCATTATCATGATATGTCACCCATGAGACATTCTTGTTTCAACTTATTGGCCTAAGCCAATCTGCTAAACAGATTCTGGTTATAATGGACATGAGAGTGTACATCATCATGTCTTATTCAGGCATTGGTCTATACCAATCCTATATAAGTATTCCAGGCATTGGATTACACCAATCCTGTACAACTAGTACAAGCATTAGATTTATATTATTCCTGTGTATCCATTCCAGGTATTGATCTATGTCAATCATGTGCAACAATTCCAGGTATTGATCTATGTCAATCCTGTGAAACTATTCCAGGTATTGATCTATGTCAATCCTGTGCAACTATTCCCAGTATTGATCTATGTCAATCATGTGCAACCATTCCAGGTATTGGGTTATTACCAATCCTGTATTATTATTCCAGGTATTGATCTATGTCAATCCTGTGCATTCCAGGTATTGGGAGTTAGCCAATCTTGTGTTATTATTCCAGGTATTGATCTATGTCAATCCTGTGCATTCCAGGTATTGGGAGTTGGCCAATCCTGTGTTATTATTCCAGGTATTGGGAGTTAACCAATCCTGTGTATTCCAGGTATTGGGAGTTAGCCAATCCTGTGTTATTATTCCAGGTATTGATCTATGTCAATCCTATGCATTCCAGGTATTGGGAGTTAGCCAATCCTGTGTTATTATTCCAGGTATTGGGAGTTAACCAATCCTGTGCATTCCAGGTATTGGGAGTTAGCCAATCCTATGTTATTATTCCAGGTATTGATCTATGTCAATCCTGTGCATTCCAAGTATTGGGAGTTAGCCAATCCTGTGTTATTATTCCAGGTATTGGGAGTTAACCAATCCTGTGCATTCCAAGTATTGGGAGTTAGCCAATCCTATGTTATTATTCCAGGTATTGGGAGTTAACCAATCCTGTGCATTCCAGGTATTGGGAGTTAGCCAATCCTGTGTTATTATTCCAGGTATTGATCTATGTCAATCCTGTGCATTCCAGGTATTGGGAGTTAGCCAATCCTGTGCTATTATTCCAGGTATTGGGAGTTAACCAATCCTGTGCATTCCAGGTATTGGGAGTTAGCCAATCCTGTGTTATTATTCCAAGTATTGGGAGTTAACCAATCCTGTGCATTCCAGGTATTGGGAGTTAGCCAATCCTGTGTTATTATTCCAGGTATTGGGAGTTAACCAATCCTGTACATTCCAGGTATTGGGAGTTAGCCAATCCTGTGTTATTATTCCAAGTATTGATCTATGTCAATCCTGCACATTCCAGGTATTGGGAGTTAGCCAATCCTGTGTTATTATTCCAGGTATTGGGAGTTAACCAATCCTGTGCATTCTAGGTATTGGGAGTTAGCCAATCCTGTGTTATTATTCCAGGTATTGATCTATGTCAATCCTGTGCATTCCAGGTATTGGGAGTTAGCCAATCCTGTGTTATTATTCCAGGTATTGGGAGTTAGCCAATCCTGTGTTATCATTCGAGGTATTGGGAGTTAGCCAATCCTGTGACACTATTCCAGGTATTGGAGTTTAACCAATCCTGTGCAGATGTTATTCCAGGTTTTAGACTATGCTAATCCTATGCAACTATTCCAGGTATTGAACTATATCAATCCTGTAATGCTAAAAGTGATATTTATCACATATTGATATATCACTTTCCTCATCACTTTCAACTTCCTTAAGTTATCATCTTATCTTGGATTAAGGTATTTACCATCTTAATCCTTTCATCCATTAACCTCTCACCCTTACCATGAAGTGCATAGGTCACACATAAGAATGGTCCAACTATCTTTAATAATATGGACTCATCTCAAGTTAAAGCATTACTTGCTATAAGGATATCCACAATCAATCACTTTAGGCATTCCCCCCATCAATATATTAGTAACCATTCCATTATTAGGATTAGGGTTTCCCATACTATCATACTTCATTAGGGTGAGGATTTCTTATAACATCACCCTTCATTAGGCTTTCTCATCATATTGCCTAAAATTAGGGTTTACTATTCATCCCAACATGGGTTTCTCATGGCATCGCCCTCAATTAGGGTTTACATGGAATCAACCTCAATTAGGGTTGACATGATCTCTTTATTAAGCATCATACCCTATTCATCACATGATCAATACTCATGTATGAATTCCTTTCCATCATCCTATCAACTTGATTAGGTTACATCAACCCTTCAATCAAGTATATACAACTATGGTTAACATAGTGTACTAAGACATTGTTCTTATAAGCAATTAGGGTTCATCCCTTAATTGGCACTAATCACTTAGTACTATTACGGTTTCAACCTTTGTACCTTCATTGATTATCACTACTAATCATCATTGGATCAATGGATGATTCATCATCTCTATTCTCAAGAGATTCAATCACATTGGACCTCCATTACTTAAGGTATCCAATTGAATTAGGGTTTTCAATGTTGATTCCTTCAATCATTGAATTCATGGAACCAATCATCAATTGGACCTATACTCATACTTCAATTGAGTTTAATAGGTCAACCTCCAACTGATTTGACCCTCAATTGACCCTCAATTGGTCATCAATTAGGGTTTGGTTTAATTGAATTAGGGTTTGGAATCAATGATTCATCAACACTGATCAATGCAAGATTGGTTACATTAAAACTATTGAACCATCATTCAAATTGGGTATGACCTGACCCCAAACGGTCTTGAGGTCGTTTGGATGACCTCCAAATGGTCTTGAGACCGTTTTCCCATCAAATCACTCAAATCCAAGCCATCCAATTAAGGTTTGGATCATGGGATTAATCACCAAATCAGCAATTGATTACACTTCAACTTAGTGACATTTGATCTTCAATTGCTTAACCATACTCAACCCTAGACCTCCAAACGGTCTTGGGTGACTCCCAAACGGTCTTGAGACCATTTGGATGAGCTCCAAACGGTCTTGAGACCGTTTGGCTCATCCAACCTTTGGATTCTAGTGAAATTTCATCAAGGTTTGGTCTATCGAGTTGATCAACAAATCAGCACTTAATTGCAATATGATTGGTACCTTTGGTCCTTCAATTGATCAACTATACTTGACACCAGACCTCCAAACGGTCTTGAGGTGACCCCAAACGGTCTTGAGACCGTTTGGGTGATCTCCAAACGGTCTTGAAACCGTTTGGGCTAATCAACCCAAAATCTCAAATTAACTCATTGGAATTTCAGCACTAATTTCAATTAGGGTTTGCCCAATTGAATAGCCTTCAACTCATGATTCCTTGGGAATTAACCCCTCAAATTTGGTGAGTTATTAGCCAAAATAATTAGGATACGGAATCCCAAACGGTCAACGCTTGGGCAACGCATTCAAACAGTTTTGAAACCGTTTTTCCAAACATGTCAAGTTGATCAGGTTGAAAATCAGCATTTAATTCAATTCGATTTTCCTAATTGATTGGCCTTCAACTCACGATTCCTTTGGTGTTAACCCCTAAAATTTGGTGAGTTATTAGCCAAAATAATTAGGATCAGGAATCCCAAACGGTCAACGCTTGTTCAACGCAATCAAACGGTTTTGAAACCGTTTTCCCAAACAGGTCAAGTTGATCAGGTTGAAAATCAGCATTTAATTCAATTCGATTTTCCTAATTGATTGGCCTTCAACTCACTATTACTTTGGAGTTAACCCCTCATATTTTGTGTGTCATTAGCCTACATAATTAGGAACAAAATTCCCAAACGGTCAATGCTTGGTCAACCATCGCAAATGGTCTTGAAACCGTTTGCTCCCAAACGGTTTCAAACCATTTGCCCTTAAGTAGTTTGCTGAAACCGCATAGCCAATCAAATTAAAATGATTTGGAGTAGCTATCAAAACCGTTTGGCTTGGTACTTTTCTTTGGATAAGCATCTAGGATGATGTCATCATCCCCTTCCTTCGAACAACCAAGAACAGAAACCGTTCTTGATGGGATTTTCAGCAAGAAATCAAAAGTGTAACAAATTGAAGAAATCAATCAACAAAGCATAGAGAGTTGATGCAATAGCAATGTTTAAGGGTTAAAGTTATAAAAGCCGCCTCCAATTGAGCTCCAAAGCTCCAATCTCATGCCATTAATGGTGGATGAAGCTCTTGCAACTCCCCCTAGACTCTTCCTCAAGCTTTTGATTGTAAAAGTTAGCTAGGGTTGAAGAGCAGATCGAAATAAGAAGGAATCCATAATTTATTTTCGATTTCCACCATGAAATCATGAAGAACAAGGGTCAAGAGCTTACCAACAGGTTGGGGACGTGATCCCTGCTCCTCTCTAGCTCCTTGGTCGGTTTTGCAAGCAAGGGGAAGAAAGAAATCCGAAAAAGGCCTTGGTTTGGGCTTGGAAATGACACTTTTATAAGGAAATTGATGAGAGAGAAAATGCCTTATTAAAATGCATTTAATTCCAAAAACATTGCCGCCTCTTCCCCATAAAATTCCCCTCAAAATCCTTAAGGAAGAGGCTATATTCATTGCCTCATATTCCTCTCAATTATCCATGATTTAAGGAAAAGCAAATTAAGCACCTTAATGCTTATTATATTAATATCCCATGTGTGAGTGGATATTACTTTTCTTTATAATAAGGTGAGTGGAATTTAACCTACTTGAGATATTTTCGTTCCTTATCTTGGAAAAAGAACTTCCATCCTTATTCAAAATCAACCAATAACATTTTGGTTGAAGTCCCTTTAATTAATACATTCATTTTTGCCCTAAAATGAATTAGGGTTTCACTTAAGATTAAATCTTGATTATTTTAATATCAAGATTCTCTATCCTACAACTTAATTCAAATGAGATGCCCCTCTCATTTTCTTTGCTCTACATGATTCCAAGAAACATTAAGGACCTTATTGAAATGGTAATTTGCATATTGAACCCTATATTTTGGGTAAATTGCACTTTACTCCAAAACTAGGTTTTAATGCACAAGGATTGCTTTACAAGCTTAATCTTGGTGTCCAAGCTTGTGGAAACCATACTACTACATCATATTCATCCTTATGATGTCTCAACATCAGAGGAACATCTTATCATGTGCAATTTGCAAGTTAACCCCTCAACTTGGGTAATTTGCACTTTAGTCCAAATCAAGCAATCATTGCTTTAGCATTGTTCAAACAGGACCAAAATTGAAACATAAGTTTCTCATGAGCCGTAATTACTTTTCACAAGATAAGATTAAGAATATAATAATCTTTCTTGATCAAAACACCTAGGGTTAAAGCATAACCCAGGTCAGGGATGTTACAAATTATAAACCCCTAATAAGGATTTCGTCCCCGAAATCCCAGATAAAGGGAACAAATATTATTCATTAATCATATCATCATGTCTCTTCATAACACCTCATTGTTATGGAGACATCATAGAACTTTGATCAGCACACAGTTCCTTCACACAATATTCTCATAGAGTCAATTGAGATCTTATCTTAAAGACATATTTAGTTGTTATGTTTGTGCAAAGCATAAACCCCTAACATATGATGTTCATATCATTTTATATAATCATACTGATTTCATAGTTGACCATTCCAGGTAGCCAACCTAAACCATCTGATAATTCTCAGATACCAGAATCTCTTACCTTGGTATCAGTCACATGTGTTGAAAACACATCATTTTCTCATCTTTCTTTTATCATATTTACAACTTTATTGAACATGTATCACCTCCCTTGTTCTCTTTATCATCATATAAGGGTCATACTTTTACTTCCTCATATACACATACTGATCTGAATTCATATCAGATCCCTCTTTTTTTTTTTTTTGAAATCACAGATCCCTCTTTCTTGTACTTAAGATATGATACATTTATCCATACCATATTTCCAATTTCATGATACTCATTAGATTGTCTCATAATGATTGCTTGTTCAGGGCAATCAAAAAGATATCAATCTAAGAGTTTCCATACTCACTTTATCATCAATAGTTGTATACCTGATCAGGGTTTACAAGTACTGAGATCAAGTAGTATGCACTTACATGCTATCATATTTCTTGCTTTTCATATTATCATAACATAAGATTTAACATTCTTGGATTTTATCCAGGCATCTCTTCTATACCTCTTCCTCTTTCATAGAGGTAAGATCAATATAGAGTATTTAAAAGAATATTGAACAAAATTTAAATTCTAGTTCTCATCATTTCTTCCCTATATAGCAACCAATAGGGAAAACAAAATCAACAATCCCCCTTTTTTATAACAAAAAGGGTTTAGTGTACTCAACATGTACACATTTATAACATACCTTGTACTCATATCATGGTCTTACTAGTCTTATTACTGAAGCAAAAACTAAGCCATAGAATCTTACAGGTGAAAGGTTAAGACCTTTTCACTTACTTAGTGGCTACTTCCCTGGTACACTAGGCATTTATTGCATTATTAGTACCAAAAACTTGGCTTTTTAAAACCATTAGGCAAATGTCTCTAGAATTATAGAGACCATTCCCTACTTATCAGCTTATTGCCCCTTCATGGGCACTACCATCACATATTTATTATCTATCTGAACTCATAGAAGAGTCCACTTTCTTGCCATAAGTTAATCTTTTCCACATTTTCCCTTGTTCCCACATGACTAATTCATTCAGGAACTCTTTTAAAGCTCAAGCTTTCTATATTAAGGATTGATAACCTAGGTTATAAGGCTAGCATCCAGTTCACTTATATGCATTATTGTTGCCCTAATCTGCCCAATAAGAGCATGATCATAGGATTCTCTATCCTGATTAGGTCTTAATGGGGATTCTCAGGAACTCATTCTATTCTTGCATGATCCCTTGCACCTCTTCTTGGTGCAACAACATTTCCCTTAGCAATGTGTTCTTTGAGCTTTCCAGTGATTTTAAAACTTTACCCTTTCTCTGCACAAGCAGAAATCATTATAGGGTATACTGGAGGACACTAACACAGACTCAACAACTTAGTCCTATGTCTCTGTAGACTCAACGAACCTAAAGCTTTGATACCACTAATTGTAACGACACACGCCATTATTAAGATAACAAGTGTCATTAACAATAATAAAACATGCAGAAGCGATCATCACTAGCGGATTACTGAAAATCACTAAAAATTTAAAACTTTTTGCAAAGAGATCCTCACATAGGAAATCTTTTCTATCAAGAACCATTGTATAACATTTATATTCTAGTTCAAACGTACATAACATGTACCATCTCTTTTCATAGACTACATCATCAACTGCCTTATAAACATTATATACAGACAATATACAAATCTCGGGGCATCAAGCCAAAACCTTAGATTGATGTATTAAAACACTGACTAAAAACTCCGAGGACCTGAGAGTACAGAGATGACACATAGGACTTTCTAGCTACATAACTTGATAGACAATATCTCCACCTGATATCTTACTGCTGTCTAGGTTGTAGCTTTCCTTTTCCTACAAAAGAGTATCTGCTTCTTTGTCCGCGTCCATCTAAAAATGTTGGATCCCACGGGGGTGAGACAATTGTAAATTGCCCCAACGGGAGATATAACTCTCCACCAAAACATTATTATTGCAATTAAGGATATAAAACTAGGCAGATGATGAGCAGTTTAAAGCATTCTCTTAATAAGGAATAGGAAGAACATGTATATCATTTATCCTCCATATTATACCATCATATCAAATCTATCTTGTAACACTCATTATCATGATATGTCACCCATGAGACATTCTTGTTTCAACTTATTGGCCTAAACCAATCTGCTAAATAGATTCTGGTTATAATGGACATGAGAGTGTACATCATCATGTCTTATTCAGGAATTGGTCTATACCAATCCTATATAAGTATTCCAGGCATTGGATTACACCAATCATGTACAACTAGTAGAAGCATTAGATTTATATTATTCATGTGTATCCATTCCAGGTATTGATCTATGTCAATCATGTGCAACAATTCCAGGTATTGATCTATGTCAATCCTATGAAACTATTCCAGGTATTGATCTGTGTCAATCCTGTGCAACTGTTCCAGGTATTGATCTATGTCAATATTATGCAACCATTCCAGGTATTGGGTTATTACCAATCC
Source organism: Alisma plantago-aquatica (assembly GCA_963693085.1). Taxonomy (NCBI): domain Eukaryota; kingdom Viridiplantae; phylum Streptophyta; class Magnoliopsida; order Alismatales; family Alismataceae; genus Alisma; species Alisma plantago-aquatica. Next base: position 578,350,417 of record OY856409.1, on the reverse strand, counting down.
TGTGTTATTATTCCAGGTATTGATCTATGTCAATCCTGTGCATTCCAAGTATTGGGAGTTAGCCAATCCTGTGTTATTATTCCAGGTATTGATCTATGTCAATCCTATGCATTCCAGGTATTGGGAGTCAGCCAATCCTGTGTTATTATTCCACGTATTGGGAGTTAACCAATCCTGTGTATTCCAGGTATTGGGAGTTAGCCAATCCTATGTTATTATTCCAGGTATTGGTCTATGTAAATCTTGTGCATTCCAGGTATTGGGAGTTAGCCAATCCTGTGTTATTATTCCAGGTATTGGGAGTTAACCAATCCTGTGCATTCCAGGTATTGGGAGTTAGCCAATCCTGTGTTATTATTCCAGGTATTGATCTATGTCAATCCTGTGCATTCCAGGTATTGGGAGTTAGCCAATCCTGTGTTATTATTCCAGGTATTGGGAGTTAACCAATCATGTGCATTCCAGGTATTGGGAGTTAGCCAATCCTATGTTATTATTCCAGGTATTGGGAGTTAACCAATCCTGTGCATTCTAGGTATTGGGAGTTAGCCAATCCTGTGTTATTATTCCAGGTATTGATCTATGTCAATCCTGTGCATTCCAGGTATTGGGAGTTAGCCAATCCTGTGTTATTATTCCAGGTATTGGGAGTTAACCAATCATGTGCATTCCAGGTATTGGGAGTTAGTCAATCCTGTGTTATTATTCCAGGTATTGGGAGTTAACCAATCCTGTGCATTCTAGGTATTGGGAGTTAGCCAATCCTATGTTATTATTCCAGGTATTGGGAGTTAACCAATCCTGTGCATTCCAGGTATTGGGAGTTAGCCAATCCTGTGTTATTATTCTAGGTATTGATCTATGTCAATCATGTGCATTCCAGGTATTGGGAGTTAGCCAATCTTGTGTTATTATTCCAGGTATTGGGAGTTAACCAATCCTGTGCATTCCAGGTATTGGGAGTTAGCCAATCCTGTGTTTTTATTCCAGGTATTGATCTATGTCAATTCTGTGCATTCCGGGTATTGGGAGTTAGCCAATCCTGTGTTATTATTCTAGGTATTGGGAGTTAGCCAATCGTGTGTTATCATTATAGGTATTGGGAGTTAGCCAATCCTGTGACACTATTCCAGGTATTGGAGTTTAACCAATCCTGTGCAGATGTTATTCTAGGTATTAGACTATGCTAATCCTGTGCAACTATTCCAGGTATTGAACTATATCAATCCTGTAATGCTAAAAGTGATATTTATCACATATTGATATATCACTTTCCTCATCACTTTCAACTTCCTTAAGTTATCATCTTATCTTGGATTAAGGTATTTACCATCTTAATCATTTCATCCATTAACCTATAACCCTTACCATGAAGTTCATAGGTCACACATAAGAATGGTCCAACTATCTTTAATAATATGGACTCATCTCAAGTTAAAGCATTACTTGCTATAAGGATATCCACAATCAATCAATTTAGGCATTCCCCCCATCAATATATTAGTAACCATTCCATTATTAGGATTAGGGTTTCCCATACTATCATACTTCATTAGGGTGATGATTGCATATAACATCACCCTTCATTAGGCTTTCTCATCATATTGCCTAAAATTAGGGTTTACTATTCATCCCAACATGGGTTTCTCATGGCATCACCCTCGATTAGGGTTTACATGGAATCAACCTCAATTAGGGTTCACATGATCTCTTTATTAAGGATCATACCCTATTCATCACATGATCAATACTCATATATGAATTCCTTTCCATCATCCTATCAACTTGATTAGGTTACATCAACCCTTCAATCAAGTATATACAACTATGGTTAACATAGTGTACTAAGACATTGTTCTTATAAGCAATTAGGGTTCATCCCTTAATTGGCACTAATCACTTAGGTACTATTAGGGTTTCAACCTTTGTACCTTCATTGATTATCACTACTAATCATCATTGGATCAATGGATGATTCATCATCTCTATTCTTAAGAGATTCAATCAAATTGGACCTCCATTACTTAAGGTATACAATTGAATTAGGGTTTTCAATGTTGATTCCTTCAATCATTGAATTCATGGAACCAATCATCAATTGGACCTATACTCATACTTCAATTGAGTTTAATAGGTAAACCTCCAACTGATTTGACCCTCAATTGACCCTCAATTGGTCATCAATTAGGGTTTGGTTTAATTGAATTAGGGTTTGGAATCAATGATTCATCAACACTAATCAATGCAAGATTGGTTACATTGAAACTATTGAACCATCATTCAAATTGGGTATGACCTGACCCCAAACGGTCTTGAGGTCGTTTGGATGACCTCCAAAAGGTCTTGAGACCGTTTTCCCATCAAATCACTCAAATCCAAGCCATCCAATTAAGGTTTGGATCATGGGATTGATCACCAAATCAGCAATTGATTACACTTCAACTTAGTGACATTTGATCTTCAATTGCTTAACCATACTCAACCCTAGACCTACAAACGGTCTTGGGTGACCCCCAAACGGTCTTGAGACCGTTTGGATGATCTCAAAATGGTCTGGAGACCGTTTGGCTCATCCAACCTTTGTATTCTAGTGAAATTTCATCAAGGTTTGGTCTATCGAGTTGATCAACAAATCATCACTTAATTGCAATATGATTGGTACCTTTGGTCCTTCAATTGATCAACTATACTTGACCCCAGACCTCCAAACGGTCTTGGGGTGACCCCCAAACGGTCTTGAGACCGTTTGGGTGATCCCCAAACGGTCTTGAAACCGTTTGGGCTAATCAACCCAAAATCTCAAATTAACTCATTGGAATTTCAGCACTAATTTCAATTAGGGTTTGCCCAATTGAATAGCCTTCAACTCAAGATTCCTTGGGAATTAACCCCTCAAATTTGGTGAGTTATTAACCAACATAATTAGGATCAGGAATCCCAAACGGTCAACGCTTGGTCAACGCACTCAAACGGTTTTGAAACCGTTTGCCCAAACAGGTCAAGTTGATCAGGTTGAAAATCAGCATTTAATTCAATTCGATTTGCCTAATTGATTGACCTTCAACTCACGATTACTTTTAAGTTAACCCCTAAAATTTGGTGAGTTATTAGCCAACATAATTAGGATCAGGAATCCCAAACGGTCAACGTTTGGTCAACGCACTCAAATGGTTTTGTAACCGTTTTCCGAAACAGGTCAAGTTGATCGGGTTGAAAATCAGCATTTAATTCAATTCGATTTGCCTATTTGATTGGCCTTCAACTCACTATTCATTTGGAGTTAACCCCTCAAATTTGGTGGGTCATTATCATACATAATTAGGAACAAAATTCCCAAACGGTCAACGCTTGGTCAACCATCTAAAATGGTCTTGAAACTGTTTTCTCCCAAACGGTTTCAAACTGTTTTCCCTTAAACGGTTTGTTGAAACCGCATAGCCAATCAAATTAAAATGATTTGGAGTAGCTATCAAAACCGTTTGCCTTGGTACTTTTATTTGGATAAGCATCTAGGATGATTTCATCGTCCCCTTCCTTCGAACATCCAAGAACAGCAACCATTCTTGATGGGATTTTCAGCAAGAAATCAAAAGTGTATCAAATTGAAGAAATCAATCAACAAATCATAGAGAGTTGATGCAATAGAAATCTTTAAGGGTTAAAGTTATAAAACCCGCCTCCAATTGATCTCCAAAGCTCCAAGATCATGCCATTAATGGTGGATGAAGCTCTTGCAACTCCCCCTAGGCTCTTCCTCAAGCTTTTGATTGTAAAAGTTGGCTAGGGTTGAAGAGGAGATCGAAATAAGAAGGAATCCATAATTTATTTTCAATTTCCACCATGAAATCATGAAGAACAAGGGTCAAGAGCTTACCAACAGGTTGGGGACGTGATCCCTGCTCCTCTCTAGCTCCTTGGTCGGTTTTGCAAGCAAGGGGAAGAAAGAAATCCGAAAAAGGCCTTGGTTTGGGCTTGGAAATGACACTTTTATAAGGAAATTGATGAGAGAGAAAATGCCTTATTAAAATGCATTTAATTCCAAAAACATGGCCACCTATTCCCCCTAAAATTCCCCTCAAAATACTTAAGGACGAGGATATCTTCATTGCCTCATATTCCTCTCAATTATCCATGATTTAAGGAAAAGCAAATTAAGCACCTTAATGCTTATTATATTAATATCCCATATGTGAGTGGATATTACTTTTCTTTATAATAAGGTGAGTGAAATTTCACCTACTTGAGATATTTTCGTTCCTTATCTTGGAAAAAGAACGTCCATCCTTCATAAAAATCAACCAATAACATTTTGGTTTAAGGCCCTTTAATTAATACATTCATTTTTGCCCTAAATTGAATTAGGGTTTCACTTAAGATAAAATCTTGATTATTAGAATATCAAGATTCTCTCTCCTCCAAATTAATTCAAATGAGATGTCCCTCTCATTTTCTTTGCTCTACATGATTCCAAGAAACATTAAGGACCTTATTGAAATGGTAATTTGCATATTGAACCCTATATTTTGGGTAAATTGCACTTTACTCCAAAACTAGGTTTTAATGCACAAGGATTGCTTTACAAGCTTAATCTTGGTGTCCAAGCTTGTGGAAACCATACTATTACATCATATTCATCCTTATGATGTCTCAACATCAGAGGAACATCTTATCATGTTAAATTTGCAAGTTAACCCCTCAACTTGGGTAATTTGCACTTTAGTCCAAAACAAGCAATCATTGCTTTAGCATTGTCCAAACGGGACCAAAATTGAGACATAAGTTTCTCATGAGCCCTAATTACTTTTCACAAGATAAGATTAAGCATATAATCATCTTTCTTGATCAACACACCTAGGGTTAAAGCATAACCCAAGTCAGGGATGTTACATCTCTAATGGTGGATGGAGTTCCAGCAACTGCCCAAGGTCCGTTCTTGAGCTATTGGATGAAAAAGATGGCTAGAGTTGGAAATCAGGTGAAGAAAACCAAGAATCAAGCATTGCTTTAGGGTTTCCACCATGAATCCGAGGTAGAAGATGATAAAAACCTTACCAACATGTTGTTTTCGTCCTTCTCCTGCTCCTGAGCTCTTCCTTGGTCGACCAAAGCAAAGTGAAAAGAGAAAAACTAAGGAAAAGTCCTTATGTGTATTAGAAAAAGAACATGTATAAGGGATTTTCAAGGAAAGAGAAAATGGATTATTTTCTTTTAATTCCAAAATAATTTCCATCAAATCCCCCTCCATTTCTTGGACACGAAGCCATCTTCATGTTCTTGCAAAACCTCTCCATTATCCAAAGATTAATGGAAAAGAAATTAAGCACCTTAAAGTGTTTTATATTAATATCCATCCTTTTAGTGGATATTACTTTTTATTATAATAATGGGAGTGGCTTCCACTCAACCAAGATCTTTTTTCTCCATAGAAAGGCACAAAATCGTCAAACTCTATTGCAAACACATCCTTCAACTTTTGGTTGAAGGGCTCCTTAATTAATTTATTTCTTTTTGCATTAAATTAAATTAAAGTTCCATATATGCTTAAATCTTGATTATTTTAATGTCAAGATTCTCTCTCCTTCAAGATAATTCAAATGAGGTGCCCCTCTCATTTTATTTTCTCTACTTGATTTCAAGAAACATGATAGACCCTCTAGAGGTGGTATTTTGCATGTTGAACCCTAGGTTTTGGGTAAATTGCACATTACACCAAAACTAGGTTTTAATGCACAAGGATTTCTCTACAAGCTTTATCTTGATGCCCAAGCTTGTGGAAACCATACCACGACATCATATTCATTATTATGATGTCTCAAAATCAGAGGAACATCTTATCATGTGGAATTTGCAAGTTAACCCCACAACTTGGGTAATTTGCACTTTAGTCCAAAATTCACAAAATAATGTTTCAACATTATTCAAAAGGGACTGAAATTAAAATATAAGTTCCTCAAAAACATTAATTACTTTTCAAAAGATAAGAACAAGCATCTAATCAATTTTTTTAGGCAAAACACCTAGGGTTAGTACATAACCCAGGTCAGGGATGTTACAACTAGTATACTACTTTTTCGTAATAACCAATATATCATTCTCTTCTCAAAAGGAGTTGGAAACACATGGAGAAAATGCATCATTAAATGGAGTTTTAAATAGGAGCATTTGCATCTAAAGTTGATTTTATTTTTCACATCACCGGTAGAATCAAATTGGTACAAACTAATTTCTAAAATCTATGTATTATTGCTACAAGTGATGAAGATAAAAGAAAATATATCTTGCAGTACATCTTTTAATACAATAACTTCACTTGGAAAACATATAACAAGTGACAGTTGATTTGCATGCTAGGATATATATGACAAGTTAATTGGTTCATGTGCTTTGTAGAAATATATATATATATATATATATATATATATATATATATATATAAAATACATACATATATATACATATATATACATATATATATGTGTGTGTGTGTGTGTGTGTGTGTGTGTGTGTGTGCGTGTGTGTGTGTATTTCTTGATCTATGCTAACTCCCAAAATCTACAGTGGTGTCTAGGGATAAAGGCAATATACCATGATATATGCTAGCTCTAATAGCAATGGGGGTTTAAAGACGAATGCTATGCAGAGCCTTTGGCAAATCTTTTATGACTAATGTAGCAAGAATTATAGAGGATAAACATCAAAGTAGATACTCTCTCGAATAATTGTGCCACCTCTTTACTTTAAATTATGTTTGTCTTCCATACTAATTAGATTTCTGAAATGTCACTTGAAGTAGTTCTTGCTACCAACAACAAAAAGTTGTTAAATTTAGCCATCACTTTTCCACACTAGTAACATTGAGTGTATGACAGACTTTTGAAACAAAACCATTTCTGCTTTGAAGATATTACATTGTAAAACATATGTTGTGAGGATGGGCAACCGAGAAAGAAAAGTTTGTAATTGGATAACGTTAGAAATCTGCACATGGGACAAATTGAATCTGTCAACAAAACAAGAAAAAGGTGCAAAACACAAGGTGTGGAGACAAGCACTCATGTAAATGTATTCCATATATATTGAAGTAGATTTTCAGATATATTATAAGGTACACATACCTTCTAAATTCTAAGTAACTAGACTTTATTATCATTAGTTACCAAATAGTACACCGACCTTTAAAAGGAATCATCAAATATATATTTGTTGTTACTCGAGAAAATACTCAACTTAAACCTAGAAATTGAATTAGATCCTGCAACACAATATTGAAATATCATCCTATAAATAAAACTAATTGAGTCAAGGAATACATATGTAACAATTGACATTCATTTGTAAGAAATTTTACAAAATTCAAGGGAAAAACAATTGGTTCATCGAGGCATCAACGGAGAGAACTCTACAACATAAGTTTGACAAAGAAAAAATAGGTATTAACACTAATTTTATAATTTTCCCCAGAAAAGTGTAAATTTTAAGTACACCTCACAATTAATCATGAATCATAAACTCTTCTTTTACCTCATATCATGGGGTGAACGCCACATACCTAATTTATTGCATAGGTTTTGTTGTTTGAAGACTTAACCCTACTTTCCTTACCACATACACAAAAGCCTAGATCTCGAACTATATGTAGTGATTTTTATTGGTATTGGCAAGATTGGTGTTCAAGAATAAACACATCTAATTTCCTTTGAGGGAAATGGAAAAATTAAAGACGAAAATATATAATATGAATAGAAGAAAGAAACATGAAACATGAACAAAAAGGCATATTTAACCTCAAGCTTCATAGATCAGCATATGTGTTGGGAGATTAGTTGATCCTAAAAACCTTATCAACCTGCTCGAGATTTTAATATGATAGCAAAACAAGATTACTATGTGTCTCATTTACATGTTATACTAGAACGAAAAGGTCATTACATATTGATATTACAGTGAACTAATCTAATGTTGGTTATTTCTTTTTTGTGCAAACTACACTGCATGAATGGAAAATTGTAGGAACTTACCTTTCCTACTCATTCACTTTGTTTATGTACTAACAAACATAATTTTATTTCTAGGGAGAAGACAATGAACTTATTTTTATTTTTTAATATTTTATATACATAAGAACATGTGGTTGGTATTCAAACAAAATACTATTTTAGATGCCACTGGAAAAGCATAAGTATTGCGAAAGAACTTAGAACTGCAAAAAAAATCATAATTTCATGGTTGAAGATGCTTATCACACTTGCCTCATGTGGTCTAATTCCACTATATCTGCATGGTTTGAATTGTAAACTAATTCAACTCCTTTATTTTATTTCAGATTAAAGGAACTATTGAGTGGAATCAAACAAACCTAAAAGAAAATAGATGATAAAAGAAGTTTCTTTCAACAAATCCTGGATAAACTGGACCATTTCCCCCTCTACCACACACAAAACATGCCTATGCACTTCTCTATGTGCTTTCATCTCACCTAGTGAGCATGCTCTTGTTAGCGCAGATGCAGCAATGAGCAACACGTTACCTACTACCATTTCCATCAACTCCATGGTCGTTACATTTAACATGCAACCTACAATGTTGGATCCATGGTGCTAAACTTTGATTTAGTTTTGACTTCACCAGGTGTGGACATATAAGTTTGTGGAAACTTCTAGGAAGTTTTGAGGAAGTTTATATGCAAACTTCAACAAACTTCGGTGCCAATTTTTGAAGAAACTGATGTGAATTTGTAGAAAACTTCAATTGAAAACTTCTACTTCTGTTATACATACCTCTATATTATAATTGTTAATTTAACAAAAAAATATGATTCGTAACTCTCTAGACCTAGGTAGGTTGACAATACAATGTGTTGCTTACAATGGTCAAATGTGCAATACAGATACAAACACACTTCAAGTGTTGAACATATGTATTAAATACAATATATGAACAAATAGTAGTTACAAGACACTCCCTAGGAAAGAGTGCAAACAACTAACATAGGAGTAGATATTGGAAGCTGTGAAGAGGTTGGAGGTGACACCTATGACTTATATGGCCTTTAGGGCACTAGTTAGGATTAATGTTAGAAAAGGGAATTGGCGGACCCAACTAGATTAAGTTGGCGTTAAGTAACAGAAGCGTATTGATTCATTACATATATAACAGAACACAATTTCAAATAGACCTGAAAGCAAACTATACCAATGTTAACTGAATATTAGGTGATGATGATTCATGTGCATAGAAGTGATAGTTCTAGAAAGTGTTTGTATTTAGACAATTACACTAATGACAAGAGCATAGTCACTTATGGATAGATTTTAAACCTAGATCCCTTCCTATGCAACCAACAACCACATTTGGATAGCTAGAAGGTGCAATAGTCATAGTATTTCTTTACCGAGCTCAACTCCAAGATCGAGAAGCAACCGAAGTTGTTTCTTATTGTTGGGGGGGCATGGGATGTGACAAATGTCAAATGTAGTTTTTGAGATCCCAATACTCCTCTAGTGCATACATATTATCCATACTTAGTATCGATCACACAAAGATGAACATTGCAAATTGTATACGTTATGACCTTCGTGTTTATGAAACATTATCAACACATATACATAGTAGTTGGACTGTGATGTTTCAGCTTCGTTTTGATGAAGTAGCATGCATTGGTGGCAATTACCACTCTGCGACAACGAACTTGGAACATTTAGACCTTCGTCTTTATGAAACATTGTCAACCCCAGTTGTTTGTAGTGTGTTTATTCATTTAAATTGGGTAACAAGTATCCATCAAAATAAAAAAAAAATTAAACATTAGTTCTGTATAAAAGTACGCTAAAATCTTTAAACAAGATGACAAATAGTTACCGTAGTGAATAGAAAAAGCCAAAAAATACTTGCAAAGAGGAATTTCAAATGTATGGATTACATTAATTTTGGTGGGTGTTTAAATGAGTACACATATTCAGCTCATCTAGAGAAATTGAAGACAACAAACACACACTATTTGCATACTCAACATATGATCTAAATCCATCACAAAGTGATTTCTTCACAGCAAGCTGCACCATACATAAGGAAAACTATGTCCTATCATGGCCCGACTATCCACACATGTAGAAAGCAGTCACCTAGTGAATGGTTGTCAAACCAGATTATGCAAAGAAGACCAGGGAATACAACTTTTAAGGGAGCATATGAGGTAGGAACAAAGAAAACTACGTTACTTATCTTAAATGTTACTAAGAGATCTCTAGCTTATATGTGAATGGTTTGGTTTTCACTTGATCCACATAGCCCACCTGCTTTGTTTTATTGTTAATAGTTATCTAGAAGTAGGGCTGGCAAATTAGTTCAGGTTGACCAGATTTTATGTTGGGTTGAGCCTAAAACACATGAACTGAACTCAATCAGAAATTAATTCCGGATCTGACATAACTGATAATGGCATTTCCATGTTGAACCCAAAAATACAAAAGACCAAAAATGATTATTCCCTTTTGCAGTTAATAAAACAAAAAAAATCATCATAAAATTGTAGTAGGAAGCTGTGAGATTACCAAAACCAAGCATAGGAAGAAGGTAGATTAACAAATATTAAAATCGAAAAGGCATAACATGAATTTATCTACAAAAAAAATCAACACAAAAGAGAAAACTAACATTTAAGATCAAACCAAGAAACATGAGACAAAGAAAAATGTAATTAAGGAGGTGATATCAATAGTAAACAAGCATACAAATAGTAAACATTAAGATGATGTCAAAATAATTCCATAAGGTTCTTTGAGAAAAATATAATGATACATTCATATTCCAAGATGAAGTTACAATGATGGTATGAATCCATAGATACATTGTCTTCTTTCAGATCAAGTTTATTTGAAAAGGGAGTTTGGTAAAAAAAAATAGAAGTGTTTACTCTTTTAATTTTATTATGGTTTGATCAGCCTTTTAGGATCTAGAATGTCAAACCTGAATTTGATCCATAACTAGGGCTCTTGGATTCAATTCGGTTTTGGGTTGGATCAAGATATTGCACAGCTAGGACCTCTTAAACAACATATGGTCAATCTGATCAGGTTTGATTTCGCAAACACTGTCTTAAAATTATGTGCATATTGTTTCATATAGGAAGCTTAATGTGAATTTTCTATACATAGAAGTGTGCTTGATATCTCTCCGGTTCCATTGACCACATTGTTAAACTAGTTTCCAAATATACAAAAGAAGTCTGTTATGAATGGTCAATTCTGATATATTGTCTACCCTCGAATATACATATATTTTCTGAGTAGATTGTTTTGTTTATACTAATATCTTTTCATCAGTAACAACTCCAAGCATAGTATGAATGTTCAAGCTAACTTTGTGGTTCGTATCAGGACAAGGGATTGGGCTGTCAAAACCTTACCTTTTCCATCAACTTGAGACTAACTGCCCCTTAAGAAAGCTATTCTCTGCTCCTGAATAAGATAACATGTTAAAGTTATGGAGGAACATGTCTACTTCTCGAAAAAAATACTATAATCTAATGTTTATCTTGCCTCGTCAATATTGAAATAGATATCTATTGGTCTTTTTATTAATGTTATAACTTCGGAAATTGTTAAAAGGAAATTAGTTGCTACTCCATGCATAACATTCGTCTATCCTATACAGATAGACACACATTCCAAGAAGACAAGATGTATAGATGATTATAAAGCGCGTACTCCTCAAGCTAGCTAGGCCCCATCAATTGACTGCTAGAATCGTCAATCTGAAAATTTGTTTCAACTGCGTACCTTTTTTTAGTTTGCTTAGGCCTTGCTGTCCGCTTTCTCTGAGATTTCCTCTATTCACGATGCACAATATGAAAAGCACCCAATGCCGAAGTCGTTGTCCCTCCATGCTACAGATTGCTCCAAATCTAACATTGTCTGACTATTGTGCTATCGTGATCACCTGCAAACGTAAACGTACATGCTAAAAGAAAATGAAGGAAGGATTAAGGGATGTATATGTGAATGTATTTATAGGATTGGAGGAGTGTCCGACTAGCTGAATATTTTTAACCCCTCTCCAAATCAAAGCATTGTTCATATCATTGAAATGGTTGTACCCCGACGCTGACATTAGAATCCTGGAGGTTCTATGTTGCTCAAGAAATCCTCTGTGAAGCAACTATAGAATCTAATTCGGATGTAGCATAGAAACATTGCAACTTCCGACGTACCAATTGGTCCTCGCAACTAGGGAGATCAGAGCTATGGCCGAGTACAATTTGACCTGGCAGAGTATATTTGAACTGGATGAAAAGTTGCATCGTAAATGTGTGATGCAACGTTGTGGGGGGGTCATAGGGAAATATAAGTCAAATCTCACCTGAGATTACATACGAGATGTTGAGAAGAGGAAGAAGCCAGCCACTGAGTAATGGAACTACCTGGACCCCAATGACTGGGAGGAGTTTGTTATCAAAATAAAAACCGATGAATTTAAGGTATTAGGTGCCACTCCCAAATTAATTAATATAAATTCTTATGTATTCACCTATTCAAGATTAACCTTTAGTGTTACTAACCAAATCAATGTGCTTACTAACAAGTTTATCAGTGATGCTTAAAGAGAAAGGCGTGTACTAAATGTGCATGACCACACGATGAGTCCAAAAAGCTATGCAGGCATTTGCCAAAGACTACAGGCTGAGTCTATTGCTCAGTCTGTTGCTACTCAAGAGACTACATAGTCCTCTACTATTGGTCCCTCACCTTTGCCTCACCATGCTATATGGATAGCTGGGAGGCAAAATAAGAAAGGAGATATAACCAAGCCTGCAACTGCTGAGGCGACTGCAAAAATGGTAAAATACAACTCTTAGAGCAATCAATATTGATTATTGTTATGTTTACTTACCAATTTCTATTGATGACGATTAGCTGGTGCTTCACGAGCAGAGGAAGGAAGGCAAGTTCATCCCTGATGGCACAAGGGATGAATTGACAGTTGATCTTGGTAACCCAGAGCATCCTGGACGTGTTAGGGGTGCAGGCGCTGGTGTGAGCATAAAAGTATTCTTTGGGCCATCACATCACAAACCTGTCCCAAAAGCGGGATTATCAAATGTTGAGGTAACCTATTCTTTCTTTAGAATATTATTGTGAAAGGGAATTCAATAATCAAAAGCTAGTGTTTCTTTTATCGATGTATAGGTAGATGAGTTAATTAATAAGAAAATCCAAGAAGTAATGGTGAAGTGACAGGCATCTCAGGCTGCCACTCAGAAAGTACTTGTGGTGTGCCGCTCTTCTCCTACTATAGAGGTTGGGAGTAATCCTGTAGACCCACCTAGCACATCCACTATAAGTATTTTTATGACATAGTAGCTAGTCTTTTCAAGATGATATGTTTATGTATATATTTATATAACATTCTTTACGTAAATTTGTAAGGGTTGAAGCCATGCCGTCTAAAAAGTCAAGAATTTATCGTTACAGAGGCCGAGGCTTACCCACCTCTTCCCGGGGACATGTTTCATGGGACTCCAGTACCAGATGGTGCGGTTCGTGTGAGCCCGATACATATACTCCCCAACTGGAGGGATCTTTCATTGCCATATGCCCACCCAGATTCTAAAATGCTTGGTGAAGCAAAAGGCGAAGTGATATTGTGGCCTTAAACGGATGTCATCTATACTAATATTCTATGGTAAATTTACATTACGTTAACTTGTTAGTGTCTATATATGAGTCAATTGATATGAAATTATATATGCATGTCAAAAGGAAGACACCTGCTACATCTAGGCCTCCACCTCCACCTCCTGAAGTACCTCGTTGGCTTCCAAGGGACCTATACGTCTCGTTAGGTCCTAATTGTAGGGGTATGGAAGTATGGATAGGCGAACAGAACCCAAATTATCCTATAAATGTTTTTATTATGAAGGATGTTGCACGTGAATCATACAATAATAATCTATTTATAAAAGATATTTTGGAGTTGTTTCATTATGATTGGTTGAATACATCTTTGATAGAGCTACAAATATGGTGAGATCTTATTTATACATCCATATATTTTATTTTATATACGGTGATCTGGTTTCTTATATATTAATGCATATGTAATACATGTTTTGCAGCCACTTACACACGATCTATAAAGATTTTTCATTTTCACATGTGGGATTTCTAGTTCCATCTTTGATCAATCTTGTAGATAAAGACCCTTCATTAGTTACCTCATATTGCTCTGCTACTTTTAAATATTTTGGTAAAAAAAGAAGACATTGATAATAGCTCCATTCAATGTTGAGTAAGTTTACTTTGCTTATAATTTAGACTTTAAAAAATTATATTTTTATTGTGGATTTTGAGTTATTAATTTTTAACTTTCTTACCTCTAGTGGTAGGCATTGGGAGTTAGTGGTTATTGTCCCCAAGATGTTCACAATTTATTATCTAGATCCTATAGGGAAGGAATTAGACACATTATATGGACACACAATGAAAATTCCATTATTCACGTGAGAAATATTTTAAGTTTTTATATCCGTTAACATCTTTTATTATATTACTATTTAATTATGCAATTTAATATGTTACATTAACATGTAGGTCTTTAAGAGAGTTCAAAAAAGCTGGAGGAAACATCTCCAACATCTCCAAGAAAAAGAAACAGTTACTAAATTGGGAAAATGTGAAAGTAATTTCCCGACTCCAATGTATATATTATTTATGTGAATTGTGTTTGTTTGTATTTTTGAACATTTTGTATGTTTCAATTTATAGTGTGCTAAACAAGACAATGGTTGGGCATGTGTATACTATGTGATGCGATATATGGACCTAATTATCAAACATGCTACAATGGAAATCGATACCATACAACAAGTATTATATATAGTCTCATTAGATAACATGAAATATATCAATCTTATTATATATTATTAATTATAAATACATCATTCTATCTGCAGGTGTTTAAAACCAGTGACTTCACTACAGGTGAAAAGTTATTAGATGTGCATACTCCCTATAAGATGGAAGAATTAGATGATGTAAGAGAACAATGAAAAAAAGCCTTACAAGTAGTGGAAATGTTTTATTATGATTGGGATACTGATGACAATAATAATAAAGAATGATATTTCTAAACTTTGTTCTCATAATTATTTTTGTATTTGATGACATGTGAATGGATTTTTTTTAATTGTCATATGTGTGAATGTGAAGATGATCAATACATGAATGTTTCTACATGTGTCTAAATGTGAAAAGAGATGAAATGAATGGAACTGCAGGTTGCTAAATGTGTGTGAAAATGGAGGAAATTTGAAATGGAACTATTGGTTTCTACATGTGTGTGATGAAAAATAATATGAATTAAATGTGCTTATACATGTGTGTGAATCACATGATCATAAATTGTTGTCTTTCCTTGTTAATTTTGCAGGTTTCTGGCCTATTGTTAGCTAATATCAATGGATGTTGTAAACCTACAGTTCAAAACTGAACTACAAATTCTGCATCCTACTGACCAGCCATACAACAAGCCTGAAAACTGATAAGAAAAAAAATCAGAACATAGACGTTGGTTATTAGTATAAAGCTGACAACAAAGACATACAACGTCGGTTATTAGCAAAAACCAACATCTATGTGGCTAGGTACCACAGCTGTGCTGGGAAGCACAACTATGGTCAGGTCTTCATGGCACCAGGGATATGGCGTCGGTTATATATAAAAATTGACACCGATGGTGCCCTTGCTGGCATGTTTTATTGGTGGCGGGGACGTCGGTTTTTATGAAATACCGACATCTTTGACCTGGATATAGTGTCAATTTTATTAAATAACTGACGCCTATAGTGCCCTTATTGGCACTTTTTTGGTGGTGGGAAGGGTTATGACGTCGTTGTTAAAATTGACACTGAAGATTTCGACTTTTAACGACGCCCACTTGGGTGTCACTTTGAAACTGACGCCAAAGGCCTTAAATAACTGACACGAAAGGTCGGTTATGTACTAGTGTTTCCACTACAATTGCATTTGGAAAGTTGAAATGACTAGTTCAAGGGTTGAATCGACCAACTCACATGCCAATCGATCGGTTCACCTTTCAACTGACCATTTCGCTGTCGTAGGTTATGAAAATTCATGAAATTCCATCCCCTTTGACTCCCTCTAAGTCTACAACTCCTAACCCTGATTCTCCCATAAATAGAGGGGTAATTGTGGCTTTCTAGAGACACAACAATAAGCTCTGACAATTGTTGCCTTCTCTGGTTGTGGTAACTGAGAAAACCTAAGTAAGTCTTAACCATTAAAGGGAGGGATAGAAATGGAGAGAAATTGGGAGAGCAAGTGAGTGCTAGTACACTGACTAGAAGGGACAAATCCTTCTTGTTTGTTGATCTATAATGATAGGAGTTCCCAGTAGTTTGTGTGGACTACTATAGAGGTGAGGAGGTCATTGTCTATTGCTTAGAGGATAAAGTCAACTTCTATCTGTGTTGATCAACCTAGAGGTTGGCGTTGATGTTGTCCAGGTGCAACTTGAAGAAAGGAGCACACTACATCAAGGGATTTTCACTGGACTTGCTCTAGGACCAAGTATAACCTTGCAACTATCCTTCACATTATATAGTTGTTTACATGATCTACTATTCAAAGGGGAATAAAACAATTTAATTTTTACTTCTGCTATCTGTTCAATTTTGGTATTTTCTTATAGTGGTATCAGAGTCAGGGGCGGACCCACGAGGGGGGGGGAAGGGGCCACACACCCCCCCCAAAAAAAAAATGTAAGATATATATATATATATATATATATATATATATGTGTGTGTGTGTGTGTGTGTGTACATATGTTTGTAATGGTATATTAATAATATATTATATTTACTACACATACATCATGGACATGGAGTTGGTGTAGTGGTTTAAAGTTATACTCATATCTAAGAGGTCTCAGGTTTGATCCTTTATCCATGCATTATTCATTTTTCACAATACATACACAACGCATATGCTATAGATATGTTGTTTGACATAACAAAACACATAGATAGACTTGGTGTAGTGGTAAATATATTTACTGTTATATTGTCATGAGTTTAAATCATATATTAAGTAGTTCAATTTTTTACCCCCCCCCAATCGCTAACTCCTGTTGCCGCCATTGATCAGAGCCACATCAATTTAGTATGCTTTGAGATTTAATCGATATGATCAGATTTTGATTTTCACCATTTATTTATTGCATACAATGTGAATACATAAAATGATTAATTTGCATATCTGATTAAATACCACATATAGTCCCAACTAATATATATGTGACATTATATATATGCATTATACACATGTCGCCCTAAAAGTTAGTTTTTATGGTGGATGTGAAGCATGGTTATGGCCAATAACCCTAGATCTTTATGCGTGGTTGTATGGTTATTACTTGTATCTCAGTTTACATTTCGATCCTTTATTTTCTCTTACATATGTAAAAGCATTATTTCTCCTTCCTATGCTCCCCTCAAATGTTACTCGAGATTTTCCTATTATTATGTAATATGTTTCACAACATTAGGATAGTTTAATTCTTGTTTGACAAAGAAGACACTCATCACAAGATGAACCTCCAGTTTCAAAAGAGAGCCGACCGATAAGAGGAATGAGGAGTGCAAACAAAAGGAGGAGCTGAATTGATTGGCTGGTGGCCCAATCAAGTGACTGGAGGTGTCCAGATGTTGTTTAGAACTGAGTCCAAATGATCGATTCAAACGACCAACTGACCAAACATGAGGTAAGACAATCACTTCAAGAGTAGAACCGATCGATTCGATTGGTTCAGGTACAAATCTTCATCAATAATTGGTGTTTACATATGATATAGACCTCAGGTGATAGTAATTCCTCAAGGATCCAAAGAATTACAATATTATGGTCATAACCATCACTTGTGTTTATAATTGCATGTTTTCCATTATGGGATATAGTATGTACATGATACGTACTATATGTATATAGTGATTGGATATGTATATATATTTACAAATATAAAATCTCACAATCCAAAAGTCTTAGATGGTTTCCATAAGAAACACACATGAAAAACTTGATCGACTAAGATTAGTTCACACAAAAGCATGGTCCGTCATCCATCTCATGGAAGTGTGATGGTAGATATGTAGATTTGCCAAAGTAGGGTACATAATCTGTCGTGTTGGATTTTGGGTCACACTTAACTAGGAGATCTTAATGAAATTAGGTACCTAGAAGCATAGAGATGAACCGTGACAAAGAGTTGTGCAATAGTTGCATTTAGATGAAATTGGAAAAAGTTTCCTACCTGAATAGTCAACTTGTGGGCAATCAACCAAAGGTGACTTATGATTTGATGAAATATGGATATTGACTCATTAGAAGATTGTATGTTGCAATCTTCCGAATTGATGTGTGGGATATTGATTCAGTCCTATTTTAGGGCTTCATCTTGTATCATTTTTCATTTCAATCACATTTATACCTGTTAGATTACATGTTATTTCCCTCAATATGCATATTTGTCTAAAATGCACTTATAGACATTATTTGTATGTTTTTCAGCCATTTGGACCACACTTGATGGAAGAGAGAGAGAGGAGTGATCATAGGGTTTCTATACCCTTGGAGAGACCCAAAGTGAAACCCGATTCTCCCTCAACCTACCCCTAGTGGCCAAAGATCCATTGAAGCAAAGATGTCCAAGAAAATCCAAAGAATCAAGTCAAAGTGTTAATCCAGAGACCAACACAACCTTGGTACCAAAGAACGGCCATGATAGGTCCCTTACAAATCAATAGAGTCATCCTCAAGTAAAGCTATAATCACCACGGTCGTGCCACACAGACTGGTCGTGGTGCACTGACCCAGAACAGCCATGCACCCTTGCACAACTGTGTAGCAGCAGAGGCAGAATGACCGTGGATTAGAGAATGGCCTGAGCATTTTGAGATACCAAAATCTTGGTAACCACCATGGTCGTGCTACCCTTACCCCACCACGACCGTGGTGACCACCACGACTGTGCCAGCTTTAGTACAAAAGTGACCCTCAACCTTTAGATTTCACATTTTAGTTCACACAATCATTCTACCCCACCATGATCGTGCTCACCTCTACCAACCATGTCTGTGATCATCCCCCACAGTTGTGCTACTCATGAAACCTAGCTACTTTTGCCACTTCACTACCCAATCTACCCCTACTTGACCTATTGCTCCCCCCACACCTATATATAGGGCGGTAGAGGATGTAGGTCGAGGTCAGCTACCTCCTACCTTCTCTTAGATCCCCATTTTCACCCCTTAGACACTCTACTCCATTTCCACCTCCAATTCACTCCATTTCACCATTTACACCATAAAAACCCTAGTTTGCTTCAATTTCCACCATCATTCCATGCACCTACACCATGGAGGAGAGAGGAAGATGCCCTGGAATAGCTGAATTGGAGGTTTTCTTCATCTACACCAAGCTCCATGTCTTCTTCTATCTCCTTCTCTTCTCTTTTTGTGTTTTGCATTGTTATAAGTATCTAGGACCCTTGGGTGGGCTGTTTGGGGTGTAAAATGTTACTTTGATACCATTTGGGGGTGGGAATAATATGTAAAGTTTGTAATTCCATTTTCTAATGATTATGCTATATTTCTGTCTCATTCTCCATGAATTGCTTATTGGTTTGTGCTTGAAATCAATTGGGAATTTAGAGAAATTACTTATATGTGTGAATTTTGCAATTTGCTCCTAGGTTCAATTATTGGATCCCCAGCTAGCTACCCATCTTCCTGCATCATAATCAATTCTCATAGCTCTAGTTGAGAGATCTAAGTAGCTAGTTTAGATGAAATTGGTGTGTTTGGCATGGAGCTTTCTCAAGGTTAGAATGTGGGTGACGGGAGGCCTAAAACATCACTTCCACCCCCTTTACTAATCTTAGCCCCTAATCATCCTAAGATCATCTAACCTAGAAACCTAGGCTTGTTTATACTCTAATTGAATTCAACATAATTCCTAACCCTAGTGAGCCTCGCAAGGGTAGTGGGGAGTGTTAGGGACTAGTTCCCCTATACACAACCAAGCATATCCATAGCCAATTAGTAGCATAGGTTAATTCATTAGACTCTAACTTGTTGTTTGGTTTGGATAATCTAAATGGAATCATAATGTTCATATGTCACCCCCTGACTTAATTGATAAGTGCATCCCCTAAACAACGCACATCTTCCTTAATTGCTTTAAATCCCTAGTTTCCATCTTGCTTAGCTAGTGTTAGCTTAATTAGCCCTTTTTCTTGATTTGATAACTTCTTGTCCTGTTCTTGATTTGTTCTTGATATCTTAGGTCTTTACTTGCTCTTTTGCATTCTCTTGCTTACCTTAGTGTAAGTTGCCTTTTCATACCTAGCTTAGTCTTTTCTTGCTTAATTAGTCTTAATCTAGTCTAGGGTTAACTTAGATTTCATTCTCACCTTTAATTGCTTTCTTGCTCACCTTAGCTTAACAATTAAAACAACCTTCAAACCCTTAACCCTAGTCTCCACAATAGAAACCCAGCAAAACCAACCAAGCTCTAGTCCCCCTTTTCTTCCCATGGATACCCTATACTTGCTGCCTTCCTATACTATGACACTACCCCGTACGCTTGTCAGATAGTGTTTTGGTAGACGTAGGTGTGTTTAAGTTTAGGTCCACTATAAATTTTGAAAGTTTAACCCACTATGTGCTTCTGTCCATGGGGTTTCATCTATTCAAACTTCGATTGAGTAGTGTGTAACACCATTAGCAGGAACATACCAAGCTTTCTAGCATCGTTGCCGGGGAAAAAGGCGCTCAACCTAGATAGTTAATTTTTCTTTGACTTTTCTTACTTCCCTCATCATTGCTATTATTTATTCTTTATTCTTTGTATTCTTTGTGCATATTGGTTTGCTAATTGTTCTCTTTTGTTTGGTTGTGCCTTGTTCATGTGACAAGCCACTCGGGGAAGACAAGATGGAAGGCCAAAATGCACAATCCCATCCATTTCCTCCACCTTCCAACCTCTAAGGCTATCCTAAGCCTTACACACCCTCACCACCTCCATCGCCACAACCTTCCCACCAGTTCACCTTCTAACCTCAATTCCCTCCTCCACCTCCATCCCAATGGCTATTAATAATAGTTCCACCACCACAACTATCATATGCTCCCCCTACTTTCTATGAGCAAATGGATATGGTTTCAATCATGGGGTGTGAAAAGGTTGTCGATAAGCTTATCAAGGGAGGGAAGCAAGTTGACAATAATCTTAATGAAGAGCCATTCTCGGAAAGTCCTTGTTTGCAAGTGTTCCATATGATTGAGACCCTTCTCTTTGATGCCTATGAGGACCCATTCCTCAAGAGAGAGAAAAAATATGGCATGACATTTTTGAAGGTCATAAGGTTGATTAAGATCTATGATGATGATCCCCAAGGAGAGAAAACTGCTAAAAACACATGAGAAGATCGCATGACCCTTGGGAGGAAGATCAATCAAGGAAAGCATTTGAGACGATTACCCATGATGGTGATGCAAACATTTTATTTTTGGACAATGGTTGATGGTGAAAGAAAAACAAGCCTAGATGAAGGCATGAAACTCAGTGCTTGTGAGAGGCAACCCACCTAGGATAGGTGTATTGGAAGGAGGAGGATGCATGGTTGATATAACCAAGTAGGAGATCAAAATTGAAAAGAAAATTGCAAATAAGTAGAAAATCTACATGAAGATGACCAACACGGCCATTCCACACAACATGATTGTGGTGATGGCAAGCCAAAACAACCATTTTGCATAGAACTGCCGTGATGGCTCTATCCTTCTCATTGGACACCATGAGATCTCTCTCCCTCTTGGTGTTTGTCTACCAAGACTCCATGTCCTCTACCCCATCATCCTTAAATTTTATTTCATGCTAAGCACAACATGGTTTAAAAGTTTGGGGTGGTAGGGCGTAAGCCCTTTCATTACCACCACTTTCCTCTATGTTCCTTGTTCTAAATTTTTTCTCATGATGATCAAATAGTATTGCCATATCTCATACTTGTGTATCCATACTTTGTGTGCTTTCTTTGCATACTTGCATGCCATGTATTTTACTTTCTTACAATTTGCATAATTTTTAAAAATTTTGCTCTTTTTTCCATGCATTGCATATCATGTAGATTTTAGGTAATTTTTGCATGTTTTAGCTAGGATTTGCTTGTTTACTGCTTTAATTTCAATCATATAGGCTTAGATGTGATTGAAGGAAGCTTGGCACTATTTTGGCCAATTTTGCCCAAATTTGAGATTTCTTGTCTAAAACTGTGTTTCAACCTAATCTCTACTTTTTGGATTAAAAGTGATGACCTTTGACAAATGCAAGTGAATTATCATTGTTTGTTGCTAAATGGTATCAATGCTTGACTTTTTACATGCGCACCACTTCTCTTGTGTTTGTGAATGATTTTGTTGAATTGTGACTTGAGCAAGCTATGAGCGCTTAGTGTCTATGAAATCACTTGATTGAAGTATCAATTTTAGGTTGTTCATTCATGTGGTGTGACATTGTTGGATGAAGTGTTGGATTATTTTTCATATAGGATACCTTATGTTGAGAATCGCGCCAGTGATTCCTCTTTGACCCGACTATTCACTTACCATCTTCTTACCCCTCCCCCTCATGAAAGGATGCCAAAGTGCACATATCAGCCGTGGCCACTTCCAAAAGTTTGGGGTGGCCACATCTACATCTCACTATTTCACTCTCATCACCATATGCCCTATCAACTCCAAGGGAAAAGAAAAAGAAAAGAAAAAAATGTAAAAAGAAAATAAAAGGTGCTCATGTTTAAGAGTA
The DNA here is from genome assembly GCA_963693085.1 of Alisma plantago-aquatica. Taxonomy (NCBI): domain Eukaryota; kingdom Viridiplantae; phylum Streptophyta; class Magnoliopsida; order Alismatales; family Alismataceae; genus Alisma; species Alisma plantago-aquatica. Next base: position 578,327,540 of record OY856409.1, on the reverse strand, counting down.
TCTAAGTAAAGAAAAGATGAGTGCTCTATGTAATAGCACTCCAAAATCTTACCACAACCCTTTCTTCCATTTTCATACCCATTGAGCTAGGAAACATAAAATCTAGCTCATTTTGCCCTTTTTTGTAGCCACATGGGTCATTTGGTGTGATTTGAAACATAAGGTTGAAAGATGAAGGTGAAACAACACTCATAGTCATCCTTGATTAATGCCATCATGAAACAGTCTACCTGGAACTACATGAAAGAAATATGGATAACTTGTGTGTTTTATGCACAATATTTGAAGTTCATATGCTTTGTGCTCTTTTCATGATTGGTTTGTGAAAGTAGGAGAGGAGAGAGGTGGAATGCATGTACTTAGTCACTATTGATCCCATTCAGAAATAATCATCCTTTACATTGCATTTGTCATTTCTTGATTGTGGAAAAATAGCAAAGAAATTGAGTTGGAGCATACTTGAGGACAAGTATGTTTCAAGTTTGGAGTGGTGATTCATCCCTATTTTAAGGCTTCATCTTGTGTCATTTTGTATTTAAATCACATCTATATCTATTAGATTACATGTTATTTCCCTTAATATGCATATTTGTATAAAATGCACTTATGGACATTATTTGCAATTTTTAGGCATTTGGACCACGCTTGATGGAAGAGAGAGAGAAGGAGTGATCCTATGGTTTCTCTACCCTTTGAGAGACCCAAAGTGAAACCAGATGCTCCCTCAACCTACCCCTAGTGGCCAAAGATCCATGAAGAACCAAGTCAAAGTGTTGATCCAGATACCACCACGGTTGTAGTACCACACAACGGCCATGCTAGGTCACTTGTAAATCAACAGAGTCATCATTAAGTAAATCTAGAATCACCACAGTCAGGCCACACAAACTGGCCATGGTGCACTGACCCAGAACGTCCATGCACCCTTACACGGTCGTGTAGCAGCAGAGTCAGAATGATGGTAGAGTAGAGAACGACTTTAGCATTTCGAGCCACCACAGCCGTGGTGACCACCACGACCGTGCTACCCTTACCCCACCATGGTCGTGGTAACCACCACGGATGTGCTACCCTTACCCCACGATGACCGTGCTGACCACCATGGTCATTCCAGCTTCAATGCAAAAGTGACCCTCAACTTGTGATTTTCACATTTTAATTCACACAATCATTCTACCCCACCACAACTGTACTCACCTCTACCTACCACGGCCGTGGTGATCCACCACGACTGTGCTACTCATGAAACCTAGCTACTTTTGCCACTTCACTACCCAATCTACCCCTACTTGACCTATTTCTCCCCCTACCTATATATATGGTGGTGGTGGTTGTAGGTCGAGGTTAGATACCTCCTACCACCTCTTAGCTCCCCATTGTCTCCCCTTAGCCATTCCACTCCATTTCCACCTCCATTTCACTACATTTCACCATTTCCACCATCAAAACCCTAGTTCCCTTCCATTTCCACCCATTTTCACGATCATTCCATGCCCCTACACCTTGGAGGAGAGAGCAAGACGCCCTACAGTAGTTGAAGTGGAGGCTTTCTTCATCTACACTGAGATCCATGGCTTCTTTTATCTCCTTCTCTTCTCTTTTTGTGTTTTGCATTGTTATGAGGAGCTAGACCCCTTGGGTGGGCTGTTTGGGGTGTAAAATGTTACTTTGATACCATGTTGGGGGAAAATAATATGTAAACATTGTAATTCCATTTGCTATGATTATGTTCTATTTCTATCTCATTCTTCATGAATTGCTTATTGGTTTGTGCTTGGAATCAATTGGGAATTTAGGGAAATTGCTTATATGTGTGAATTTTAGGATTTTCTCCTAGGTACGATTCTTCGATCCCTAGCTAGCTACCCATCTTCCTACATCATAATCAATTCTCCTAACCCTAGTTGAGAGATCTAAGTAGCTAGTTTAGATGAAGTTTGTGTGTTTTGCATGGAGCTTTCTCAAGGTTATAATGTGGGTGATGGGAGGCCTAAAAGCTCACTTCCACCCCCTATACTAATCTCATCCCCTAATCATCCTAAGATCCCCTAACCTAGAAACCTAGGCTTGTTTAGACTCTAATTGAATTGAACCTAATCCCTAACCCAAGTGAGCCTCACAAGGGTAGTGGGGAGTGTTAGGTTCTAGCTCCTCTATACACAACCTAGCATATCCATGGCCAGTTAGTAGCTTAGGTTAATTCATTTGACCCTAACTTGTTATTTGGTTTGGATAATCTAAATGGAATCATAATGTTCATATGTCACCCCCTGACTTAATTGATAAGTGCATCCCCTAAATAGCCCACATCTTCCTTAATTGCTTTAAAATCCTAGTTTCCATCTTTCTTAGCTAGAGTTAGCTTTATTAGCCCTTTTTCTTTCTTAGATAGCTTGTAGCCATGTTCTTGCTAGCTTATGTCTTTATTTGTTTCTCTTTTTCCTTATCTTGCTTTCCTTAGTGTAAATTGTCTTTTCATACCTAGATTAGTCTTTTCTTGCTTAATTAGTCTTAATCTAGTCTAGGGTTAACTTAGACTTCAATCTCACCTTTAATTTCTTTCTTTCTCACATTAGTTTAACATTAAATCAACCTTCAAACCCTTATCCCTAGTCTCCGTAGTAGGAACCCAGCAAAACCGACCTAGACCTAGTGCTCCTTTTATCCATGTGGAACGACCGTATACTTGTCGCCCTCCTATACTATGACACGACCCCATGTGCTTGCGGGATAATGTTTTGGTAGACATAGGTGTATTTAAGTTTAGGTCCATTATAAATTTTGAAATTTTAATCCATCATGTGCTTTTGTCCGTGGGGTTGCATCTATTCAAACTTCAATTGAGTAGTGTGTAACACCATTGGCAGGAATGCACCAACTATAATAGTTGGAGTGATAAATAATTAAAGGCCTAATCAAACATATTTGAATTTTATTATAATCAAATCAAATCCAAGAAATAATTTTTTTACTCTTGTAGTTAAATGAAAATAACACAATCTTTGTGATATGTTCTTGAGATGGATAGTTTAAATGGGATAAACTTCCATAATTGGTTCATGATTTAAGAAATGTCCTCTATGTTCCTGAAACACCAGTGCATGTGGTATCTGCTCCATATGCACCTAAGGGTGAAATGGAAGCTTACTTGAAGCATGCCAATGATGTTGTAGACATAAAAAACCTTATGTTGGATTGTATGAACTATGTGTTGCATAAAAAACATGAAAATTTAGAAAACTATAATTTCTCTAAGTCTTTGTTTGAGTACAAGACAGAGGGAGTGTAACATACTAGATCACAAACCCTACCCTGGAAGTTGACATTTTGGACTTAGCCAAACAAGGTTGAAGGTCAAACCATAAATAGATGTTTAGTATAACCCCAATGAGATTATTCATGTATAGATCACCTTAATGTAACCTAATGTTCTAACATTAATCTTAGGTTTATAATGGATACATCAAATTATTCCACATAACTCATTTTGGTGGTAATATGAAGATAAGGAACTTAATTGCATGAATAATTTAGAGAATGGGTCGTTAATGGGCCATATGACATATCTCATAAAAAGAAGTCTCCAAAGTGGAAACAAACTTAAAATTCAAAATCTACATATCAAAATTAGCATACATGCAAAATTTCATCTAATTTGAACAACATTGAAATATTATGATAAGTTTAGGAGAGAGAAAATGAGTAAAAGGCATAAGTAATAAATAATGTGATTATATAACTTCAAAATATAGAAATAATGGAAAATTAGTATTCAACACATCAAAGATAACTTGTGGATGAAGTTTGGTCCAATTTGGATGTTGTTTGTGCAAGTTATGTAATTTTAGGTACATTCTGGACTTTTCTGTAATTTACCCAATTAGGAGGTTTCTTTGCAAATTGTCATATGCATTATAATCCTTATATATTCCCTTACCATTCTCAAGTTTTTGTACCATAGGGCGCCTAGTAGCACCTTAGTTAGAAGCTGTTTCTTTCCAAGGGCATTTTAGGGATTACTCTCTTTATAAATGAGCTTATCTTTAGAAGTTATCAACCAATGGAGTTATTTCTTTGATTCTAGGTCGGTTGGGATGGCCTATAAGTGTCCATAAACTGACATTTGATATTCAAGAAGCCTCTATAAGCTGTCCTTTTGCATGGCCATGAAATCCCTAGGCTAAGGACACATGGAAAGCTCCATGGACACCTTATGTTTTACTTCTTCCTTATCCATAAAGGTTTGCGTGTCCATAGGCACCCTTAGCATTGGACACATGGAAAGAAACTTTACACCTCATTATTTAATTCTTCCTTATCCATAAAGGCTTGCATGTCCATGGACACCCTTATACATGACACATGGAATGTCTCATAGACACCTCATACTTGACCTCTTTCTTTATATAGCCATATCTACCCCTTGCCAAGTCCAAACTCGAAAACTCTTGCTCTTTTTTCTTTCCTCTAGATTCAAGCATAACTCCTACTATTTTTGGACAGAAAGGTTCTGTCCCAAGGTTAAAGAAGGTGCCTACCTTGGTGAAGAAGGCTCCTAGGGCTCCAAGTTTGCTCTATTTAGGGTTTCTAAAGCTCCTCCTTGGTTATTCCGATCAAAACTAGTAAGTTTTCTCTTTTCTTTCCCTATTTTCATGTTGTTAGTCTTCCTTCCACCTTCCTCTAGGTTGTAACCCTGGTCTTCCATGGTGAAACCCCACCTAGAGCCCTTAAACACCCCATCTCCATGTTCTTTTGTTAGGGTTTTTCACCTCTGAATTGCAGAAGGTGCTTCTTTCTTCAGATATGAGCTTTGTTGGAGAAACCAACCTCTATAATCTTGGGAACCTTACTTATTGGACCTATCCACCGTCCCTAGCGGTTCTTTGGAGGCCTAGGATTGGATCTAGGACTGACTTAGACTATTTAGACTCTAAAGTTGAGGTATTATGTATCCTATATTCTTCTATGTTGAGCAATTCACCTATGCTTATTCATTTTCTTTGTGCTATGGAAATTAGCCTATACACAATGTATTTTCTTTTGAAAATCATGGTTCATGTGAACTACCTTATTCGATATTGATCATGTGATGATGGATATTCTTTAGAACTCTTATCTTATGCTTTGTTAATGATGGAACTCTAAAATATGACATTTGATGTCTTTTGCCCACTTAGGAGGTGGATGTATATGTTGGTCATTTATGTGGTGATTAGTTTATATATTATGACTATACTTTCTACTTGCCTCTACATTTAACATGCTATGTGATTCAGTAGCACTAGAGTAGTGTAATTGCATTGGTTTTTATGACAGATGTGTTATTTCCTGTCGAGCAGATGTGATATTTCCTGCTCTTTTGGGATGGAAAGGAACCTCATACCCAGGGCAAGATGTGTGATTCTTGGCCCATGTTTTATATATTTGGGATATTGGAAGTATTCCTTTATCTATCAGGTTTCAAGTTTATGAGACTTGGCTGCCTTTGTGTTTATATTGTTCTAGGGCTATGTTTGTCTCACTTGCATGCAGGTTGATGATATGGGGTGTGTGCCCTAATTCTTTACATGTACTTGTGGTACACTCTTTATGTTTTATTAATGTCAAGTATTCTTTTGTTATCATATGATTTCAATTCCTTTTCTCTTGATACCCATTTGGGTGTTCCTTATCCTTTCTATGGGAAGACCTTTATATTTGATGTCCTTTATTCCATATATTGCTCAATTTCCTATTTAGTATGCACATACCAGCCTTTGTTGATGTCATCTATTTTGTCTTATTGTTGGGGTATGCCACCAACCCTAGGTGAAGGACTTGGATGATAAGGCATGATGTTTTGGACTAGATTAAGGAGTTAAATCTTGGAGACAATGTTGTTATGGTTTAGATTTCCCTCTTCTTAGATCCTTATGTTGTATCATATATGTAAACCCTTGTGGGGTATTATGATGTACTTTTATAATCTTTCATGAAAATTGAATGTAGTCATTATGATATACTTTGGTTGTTTTGAATACCATTTATTGCGGTTTGAAAATTTTGCAGCTATTCCAGCATACCTTTGAGTGTGTTTGGAATGGATGTTTTATTCTTCAATTTTTCTTTAGTAAGAGGGTGATCCCGCCTCCTTATAGCATGGTATCAGAGCCCATGGAAGTCGGAATGTGACTATTTTAATTTTGTCTCCCTAGTTGGAATCCTTGCCTTACCTTTAAGTGACATCTTTACCCTAGAGTTGATCAATAGATGATGAAGGGTTGATTTAGGATCATATAGTTTCACATTAGAATAATGATGAATAAATCCTTAAAATACTTACAAGTAAAAGTTGCATAAGTAACCATAGTAACTTGAGGTTGTTTAGATTGGACTTTAAGCAGCCACTAGGGCATGAAGTTGAAAGCAAATATGTCTAGAAAGGATAAGGGTTCGGGGGCTGGCAAGATTTTCTTCCGCACCACTAGCTTGGTTTACGAGGATTCTCGAATCCATATGATACCAGACTAGCCTGAGATGATATGAATTGTTCAAAATAGCATGCTTTTAGGCAATAGTATCCTTAGACATCTATATGATTTATCTTTACGAACCCTAATATGTTGAACTAGTCTCCCAGGTGTAAAGACTTGTTTTTGGATTTACAAGAGTAGGTTAACCCATAGTTCATAGTTAGTCTTTACAAGTTATATTTCTTTTTTTTTTCATGATGCTTATGTAGTTGGATGTAAGGAAGTTTAGTTGAACTTTTTGTACCTAAATAATAGTTTTCACTTAATAATATGAATCCTTTAAGGTGTGACGAATAAGTTTTTTTCTTATATGTGGATGTTTTGATTTCAAGGACTAAATCCCTTTAAGGAGTGGTGTGCTCTAACATACTAGATCTCGGACCCTACCCTGGAAGTTAACATTTTGGACTTAGCCAAACAAGGTTGAAGGTTAGAACTAAATAGATTTTTAGTATAACCCTAATAAAATAATGCATGTATAGATCACCTTAATGTAACCTAATGTTGTAACATTACTCTTAGGTTTATAATGTATACATAAAATATGCCACATAACTCATTTTGGTGGTAATATGAAGATTAGGAACTTCATTGGATGAATAATTTAGATAACAGGTCGTTAATTGGCCATATGACATATCTCATAAAAAGAAGTCTCAAAAGTGGAAACAAACTTCAAATTCAAAATCTACATATCAAAATTAGCATACATGTCAAATTTCATCTAATTTGGGCAACATTGAAATATTAGGATAAGTTTAGGAGAGAAAAAATGAGTAAAAGGCATAAGTAATAAATAATGTGTTTATATAAATTCAAAATATTAAAATAATGGAAAATTCATATTCAACACATCAAAGATAACTTGTGGATGAATGTGGTCCAATTTGGATGTTGTTTGTCCAAGTTATGCAATTTAGGTACATTCTAGACTTTTCAGCAATTTACCCAATTGGGAGGTTTTCTTTGGAAATTTTCACATGCATTATAATCCTAATATTTTTCCTTACCATTCTTGAGTTTTTGAACCATAGGGCGCCTAGTTGCACCTTGGTTTGAAGGTGTTTCTTTCCAAGGGCATTTTAGGGATTACTCCCTTTATAAATGAGCTTATCTTTAGAAGCTATCAACTAATGGGGTTATTTCTTTGATTGGAGTTCGATGGGGATGACCTATAAGTGTCCATAAACCAACATTTTATATTCAAGAAGCCTCTATGAGCTGTCCTCTTGCATGGCCATGAAATCCTTAGGCTAAGGACACATGGAAAGCTCCATGGACACCTCATGCTCGACTTCTTCCTTATCCATAAAGGTTTACATATCCATAGGGATCCTTAGCATTGGACACATGGAAAGAATCTTGACACATCATGCTTTACTTCTTCCTTATCCATAAAGGATTGCATGTCCATAGACACCCTTATACATGACACAAGGAAAGTCTCATAGACACCTCATATTTGACCTCTTTCTTTATATAGCCATATCTACCCCTTCCCAACTTCAAATTTGAAAAATCTTGCTCTTCTTTCTTTCCTCTAGCTTAGAGAATAACTCCTACTCTATTTGTTCACGAAGGTTCTATCCCAAGTTAAGATAAGGTGCCTACCTTGGTGAAGAAGGCTCCTAGGGTTCCAAATTTGCTCTATTTAGGGTTTCTAAAGATCCTCCTTGGTTATTTTGACCAAAATTAGTATGTTTTCTCCTTTGCTTCCCTATTTTCATATTGTTAGTATTCCTTCCACCTTCCTCCAGATTGGAACCCTAGTCTTCCATGGTGAAACTCCACCTAGAGCCCGCAAACACCCCATCTCCATGTTCTTTTGTTAGGGTTTTTCACCTCTAAAGTGGAGAAGATGCTTCTTGCTCGAGATAGGAGCTTTGTTGCAGAAACCAACCTCTCTAAGCTTGGGAACCACTACAACAAAAATACTAATTAGTGGTATTTAACATAGGGGCATTTGTTTAAAAATTCCTATAAAGATTTAGCTTTAGAGGCATTTGGGAGTTAAATGCCCGTAAATCCCCTACTATATGTACAAGGCAAACAAGTCACCAATGTTGTAACATACACGACAGTTTTTAAATGTTGATGTCATATTTGTTTTATTTTTTCATTCAAGTCTCTATTTTTGGAGTGTTTATTTGTTTTTGTCTTTGTATGGAGTGTGTATTATTCATTTCTATAGTTTTATTACTCGTCTTTTTAACCTATGTACTAAACCTACCCCATCTCTGGTTCTAACTTTCATCTCTCCCACGCCGCCGTATGCCTCTTCTGTGCCGCTCGCATCCTCACCGGTCTATGCCTCCTCAGCAGTGTGTACCTCTTCATTTTCTTCATGTGCCTCCTCACTAGTATGCATCCGAGCGTACCTCCTCACTACATCCATGTGCTTCCGCACCGCTGTGTATGTTCTCACTATGGCACTCCTTCCTCCTACCCCTGCCATCGAGTCAACACATTGATTATATGCCATCGATTGTACTAGAAGTCACTGGTTTAGAGTCCTTTCAATCGGAAATAATTGCTGAGCGCGAAGGACTATTCTTTGATCTTAGTTTTGAGAGCACCATACAATATTTATTAATTAGTTTTCATCGTAGAGAGTTGCGAGCAAGACTAATTAACTAGCTCCATATCCAATTGCAATGGACGTATTGCTATGGTTGGTTTAAAAGTCATAGGTGAGTTTGATAGATTATTTGCAGACACACAGGGCCTATCGATCCTTCTCGTGGTTGGTTTCTTGGACACTTTCTTCAAAGGAGTCACATCGTTGTGAATGCATAGGTAGGGGGGGTTTTGTGAATTTTATCAATATTTATCAGAAATTTACTTGTTTCTTACCCCTCAACATTAAAGTCCATGCTAACCAATCTCAGTTGCAATATTTTTTTTATACAATGGAAAATTATTCATAATCACTGGTAGCCCCAATTAGCAGTCATGTCACAAATGCTAATTCCTAGATTCTATGAGAAACACCAGCTAATGACTGATGTTCGTCCACGTCAAAAATAGAGAATAGAGTTGCACTCAACTTTTGGATAAACACTTGATCTTATCATTTACTTTCATATCATGCTCTTGTTTGATTTAGTTGTTGGTGTAGGAGCGTTTAGATGAGGATTGAGTTTGCTACTTACTTTTGGAATCAGTACATGTGATATTTGATTCAAATATAAACATAATATCATGTTGATTGTTGTAGGATTCTTATGAGTTAAGGTGGGGAGAGGCTTAGAATCGGATGCTAGGCATATATGTAGCTAGCATGTGATGGTATTCCTATACTTGACATTGGCTATATCAATTTTAGTTGCTACCATTACTACATGCTTACAAAACGGGCATGAATAAAGCATATATTATTTTCCTTATTTATACCATTCTTTATTTGTGCAATAATAGAGCTTCAAGCAAGAAGCATAGGGGCATTGTTCATATCCTAGACAACCGTATAGCTATTCAAATGAAACATATATTCTTGTTGCTCATGTTGTTTATAGTAATTAAGTCAGATTCTAATGTTTTCTATTTAGATTATCATCTTTACTTGGTGAGACTTGCATTATAGAAAGAAGGAAAATAAAATCAGGCAAGCTTGTCTATTTCACATTCACATGAATGATATAATACATGACTTTGACTATGAAGCTTTTTGGTTGTGAAGTATTTCTACATAGTCATTGCTTGAAGGTATGCTAGTTTTACAAAGGAGTTAGGCCATATACTGTTCTGGAGAATATATAAGTCTTCCCAAATGAGAACTTACTTGGATAATCTGTATAGTTTTACACGTATCACAGGTGTGGATATTTTTCTTGTAGTTGATAAATGAACATACTACTTGTCCTTTTAGTATTGTGTGTATTAAGTTACATTTTTGCACATGATATTTAATTTCTATAACTGCTAAGATATAAATAGAAGTAACATATTCACTAGCGAATGGGAAGGTCTTATTTGAGTCAGTTTCACTTTTGGTTTCTTGGATAGAGTTTGATGCAATGTGATACATATCTTACATATTTGTTCACAATATGTGGTTTGATTTTATCCAGTATTAGTATATATTGTATGTTTTGGGAAACTCAGACATACATGTTTTATGCATATGCTATGAAGAGTTTTAGTTTCCACGCTATTGTTAATGGTACCTTTTCATGTGAAGACTATAACTACTCCTTAACCACCACTACAGCAAATATACACACTTGGAAATATACATCTATAAGAAATCTGATTACTTATTATGTTTAGGGAAAATGTTATTAAATGTGTCTTACCCAGTATGAATAGGTACAAAAAGTTGTATTTATTAGCCACAATTCATTGTTGTATTTTACTAGTAATCAAGTTTCATATTTTTGAACCTAGTAGTCATTTTATGTTTTACGATCAGGACTTTTATGTGTTTATTCATGTATAAGTTTGGAGGGTATCAAAACTACAAAACTAATATTTTGTATTGTTTATATAGTATATTGGTCCTACATATCAAACACAAATGTTTGTATGGTACACACATCTATAATACTATAACTAATTTCAGTCATGGGGTTCATATTAGCGTTGTTTTTAATGTTTAAATTAGTTAGGTATGCTACATCTATTAGGCACATGTATTCTTTAATCATTTACTGTTGGAGGTGTATGTCCTTCGTGTTTTTGATGATGATAACTACAACTTATTCATCCAGTTTTAGTGCAATGTTATGAAATTTAAAACAAAGTGTCCAATGTTTATTTTTTAGTTAGATTCTTATTTATGAAGAAAAATGTATAAATACACCATGATGGATCCATGGTCCGACAACATCAATAAATTTATGTTGAAAACTACCTTAGGTTATGTAACCTCATTTATGGTAGTGTTGTATTTGAGAATAAAAGAAGTCTATGTGTTTCATTAATATTCTTTAAATGACGTTATATACTTGGAGTGCCTTACATGCATCATGTATAAGAATAAAAATCATCATATTCTTTATTATTCATAAAGTATTACAAAACTTTTGTTTGAGAAAAAGGCATTCACAAGTATAAAAACAAAGTTGACTAGGTTTGAAAGAACACACATCATGGGTAGATATCACATCCACAATTAGATTATTGCCTATACCAATGTCATTCAAACACAGGATTGTAAACCTAAATTAACTATTGGTTTCAATTTTGCATTCATTCTTATTGGACTATATTGACGGTTCCTTTGGGTCCCTAGGATTCTCATTGACCTTTTTTGTCCGAATCCTTGTTTGATGGGGAGCCTGACTTTTGTTAAATTTGTGTGTTCTTGTACATTTTTTCCTATAGATCCCTTTGCTCCTCATTCAAAAATCATATATGATCACCATTTTCCACTATTTCAAATTGTTGGAATCTCAACATCATTCACTTTGTGATTTTATAGCTCTGAATTATATATTTACCTATTGTGACATACTTAGTTTTTAATGTCGTCTTTGATTTCCATTTATGTCATCCACTATGCTATTTTGGATTTTGTGCACTATATTAGATAATCGAATGAGGTTTCAATCATTTAGTTTTATTTCCATATGATAGGATATTAAAGATATGGATTCTTGTGATGTGATATACAAAGTTACATCTACACAATTATATGCAATATTGTTCTCTAATAATGCATTTACTTATATCACTCATGCAGATGGTACATAATCGACATGTTTGATATTTTCATTTAGGAAATCATAGTCTATATTACCCTCTAGGGTTACCATTCTCTCTAGACAACTTGGGACAACTACAACTACAAATATCATCAACTTGTTTGATAGCTTAGAAGGTCCAAAATTATTTCATTTTCATCTAAAGTACCTCTCATCCTCCTATTGTTTGCTTACCTTCATATTTGCACTATGGATCATAATACAAGAGCTGACTGCAAAAGCTCCAAATAACAGTTCCATGAGTAGAGAGAACAATTGTTGATTATACCCTATTAAGGTGTTATGAAGCCAAGTTCTGATGTTCACCTCAATGGCGAGTCAATTGCGTTTGATGCTATTCTTAAATTCTTCAAAGGTAAAATCATTGCTCAACTTTTTTGAATCCTGAATACAATGGATTTGTAGACATCCAACTTATTCAGCTTATGCAACCTTTAGATGTAAATGTCCTTCTTTGAATAGTTGTGTCATGCGGATCACGAGACCTTGATAATCCAAAATGAATTTCCTTTAGTCCTCTTCCCTTTCCAAGAGTGGAGGAAGCATCTGTGTTGATTTTGATGATGCCCGGTTCAGGTGTGTTCCAGCTTATTGTCTTTGTTCAGTCAGTTTTTCCCGCTGTAGGTATGATCCTCTTGTTGCATAAAATATGTTCTTAGCTTATCTTGGTATATTTCATTTCCATGGATATACTATTAGGTTTATTTTTGTTGAATATATATTTGTCCATGCAGGTTCAGATTTCATGGCCAAGATAGTGTTGGCATCATGAACTCAATAATTGAAAAGGTCATCATCCATACTCCATGATTCTACATTTGTAAATGCAAGACAAGGGACTAGAATTCTTATTTGTATGGTTGTTCAAGGTTTAGTTTTTCTGTTCTTGTATCCCTATTACTGATGGTAAGGGGAGCCTTTAATTTTTTCTTTAAACTCTAGGTACCAAGATGACGGTGTCAACTGGCTTTTTTCTAGAGGAGATTCAAGCTGCATGGGATAATAAGTAACATCTTTATGTTCTTTTCTCATGGTGAAATATTGTGTGCTTCCAATCCATGGCATATATAATTGTACGCATGTGTGATTTTTTCTAGGTTAATGATTTTTGTCTCCTAACAAGATGTCTGCTTTTTGCAGACTAATTCTCAAATCTTTTATCCAGTCCCATGGTGCCACTTTGTAGTTCCAGCAAAATAACACAATAAAATGGTATTCTTCTCAACTTTAGTTGGTAGTGTGTGGACATGGAAAGTCCATGAAGATGATATATGAACCTGTGTTTTTTTTGACATATCTTGACCTTCAACTAATGATATGTCCTAGTTACATACAAGTGAAAGTGTTTCTTGACAATACTTAAGAAAACATCCTAATGGTCATAGTGCCTCCATTTGATGCTTAAGAGGTACCTCCACACGAACAATACCATATTGGCTAGTCTTACCAAAATTATGCTTCCTACTTTGAAGGTGCTTTGTTAATGTTAATCAGAATGTTTTTCATCATTTAAAGGAGCTCTGAAGTTGGCATGAAGAAAAGTGGATAGTTATATTAGGGAAGAGACAGATCTAATGATGTATAATTTATTATGATGAATAGAAAAATATTGTATGGAAGTATATTGATGTTGTTATATTCAATATAAGGGGCAAGGTAAAATTTCCTCCCCATGTAACAGTCATTTGATTATAAATAAAAAATATTCATACTTTTAAAAAAATGAGTTTGACTTCAATTACATTCATTTAGAAATCTTGATAATGATCTAAAGATTGAATGATTAAAAGACATGCAAATGCATTATACACAATTGGCATCTCATTAGTGGCACTTTTTATACGCCATTATACTCAATAAGAATAGTTACGTACAACATCTTCATACTCAATAGTGGCCTTTTTATAAAAGCCAATTGATGTAATAGTGGCATTTTTATAAAAGCCACATGATGTTTTAGTGGCATTTATTGAAAGCCACTAAAGGTAAATGTTTAGTGGTCTTTACAACTTACACCACTATCTCTTTAGTGGCATTAGTACTAGAGAAATTTTATTAAGTGTCAACAAATGCCACTAAAGAATTTTAGTGACATTTATTTATTTTTAGTGGCACTTTTTATATGCCACTAATAAGTATGTTTGCTGTAGTGAACCTTAATTATTGGACCTATCCACCTTCCCTAGAGGTTCTTTAGAGGCCTAGGCTTGGATCTAGGACTGACATGGACTATTTAGACTCTAAAGTTGAGGTATGATGTATCCCCTATTCTTCTATGTTGAGCAATTCACCTATGCTTATTCATTCTCTTTGTCCTATGGACATTAGCATACACACAATGTCTTTCTTTTGAAAATCATGGTTCAAGTGAACTACCTTATTTGATATTGATCATGTGATCATGGATATTCTTTAGAACTCTTATCTTATGCTTTGTTCATGATGGAACTCTAAAAGATGACATGTGATGTCTTTTACCCACTTATGAGGTGGATGTATATGTTGGTCACTTATGTGGTCATTAGTTTACATGTTCTGACTATACTTTCTACTTGCCTCTATATTTGACATGCTATGTGATCCAGTAGCACTAGAGAGTGTAATTGCATTGGTTTTTATGGCAGATGTGTAATTTCCTGTTGAGCAGATGTGATATTTCCTGCTCTTTTGGGATGGAAAGGATCCTCATACCCAAGGCAAGATGTGCGATTATTGGCCCATGTTTTATATATTTGGGAGATTGGAAGTACTCCTTTCTCTATTAGGTTTCAAGTTTATGAGACTTGGTCTCCTTTGTGTTTATATTGTTCTAGGGCTATTTTTGTCTCACATGCATGCAGGTTGATGATATGAGGTGTGTGCCCTAATTCTTTACATGTACTTGTGGCATAATCTTTATGTTTTACTAATGGTAAGTATTCTTTTATTATCATATCATTTCAATTCTTTTTCTCTTGATACCCATTTGGGTGGTCCTTATCTTTTCTATGGGAAGCCTTTTATATTTGATGTCCTTTATTCCATATATTGCTCAATTTCTGATTTAGTATGCACATACCAGCCTTTGTTAATGTCATCTATTTTCTCTTCTTTCTGGGGTATGCTTCCATCCCTAGGTGAAGGACTTAGATGATAAGGCATGAAGTTTTGGACTAGCTTAAGGGGTTAAAGCTTGGAGACAAAGTTGTTATGGTTTAGATTTCCCTCTACTTATATCCTTATGTTGTATCATATATTTAAACCCTTATGGTATATTATGATGTACTTTTATAATCTTTTGTGAAAATTGAATATAGTCATGATGCTATACTTTGGTTGTTTTGAATACCATTTATTGAAGTTTGCAAATTTTACACGTATTCCAACATACCTTTGAGTGTGTTTGGAATGGATGTTTTATTCTTAAATTTTTATTTAGTAAGGGGGTGATCCCGCCTCCTTACAACATGGTACCAGAGCCCATGGTAGTTGGAATCTGACTATTTCAATTTTGTCTCCCTAGTTAGAATCCTTGCCTTACCTTTGAGTGACATTTTTGCCCTAGAGTTGATCAATAGATGATGAAGGGTTGATTTAGGATCATATAGTTTTGCCTTAGAATAATGGTGAATAGATCCTTAAAATACTTACAAGTAAAAGATGCATAAGTAACCATAGTAACTTAAGGTTGTTTACCTTGGCCTTTAGTAAGCTACTAGGACATGAAGTTGAAAGCAAAGGTGTCTAGAAAGGATCATGGTTCGAGGGCTGGAAAGATTTTCCTCTGCACCACTATCTTGGTTTATGAGGACTCCCTAATCCATATGATACCGGCCTGGCCTGAGTTGATATGAATTGTTCAAAATAGTATGCTTTTAGGCAATAGTATCTTTAGACATCTATATAATTTATCTTTAGCGACCCTAATATGTTGAACTAGTCTCACAGGTGTAAATACTTGTTTGTGGATGGACACGAGAAAGTTAACCCATAGTTCATAGTTACTCTTTACAAGTTATGTTTTTTTGCATGATGCTTATGTAGTTGAATGTAAGGAAGTGTAGTTGAACGTTTTGTACCTAAATAATAGTTTTGACTTAATAAGATGAATCCTCTAAGGTGTGGTGAATAAGTTGTTTTCTTATATGTGGATGTTTTGATTTCGAGGATGAAATCCCTTTAAGGGGTGGTGTGTTGTAACATACTAGATCTCGGACCCTACCCTGGAAGTTGACATTTTGGACTTAGCCAAACAAGGTTGAAGGTTAGACCTAAATAGACGTTTAATATTCCCCCAATGAGCTAATGCATGTATAGATCACCTTAATGTAACCTAATGTTCTAACATTAATCTTAGGTTTATAATGGATACATAAAATATGCCACATAACTCATTTTGGTGGTAATATGAAGATAAGAAACTTAATTGGATGAATAATTTAGATAGCAATTGTTAATGGACCATATGAAATATCTCATAAAAAGTAGTCTCAAAAGTGAAACAAACTTCAAATTCGAAATCTACATATCAAAATTAGCATACATGTCAAATTTCATCTAATTTGGACAATATTGAAATATTAGGATAAGTTTAGGAGAGAGAAAAGAAGTAAAAGGTATAAGTAATGAATAATATGATAATATAACTTCAAAATATGGAAATAGTAGCAAATTCATATTCAACACATCAAATATAACTTGTGGAAGAAGTTGGTCCAATTTGGATGTTGTTTATGCAAGTTATGCAATTTTAGGTACATTATAGACTTTTATGCAATTTACACAATCGGGAGGTTTTCTTTGCAAATTGTCACATGCATTATAATCCTTATATATTCCCTTACAATTCTTGATTTTTTGTACCATAGGACACCTAGTTGCACCTTGGTTTGAAAGTGTTTCTTTCCAAGGGCATTTTAGGGCTTACTCTCTTTATAAATGAGCTTATCTTTAGAAGCTATCAACCAATGGGGTTATTTTTTTGATTGGAGGTCGGTTAGGATGGCCTATATGCGACCATAAACTAAACGTTTATATTCAAGAAGCCTCTATGAGTTGTCCTCTTTCATGTCCATGAAATCCCTAGGCTAAGGACACATGGAAAGCTCCATGGACACCTCATGCTTGACTTCTTCCTTATCCATAAAGGTTTGCATGTCCATAGACACCCTTAGCATTGGACTCATGAAAAGAAACTTGACACCTCATGCTTGACTTATTCCTTATCCATAAATCCTTGCATGTCCATGGACACCCTTATATGTGACACATGGAAAGTCTCATAGACACCTCATACTTGACCTCTTTCTTTATATAGCCATAGCTACCCCTTCCCTACTCCAAATTTGAAATATCTTGCTCTTTTTTCTTTCCTCTAGCTTAGACCATCATTCCTACTTTGTTTGGCGATGAAGGCTCTGTCCCAAGGTAAACGAAGGTGCCTACCTTGGTGAATCATATGATTCCAAATTTGCTCTATTTAGGGTTTCTAAAGCTCCTCCTTGGTTATTTCGACCAAAACTAGTAAGTTTTCTCCTTTCCTTCCCTACCTTCATGTTGTTAGTCTTCCTTCCACCTTCCTCTAGGTTGTAACCCTAGTCTTCCATGGTTAAATCCCATCTAGATCCCTTAAACACCCCATCTCCATGTTCTTTTATTAGGGTTTTTCACCTGTAAAGTGGAGAAGGTGCTTCTTGCTCGAGATAGGAGCTTTGTTGGAGAAACCAACCTCTCTAAGCTTGGGAACCTTACTTATTGGACTTGTCCACCTTCCATAGAGGTTCTTTGGAGGCCTAGGCTTGGATCTAGGACTGAATTTGTTACACCCCAATCTCACAATTACCACTAATCATGAGATTAGGGCATCAATTGAGGATTTAACGTAATACAAAGATCGTCCTTATTTTTTTATTCTTTTTCAAACTCCTTGTTTTCTCACATCCAATCACATAAACAAACTTTATAAGAAAATTAAACTTTTATTTCTCTAATATAATCTCAACATTAATGATACACATCCATACATTCATTATGTTTCTCACACTTCCATGTACATACGACATGACAATCATTTGAATTCTCTCCTATTAAGGAAACAAATATACAAAACATCATTTACAACTCTCTCTCAGATTTATACAAGGACCTAGAGTGACAGGGACTGACTGAACTTAACTATACTCAGACTTAACTCTTGTCGCAGATCTACTCTGATGCAATGATATCTTCTTCACGTCCATGTGATTTCCCTAAAAAGTTTGAGTAGAGGGGTGAGCCTACTCACTGAGTGAATGAGTACTTCAAAGAAACAGTCTAAAGCATTGATATAATTACATATATACTTTTGAGCGATTGATATCAATTATAATAGTAGAAAGCTTTAGAGAGTCTAATAGTTGACAATCATAAATATGGAAGGATACTCTAAATATCTATAAGAGTGAATCAATATATGAAATGCTTGATTGATCATAATGAGAACTAATAATTCAGAAACATACAAAGAATAATTGAATAACTGTACACACTTGTTTGACCTCTCATTCATTTTATTATGCCCTGATCATATGCATTGTATTCTACATATGAAGTCTCATAGTGCACTACGATCACACTGTACAAGACTTAGAGGACACACCCGGGAAATACTAACTCTGACTACTCTCCTGGTCTGCAACAGGGATATGGCTCTTTGGCCTAAACTAGACTCCTCCTCTAACCTGAGCACTCAGGCAGAGAGTCAAGCCACCTCTTGGCTTTTCTATAATCTAGTACCACCAGGACTTCTGGTTGATGTTGGACACTGCAAACTATAATTTAAGGAGACTTGTACTAGGTCTTCATCCCCTGTGCCACCTAATAGCACACTTCGACCCCAGTGTACTGGACACTTCCAGGGTTAGGTCATTTCACCCCTAAGGCGCAAACCTCACATAGGGGTTCTACGATGTTTAGGGCTCCTAAGTCTATTATTTTATTATTCCTAGAAAGGTCTTTCTACATTGTACCCTTCTCTTACTTATACTTGACTCTGGTATCTCAATGGTGTCACATCTACTTATTTGAAGTTATATTACAACATGTATATCATTCTAAACTTGGTAGAGTAGTATATTCAAAACACTATAATATACTGAGTAATCAACATACTATACATGCAGGAAGACTAAAATTCTTAAATAAACAGATTTGATGTCCACTTGGCACATACACACTAAAATCATGCATATCAACCCAAATCTTGAGTTGTGCATCTCATAAATCAATTAAGAGTTAATTACTTATCATGACAAGAATTATTAATAATAACTGAGAACATTGATATCACAATACTTGATTCATTGAACACCCAACCCTTAGGGTTTCATTTAATCACCACAAATGCTACAAATAAAGGTGTAATAATCTATCACGTACTTTTCAAATCTTTAAAACACATGATACCTGGGATCTCAATCCCTTATCACATTACTGGGAATTCTCATCCCTTCACATCATTATCATGATTACTGGATCTGGGTATTCAAACCCTTAGATCATCACATAACATTGTTACCTCTGTAACTGGTAACCATTACCTCTAGGTCCTTAGACCAAGGTATTCATTTCACTGGTTGTACAAGTATTATCATGGCTCAAAAGGCCATCACACATCTTGTCACCTCTCACTAGGCAACAACTTATTCACATGGCTCCCATAAAGATTTCATGCGACATAAACATTCATTGAATAAAGACTATTATCAACAAATCATATAAAATCAATATATGTATGAAACCTTGGAACTGAGTTGAATTTAGGTTTCCATACCATTCACTAGGATATCATGCATCAATAATAACATTGAATAAATAAAGTCTATCATGTCAAGAAAATCCCTTCAAATGGATTTCACGATATCTATTAGCAAATATCCAACTTTCCTCGCATCTAGGGTTTCACCCTCTTTACTGAGATATCAAACAGATACTATTCACTTTGAATGAAATCTAAGATAGTATTTGACATATATTTACAATGAATTTAGATAAAAAATTATTCATAACCAAGGGGATCTAGATAAGGAATTTTCTCTATTTACTTATACAAAAAATTTCAGTCATAGACAAATTCCCTATATTTCAGTTTACTCTTATAACCTCTATGAATACTTAGAGATTTATCATTAGGATGTATTGTATATATTTCTAATATGATTTTATCATCTGAACTACATCCAAACAGAGGAAGAATCCATTTCATATCATTTTGTAACAACTTAGAACAAATAGACAATTCAGGGTTTGTAGTCGCATACTAGCAATTAAAGATTATGGATGAATTAATCAATTTTCATGCAATATACTGTCTAAAGGAAGTTACCACTCACCATAAGGTGTGAAAACACCTTAAAAATGCAGCTCATCCCCGAAAATCTCAATCTCATATCAAATCCCTAGCAATTCACTTGATTCTTCTTCCTTTCAACTCGGAAACCCTAGAAATGAGGGATTATGAAGAAAGTGTGAGAAAAGGACTTGATTTGATATGATTTTGAATCCAATCAGGGGAGAGGCGGAATTTTGACATTTGAGAGAAAATTCACCATGAAACTATATCCAAAGAAGCTAAACTTACATGATTTCATCATTCCTCAAACCGCAAAACCCTAGGTCAGCATCTCCATCACTTTCTCCTCTGAAACCCTAACTCTCCCTCTATCTCTACGATTTCATTTCTCTAGAATGAATCATGAACTATGAGAGCTGATAGTGTGTTAGGTTGACCATATAGAGCAATTGAGTTACTTGGGTCAATTGCACATTGACCCCTCATTATACTTTCTCTTATTTCAGCTGAATTTTCTATCATAAAAATATTACTGTAATTAGTCTATTTCAGAGATCCAATCTTCTCCAAAAATTATGAAAATTTTACATTTTGTTTGTAATTGAGTATGAAGCAGCATTCAAAATTTCAGATCGTTTGGAGTTACCAATAAATAAATAAAAATAGAACAGTGCACTGCTATCCAGAAATCTGCAGAACTGTCGATTGAAAAGAAAATGCCCTAGAACGGCCATGCTAGCTGCCACGGACGTGCTAAGATGGACCCAGAACGGCCATGTTGCATACCACGTCTGTGTTGCATTGGTTTCATCATATTTGAGTATAAAAGTTGGTAAATAGTTCAATTTTTTCAAAACGGCCCTGTGGCCAAGAATGCCCGTGCCACGAACGACCCACCATGGTTGTGCTACCCACCATGGTCATGCTATCCTAGCCTTCAACTACCATTTTCATTCTTCTTTGCATACCTCTCGCATTCCTCCCCAAAATGGGCATATTTGGTGAAGACCCTAATTTCAGCCGACTAGGGTTTATATTTTCTCAAACCCTAATTATACAAAGAGATGGCATACTTGGGGTTCTCATTAGGTTTAACAAATATGATTAAGATATCATCATTAATCATGTTTAAGTAATTATCAATCTAGTAAAGCATGTAGTCATCCACATAAACCCTAGTTTACTAATTAGGCACAAATGTGGTTATAACAATTTTTCCCCCCTTAAAAAGGTTTCACCCTCGAAACATAAATATGAAAGAAAAGTATATTCATTGTTTATTTTAAGCTTTTGAAATCTTACATGTCATTACATTCTTGTATTTCATACTTGAATGTAGTTTTCAACATTAAGTCCTTCATTTCTTTTCTAATCACAACATGTTAAATCATGATTGCTCAATGATAACAAATTAATTATCTATGTCACAATGAATCATAGGATAGAGAGAGAAACAACCAATTCAAATATTTCATACACTTGAGGTGTTACCTCAACATTGATAATCTGATCCAACTATCTCAATTCATACAACTCAATATGTACTATTGTTATGTATTACCTCTGAGTCACAAAAGAGAATTCACCATTTGTTTTGAATTTTTTTTTACTATTGTGCTACTCAAATAGCAAAATAGTCTTGAGTTGGAAGACTAGATTCAACAGCAATTATACAATACTACTCACGGCATCCCCATTGCATCATGGATGCATAAGGTGAAGCATTACCATCACATTCCATATTATTCTCAAGTATGAACCCACACATAATTCAAGGTGTAACCATCAGGTTATATCATACTAGGGTTTCAACAATAGTACGAAAGTACTCCATGATTGTATTAGTCATTCAAGGACTATTCATACCCAATTACCATGACTTAGTTATACTAAAGCTAGGTATAACAAGCTATACCTCATTAGGGTTACATATCAATACAATATGGTTATCATCCCTTCTATTCATATGAGTGAATAGGTAAGACTACCTTATTCAGGGTAACCCTTCATTTGTTCCATCATTATTCAACCCATATCACCATGCCATAATTGTACAATACTAAGATGGATTACTGGTATGAATGACTACAACTACCAGACACCTTTAATTAACATATTGCTTGCACACGTACACTAAAATCATACGTAGAACCAATTTACATCCCTTAATATATCTTCAACAAATTATACTTCTAAAAAGAAATTCACATATTACTAAAAGCCATTGTTTTCTCTTATCTCTCTTCTCATTCATTACTACTTACTTTTTGCTACTTATCCTTCTCATTTTAATCATGTAGATTAAACATCCCTAAATTGAAACATACAAGGTATGAATAGATTATTCATTATTCTTGCTATTATTGCAAGAATTTATTTCATATCACACTTCACTCATATTGTATTTCTCCTTTTGTTCAAAACACACTTGTTACATTTCAAATTTATATCTTACTCTTTGCTCCAAATCATTTTCATATTGTTCATCAACCTTTCTGATTAGGTAGGATTACTATCAGTGCTAGTTTACTTCTCATAGTGCAAATTACATGATCTTGTTTTATAGAGATGCTAGTATTCAAGGTCAAATCACTAGTGACAACCCTTGAATGTAGGAAGATATGAAAGCGAAGATGATTTTGAGACTTAGAAATCTTATCTTCAAACATTCAATAATATATTTCTCATATGTAGGTTTAATTAATTATCAACAAGGATACTTGACTAATTAGCACTTTCTTGAATCTCGCAACCTCTTTCTTTTATAATCTATATTACTCCATTATGTTTCAAACCCTTCTTTACTTTCCATAATCCCCTTACCATATACTACTATTCCACCTGTCATCTTTAACTTATAGTTTTCTCTTATGGCCATGTTGCTTCTTTTATGTGTATGATCATGTATACTATGTTGCATATATTTCTTTTTATCCTTCTACTAATGTGAAGTTGATATTCTAAATCAATAATCTCTCTACTAGTTTCACCTCATGTTTAATACATTACATATCCTTCATTTTAAATCAAACGACTCATGCATGGGTCAAACTTGGTTTCTCTTTCAATTAATTTTTTTTCCTGAATATAGTCTACCTTTGTATGACTTATTCTTTTATTTAGCTACACTTTTGTTCTTCTTTTAGAAACTAGTTTGTTGTTCTATAGAGAATTAGAATCCAAAGGAAGTAAGGATAAATGTATTAAACTTATTAATAAAGGTATACATTCCATGCTCTCAATTATATCATGTCCCTCATTCCTTAATCAAGCTCATAATTTCCAACATTTCTCTTTGTTTCAACTAAGTTTCTTATCCTAGTTTTATGATTTACATGCTCATCTAGTTCTCTTCACTTTAAATCTTCTGAAGACTCTTCACTTCTATGTACTTATTGTATACTTAGCTCTTTTATTCTATTTTCCCTTTGTTTTGGAGTACATAAAAACATTGTACTTGGTTATATAATCCATTCCTCATGATTGATTCTTACTATCTTGCCCCCTTACATACTTTTCTCATAACTTTTCCATATTTCATATTTAGAGTTCATATAATACTAATAATTAAACTTAATCTAAACCTTATGTCGTGTTCCTTTATTCCCAATTAAGGGTTTCTCATATGAGGCATCAAAGTTGGATCTCAGATATTAGTTCCAACTGATTCTTAGTTATTCTAACCTTTCCCATATGTTTCAACATCTTATTATATGTACATTATCACTATGATGTGGGTATAATTTATCTGGAGTCTACACTTATTAATTATATTTTTAATAGGAGTCATTAGATCCTAGTAACGCACCCTGCCAGTCGGACCATGCCAAACCTGCAGTCCTGAAGCTAAGAGCTGCTCAAGATTAACTAACTCCTATTAATCTCAAACATGTGGAAAGAATATCCACTTAGGAAAGCTCATTCAAAGATCATTTCTAGTCTACTTGATACAAAAAATGTAATCAATAAATGCTACAACTGCATAGTGTACAACAAATCTTAAAGACCCATATATATTTCAAAATATTGAAAATCTAAATTCAAACATATAAGAGCTTTTCTATTAATCTCAAATAAAACAACAATATGAAATGAAATTTCTATCTCATTTTATATTTATTCTCTTAAGTCATGTTACTTCTCTTGTTTCTATCTCTAATATTTCTAGAGTTCCTCTCTAGCCCATCCTTCCAATGTATACCTGGCTAGGGTATACATGAAAGAATAGTCAGAGTAGCTTGATATTGGTTGATCCAAGTACTCAGATACCGAGCCAGGATATCCAAATATTGAAATCCCCAGAGTTAACATCATAGCATCTCCTATCTTCCACACTTATGACTCCAACTTACTAACTTAATGGTCCCTGAAAACTCAGCCTAAGCTCTGATACCAAGTTGTTACACCCCGATCTCACAACTACCACTAATCATGAGATTAGGGCATAAATTGAGGATTTAACGTAATACAAAGATCACCCTTAACTTTTTTTTTCAAACTCTTTGTTTTCTCGCATCCAATCACATAAACAAACTTTACAATAGAATTAAACTTTTATTTCTCTAATATAATCTCAAAATTAATGATACACATCCATACATTCATTATGTTTCTCACACTTCCATGTACATACGATATGACAATCATTTTTTTTCTCTCCTATTAAGGAAACAAACATACAAAACAACATTTACAACTCTCTCTAAAATCTATACAAGGACCTAAAGTGACAGGGACCGACTAAACTTAACTATACTGAGACTTAACTCTTGTGGCAGATCTACTCTGATGCAATGATATCTTCTTCAAGCCCATGTGATTTCCCTCAAAATTTTGAGTAGAGGGGTGAGCCTACTCGCTCAGTGAATGAGTACTTCAAAGAAACAGTCTAAAACACTTATATAATTACAGATATACTTTTGAGCGATTGATATCAATTATAACAGCAAAAAGCTTTAGAGAGTCTAATAGTTGACAATCATAAATATATCTATAAGAGAGAATCAATATATGAATTGCTTGATTGATCATAAAGAGAACAAATAATTCAAAAACATACAAAGAATAATTGAATAATTGTACACACTTGTTTGACCTCTCATTCATTTTATTATACCATGATAATATGCAGTGTATTCTACATATGAAGACTCGTAGTGCACTACGATCATTGTACAAGACTTAGCAGACACACCCGGGAAATGCTAAATCTGGCTACTCTCCTGGTCTGCAATAGGGAAATGGCTCTCTGGCCTAAATTGGACTCCTCCTCTAACCTAAGCACACAGGCGGAGAGTGAAGCCACCTCTTGGCTTTTCTGTACTCTAGTGCCACCAGGACTTCTGGTTGATGTTGGACATTGCAAACTATAATTTAAGGATACTTCCACTAGAGCTTCGTCCCCCGTTCCACCTGATAGCATGTTCTGACCCCCGTATACTGGACGCTTCTAGGGTTACGTCGTTTCACCCCTAAGGCGCAGACCTCACATAGGGGTTCTACATTGTTCAGGGCTCCTAAGTCTATTATTTTATTATTCCTAGAAAGCTCTTTCTACATTATACCTTCTCTTACTTATACTTGACTCTAGTATCTCTATGGTGTCACATCTACTTATTTGAAGTTATAATACAACATGTATATCATTCTAAATTTGGAAGAGTAGTATATTCAAAACACTATAATATACTGAGTAATCAACATACTATACATGCAGGAAGACTAAAATTCTTAAATAAATAGATTTCATGTCCACTTGGCATATACACACTATAATTGTGCATATCAACCCAAATCTTGAGTTGTGCATCTCATAACTCAATTAAGAGTTAATTACTTATCATGACAAGAATTATTAATAATAACTGAGAACATTGATATCACAATACTTGATTCATTGAACACCCTACCCTTAGGGTTTCATTTAATCACCACAAATGCTATAAAGAAAGGTGTAATACATCTATCACGTACTTTTCAAATCTTTAAAACGCATGATACCTGGGATCTCAATCCCTTATCACATTATTGGGAATTCTCATCCCTTCACATCATTACAGGATATGGGTATTCAAACCCTTAGATCATCACATAGCATTATTACCTCTATAATAGGTAACCATTACCTCTAGGTCCTTAAACCAAGGTATTCATTTCACTGGTTGTACAAGTATTCTCATGGCTCACAAGGCCATCACACATCTTGTCACCTATCACTAGGCAACAACTTATTCACATGGCTCCCATAAAGATTTCATGTGACATAAACATTCATTGTATAAAGACTACTATCAACAAATCATATAAACTCAATATATGTATGAAACCTTGGAACTTAGTTGAATTTGGGTTTCCATGCCATTCACTAGGATATCATGCATCAATAATAACATTGAATAAATAAAATCTATCGTGTCAAGAAAATCCCTTTAAATGGATTTCACGATATTTTTTCATAAATATCCAACTTTCCTCGCATCTAGGGTTTCACCCTCTTTACTGAGATATCAAACAAACACTATTCACTTTGAATGAAATCTAAGATAGTATCTGACATATATGTACTATGAATTTAGATAAACAATCATTCGTAACCAAGGGGATCTAGATAAGCAATTTTCTCTATTTACGTATACAACAAATTTCTTTATCTTAAAGTTTCATATACTTATTCCTAAGAACCAAAACAAGCCATTTTCTCTCTACCACTTCCCTCCATATACAAACATCATCCTCCCTCTGTGCTGCTGCGAATTTCCTATCCAAGGAAGAAGAAAGAGAGGACCTTCTTGGAAAAAGAATCTAGGGTTGCAATTGATTTCCTTTTTGGGTTTGAAAAACTTCCTTCTAGTGATCTTGATCTAAAAGAGTGAGAATCCCCTTCTTTCCTTTGTTTATTTCTTTATTATCCTTCCTCCTACCTTTCTATAGGTTCGAACC
The DNA here is from genome assembly GCA_963693085.1 of Alisma plantago-aquatica. NCBI lineage: Eukaryota > Viridiplantae > Streptophyta > Magnoliopsida > Alismatales > Alismataceae > Alisma > Alisma plantago-aquatica. The sequence continues at coordinate 578,300,076 of OY856409.1, read as the reverse complement.
TTGTTGTTCCATGGTAGAAATTTCTCTAAAGATCTAAAACCCTACCTTTCTTGCTCATTATGCTTAGGGTTTGCTCATTTGATGAAGAAAGGTGCTAGATGGACGAGTTTACAACTTATGATTGGATTCCTACCCTACCTGCTTGAGTTTTCTCCTATTTGGGATTTACTCTTCTCATTAGAGGCAATTTTTATAACTTTCTCCACGTTTATTTCTTACCATAAGCTTGCTAGCTCATGTGCTTGTTTGAAAATGATGATCCATGCACTAAAAAGCTATGCTTGACTTGGATTTCAATTTTTATAATGTTCCCTATTATGATTTTAGTTCTAGATGAACCTATGATCATGTGTATGTTATTCTTAAGGTATAATATGACTTAGATCAGGTTGGTTTGACAACCTATGGTGCTAAGCACCTATCAACCAATGGTCAATTTTAGGGTTTTAAGCTGATTTCTTTTATAAACCCATGACCTGATGATCATACCATTACAACAACCCTATGGTTTTGTCTTCATGACAACTGATGGTCGGGATCAAAGGTGTCAGATGATGGTGACAACCTATGGTCACCCCCTTAGGTAAGGTTTTGGATCAATTATAATTTTAATGATCAACCATTATGTACCCTAATAATGTTATCCAACAATGATGACATTAGCTTAATATTTGATGTTGATTAATGAATATAATGTTGATCTAACAACCTATGGTGTCTTAATGGTCAATAATGATGGTGGATCAGATTTCTAAAATCTATGGTGAGTTAATCATATAGTTGTATCATCAATTAAGCCTTAGATCAATCGTTTCTTGGGTCACTTGATGCAATGGTCGAACATATACTATAATGATGGTTTTAAGATATGAACTTGACCCAATGGTCAAGATCTAATATTTATTATCATAGACAAATTCCCTATATTTTAGTTTACTTTTATAACCTCTACGAATACTTAGGGAATTATCATTAGGATGTATTGTATACATTTCTAATATGATTTTATCATCTGAACTTCATCCAAATAGAGGAAGAATCCATTTCATATCATTTTGCAATAACTTAGAACAAATAGACAATTCAGGGTTTGTAGTCACATACTAGAAATTTAAGATTATGGATGAATTAACCAATTTATGAGCAATATACTATTTAAAGGAAGTTCCCGCTCACCCTAAGGTGTGAAAAGACCTTAAAAATGCAGCTCATCCCTGAAAATCTTGATCTCATATCAAATCCCTAGAAATTCACCCGATTCTTCTTCCTTTCAACAAGGAAACCCAAGAAATGAGGGATTATGAAGAAAGAGTGAGAAAAGGACTTGATTTGATATGATTTCGAATCCAATTAGTGGAGATATGGAATTTTGACATATGAGAGAAGATTCACCATGAAACTATATCCAAAGAAGCTAAACTTAGATGATTTCATCATTCCTCAGACCGCAAAACCCTAGGTCAGCATCTCCATCACTTTCTCCTCTCAAACCCTAACTCTCCCTCTCTCTCTAAGATTTTGTTTCTCTAAAATGAATCATGAATTATGAGATCTGCTAGTTTGTTAGGTTGACCATATAGAGCAATTGAGCTACTTGGGTCAATTGCACATTGACCCCTCAATATACTTTCTCTTATTTCAGCTGAATTTTCTGTCATAAAAAAATATTATTGTAATTCATCTATTTTAGAGATCAAACCTTCTCCAAAAATTTTGAATGTTTAACATGTTGTTTGTAATTGAGTTATGAAGCTTCAGTTAAAATTTCAGATCATTTTTTGTTACCAATAAATAATTAAAATAGAACAATGCACTGCTATCTATAAATCTACAGAACAGTCGTTTGAAGAGAAAATGCCCCAGAACAGCCGTGCTAGCTGCCACGACCGTGCTAATATGGACCCAGCACGGTCGTGTTGCATACCATGGATGTGGTGCATTGGTTTCAGTAGATTTGAGTATAAAATTTGATAAATAGTTCGATTCTTTCAAAATGGTCGTGTGACCAAGAATGCCCGTGCCACGAACGACCCATCAAAACTGTGCTACCCACCACGACCGTACTATCCTAGACTTCAACTACCATTTTCATTCTCCTTTGCATAACTCTCTCATTCCTCCCCTACATGGGCCTATTTGGTGAAAACCCTAATTTCAGCCGACTAGGGTTTATATTTTCTCAAACCCTAATTATACAAAGAGATAGCATACTTGAGGTTCTCATTAGGTTTAACATATCATGATTGAGATATCATCATTAATCATGTTTAAGTAATTATCAATCTAGTAAAGCATGTAATCATCCACATAAACCCTAGTTTACCAATTAAGAACAAATGTGGTCATAACAGACTTGGACTGTTTAGACTCGGAAGTTGAGGTATGATGTATCCCCTATTCTTCTATGTTGAGCAATTCACCTATTCTTATTCATTCTCTTTGTCCTATGGACATTAGCCTATAAACAATGTATTTTCTTTTAAAAATCATGGTTCATGTGAACTACCATATTTGATATTGATCATGTGAACTTGGATATTCTTTAGAACTCTTATCTTATGCTTTGTTCATGATGGAACTCTAAAACATGACATGTGATGTCATTTACCCACTTATGAGGTGGATGTATATGTTGGTCACTTATGTGGTGATTAGTTTATATATTATCACTATACTTTCTACTTGCCTCTACATTTAACATGTTATGTGATTTAGTAGCACTAGAGTAGTGTAATTGCATTGGTTTTTATGGAAGATGTGTTATTTCCTGCCGAGCAGATGTGATATTTTCTAATCTTTTGGGATGGAAAGGAACCTCATACCCAGGGCAAGATGTACGATTCTTGGCCCATGTTTCATATATTTGGGAGATTGGAAGTATTCCTTTCTCTATTAGGTTTCAAGTTGATGAGACTTGGCCGCCTTTGTGTTTATATTATTCTAGGGCTATGTTTATCTCACATGCATGCAGGTTGATGATATGGGGTGCGTGCCCTAATTTTTTACATGTAATTGTAGAAAAATCTTTAGGTTATATTAATGGAAAGTATATATTTTTTTATCATTTTCTATGTTTTATTCTTCAATTTTTCTTTAGTAAGGGGGTGATCCCACCTCCTTACAGCATGGTACCAGAGCACATGGTAGTTGGAATCTGACTATTTCAATTTTGTCTCCCTAGTTAGAATCATTGCCTTACCTTTATGTGACATATTTGCCCTAGAGTTGATCAATAGATGATGAAGGGTTGATTTAGGATCATATAGTTTCACATTAGAATAATGATGAATAGATCCTTAAAATACTTACAAGTAAAAGATGCATAAGTAACCATAGTAACTTGAGGTTGTTTAGCTTGGACTTTAGGTAGCTACTAGGACATGAAGTTGAAAGCAAAGGTGCCTAGAAAAGATCAGGTTTTAGGGGCTGGAAAGATTTTCCTCCGCACCAGTAGCTTGGTTTACGAGGACTCTCTAATCCATATGATATCAGCCTGGCTTGAGCTGATATGAATTGTTCAAAATAGCATGCTTTTAGGGATTAGTAGCCTAAGACATCTATATAATTTATCTTTAGGGACCCTAATACGTTGAACTAGTCTCTTAGGTGTAAAGACTTGTTTGCGAATGGACAAGAGCTAGTTAAACCATAATTCATGGTTAGTCTTTACAAGTTATGTTTCTTTTTTATTGCATGATGCTTATGTAGTTGGATGTAAGGAAGTGTAATTGAACCTTTTGTACCTACATAATAGTTTTGACTTAATAAGATGAATCCTTTAAGGTGTGGTGAACAAGTTGTTTTCTTATATGTGGATGTTTTTATTTTGAGGACGAAATCCCTTTAAGGGGTGGTGTACTATAACATACTAGATCTCAGATCCTACCCTAGAAGTTGATATTTTGGACTTAGCCAAACAAGGTTGAAGGTTAGACCTGAATAGATGTTTTGTATAACCCCAATGAGTTGATGCATATATTGATCGCCTTAATGTAACCTAATGTTCTAACATTAATCTTAGGTTTATAATGGATACATAAAATATGCCACAACTCATTTTGGTGGTAATATGAAGATAAGGAACTTAATTGGATATATAGTTTAGATAACAGGTCGTTCATGGGCCATATGACATATCTCATAAAAGAAGTCTCAAAAGTGGAAACAAACTTCAAATTCAAAATATACATATCAAAATTAGCATACATGTCAAATTTCATCTAATTTGGACAACATTGAAATATTAGGATAAGTTTAGGAGAGAGAAAATGAGTAAAAGAAATAAGTAATGAATAATGGGATTACATAACTTAAAAATATTGAAATAATGGAAAATTTATATTCAACACATCAAAGATAACTTTTGGATGAAGTTTGGTTCAATTTGGATGTTGTTTGTGCAAGTTATGCAATTTTAGGTACATTCTGGACTTTTCTGCAATTTACCCAATTAGGAGGTTTTCTTTGCAAATTGTTACATGCATTATAATACTTATATATCCCCTTACCATTCCCTAGTTTTTTAGCCATAAGGCACCCAATTTCACCTTGGTTTGAAGGTGTATCTTTCCAAGGGCATTTTAGGGATTACTCTCTTTATAAATGACCTTATCTTTGGAAGCTATCAACCAATGGGGTTATTTCTTTGATTGGAGGTCGGTTGGGATGGACTATAAGTGTCCATAAACTGAAATTTGATATTCAAGAAGCCTCTATGAGCTGTCCTCTTGCATGGCCATGAAATCCCTAGGCTACGGACACATGGAAAGCTCCATGGACACCTCATCCTCGACTTCTTCCTTATCCATAAAGGTTTACATATCCATAGGGATCCTTAGCATTGGACACATGGAAAGACGCTTGACACATCATGCTTTACTTCTTCCTTATCCATAAAGGATTGCATGTCCATGGACACCCTTATACATGACACATGGAAAGTCTCATAGACACCTCATACTTGACATCTTTCTTTATATAGCCATATCTACCCCTTCCCAACTCCAAATTTGAAAACTCTTTCTCTTCTTTCTTTCCTCTAGCTTAGAGCATAACTCCTACTCTTTTTGGCCATGAAGGTTTTGTCCCAAGGTAAAAGAAGGAGCCTACCTTGGTGAAGAAGGCTCCTAGGATTCCAAATTTGCTCTATTTAGGATTTCTAAAGCTCCTCCTTGGTTATTTTGACCAAATCTAGTAAGTTTTCTCCTTTCCTTCCCCATTTTCATGTTTTTAGTCTTCCTTCCACCTTCTTCTAGGTTGGGACCCTGGTCTTACATGGTGAAACCCCACCTAGAGCCCTTGAACACCCCATCTCCATGTTCTTTTGTTAGGGTTTTTCACCTCTAAAGTCGAGTAGGTGCTTCTTGCTCGAGATAGGAGCTTTCTTGGAGAAACCAACCTCCCTAAGCTTGGGAAACTTACTTATTGGACCTGTCCACCTTCCTAGAGGTTCTTTGGAGGCCTAGGCTTGGATCTAGGACTGACATGGACTGTTTAGACTCTGAAGTTGAGGTATGATGTATCCCCTATTCTTCTATGTTGAGAAATTCACCTATGCTTATTCATTCTCTTTGTCCTATGGACACTAGCCTATACACAACGTCTTTTCTTTTGAAAATCATGGTTCATGTGAACTACCTTATTTGATATTGATCATGTGATCATGGATATTCTTTATAACTCTTATCTTATGCTTTGTTCATGATGGAACTCTAAAAGATGGCATGTGATGTCTTTTGCCCACTTATGAGGTGGATGTATATGTTGGTCACTTATGTGGTGATTAGTTTATATATTATGACTATACTTTCTACTTGCCTCTACATTTAAAATGCTATGTGATTCAGTAGCACTAGAGTTGTGTAATTCCAGTGGTTTTTATGGTAGATGTGTTATTTGCTGCCGAGCAGATGTGATATTTTGTGCTCTTTTGGGATTGAAAGGAACCTCATACCCATGGCAAGATGTGTGATTCTTGGCCCATGTTTTATATATTTGGTAGATTGTAAGTATTCCTTTCTCTATTAGGTTTCAAGTTTATGAGACTTGGCCACCTTTGTGTTTATATTGTTCTAGGGCTATGTTTATCTCACATGCATGAAAGTTGATGATATGGGGTGTGTGCCCTAATTCTTTACATGTCCTTGTGTTACAATCTTTATGTTTTATTAATAGCAAGTATTCTTTTGTTATCATATGATTTCAATTCCTTTTCTCTTGATACCCATTTGGGTGGTCCTTATTTTTTTCTATGGGAAGTCTTTTATATTTGATGTTCTTTAATCCATATATTACTCAATTTCATATTTAGTATGTACATACCGGCCTTTGCTTATGTCATCTATTTTCTCTTCTTGTTGGGGTATGATTCCAACCCTAGATGAAGGACTTGGATGATAAGGCCTGAAGTTTTGGTCTAGCTTAAGGAGTTAAAGCTTGGAGACAAAGTTGTTATGGTTTAGATTTCCCTCTACTTAGATCCATATGATGTATCATATATGTAAACCCTTATGGGCTATTATGATGTACTTTTATAATCTTTCGTGAAAATTGAATATAGTCATTATGCTATACTTTGGTTGTTTTGAATACCATTTATTGAAGTTTGAAAATTTTGCACCTATTCCAGCATACCTTTGAGTGTGTTTTATTGTTCAATTTTTCTTTAGTAAGGGGGTGATCCCACCTCCTTACAGAATGGTACTAGAGACCATGGTAGTTAGAATCTGACTATTTCAATTTTTTCTCCCTAGTTATAATCATTGTCTTACCTTTAAGTGACATGTTTTCCCTAGAGTTGATCAATAGATGATGAAGGGTTGATTTAGGATAATATAGTTTCACATTAGAATAATGATGAATAGATCCTTAAAATACTTCCAAGTAAAAGATGCATAAGTTACCATAGTAACTTGAGGTTGTTTATCTTGGCCTTTAGGCAGCTACTAGGACATGAAGTTGAAAGCAAAGGTGTCTGGAAAGGATTAGGGTTCGGCGGATGGACATATTTTCCTCCGCACCACTAGCTTGGTTTATGAGGACTCCCTAATCCATATGATACCAGCCTGGCCTGAGCTGATATAAAATGTTAAAAATAGCATGCTTTTTTTGCAATAGTAGCCTTAGATATCTATATGATTTATCTTTAGGTACTCTAATATGTTGAACTAGTCTCCCAGGTGTAAAAACTTGTTTGCGAATGGAAAAGAGCAAGTTAATCGATAGTTCTTAGTTAGTCTTTACAAGTTATGTTTCTTTTTTTTTGCATGATGCTTATGTGGTTGGATGTAAGGAAGTGTAGTTGAACCTTTTGAACCTAAATAATAATTTTGACTTAATAAGATGAATCCTTTAAGGTGTGGTGAATAAGTTGTTTTCTTATATGTGGATGTTTTGATTTGGAGGGTGAAATCCCTTTAAGGGGTGGTGTGTTGTAACAAACTAGATCTCAGACCCTACCTTGGAAGTTGACATTTTGGACTTAGCCAAACAAGGTTGAAGGTTAGACCTAAAAAAATGTATAGTACAACCCCAATGAGCTAATGCATATATATATCACCTTAATGTAACCTAATGTTCTAACATTAATGTTAGGTTTATTATGGATACATAAAATATGCCACATAACTCATTTAGTGGTAATATGAAGATAATGAACTTAATTAGATGAATAATTTAGATAACGGGCTGTTAATGGGCCATACGACATATATCATAAAAAGAAGTCCCAAAAGTGGAAACAAACTTCAAATTTTAAATCTACATATCAAAATTAGCATAAATGTCAAATTTCATCTAATTTGGACAACAATGAAATATTAGGATAAGTTTAGTAGAGAGAAAATGAGTAAAAGGAATAAGTAATGAATACTATGATTATATAACTTTAAAATATGGAAATAATAGAAAATTCATATTAAACACATCAAAGATAACTTGTGGATGAAGTTTGGTCCAATTTGGATGATGTTTGTGCAAGTTATGCAATTTTCAGTACATTCTAGACTTTTCTGCAATTTATCCAATTGGGAGGTTTTCTTTGTAAATTGTCACATGCATTATAATCCTTATATATTCCCTTACCATTATCGAGCTTTTGAACCATAGGGAGCCTAGTTGAACCTTGGTTTGAAGGTGTTTCTTTCCAAGGGCATTTTAGGGATTACTCTCTTTATAAATGTGCTTATCTTTAGAAGCTATCAACCAATGGGGTTATTTCTTTGATTGGAGGTCGGTTGGGATGGCCTATAATCATCCATAAACCAAAATTTGATATTCAATAAGCCTCTATGAGTTGTCCTCTTGCATGACCATGAAATCCCTAGGCTAAGGACACATGGAAAGCTCCATGGACACCTCATGCTTGACTTCTTCCTTATCCATAAAGGTTTGCATGTCCATAGGCACCCTTAGCATTGGATACATGGAAAGAAACTTGACAACTAGTGCTTTACTTATTCCTTATCCATAAAGGCTTGCATGTCCATGGACACCCTTATACATGACACATGTAAAGTCTAATGGACACCTAATACTTGACTTCTTTCTTTATATTGCCATATCTACCCCTTCCCAGCTCCAAATTAAAAAACTCTTTCTCTTCTTTCTTTCCTCTAGCTTAGAGCATAACTCCTACTCTTTGTTTCCATGAAGGTTTTGTCCCAAGGTAAAAGAAGGTTCCTTCCTTGGTGAAGAAGGCTCCTAGCATTCCAAATTTGCTATATTTAGGGTTTCTAAAGCTCCTCTTTGGTTATTTTGACCAAAACTAGTAAGTTTTCTACTTTCCTTCCCTATTTTCATGTTGTTAGTCTTCCTTCCACCTTCTTATAGGTTAGAACCCTGGTCTTCCAAGGTGAAACCCACACATAGAGACCTTAAACACCACATCTCCATGTTCTTTTGTTAGGGTTTTTCACCTCAAAAGTGGAGAAGGTGCTTCTTTCTCGAGATAGTAGCTTTGTTGGAGAAACCAACCTCTCTAAGCTTGAGAACCTTACTTATTGGACATGTCCACCTTCCATAGAGGTTCTTTGGAGGCCTAGGCTTGGATCTAGGACTGACTTGGACTGGTTAGACTCTGAAGTTGAGGTATGATGTATCCCCTATTTTTCTATGTTGAGCAATTCACCTATGCTTATTCATTATCTTTGTCCTATGGAAATTAGCCTATATACAATGTCATTTATTTTGAAAATCATGGATCATGTGAACTACCTTATTTGATATTAATCGTGTGATCATGGATATTCTTTAGAACTCTTATCTTATGCTTTGTTCATGATGGAACTCTAAAAGATGGCATGTGATGTCTTTTGCCCACTTATGAGGAGGATGTATATGTTGTTCAATTGTGTGGTGATTATTTTATATATTCTGACTATACTTTCGACTTGCTTCTACATTTAACATGATATGTGATTCAGTAGCACTAGTGTAGTGTAATTGCATAGGTTTTTATGGCAATTGTTTTCTTTCCTACCGAGCAGGTGTGATATTTCTTACTCTTTCGGGTTGGAAATGAACCTCATACCCAGGGAAAGATGTGTGGTTCTTGGCCCATGTTTTATATATTTGGTAGATTGTAAGTATTCCTTTCTCTATCAGGTTTCAAGTTTATGAGACTTGGCCACCTTTGTGTTTATATTGTTCTAGGGCTATGTTTATCTCACATGCATGCAGGTTGATGATATGGGGTGTGTGCCCTAATTCTTTACATGTCCTTGTCTTACAATCTTTATGTTTTATTAATTGCAAGTATTCTTTTGTTATCATATGATTTCAATTCCTTTTCTCTTGATATCCATTTGGGTGGTCCTTATCCTTTCTATGGTAATCCTTTTATATTTTATGTCCTTTATTCCATACATTGCTCAATTTCCTATTTAGTATGCACATACCAGTATTTGTTGATATCATCTAGTTTCTCTTCTGGCTGGGGTATGCTTCCAACCCTAGGTGAAGGACTTGGATGATAAGGCATGATGTTTTGGACTAGCTTAAGGAGTTAAAGCTTAGAGGCAATGTTTTTATGGTTTGGATTTCCCTCAACTTATATCCTTATGTTGTATGATATATGTAAACCCTTATGGGATATTATGATGTACTTTTGTAATCTTTCGTGAAAATTGAATATAGTCATTATGCTATAATTTGGCTGTTTTGAATACCATTTATTGAAGTTTGAAAAATTTTCACCTAGTCCAGCATACCTTTGAGTGTGTTTGGAATGGATGTTTTATTCTTAAAAATTTTAGTAAGGGGGTGATATCGCCTCCTTACAGGGAGATCCAGTAGAGCCCCATGAGCTTAATATGATTGGACATGTGGAATATCTGGAAAGAGTGATATTTCCTTTAGGTCTAGAGGTGGCCACAGATATGATTATGCAATCCTTGTCTAAATTATATAGCCAATTTATAGAGTGTTATCTCTTGATTAACCTGGCTAGACCGCTATCTAAGTTGTTTGGCATGTTGATAAATGTTGAAGCACAAATAAAGAAGGGAAAACCCATTGTTAATTTTAAATATGTACAACACATGAAATCTTTATGTCTGCAAAAAGATATACATGGTGTTGTTGATTTAAACAACAAATATCAAGTATGCATTGAAACTAAATCTACAAAGAAATTATGTCCTCATATCTTACATAGAGATTCCAAATTACTAGATTTAGCACACATATATCTAGGAATTTTTAAAGGAAATTCGTCTAGAGGTGGGAAAAGATTTTATATCATTGTTGTATATGATTTCTTACACCATAAACAATTATACCTGTTACATTCAAAAGATGAAGCTTTTGAGATATTTGTTAAATTTAAAATAGAAATAGAACATCAACTCAATAAGAAAATAAAATGTCTCCACTCAAATAGAGGTGGGAAAATATGATTGCTCTCCTTTTAATGATTATTGTGTAATCGAAGGTATTATACATCAATACTCTCCCCCATATCGCCTCAATCAAATGGGATTGCTGGACATAAAAGTAGAACTCTATAAGAGATGATGAATTCTATTTTAATTTATTTAGGAGCACCCAACAACTTTGGGGGAAAGTGATTTCATCATCATGTTTTCTTCAAAACTGTATTCTTAGTAGGAAGAAGAATCAGACTTCATATGAATTATGGAAAGGATATCCTCCTAATTTGAAATATTTCAAAGTGTGGGGATGTTTAGCTAAGGTTCTATTAACTGAACCTATGAAACAGAAATTAAGATCTAGAACTCTAAATGGTATTTTTATTGGTTATTATCAAAATTGTGTGGCATGTAGATTATTGGTTCTTAGAAGTAGAAACAATGTTGTAGAACCTATTACGATAGTTGAATCTAGAAATGCTGAAATTTTTTAGCATAACTTTCCTGTAAAAACTCCCTTGGAAAATTTATCTAATCCTTCAAATGAATTTTTAGAGAACATTCCAAGTACATCCAATACTAATGATCTTGTAGAACCTAATGATATAGAACCTAAAAGATCCACTAGGATGAGAAAGGAAAAGAATCTTAGTAATGACTTCTATTCCTTTATTGTAGATAATGACCCTCTATCTTATAATGATGATATTAATTCATTTGATTCCTCCTTATGAAAAGAAGTAATTAATAGTGAGATTTAATATATATTATCTTATCACACATGGGAATTAGTGGATTTTCCACCAGGTATCAAACCCATGCGATGTAAATGGATATATAAAAGAAAGTTAACTCTAATGGGACTATAGATAAATACATAGCTTGATTAGTTGCCAAGGGATACAAAAAAAGATATTGACTATTTTGATACTTTTTCTCCTGTAATTAGAATTTCTTCGATCGAGATTTCAATTGCTTTGGTATCTATTAAGAAATTTATTATACATCAAATGGATCTCAAAACTACTTTCTTGAATGGAGATTTAGATAAAGAAATTTATATTGATCAACCAAAAGGTTATGTTGTTCCGGAAAAAGAATATATGGTATGCAGACTAATAAAATCTCTCTATGGCTTGAAACAAGTACCTAAACAATGGCATGAAAATTTTGATAAAGTCATTGTATCATATGGGTTGCATATAAATGAAGAATATAAATATATATATTCAAAAGATGATAACCAAGATTTTGTTATTATATTCTTTTTGTGGATGGTGTGCTTATTTTTGTCTCTAATATTGATATCATAATTAGTACAAAAATTTCTTAATTTCTAATTTTGACATGAAAGATATGGGTGAAGCATATGTAATTTTGGGAATCAAACTTCTTAAAAGTGATGATTGCATCATGCTCTCTCAAGAACATTATGTTGAAAATATCCTTAAAAGATTTTTAATGTTTGATTGTAAACCAGTTAGCACACCTTATAATTCTGATTGCTATCTTAAGAAAAATAAAAGTACTAGTGTTTAACAAGTCAAATATGTGCAGGTAATTGGAAGCTTGTACTTAATAAAGTGTACTCGTCTAGATCTAACATATACAATAGGGATATGAAATAGATACAATCAAAACCCTAACAAGGATAATTGGGATGCTCTGCATAGGGTTTTAACAAACCTAAAAGGCATAATTAATCATGGATTGATTTTTTGTGGATCTCCAACTGTGCTAGAAGGATATTGTGATTTCAATTATATTTTTGATTCAGATAAATTGAAATATATAAGTGGATACATCTTCACCATGGTTGGACGTGTTGTGTCTTAGAAATCCACCAAGCAAATATGTATAGCTCATTCCACTATGGAATTTGAGTTTATTGCCTTAGTAAAGGATGAAACTGAAGTGGAATGGCTAAGACATGTTCTGATGGATCTTCCCATTTGGAAGAAACTTTTTCCACCAATATTTATACACTATGATAATCAAGAAGCCATAGAAAGAGGTGAAAACAAAGTTTATAATGGGAAGAGAAGACATATTGGTCTACACAACAATATTGTGAGACAACTTATATGTGATAGCATAATCTCTATAGATTATGTGAAATTAGAGTTGAACTTGGCAAATCCTTTGACACATCCATTAAGTCAAAGACTAGTGAGAAACACATCAAGGATAATGGGATTATACCCATACCATTAGTCAATATGATGGACACCCAACCTTCATGAATTGAGATCCCTAAAAGTAGGTTCATTGGGAAAAGCAAAATCATTGATGACTCAATGTAATGTCATGATTTGTATCTCATTCTTATGATGTAAACATTAATTTATAATGATTAAGTTTAATATATTTTCTTAATGGTTCATATCCATTGATGGTGGTATATATAACTGTAATATATATTTCATAAGAGTCCAACTATATGAGTGTAGAGTGAGGCATCTCCTCTTGAGATTTAGTCAGATCTCTAGAGAACTCATGAATATTCCCAGTAGGCCCATGGCCTAAACACGCCAAACCGTAAGAACGGCAATTGATTTTATGAATGTCATGTGAGTAATGAACCTCAACTCAGATAAAAGGAGAATTGGTTCAAGAACATAGTTTCGTCAATATTTTACATATTACGTACATCTACTCTATACTTAGGTTCAAAGAACATAGTTCTACTAAAGCTTATGCATGTCATTTGTTTCAGTTTTTCCAATCATTTACTCCAATTTTAATTTTGTCTTATTTTAAAATAGTGGGAGATTGTTGTTCCTTCTATTGTATTTCAAATCAAAAGGCATTGTCTTTAGTCCCACATTATAGAAATATGAAACTTCCCTCCTTTTTATATATGGGTTCTTATCATTATGATATTTGAGCAATCAAAGGGAACATGAGCTACATACGTGCATGGTGAGGTAGCCCAAGTGGGTTTGGGATGAGCCAGTCCGGTCCAGAAACCCTTTAAATGGGTGCGTCGGTGCATGCCACATCATGTGCATAGAGGGGTGTAAATCTATCCTCCCAAAGCCCCTTGTGTGTGTAGTCCTTACTTGATTTTTGCCACTTGGTCTGCTTGACGTTTTTAACTTGTGCTGCAACTTTTTGAAGTTGTGGTTGGGACTGTTTGGGAGAGATCAACTATAGGTGTTTATTCAATTGACAACCACTTGTGTGTTTTTATTTGGAAACTACCGTCGTAAGTCTTCTATAAAAAAATTTCTATTGAGTGTTTTACATACACAAAAAAAATAAAACTCTCTGTCGCTTGTTTCCTTTCGCATTTTGTCATTGCTGCTAACACTGTCTGTGTGATCGCTGTAAGAAAGATCAACTACTGTCGCCGGAGACTGTGACTTGCGAGTATAAGCATCTCCACTCCAAACATTGTTGTATCCTGAGATAGTGGCCACCACATTTACTCAATATCTTAGTCAATATAAGAAATCAGAGTAGGATGGATAACAACTCCATACTGCTCCCACCAGCTTCAACTTCTCCTAGGATCACCAATAATTGCAGCCGTGATGAAACAACATACACCAGAATCAATTTAGCGTTGAATCTGCCAGGCGAAAGAGGAAGAGAAATCACTAAGAGATGAGGAGGCAGAGGAGGTAGGGGAGTAGAAGGATATAGAAAGGGAAAATTCTAACCATAGGTAGTTTCTCACCCACTGCCCCACCCAGGTATTCGAAACACATGTCCAACAGCTTCTGAGAGAGATATCACCTACAGTCAGATTTTGCATCATGGCTCATGCAAAAGTCATGCAAATTCCATGCAAACTGCACATAGTGCATCAACTCCCCCACCGATATTAATTGTGATATCTAATTCCACCACAAATTACAAAAAAAATTAAATTCAAGTTTTTGTTCATTGCTAGTTCCTTCTATTTTTTAGAAATATTCAAATTCACACTTACATAGACGTACAATACTAATTGCCTCTTTATTTCTTCCACTTCATATTCCTTCACAAATCCATAAGTATTATACATTTACCATTTATATTGAATTTTATATCTATATGTTTACTCAAAGGATACACTGACCATTTTTTCTTTATTTTATAAAATATTACAAATTACAATCGTTGATCCCATTTTACGTACAGTACAAGACATACAGTACAAGACGTATAGTACGAGATGTACAATATTGAATGAAGTACTAACCACATAAAATACCTTCATAAACCACGTACAATACCTAGGAAAATCATGTAAAAAAGAATGTCTATAACTATGTACAATACCTTTATGAAATAATTCATATTTTAGTAAAATACATGCACATGTAACTAACATATTTCCTGGGTATAGTACATACACACATTACAATACCTCAGATATTGTATATTTTATTTTACTTGTCATTAAAATACAAAATGTATAGTACAAGAAGTATGTGAAGTACTGTTGAAGATTTACTATATTAACATTCTATGATGGACGAAGAATATAAGATGCTCGGCTTCGATACAAATGAAGCGGACCGGCGGGATTGACGAGATATGGGAATCAAATGTACTGTACTAGTGCGAGAACGCTGGTGGAATTGAATGAGGTTGTTGGACGTATTGTACTAGTGCGGAAAATACTGGTGGGATGGAATGAGACTGGAGAGATGAGTTAATTCTCGAGACTATTCAACTTCTACATATAGTTAATTCGTGTGGAATTAATTCATATAAAAAATAACTCAGATCAGGCTTTTGCAGAGTGTGTGAACGTTGTAGGGCACTAACTGTTAGATAAATGATTACTGTAGGTAATTACGTTACTGTAGCAGCTCGTTACTGTAGCCATGTTACTGTAGTAATCACTTATTTAGCATGGGTTAAGCCCAATATAGTGCAACAAGTACATGTGAGAATGTAGTGTTGTTTCTAGTGCAAATGTACGTTACTGTAGAGTGTGTAAACGTTGTAGGGCACTGACTGTTAGATAAATGATTACTGTAGCTAATTACGTTACTGTAGCAGCTCGTTACTGTAGTAATCACTTATTTAGCATGGGTTAAGCCCAATGTAGTGCAACAAGTACATGTGAGAATATAGTGTTGTTTTTAGTGCAAATGGCAAAGAAGTTTTATCTCATATTGCTCACTCCTAGAACTTTTGTGGTCCTCATATGTAGGATCACATGGGGCACTAGTGTCCAAAGGAGTCCTAGGAGGGAGGTATGCTCACCTCCTTGGTGGGTGGGATTGCCACATCACAACACATGCACGCGTGCGCGCATGCCACGCCACGCCTCGCCTGGCCTGGCCGGGCTCGGGCTTGTGGCTTGTGGATTGTGGATTGTGGATTGTGGAGAATGTCTTCCATCTTCCATCTTCTTTTTGTACTAGAATATGACTAAGTAATTAATTACTCGTGTAATTAATTGTTGCTTTCTTATTCAAATTTCTTAATCCTAATTAGAAAGTGTTTCTCTTTTGTGGATTATTCTGTATTGTGTACAAGAGCAACCGAGTGTTTGTGTCTCACTGGGAATAGGATTAGGGACGTGCGTGGCTATATATATGACTCCGGTCATTAGGGTTGAACACATCAAAAATAGTCTTCTGCCGCCGTGTGTTTTGAGAGCCCTAATCCAGAGTGCGAGAGCTGTCGTCCCGGAGTCGCTTCGTGGAGTTGTTCTCCTGTGCGAAGCACGACTTCTCCTTCCCTTCAGACACAACTTTCAGGCGGTGGTACCTGTAGTTGTTGTGCTGCACTGGTAGCAGTGCAACGTGCGCGACTGAGACGTGCAAGCTCCAGGTTCGTGCCGAATTGAGACTGGGAGAACGGTGCCTATCCACTGAGGATTGTCGGGCACTAATTTATTTAAGTAACACGTTCGTTTCTCAACGAACGATCTGGTTTGTGAATCTAACTCCTATTTTCTTTTCTCCTGCTTTGTTTGTTCTTCGCTTCTTATTTTGGATCTGCCTGAATTGTTAATTACATTGCACCTGTCACTGTTGCATGAACGACAATAACAAATATTAACAACAGTCTTAAAGAAATCAATTTCTGTTGTTAATTAACAATGGCCGGTCAGGGTAGTTCGGGATGTAAAATCGATACAACCAATATGCCTAAAAAGTTTACTGGTACCAACTTTGCCCGTTGGCAGAGTAGGATGGAAATTTGGCTGAATATTGCGGGTTATGATCAATATTTAGTTGAAACTGAACCTGTATCTAATGAAACAATTCCTGATAATGCAAATATAATTGCTAATTGGAAGAAGGGTGATAAAATGTACCGCGGTTTGATTCTGTTTGGTTCAAATAATAAACTGTATGATTCTTACTCAAAGCCACCAGTCACTACGTCCAAGGTTTTATGGAAATTGTTAATTAAGAATTTTAGCACTGAAAATCAAGGTGTTGAAAAATATTGCGTGTCTAAATTTCTTAAGTTTCAGATGGTTGAGGGTAAGTTAGTTTCTGATCAAACACATGATCTACAACTCCTAGTTCATGAACTCTCAGATGCCAAGATGGTGTTGCCTGAGAAATTCATTGTTATGTCTATCATAGAAAAATTCCCTAAGTCTTGGGAATCGTTTGGTATGTCTCTGAAGCATCGCAAAGGGACACACACCATGGATGAATTAATGATGGATATTAATATACAAGAAGAACACTTAAAGGAGAAAGGGGTCAAGGTGCCTACTGATGCAAATCCAACTATTAATCTTACATCTACGAAAAACACCAAAGATAAGAAATCTAAGAATGCACATAAACCCAAGGCAAAGATCCAAAAGAAACCGAAGAACAAACCTTGTTGGACTTGTGGACAGGTTGGCCACTGGAACAAGGATTGTCCTACTAAGAAGGCAATGAAATCTACCGCATCTGCAACTGAGGAGGCTATGTTCAATATGATGACTACATCCTTGAACATCAATGATGGGTACGTGTCTATTAAACCTAAAATTCTTTCTATTTTTGAACCACTTTATTGGATAATTGACAGTGGGGCTAATGTACATGTGTGTGCTGATAAATCCATGTTTGTGTCTTATCAGGCCTCTCGAGGTCAGTCTGTGACTTTGGGCGATTCCAGCTCTGCAGAAGTCAAAGGCGAAGGACGGGTGGACTTGAAGTTCCCTTCGGGGAAGGTTTTGACTCTTAACAGGGTCAGACATGTTCCAACCATTCGACGCAATATCCTTAGTGGCATCATATTAGTTAGAGAAGGTTATAGAGTAGACTGTAAATGTAATAAGGATATTATTACACGCCTTCGTGATTCTTTGTTTTTTGGCAAGGGGTACTTATGTGATGTGGAGAACATGTTTAAGATTCATGTTGAACCTGTTTCAAATTCTGTTTTAAATTTGAATGATTATAGTTCTGTTTACATGAATCTTGTTTCATTCGATGTATGGCATTCACGTTTGGGACATGTTAATTTTACCTCAATGAAGCGTATGATGAATTTACATTTGATCCCTAAATCTGAAATTAGCAACAATAAATGTGAAATCTGTGTACAATCTAAATTGCCTAGGAAGCCCTTTCATTCTGTGAATAGGAGTTCAGAAATTTTGGATTTAGTGCATACAAATATCTGTGAATTTAATGGTGTTGGTACGAGAGATCAAAAGTGTTATTTTATAACTTTTATTGACAATGCGAGTAGATATTGTTATGTCTTTTTACTTAGAAGTAAAGATGGGGCATTAGATAAATTTCAAATTTATAAGAAAGAAGCCGAAACTCAAACCGGTAAAGTACTTAAACGATTAAGGTCTGATGGGGGAGGAGAGTATACCTCGAACTTGTTTTTGGAATTTTTCCAATTACATGGTATAGTTCATGAGGTCACTGCTCCTTATTCACCACAATCAAATGGGATAGATGAACGTAAAAACCGAACCTTAATAGATATGGTAAATACCTTACTCCAAACATATGGATTACCCAACTTTATGTGGGGGGAAGCTTTGAATATGGCTTGCCATATTCTGAATAGAGTTCCCCATAAACATTCATAAAGTAGTCTGTTTGAGTTATGGAGAGGAAGGAAATCGAGTCTTAAATATCTTCGAGTGTGGGGGTGCCTTGCTAAGGTACTTGTCCCTGAACACAAAAGGAAGAAATTAGGACCGAAAACGGTTGATGCCATATTCTTGGGTTATGTAGAGACAAGCTATGCGTACAGATTCCTGATTGTAAAATCAGATATCTCTGGCATTGAGGTCAATACAATTGTGGAATTACGTGATGCAACATTATTTGAGGATGTGTTTCCTATGAAAACTGGTGTACCCAATGAAGTTTCTCAAGAAGACTCATTTACCACAGGTTCCATTCCCGAGCACGTGGAAACGATGACAAATGTGGGGGGTGACTCAAAACAAGCTATTTCTGAATCTGATGATTCTGAAGAAATAGTTGAATGAAGGAGAAGTAAATGACCAAGGACATCAAAGGACTTTGGAAGTGAGTTTCTCACTTACAATGTTGAGGATGATCCTGTTACTTTCAAATAAGCTATGGAATCTCCAGAAGCTAAGTTTTGGAAAGAAGTTGTTAATGATGAAATCCAATCAATTCTCTTGAATGGAACTTGGGAATTGGTGGATTTGCCTCCTGGTTGTTCTGCAGTTGGTTGCAAATGGATTTTAAGAAGAAATATAATGCAGACGTGACAATCAATAAGTATAAGGCGAGGTTATTTGCTAAGGGTTACACACAAAGGGAAGGAATAGAAATAATGATACCTATTCACATGTTTCCCGTATGACCACAATCCGAGTGCTTTTAGCATTGGCTTCCATTTATAATCTTTATATCCATCAGATGGATGTGAAGACCACGTTCTTACACGGTGATCTTCAAGAAGAGATATATATGGAACAACCTGAGGGATTTGTGGGTCGTGGGAATGAGTCCAAAGTGTGTAAACTTGTTAAGTCATTATATGGCTTGAAACAAGTCCCTAAGCAATGGCATGAGAAGTTTGATTATGTGATATCATCGTTTGGCTTTATTTCTAATGAATTTGATAAGTGTCTCTACTGCAAGATTGTCAATAATGGATTCATTTTGTTATGCTTATACGTCGATGATATCCTACTTTTTGGTTCCGATATGAAAGTAGTAAAAGAGACAAAGTCATTCTTGTGTAGCAAGTTTGAGATGAAAGATATGGGTGTCGCTGATGTGATTTTAGGGCTTAAAATCATAAGGTCTACTGATGGTATAACTATCTCTCAGTCTCACTATGTTGAGAAAATACTGGAGAGGTTTGAGTACACATCACGTAAACCTATTAAGACTCCATATGATTCATCCAAGCCCTTGTTCAAGAAAGAGTCTAGGGTTCCAGTGTCTCAATTACGATACTCTCGGATTATCAGAAGTTTGATGTATCTTATGAACTGTACAAGTCCAGACATTGCGTTTGCCTTGAACAAGTTAAGTAGATACACCAGTTGTCCCGACAAGACCCATTGGGAAGCTCTTGCCAGAGTTTTGAGGTATATCAAGGGAACACATTCCCTTGGGCTGCATTATGGTAAGCATCCTTCCATAGTCGAAGGATATAGTGATGCAAGCTGGATTTCCGTGAATTCTGGGAGTAATGGTGTCTCAGGATATGTATTCCTGTTGGGAGGAGGAGCTATTTCCTGGAGGTCTAAGAAATAGACCATATTTTCTCAATCCACTTTTGAAGTAGAGTTGTGTACTTTAGATGAAACTGGATTGGAAGCTGAATGGCTACATGGACTTATGTCTAGTTTACCTATGGTAATGAAGTCGCTTCCTGCAATTTCAGTTCACTGTGACAGCACTACAAGTATTGCTAAGATAAAGAGTTCCAAGTACAATAAAAAAATAGTGTAGACACATCCAAGTCCGATTGAAATCTGTAAGGGAGTTAGTGTCTAATGGGGTCGTGGTTGTGGACTACGTCGGTACCAAAGATAATACAGCTGATCCTTTCACTAAAGGTCTTACCTTGGCTTTAGTGGAAAAATCCAGGTTGGGGATGGGACTGAAACCCCTATAGATTTGCAGGCAGTAGCAACCCAACCCAAAAGAGTGGAAATCCCACAAATTGGGTTCAATGTGGTAATAACAAGCTGTCGGGTAAATCGGATGACTCTATGTATTCTTGTTTGATGGTTCTTGCATCTGTGTGTCTATTCCCTGGAAACCTGTTAGTGTCATGACTGTAAGTTAGTAAGAGAGTAGTCTCTTAATGGTGTCAAGTCTTAGGACAGGATGTTAGCAGTACATCCTTGGAGACTCCAACTAAGTGATTGATGTTGTGTCGGCCGCAACAGGAGAATTGGGTTGTTCTCTGTTATCAATCATGATATAAAATTTTGTATGCATGGCCTTAATGCATTGTTTTCTTTACTACCATGTCTTTACTGTGTTGTTACCAACCTATACTCTTGTACCCAAGGTTCAGGTTCAAGACTTTTGTTCACCTAGTTCCTACAGGAGTCATAGTTGGATAACTCAGGTAGATTCAAACTGAAAGGTATCTGCTGAAAGAACAATATGGATGACTGAATGGTAGATCACACTACACATTAGACTTTGAGGGGGATTGTTAGATAAATGATTACTGTAGCTAATTATATTACTGTAGCAGCTCGTTACTGTAGCTACGTTACTGTAGTAATCACTTATTTAACATGGGTTAAGCCCAATGTAGTGCAACAAGTAAATGTGAGAATGTAGTGTTGTTTCTGGTGCAAATGACAAAGAAGTTTTATCCCATATTGCTCACTCCTAAAACTTTTGTGGTCCTCATATGTAGGATCACATGGGGCACTAGTGTCCAAAGGAGTCCTAGGAGGGAGGTATGCTCACCTCCTTGGTGGGTGGGATTGCCACATCACAACGCACGCACGCACGCACGCACGCGCCACGCCATGCCTCGCCTCGCCTGGCCTGGCCGGGCCGGGCTCGGGCTCGGGCTCGGGCTCGGGCTCGGGCTCTTGGGCTTGTGGATTGTGGATTGTAGAGAATGTCTTCCGTCTTCTTTTTGCACTAGAATATAACTAAGTAATTAATTACTTGTGTAATTAATTGTTGCTTTCTTATTCAGATTTCGTAATCCTAATTAGAAAGTGTTTCTCTTTTGCGGATTAGGATGTGCGTGGCTATATATATGACTCTGGTCATTAGGGTTGAACACATCGAAAACAGTCTTCTGCGGCCGTGTGTTTTGAGAGCCCTAATCCAGAGTGCGAGAGATGTCGTCCCGGAGTCGCTTCGTGGAGTTGTTCTCCTGTGCGAAGCGCGACTTCTCCTTCCCTTCAGACGCATGCTGTGCTGCATTGGTAGCAGTGCAACGTGCGCGAGCGAGACGTGCAAGTTCCAGGTTCGTGCCGGATCGAGACTGAGAGAATGATGCCTACCCGCTGAGGATTGCCGGGCACAGATTTCTTTAAGTAACACGTTCGTTTCTCAACGAACGATTTGGTTTGCGAATCTAACTCATGTTTTCTTTTCTCCTGCTTTGTTTGTTCTTAGCTTCTTATTTTAGATCTGCCTGAATTGTTAATTACATTGCACATGTCGCTGTTGCATGAACACAATAACAAATATTAATAACACTGACTACCACGGTCACGGAACGAGGGCACACTTCCCGTAGAGGCCTAGATCAAAGTTTGTCGAAATGGCGAAAGAAGAAGAAGAGGTGAACATTGTTACGCCGTTGTTTTGCTTTGATAGAACCATTATTGGCCGTTCCGTGTCCAAATCGGGGTTTGTATAGAGTTTCAAGAATCACGGCCCTATAATTAATTAGGAATGTTTATGGACGAAGGAACAAAAGTAGTATAGGAGGCATCTTATACCTTTTAGATGTTATAATCACTCAAATATAGTTCTTAATTTTCTTCAACATATATCATCTATTTGACTATTTTATCAGAAAATGTAAATGTTTGACAACTGTTAAGTTTACCATTTGCCGCCCATTGTATATATGATACATATCCATAAGTAGATGCTCCATGCTCTCGCTTTCTGCGGTTCGCCCGTCTAAATTGATTTTGAAGGACAAACATGTAAACATTTATATGCCGGTCAAATCTCCTGCAATTCAGAAGACGACGAGGCACTTTGTTCAATGTCATATGTATATTATTTTTGTTCCAATCTGAACCCTTAAATCGAATTATATATAAAGATGTGGATTGCTCTACCATCTTGAAAGGTGCATGACAAACATGCAAAGCTTAATTAATAGGTGTACATCCGACCGTGCCTAGTCTGAAATCGGGGTTATTTCCTTCACAGCAATATGTGTGCCAGATAGGAGATCGATCCACTTCATGATTCGAAATCATCAATTATATACACATGTATGGTTCTATTAGACAAGGTCACAATGTAGCGTGTGCTGCTGGTTTCATTTGCTATGTTGTGATGTATGTTGTTGAAAGACATGAATAGTAGATGATACATATCCATAAATAGATGCTCCACACCCTCGCTATCTGCGGATCGCCGGTCGGAATTGGTTTTCAAAGACAAAAATGCAAACATCTATATGCGGTCAAATCTCCTGCAATTCAGAAGATGACGATGCACTATGTTCAATATCATATGTATAATATGTATATTATTTATGTTCCACTCGCTGAACCCTTCAATCGAATTCTTTATAAAGATGTGGATTGCTCTGCCATCTTGGTAAGGCAAGACGCATGACAAGCATGCAAAGCTAAATTGATAGGTTTCTGTTGATCCAGTACTTCCCACCGTGCCTAGCCTGAAATTGGGATCATTTGCTTTTCAGCAAAGAAGATAGGAGATCGATCCACTTCATGATTGGAAATCGTCTTGATATACATGTAAGGTCCAATTAGACATGGTAGGGTGTGCTGCAGGTTCCATTTGCTATGTTGTGATCCCGTTGAAAACTTTATTTATGAGTTCTTTGAATTAAAGTAACTGCTGCACATTTGCAGTGGTTACTAATTCCGGCCCTACAATATCTATATACGCGAACATATTAACCATATCTGGTTTATCTACTCCATCGTGCAAGAGGTTATCTAGCTGGGTTTGACATGGCTCGCAATGTATTTGGTGACCCGATCACTGAGAACACACTCATGGCGATGCCGGAGTACATGGAGAACAAGATAACACGGAAAGACTTGGCGCAGGTGGCGCTGCAAAGGAAGAACTCACAAGACAGGGACGTGAACGCCCAGCGGTTCGTGGAGATGATCAAGCGGAAGTGGGGTCACGGCACTGCAACGAAATGCCTCATCTACAACGCTACCGGCGACACCATCACATTGGTCGACCGTCGCGACTGGCACGGCCACATCGGCCCCGCCCCCTACCCCGTCGAGCTCGCCAACGGCCAATGGGGAGCATTCCTGCATGTCAAGCCGACTGGTTTCCCCTCTGGTAGCTCCGGCGCCGTCATGTACCGCGGCAAAAACGGCGTCGGCATCGGCTGCGATTGGATCGCGGGGTGGTCGAATCCATGGAACCGTTTGTCTAGTACGAACGAGGTCTGTTGTAACGCTCAGCTATTTCGTCTTCCCGCGTTTAAAGCACTCTTGTTTTTCTTTATTCTCTTATGCAAAAAGGTTACAAACTCAATCTTTCTGTAGGTCTTTGCTTTCGTCCGCGAAAAACGCTCCATTGTAGATTGGAAAGAGATCTCTAACGGTTTCTTTGCAACCCGGTTCCAAGACACCCATAGGGCGAATGGTTGCAAAGCCGTCGTGGCAACCGGCAATAGCAAATACGCATACATGGAAGCGGTATTCACACTGGACGACATGGAAGGGACTTCTTGAACCTCTTTGCACATCTCCGGAGCACGCATAATCTAGTTCCTCTATTTTGCTAAGTTTACTTTCTATGTATAATATCCTTGTATATAAAAGGTTACAGAAAACACAGAAGTTGAGTTTTTTTTCTTCTATGTATATCCTTTTGATATGATCGTGTGCCAAACATTACAAAAGTTGATGTTTTTTTTGTCTCGCTGTCAGGTAGATTTTTCTTCAAGCTTAAAATAGTCAAAATTATATAATATCCTTGTAAATAAAGCTTTGGCAAAACACAAGGTTAAGGTTGACCATACTCAGTGGCGGCATGGAGTTAGCAATTGGGGGGAGGGGGGGGGGGAATAATTTAAGTGCTTAATATTGAATTTGAACTCATGACTTCAAATACAACAAATATGTTTACCACTACACCAAGTCTACCTATGTATTTTTTTAATCAAATAACACATATATAGCATATGTGTTCTATATGTATTGCAAAAAATGAATAATACATGCACAAAGGATCAAACATGAGACTTTTAAGGTATGAGTGTAACATTAAACCACTATACCATGTCTATGATGTATATGCACTAAATATAATATATATTATCAATATACTATTACAAACATATGTATACATATATATATATAGATTATATTTTTTTATTTGGGGGGGGGGCTGTGGCCCCTACCAGCCCCCCCGTGGGTCCGCCCTTGACCATACTTCTTTTTCCAGTTTTCTTTGTATAACATATGTATTTTCACTTTTATGGAAGAAACTCATTTTAATCTTTTATTTGGCATAAAGAACCTTTCTACTCTAACAAGCATGGAAATAGTTGGGGATGGAACGGAAAAAAATGATGAAAAATATTTATAAAAAGTTTCATATGCTAAGAAAAAAAAGAAATAACACAGACTTTCCAAATCAAACTTACAATAACGTCTTCACAGAATCAAGGGCAACAAATTGGATTGTCAAATCTTTCCAAATGACGATGGTTATACATTCGAAAAATAATATTATTAGATGTTGAGGACGACAATATACATTTTCCATTACTTACATGTTGAAAGCGTTGTAGAAGAGATGTTGAGTCAACATCAAGAACTCTGAATGTATCAAAGGTAAAAGGTAAAAATTGATGGTGATTTTTTTCATAAGGTGCTTGATGCTTAAGAACCTTTAAAGTTTTTAAAAGATGCATGTTAGGAAATATACTCCAGTGGGGTCAACACATGTTTGTCTACTATTTGTAAAATCAAAAAGTTAGACATCAACCAAAAATTACAATTGGAGACCATCAAATTGTGTCTCAAGGAAAGCCATGGAAGCTTCCTTCATGATATTTCCAAAAGAGTATGATGAACTATGTATTGATGAAACAAACATTTAGGTCATGTGTAGAAATATAAAACATGATCATTGAAGGTGTCAATGTATGTGATGTTGCAACAAGAACCATGCCTCACCGTGGTATAACAAGATCATGATACTGTACCAAAGAGTAGCTTGATACTAACAATCTACATAAAAAATCCAAGACAATTGATAAAAACAACAAGAAGTAAGTCATGTGCATGACCCACTTGTAGAGAAAAGAAAATATCCAATTGTTGAGGAGAGAGTCCACTTGCAACAAAATGTAGGGTGACTATCTTGTAGTAACCATCTATCAGACTACATTTGGTCTTTGGAGTTGAAGAAGGCATATGTAATAGCTAGGACCAACAAAAAGACTACAAGTTATTGTTGGTTGTCTTCCTTGAGAGCCATCATGTGATGATTCAAGTGAGATACATTATGATTTAGTTATTAATAATAGGTAATTATACTTAGTATGCTTGTCTTAGTATTTAGATAACGATTATACATATTTCAATCCTAAGATATATTGACATAATGACATATGATCTGGATTGAGGGAAAAAGCTATGATGAACTAAACTTTTAGAATCCCTAAATACTTAATAACATAATTGATGTGTTTGAGTTAGATTAAGAGTTCCATGTGTTTGAAAAAGTATGAAATCCAGTTGATGTTGACATCATGAAGAACATCCCCAAGTTTGTGCCTTTTGAGGTACTTAATTGACTAGTAAAATAAGTGATTCTTGGCACCAAATATAGTGGAATGTTGTTATGATGATGATAATGTAGTAAAATATGGCATTAGATAAGGCATTAGAAACAAAAAAATTCTTGCCATATTCTCCTACAACAACAAACTTCCTTACAACTATGAGTTGGGAAGGAAAGGTTGCAAGGCATAAACCTAGTCTTAGAATAAGTCCAACAACCATCCATGATGTTGTGTGCTTCTTTCTCAAGTTGCACCTACACGATTGTCACCAACACTATCCTGGTTGATCACCACAGATGGCGATTGATTGCATCCTCCTAGCGGGTGGAAAAGGCATCCTTGCCTCTAGAGTAGTCCACGTGGACAACCAAGAACTCCTATTGTTCGTTTGGAACATACAAGAAGGAGTTGTCTCGTCTAGTCAACGTACTAGCATCGTGTTGCTCTCCCTTGTTGTCCCTCCCTTGCTTTCCCTCCCTTTGATGGGTAGGACTTGTTTAGGTTCTCACATTACCACAACCATGAGAAGACAACAATTGTCAGATCTTTCTATGGTGTCTTCTAAAAGCCTTGACTACCCCTCTATTTATAGGAGGGTCCAGACCAGGATTTCCAGATCAATTGGGAGTCAAAGAGACAAAATTTGATCAATTTTTTTGAAACCTGAGAGAACCATGAACCAGTCGGTTCACTCATGAATCTATTGTTTCACACATGAGATAATCGGTTCAACACTTGAATCAGTCAATTAACTATGTTTCCTTTTTGCAATTGTATTAGCTTTTAATATTTGATTAATTCTCAACATGATGTCACATGAATCCTTGATCCAGTCTTGTTGATCAAATAAATATGTTGGTTCACAACTTGAATTGGTCGGTTCAAACATATGAACCCATCAGTTCACTTTCTGAACCGGTCATTTTAGAATTATGGTTTCCAATCTTGTTTAAATTGAATACCTAACACTTTAGTAATAAAGTTTAAACCACATTCATGAGTAAACTCGTATTCCAAGTGCAACCTATGTGTGACCCTATAGATCCCAAGTTTTCTTTACAGAGTAATGGATACTATTTATTCATCCTTCTCTCTATGTGTTGTGTGAAACTCTAAATTGCTAACACTAAAATTTGAAAATTGAAAACTACTAGAACATCTACCATTACTAATAGGGAAGAGGAGGGATTGACCCACAAGGTCGAGGGGAGGGTCTTTGTAGATGAGACTTTCTGATGAGTTTTTAAGGTGTTGTTCTGTAAGAGAGTTGAGTAAGGTGTTCCATTTTCTGTCTACCTTAGTGACATGTACTTCATTTAGATTATCCTAGTCAAGTTTGACTTCACATACCAAAGTTTGGAGCTTGGGAGTTGTCCTGGTCTGCTCTCAATCTCCTCAATGGTTTTCCTACTATTTGTCTCTATGATTGGATCAAGTAACCTCCACTTGTGCATCATTTTAACAAAAATGAGTGGTATATAGCAAGACATAATTGCTACCCAAGTAATTTGGAATGTTGAAGAACAACTTCAACCTACAATCTATGATTAATGTTATAATGATCGTATAGTTCCTTCATCTCAAATATCCAGATTGAACTAGATGCATGGAATCTTCATCCTCTTCAACATTCCATCCATGTTCCTTGAACTAGAGAAGATTGTATGTGTGACAACCTGAAATCAAATCAAGCCATCACCAGTAAATAATTGTAGAATAACCATAAGCATTGGATTAATAAAATCACAAAAATTAAAACCATTTTGCAAAGAGATCCTCTTCCAAGAAACTCTTAATGAAAGAACCAAAACTTTATGTAACATCCCTGACCTGGGTTATGTGTTAACCCTAGATGTTTTGCCTAATAAGTTTGAGTAGATACTTAATCTAATCTTGGGAAAAGTAATTAGGGCTCATGAGAAACTTATGTTTCAATTTTGGTCCTGTTTGAACAATGTTGAAGCAATGTTTGCTTGTTTTGGACTAAAGTGCAAATTACCCAAGTTGAGGGGTTAAATTACAAATATTGCATGAAAAGATGTTACTATGATGTTGGGACATCATAATAATAAATTTGATGTAGTGGTATGGTTTTCACAAGCTTGGGCACCAAGATTAAGCTTGTAAAGCAATCCTTGTGCATTAGAACCTAGTTTTGGTGTAATGTGCAATTTACCCAAAACCTAGGGTTCAATATGCAAATAACCACTTCAATAAGGTAGATAATGTTTCTTGTAATCATATATATAAAATAAAATGAGAGGGGTGCCTAATTTGAATTAAGTTGGAGGAGAGAGAATCTTGATATTAAAATAATCAAGATTTAATCCTAAGTGAAACCCTAATTTAATTTAGGGCAAAAATGAATGTATTAATTAAAGGGCCTTCAACCAAAATAAAAATGGTTGGATTCAGATGTGTGTGGATGAGTTTAAATCCTTGCAAAGGCACGAGCATATCCTAAGGAGGTGAAATCCCACTCACCATTATTATAAGGAAAAGAATTTCCACTCAAATATGGATATTCTTATTATAAGGGTTAAGGTGCTTAATTTCTTTTCCCTTAATTTATGGATAATGGAAGGGATCTCGGTGGGGATAGAGATGCCCTTGCATTCAATAAACCAACGGGGAAGTGGTGGCAACAATTTTGGAATTAATAGACTTTTATAAGAAGATTTTCTCTCTCATCAATTTTCTTATAAAAGTACCCTTTCCAAGCCAAAACAAAGGCTTTTTTGGATTCCTTTCTTTCCCCTTGCTTGGAAAACGACTAAGGATCTGTGGAGGATCAGGAGGAAGACCCCCAACCTGTTGGTAAGCCCTTGACCTTCGTTCTCCTTGATTCCATGGTGGAAATAAAAAATAAATCACTGATTTCTTCTTATTTCGATCTCCTCTTCAACCCTAGCCAAACTTTTCAAACAAAAGCTTAAGGACGAGCCTAGGGGGAGTTTCAAGAGCTTCATACACCATTTTGTCCGTGATCTTGGAGCTTTGGAGCTCAATTGGAGGCGGGTTTTATAACTTGAACCATTAATTTTATTATTGCAATCAATTCCTTATCAATTGGTGATCATTTCTATATTTCTGAAATTAAGTTTGGTTGATTGATGCAATCTCCATGGAAATCACAGTAGATTTCGTGAGTTTGAAGCTTTATGATGATGACATCATCATAAGCACACACCTCCTCAAATATCTAGGGCAAACAGTTTCAATGTTGGGACCAAACGGTTTCACCAAACCGTTTGGTGACCAAACGGTTTGCAAACCGTTTGGGATGGTTGACCGTTTGAGATGGTTGACCATTTGAAGATATATTCTGTGGTGCTTGGATTTTTATCCAATGGTTTCAATTGGTTTGATCTTGAAGGTTTCAATTGTGAATGATTACTTAATTGCAAACCCTAATCGACTAAGTGTTGAATTTCCAATTGATTGAGATGATGGTTTGGGTTGATTGACCCAAACGGTTTCAAAACCATTTGGGGATCACCCAAACGGTCTCAAGACCATTTGGGGGTCACCCAAGACTGTTTGGAGGTCTAGGGTTAAGTATGGCTAAGTGTTTGAAGATCCAAAGATATGGTATCAACCCTAATCGGCTAAGTGTTGATTTTGCAATTGAATAAGTTGATGGTTTGGGTTGATTGACCCAAACGGTTTGAAAACTATTTGGGAATCACCCAAATGGTCTGAAGACCGTTTGAGGGTCACCCAAGACCGTTTGGAGGTCTAGGGTTGAGTATGGTTGGGTATTTGATGATCCAAAGATACCAAATTGAATTGCAACTAAGTGTTGATTTGATAATTAATCCAATGGTCCAAAACCCTAATTGGATGTCATGGTTTTTGATGATGGAATGGGAAAACGGTTTCAAAACCATTTGGAGATCAACCAAACGGTCTCAAGACCGTTTGGTGGTCATCCAAGACCGTTTGAGGTTAGGTCATATCATGTGATGATGATAGTTCATTGATTTCAATCGATTTGATTCCACAATGTCAATCATTGATGGATCCTCAATTTCAAACCCTAAGTGATGGTTTCTTGATTATCAAACCTAGTTAAATTGGGTTCAAAACCCTAAATTTAAGGTCTAATTGAATGGTGATTCAGTGGTCCAATTGATGAATGCTTTAGTGATTCAATTTATAATTAGTCCATGGATTGAAACATTGAATCGGTTGAGTGTTGAAGTGCCTTTTTGGTCCATGCCATTTTGAGAGGGTTTGGACCAAACGGTCTCAAGACCATTTGGGACCAAACAATCCCAAACCGTTTGGAGACCCAAAGTGCAAAAAGTTTCAATACCTACTTTGTCCAATTAGTTTCAAGTATATCTTATTCAAATGGTTTTCAACCAATTGATGTATGAGAACCAAGATCATTGAGGGTCTAAGTAATTAACTTTGTGAAGATCAACATGGTTAATCAATTTGAATACCTCATGTAATTGAAGGTCCAAGATGGTGGACCTATTTAGATACTTAATGCATTTGAATATTTCAATGGTTAATCCAATTGATCACTTTGTGGAATTGAAAGTTTAATTGGTCAATTCTTTTGAATTCATTATATAATGGATGGTTTAATTGATTAGACCATTTGGACATCTAATATGATCAAAGCTCAATTAGATATGTGATTAATAAAGATGTAGACCCATGATGATTGTGAAGGTTAACCCTAGCTATGTGTACTCAAGTGAAGAGTTGACCTAGATTAATCTTGGAGTAGTTAACATCCTAAAGAGGATGAGAGAGAGAATGAGAGAGATGAATGCTTATATAATTAAGACCTAATTCTCTCATTATGAGTAAACTATTTGATAAGGGTTGATCCATAATAATGAGATCACCAAACCCTAATCAATGAGCCTAAACTCTAATTAGAGCAATGCTAAGTGTGAAATCCTAATTAGAGCAATGCTATGTGTGAAATCTTAATTAGAGCAATGCTATGTGTGCAATCCTAATTAGAGCAATGCTATGTGTGAAACCCTAATTAGAGCAATTCTATGTGTGAAACCCTAATTAGATCAATGCTATGTGTGAGATTCTAATTAGAAAAAAGCTATGTGTGAAACCCTAATCTAGGGCAAAGCTGAGTGTTATCATAAATCCAGGGTGATGATGTAATCCTAACTTAGTGTAACAATGAAGGAAACCCTAATTTAATGGGAATTGTATATCCTAACCCTAATTTGGGTATGAGGAAAGAGAAACCCCACTTGGATGTGAATGATAAACCCTAATCCCTAAAATGGGATAAAGGTATATGAAACCCTAATATAGGGTTGTGCTACTAATTCTATGTGAAGTCCTTCCACTGGGTAATGTGTTGTGAAATTCTAATTTCACATAATACTAGGTGAAACCCTGATATAGAAGGATGATTATATGAAACTCTATTGAAGAGTATTACTATGTGAAATCCATAAATGTATGGAATATTCTATGTGAATCCTCAAATTATAAATATGGAGAATATTATTCCTTATAAGGGAATAGTGATTAATGTTATGACAAGTGTAACACCTAGAGAGGTTGATAATGAATATCCTTATATTGATAGTTCCTAATTCAAGGATGAGTCCATAATATTGGCAATGGTTGTATATTCTAAGTGAGTGACTAATGACCAATACTTTACATGATAAATGTGATGAACTGGTGCAGGAAGTATTAGGATGGGGAATACCCTAATACAAGATAAGTGTGTGAACTCAAGTAAGATAAAGGTGTTGAGGGAAGTGATGCATTAAGATATGATAGATATCACATCCAACACCCCAATATTGGTATACCTTGATGTGTTATAAGTCCACGATAATTGGATGAATGACACATGAGATGTGTCATGTCAATGGTTACTTTGAGATGTAATGCACCCTATTGAATATAGGCTAACATGCAAGGTTAATCCAAACCTATAAACTATGATGTAATTATATTCTAGAAAAGATGAGAGAGAAACTCATGATGTGTGTTGATAATTCATCTAATGGTGGATGATGAGAATAAATTAGTATGAATGAATACTTATGTTATCCATATTTATTACCTTGCTATGTGAAACCCTGATATAAGTTAAATGCTATGTGAACCCTAATACATGGTAATGCTATGTGAAGACCTAATACAAATGAATGATATGTGAACCCTAATGCAGGGTAATGCTATGTGAAACCTTAATACAGGGTGATTCTATGTGAAGATCTAATGTAGAGTAATCCTATGTGAAGCTCAAATACAAACTAATGGGTTATGAATGAATAAGATAACCCTTGTATTGCATGGTACTAATATGAAATTGTATCATGATTACTAATAATGCAGATATGTTGAAAAGATGAGCATAGCCAGGTATGGGCTATGATGCTTCGTTTATTGAGAATATTTTATAGGATTTATAAGCCTTCATATGCTTTATGTAGTAAGAATCATTGAACTTTGTGTACTATGTGCAATACCTTATGTAGCAAGAATCATGATATACTTGGTTAAATGATCTAAAGGTATTAAGTTACCTAATAAGTGATAATAAGTATCCTATGATGAGTTATGGGTTCAAATACCCACATGCTATAATCATGATGATGAACTTGTTAAAAAGAGGAAATGTACTTGGTGAGTTGAAGGATTAAGATCCCAACACTTTGTGAAAAGAATATGGCTGCAAGCCATGACTCAACAATGACAATGCCAGGCTTTAGATATATGATCTAAGTCTGAAGAGAGTTAATGCTATGGTAATGATTCTATAGTGAATAAATGTTATACATGTTCTTCATTTTCCTTAATGGATAAGTGACATGTTGCTCTTTCAAGTTATAGTTGCAATGTTTTAGATAAGAATAATATTCTAATCGGATAAACAATGAATTAATTGTTGCCAAACAATTATGATTCCTATGTGCATATTTATCTTCTTAAGCTACAATAATAATATTTCTGACGGAGAGTTATATCTCTCGCTGGGGCAATTTACAATTGTCTCACCCCCGTGAGAATCACATTTTTAGGTGGACGCGGATGAGGAGGTAGGAATCCTTCAGTAGGTGAAGGACAACAACAACAACATCAGGGATAGCAGTGAAGTCTCAGGTGGAGACACTAGTTGTTATGCCTTGTATAGATGTAGATAGAGTCCTATGTGTCGTCTCTGTACTCTCAGGTCCTCGGAGTAGTAGTTAGTGCTTTTGAGATTTTGGCTCAATGCCTCGAGATTTTATACTGCATGTGTTTAGCTTGACCGGATAGTTAATGCTTGTAACTCTCAGAAAGAGATGATACAGAATATGTACCTTCAAACAAGAATGTAAATGTGTTGCTTTGGTTCTATGTGAGAAAGTTTTCCTTTGATGGATCTCTTGATAAAAATGTTTTAATTTTTAGTGATTTTTGGTAATCCGCTGTTTAGTGAACGCTTCTGTATTAGTTAATTATGTTTTCATGAGTTGTATGCCACACTTTAGATACATCAAGGTTCACATTGTACATGCATTGTACAATCTCATCTCGAGGATAACATATAGCAGTTGCTTTGTCAAAACATATACTAAAGCAACATAAAACCTCGAGGCATACAAGCCAAAATCTCAGATTATTTATAAAACCTTTACGTACTGATTCCAAGGACTTGAGAGTACAAAGATGACACATATGACTTCTATCTATAAGGCATGACAGACAGTACACTCAACCTAAGCTATTACTGCTATTCGTGTTGCTGGTGTTCTCCCTCTACAGTACGATCTCTACCCCCTTGTACACGTCCACCTAAAAAAAATGTGGATCCCACGGGGTGAAACAATTATCTCAGCGAGAGATATAACTCTCCGCCAACAATATTATTATCATAAGTAAGCAATATGAAACTGAACAGAGGTTCTTTTATATTAATAAGTAAAATTAATCACTTTTATAAGTAGAACAGAGTAATCTCTTCTCTTAAAGTAATGCAGCTATCTATGATAGAGCAATACATCATCTATTCACTTTACAAGGAATATAAAGAAACATATATAACATCTATCCAATTAAGATGTATAAATGAAGTGTACATCAACCAATGTCTTCTGTATTCGATCCTTAAGCAAATATGCTACACAGATGATTACATATTTATAATCACACTTATTCCCTGAGGAGGTGAGGTATAGTGCTCATGCTCCAACTGACCACGTCTATGTAAATCGGTACCATACAAGGTCAATGGAAGAGTTGTCTGCCAAGACCTCATCCATCTCGGTCAGTATGAGACTACTGGTAGGACATCTTGTGTCAACTACAATTAGCTTACCAGGACATACTGGCATCTTCTCTATAGAGCTACAACTGCAACATGCACTCTCTTCAAGGAGATTTCAATTATCCATCGCTGGATTATAAAATTATTGAGTCATGGCATATAGCCATACTCTGAGCCACGAGCCAGTTCACCGTGCTCATTATTGAGTATATGACCACAGTCACACTCGAGCCAGGATATGGCATATAGCCAATCCTCAAAATTGTGGATGTAAGGAGATCGACTCACATACATCTGTCCAAGCTCACACCCCCACATATTTAAAAATATGCGCTCCAGGTAATCCCGTGGGAAAAATCCGTTTCACCATTTTAGTAAATTATGGCGCTGATGGATCTATGGCTAGGGCAACTACATTTTATGGTTCCAATGATAAATTAAGTGCATTACAATATTCTTTTAGCACCAAACAAGTTATAAGCATCAATCATAAACAACTGCTGTAAAGAAAGGTGTAATGCATCTATCAAGTACTTTCCAAATATTTGGAACACATTTAGATACATAACACTCGGGATCTCAGTCCCTTATTATATTATTGGGGATTCTTATTCCTTAATCATTATCATCATCATGATTATATGATCTGGGTATTCAACCCTTATTTCATCACTGAACAATGTCACCTTTTATCAAGTAACCATTATCTCTAGGTCCTCAGACCCAAGTATATATCATACTTGTTGCACAAGTATTTCACATGGCTCACAAGGCCCATTTAAACATCTTGTCACTGCTCACTGGGAAACAACTATTCACATGGCTCACAAGGCCCATTAAACATCTTGTCACCTCTCACTAGGAAACAACAATTCACATGGCTAACAAGGCCCATTAAACATCTTATCACCCCTCACTAGGCAACAAATATCTTTTAGGTCATCATACCACATAAACATTATACTTGTTATACAAGTATTTAACATGTCTCACAAGGCTTATGCAATAAGATAAATACAACATTCCCATTATTAGGGTTAGGGTTTCCCTTTATAGTCGAATAGGGTTTCAAGTTCATATTATCAATCCAAACCCTAATTCATTGCTCCACACATCTAGGAGCATACATTGATATCATAAGTATTCAATAATACTTATTTATTCTCATCATTTATCATTAAATGATCATCAACACAAAGTCTGATTTTCTCTCTCATCCTCACTTGGATATTGATTATATCATACTTTATTAATTTAGCTTAACCCTTTCTCAAGGTATGTTGGCCTACACTTATCAAAGTGCATTAAACTCATTACATCTTAATGTAACAATTAACATGACACACTTCATGTGTTACTCATCCAAGTATATTGGATTTGAGGTGCATGAAGGTGTATCAACCTTGAGGTACTGGATGTGATATTTATCATGCCTTGGTGTATCACTTCCCTCATCACTTTTAACTTACTTAAGTTCATCAACTTAACTTGTATCAGGGTATTTTCCATCCTAATACTTTATGCACTAACTCATCACATTTATCATGTAGTGTATTGTCCATAAGTCACACACTTAAATTACCCAACTATCATCAAGTGATATGGACTCAT
Source organism: Alisma plantago-aquatica (assembly GCA_963693085.1). Classification (NCBI taxonomy): domain Eukaryota; kingdom Viridiplantae; phylum Streptophyta; class Magnoliopsida; order Alismatales; family Alismataceae; genus Alisma; species Alisma plantago-aquatica. The sequence goes on along the minus strand of OY856409.1, from coordinate 578,263,464 downwards.
CTCGGGTTAAGGCATTGTTGATATAGGGTTGACCATTATCAACCACTTTAGGTGTTTCACCTATCAAGGTATTAGCTACACCATTACTTGGTGTTACACTCATCACTCCTAAGAGTGTTTTTCCCTCACCTTTACAAGGTGTATCGGGTTGAATCATGTATGTCAAGTTGAACAAATGTATTGGGTTAGGTGTATATAGAGCTAGGCATCTTCATATCCCCCATACCCTTACCCATCAAGGCATCAACCTTACCAATCATATGGTGTATCACCTTCACCCTACATGGGTGTAACATCCTCACCTCACTTGAAGATATTGGCCACATCATACTTTAGTGTATTGGCCATCACATGTTCTAGGGTATTAACCACCTTACCACTTTTATCATCTAGTATATTGGGTTACCCACCATATCGTTTTAGAGGTGTGTCCTCAACACCATAGTTCAAGAGGTGTATGCTTACCATCATATCGTCCAAGAGGTGTGTTCTTACCACCATATCATCCAAGAGATGTATGCTTAACCCAATATCAGTTTAGAGGTGTATGCTTAACCCAATATCAATTTAGAGGTGTATGCTTAACCCAACATCAGTTTAGAGGTGTATGATTAACCCATTATCATTTTTTAGGTGTATGCTTAACCCAATATCGGTTTTGAGGTGTGTTCTTACCACCATATCATCCTAGAGGTGTGTGCGTACCTCCATATCGTCTAAGAGGTGTGTGTGAGTCAAGTTGACCGCATACATAGCGGTTACACAAGAGTAGGGTTTTTGCATATCGGGTTAGAGGTTCTTCAACCCGATATCCGTTTGTGACATGATGATATCATCATCATCAAGCTCTAGAATATCATACCTTACTATTTTAGTTCATGGAAAACAATCCCTTGCAACTATTAGAACTCATAGAATCATTAAAATTTTAAGAAAATTTGAATTTGAAAGTAGATCAACAAGTATTGTAAGATTGAAGGTGAATAATAACATAATTGGGTTCAAGTTATATAACCCGCCTCAAGAACAAATTCAAAGCTCCAATATCCAAAGATCCATGTTCCTAAGGTTGAAGATGAGCTTCACAACTCCTCTACAGGCAAAGAATCAACATGGATAAGAATTTGGTGAAGAAGAAAAGAAAGGAAGATCTCAACCCCAGATCCATGCTTTAATCCAAGGTTGAAGATGATCATGGTCTCACCTTAGGGTTAAGATTGAGCTCCTTATTTCTCCTTAGCACAATGTACAATACCTCACCACTCATTCATGATATCCCCTCACTTGTGGTCGATATCCCTTCACTTGTGGCCAATATCACTTCACTATGGCCGATATCACTTTGCTATGGTCGATATCACTTTGCTATGGCCAATACCAAAAATATATGCACGCTACCCCTTCACCTATGCACGATACCAAGCCTTTGTACATGATATCTAAGATAAAGAGGGTGGTAAGATTCGAAAATTATCACTAATAGGTGAAAGGAGTGGTATATATAGTTGAGGTTCATGAAAAAGAGTGTATATGAGGTGTCATCATTTTAAGCTACTAGGTGCCACATGTCCATGCATGGTTGACACGTATACATGCATGCACTCACATTTATCTTGACATGCAAAACATTTGAGGATAATCTACAGATGATATTTCAGCCATCACTTATCTTGTTGGATAAGATATCTCAACTCAATCACCACTTTATTCACAACCCGATACAACTTTTTCAAGGAAGTTGTAAACAGATACATCTCACCTCCTTGAGGTGTTTTTCCCATTATGGCCTTTTCTAAGAGTCCACAAACCAATATGGAATCCCCTCTATGGCTCCTTGGCAGATAGGCACTCCCATATCAAGTCTACAACTCGATACAACTCAAGTTATGGTTTCATATTCAACCCTTTCTTGGTCTTTTCATTACCAAGAGTACCATCACTCAAATATGAATCAAACATGGTGCCTTTGTAATGGCCCCGCCTCCCAGTAACCCCCAATTAAGGGAGACCAAGAGTTCAAAGCCGTTATCCCAATCAACAGGATCAAAGGATCGCAAATAATCAACAACAATTATCAAATCCTACTAACTAAGCTGAAAGGTTGTAATAAAACAAAACTTTGCATACCTTTTTCAAAAACTTGGTTAACTATTTCTATCCATAACTGGAGTCTATTCTAACTAATCCTCCTTTGTACTTTAATCCTCTTTTAAATCCACATATGCCACTTTACTATTTGTTCTTTTCACTTGTACCTAAAATGATGACAAACAAAACATCGGTCAGTATAAAGCTGGTATGTGGGGGAAACAATAATCATGAAATTAACTATAACCATATATTACAGTCAACTATGATTTAACACACAACTTTATGTTTTAAATATAACTGTTCGATCGAAACATATCCTATCCTCTATGATGTCCCTGCAGTGGACCTGGATGCTACCTTCCTTATGGTAGATCCCCATTAAACCCCTCATGATCCTACCTAACAGGCGAATCAATTTCTAGGGTTGAGTTACATGGCACTTCCTGTAGGTAGCCCACTCTTTAACTCATGGTGTGCTAGAGAATCTCATGGCACTACACATGGGTAGCCCAATTTCTAACTCATGATAGCCTAGACCTTGCTCTAGGTTACCCTTTTTAGCATTTGCAAAGCCATAAAGGAGGACCAGGATCTGAGCCAGTCATGTATATACATTTATGGTGATAATCATAGTCACTTTATAGTTGCATGAAATAAAAGTCATCCAAGCAATTAATTTCAGGAAACCAATAAAATCTCTGGGAATCGTCGTGAAACTAAAGCAATTAACCATAAACGTAACCACATACCTGTCAGGCTGATTTGAGACAGAATAATCCAATCAATCAAGAATTCCAAATAGGCAAGTAAGCACATTATGAGATCCTAAAATATGCATACAATATCCTATTATTAATCATACCATCAAGATCTAATAACTTAACTCACTTCCTAGGGTTTCTAATCCACTTTTAGGGTTTCTTTTGCAATTAGGGTTTCCCTTCTTCTTTTACTATTTCAAACCCTAATTATCTCATCTATTCTTCAAAAAAGATATTAAGGTTATCCTTTAACAACAATTAACCCTAATTTCAAAAAAAGCATAATTAACCATCAATTAAGTCCATTAAGCCTCTTTTACATTAAAGCTACCATTTTTATCCTTTTAATCCGTGAAAAGATCATTATGCTCATTTATCATCAATTCATTGTTCAGTATGGTCTAATTCACATATGAACTCTATTTGTCATTAATTCTACCTTTATCCAATAGAAAACCCTAATTACTACATTACGGGTATCTATCCACAATTAGGAACTTTTATACTTGAAATAGCTTGGAATTATCATATCTCAACTTTAATCATGAAATTGAACAATTAAAGCCATTAAGAGTCACTTTTACTAATTTTGGTGTTTCAAGGCCCATTAAAGCATATTTATGCACATGAACTTCTAAATTAACCAATTATGTGCAAAGTTCATCCTTTTTGTACTTAATTTACCTACAATTAACAGGTTAATATCAACTTTAATCATCCATTAAACCCTACTAAACACATTAATCATCTCCAAATTGGGTTTCTTAATCTTTAATTCATTAAAGTTGATAAATTACACTACTTTTCGAATTTCAAGAGGAATTAGCCGCCAAAACCATTTTTAGTGAATTCCTCTCGTTTTTCTGAGCAAAATACATATATTATATGTACCAATCCGAGCTACCATTATTTAGTTATGAATTTTGCAAGGATTACCTTTTTGGACCAATCAAAGGATGCCATGTCTCCTGCTCCATGCAACGTTGCTTGGTTTAGTTGAAAACAATTCAAAATGTCCTTTTTTCCCTCGGTTAAGTGGATACTTCTTCATCCGGTGGAGGGGCATTTCCGTTTAACGCAACTCTACCCTTCTTCAACCTCGTGTAGCTCGATGGCTGCCGCCCTTGCCGCCGATCTACTGCAAGCGCGAGCGTGCCCCCTCTTCTCCAGGGTTTGCAGACCACCAGGGACGACACCTTCACATCTGACGCTCCTCCCCACACATGGAGCACCTCCTGGTTGCAACCATCATGGCTGGTTTCTCACTCTCCAGGCCATGAACTTGCAGCCGACGCTGCAGCTTGACTGTTGATGTTGCGCAAGCTCTAGGACATGGCCACGATGGCCAAGTTGTTCCCTGGCACCGTGGCACATCATGCCTCCATCGCAACCTTTCATTGGCTCCTTCTAGCCTCGTGCTCACGCTGCTACTCATGGTTAGGGTTTAAAGACAAAACAAGGAAGAAGAGAGAAGGATGTACATAATCCTCTTGGATTTGGCCAAGGCTGCTACCCCTTATATAGGGAAGGGTATCCACGCCCCATACTGGTTGCCCATGAAGAAACCAAGTCCTTTTCCAACTTGTAACCCTATTCCTTCATGAAGAAGAAATTTTCTCTCTCTCTAAAAAGAAACTCTTTGATATTCTTTACTCCTTAGATATTAGAATTTCGAAAATCACCTCTTTTAATTTCTTAGTACTTTCCCTTTAATCCATTAACACAAAATTAGGTTTTCCTTTAGTAGAAAATATCACCTCTTTAACAAAAGCACAAAATTCCTTGATAATGTATCAAATTATCCTCTTATTTTGAATTATTGGTATTTTCTCTTTCTTTCTTATCCATTGGGGCTCCTTGGACCCCAAGAAACTCTAATATTTCGAAATTCCTTTTTAAGGATACTTATTATCCTTCTAGATGCATCTATATTCATTATTTCTCATTATCTTATTTATTTCTTATTAAAATATCTCTGTTTGAGGATTTCTCTTTATCTTTCTTTTTATTTTCCTCATTGGCATTCCATTTAACATTAGGAATCCTTTGGATACGAAAATCCACCAAGGGTAACTCAATTATACCACTTTTCACTTATGTCCCACATTTTATCATTGTTTTCAATTTCTTTCTTAATAAAGAAATATTTAAAGGATCTTTTCTTTTCTTTTTACATTATCTTTGCAACTTTGGACTCCTCGAAATGCAAGGAACCCAATAGGCACAAAATCCACCTTTGGATTACATACTTTTGCCTCCTAGATGTTTCTACATCCTCCGTTTCTCCATTTCTTATTAATAATGGAGTTTCTTTTATCTTTTCCTTGTTATTGGGCCCAATAGCCAATAAATCCCACAAAACAACCAACAAGGCTATTGTAAACGAAACACATTTACTTCAAAACAAATTATGTCATTATTTGTTCCAATATCTTTAATATGAGAAATTACATTTCTCACCAAATGAACCCAAAAGTTGGGGTTGTAACATCCTTTCCCTCTTATAGGAATTTTGTCCTCAAAATCCCATCAAGAAAACAAACAATTCCGGATAAGACTTTTCCATGTCCATCATTGGCCCCTATGTGGCTTTACCTTATCCATGGTACTTCCAATGAACCTTTATCATCACATATAAGTTTCTCTGAGTTCTTTCACCTTGGCATCTATAAACGTCGCAGGTGACTCAGGTCATTTCAGCCTCCCTTGGGGCTCACTAGGTTCATTGCTCCGCACATGGTCTAGGTACCTCACATAGTGCTCTAAATTGGATAAATGGAACTCATCACACATCACATTATCCTAAGGGGTAAGAGCAAACTTAACCTTCTCCACCAAACCATGTCAAAAGAACCCATGTATCGGGGACTCAACTCTCTTAGGTATAACTTAGAGGGGTCAGATTTTCAAGTCACATATTCCCCCATAGTGAACTGCATGTTAGTCTACTTTGTATCAGCTATGACTCATGTTGTCGTTGGGCTCGTTTCAACCATCATACAATCCAAGAGACTTCATCTGCACTCACTGTGGTCCTTTTCAGGCCTTCGTGAGGTCCCTTCACCATCATCATGGTGACCGACACAACCTCCTTGTAGAGGTTCTATACATCGCGATACTGGCTATGGTGGTTATCATCACATCTTACAAAGGACAAAAAAAATTGTCTCTATGTATCACCCTGAATGAGCACACATGCTCTCATCAGACCCTCTAGTCTGGATCACACTAACCATTAGTTAGGGGTGATAAACTGTATTAACATCCAATTCTTCATGTACCTACTTCCACCTTATGGAAGTGAACCTTTAGGTCATACTCATGATCTTTTGAACTCACATCATGGTGTAGTTGAACCATCTCTCTCATATGTAGTTCAACTAGATCTGTCCCTTGATAGTACTCTTCTTGCTCATGTCATATAGGTAAGGAAATCTACCATAACCCATATTGCATCTTGACCTTCCTTGGTCTAGGGGAGACTTACAACATCCATAGTGATGAACTCCCATTCTCTTCCGGGAACTCCCTTTATCCTTTATATCAAAACAATGGGTTACTGGTGTTCGTCCTTTACCTCCTGTCATGCATGGTAACAAACCACATACAACTTCATCTTAGGCATCTAAAGTACTACTGTCACTTACTATCTTTGTAGTACCAAGGTGTATCATGATCTCCTGCATGTCATGATTCCTCAAGATTGATTCATCGGAAACCCTAAACCACTCTAGTCGGGGTTTCATCATCTTGTTTTCCAAAGAAGTGCATCTGAGGTTCTACAACCATCCTTTTATCATGATAAGCTCTAGGATGGCTAACCAAACAACCATTAACTTGATCAACCAATATTGTTACATCTGAGTGTTAGCCAAACTTATCTCTTTTTTTCCAACTGAGGGTTAGCCTAACAACCTCTTCTATCCTCTAGCCAAACTAGGCAGCTATATCTCATCTACAACATCCATTACCACTTCACATCCTTAAGGTAAGGTTGAAGACATACACCTCCATGTATTCACTTATTATCTCATCTCAGCTCTAAGTCTATATTCATCAAGAAAACTCTGAGCTTATTCTCTTAGTTTTTGAACTCAACCATGTATGACTCATAGATCAAGATAAAACATCCTCATAAGATGACTACACTATTCCTCTTAGTGTTTGTAAACCATCCATGTATTATTCACTCCACCAGAGTATGTTATCATCCCTGTCCTCATACCTCGTAGCAACGTTCCCACTCACATCATCTTTATCCTTGGTGTATGGCATGTGTATTGTCCTATCTCTCACTCCCATAATAAGAGGAAATAAGCATTTGGCTACAGTCCAAATACAGAGTTCTTCCTGTTCCAAGAGTAGAGATGGTACATCCCACCTTTCCAGTACACCTTTAAATCTAAGTTGAAACGTGCATCTTATGTCTCAACATCACAACCATCTTGATATCAAAGTTACTTCCATGGAAAATTGGTTTCGAACCTACTGTGGTTTACACACCTCCCTTGGTCATCTCCTCTATGTATATAGGGTGCCAACACTTTTGGGGTCATCCCTCTTCCCTTATGCATCCAGAGAGTGCACTACTCATCTACCCTTTGGGTCCCATGAGTTCATGAAGGTGATCAATCTCCTAACCCATGGCTCTCAGACAATGATAGTTGTTACCTCCCGACCCTATGGTCATGTGCAACTAGGGAATTAGGAAACTCCTACTTCCATTGGTCTTATCCCTACCTGACCATAAGATAGACTTAGGATTCTATGATAGTACATGTCCAACTTAGAACCTTACCCAAGCCTTCATCATCTCTCTCTCTCTTTGCATTCATGGGCTGACTTTCATCCTTTCATAGGGGTCATGGCAACCTGCCTACCTTGGTCGGGCCCCATACTAGTTACCTTCATGGTAACACATCCACATGCACTTAGAGATCGTTATCTATGGGCCTACAGGTTCATTCTCATACCATGTACTTTTCACTTAGCTTCTCAAGATCCTATGAGACCTCCATAGGTTACCTTAAACCAACAAAACTGGTATATACTCTACAAAAAGGTTCCCTCTCCCAGGATGGGAGGAAACTACACCTCTTGATAACAAAGGTCACCAACGTCCTTATGTCTAGGGTTTACATCCACATGAGCATGCTTAACCCTAGCAAGACACTAAGGAACATGAAGACTACCTGCTAAACCATGCTAGGTCACACTTGTTCTCATCCCTTAATATAGGACCAAGGACAGACCTCCTCATGTCATCAACTTAGTTGTGATGGGTTCATCAAACATACCTTAAACTTAAGGGGGTTTCTCTTTCCTCTAGACACGAGGAGTACCATTCTCAAATCTACAAAAACTCAAATCTCATCGTGAGCCTCAGGTACATCACTCCCGCTCTTAGGCCTAGGAACCCTAGGTTTACTTTTTATATGTCCAACTATCTGCTCAACTTTTTAACCACGAGCCAAGCCTGTACAAGGTATGTCATGCACTTCCCATGAACTTTCTACTTGCACAACACTTCAGAGTGGAGTCCCCCTCTAGGACAACCAACAAGGTATAAGGCCACACAACCAGTTACTAAACCTCTTTAGGGTCTAAGAAACTCTCCTTCCTAACCCTAGAAGGTGAACATATATACCATAGGCACATAGGCACCAAAAGCCTCATCCTCTCTGTATGGTTTGGTAACCAAGATATCATCAGCCTCCAAGAATCAAGCATGAGGCAAATACTATCATCCACTTAGGTCGCATCATCCTCAACTCCCCATTATTCCTCATATCTCAGAGTCTAGGCTTCCAACCTTCTTGCTTGGGGTCCTACTCTCTCTCTCTAGAGATAACCCTACAACCAGCCTCACTACCAGAGGTCCTCTTTCCATGAAGGTGGATCAAGCGTACAAGCATACCCTTACATGGTGAAGCCTATGATCAATCTTATGTTGGCTCAAGGTTACCCATAACCCTCTATGCTCATCTCATAAGTTATCCATCATACTTTCCTGGCTAGGGTTTTAGCCTAATGTCAGCATTACTGACGTACTCTGGGTGCATGCTATGCCATGATCATATAAGCTCATGAGGTTTCCATAGGTTCTTCACTAACCTCATCATTGAAGGAGCTATCCTTCACTCTAACATGCATGAACCTTCCTAGGGTTGGGTCGCCAAAGGTTTCATCCAACGTCACATGGCTCATATCATCATGGGAATCCAAAAGCATGTCCAGACACCTGGTCTATCATGACATCTGACTCATCATGTCATCTCTCTTTCTAACCACCACTTCGGGTTAGGGTTAGCATCATCCTCAGAGGATGTGCCCAGTTTCTACTTATAATGGAGGTATCTACCTCCAAGACCAACTCTCTCTACTCATCCTCCTGACAAGAAGGTCTAGCCTCAGGTCTCTCCTAAGGGCATGACAACATATGTCATACGACCTAAGCATGTATCTATTCTTTAGTTTACACTTAAACTATAAAGCTTATGTCCATGACATCTTATTTACATGATTTTCATTAATTTGGTGGAGGATTCCTTAAACCTTATCAACCTTACCCGTACCTCAAGAGGGTGAGGAGAAGAGAGAAAACCCTAATCCTTAAGGTCCTTAACAACATTTGAGTTGGTAAGGGATGAACAAGGTGAGAGAGTCCTAAAGGTATCTTATTTTGAGTCAGATCCTAAGATATTGGCCAGGTAGTCACACGGATCTGGGAGTCCTCGTATTCTAACTAGCGGTGCAGAGGAAAATCTTGCCAGCCCCCAGGCGTGATTGTAAAGAAGTCAAATCAATCCACCTCTCTACTAAAAACAATGGTAAACAAAATCCAATTGAAATAGCAGCGGAAGATAAAATTTTGACTATATTCAATTTCAAATAAAGTGTACATAAAAATTCTCCCAATATGGGTGTACATGCTTTATACAAAAAGAGGATCTAAGTAGAGGGAAACTAGACTACTCCACTTTTGTCTCCAAGCAACACATCCATCAGCCAAGTCCATGCCAAAACTACGATCTTCAGGCCATATCCAACACCTTGCTCCACATCTGGGTGGTTGGGAAGGCACCCAGCAAAAAGGGAAAGGAAAATAAAAAGTATGTGTTACAAAACTATTCTAAGATGGAAAGATAAGAAAAGTATGTAAAAGTAGGATAGGGTTCATCATAAGATGAGACATCAAAGAGTATGAGGCTTTAATTAAGGAAACTTGCCAGTAACAAAAGTAAATAAAGGATTTGCATGTAAGTTAATATGTCTACCTAACTAAGTAGGGTTGAGGCACCTACTGGACCTCTAACCTTAGGTGAGGGAAGAATAAAAACATTTCCAATCACCTACAATTTTTAATGGGGAGAATAATAAACATTCCCCTAGGGCGATTTTATACATGCCCTCTATGGGTGGTTGTACATAAGTACCACTACTTAAACATTAAATAGAACATTTAATTTCATGCTAACAAAAGATTTATGGCAAGATTAATCAAAAGAATATATAACATGGTAGTGGGGTATGAATACCCAATCAAGATAATACTACAACTACTTTTGAGGCAATAAACAAATTAGGTTTCAAGAATCAAGGATTTAGATCAAGTTAAACCTCATAAGAAATTATAGGTAATGGATTAATGCATTCCCAACTGATAGGTAGATGCACAATCAAAACACATACCTTAACCTCAGGTGTTCTAGAATTCCCCTTTTCAACTCTTCACACGAATTATAAACCCAATTTCCCTAATACATCATTAGATTCATAAATTAGAATTACACATATTAATATAAAAGATTAAAAACCCTAATTCACTAACTTTTTGCACAAACTCTCGATTCAGACTTCAAAAACCTCATAACCATCTTAGTTAGGTTTTCCTGATCAAAATAACATATAATATTATATATTTCAGAAATATGGATTCTTAGGGTTAATTTTAGTGATTTTAAGATAATTAAATCGATTTTAAAAACACATTTTTGCAAACCTCAAAACCAGATCTCAAAAACATTTTTATTAGATAGATCTCATTTTCCTGATTTCAAAACACTATTTATTTTTAATTTTTGACCAATAGATTAATTTATAAAAATTAATTTGCCTCGACCAATCACAACCTGCCACGTAGGCAAGGCTGGATGGCCGAGCGGTGGCGAGCGCTCGGCTGCGGCGACCCGCGCCCCGCGGTCGCTCGCTACCAGCCGCGCGGTGCGGACAGGCGGAACAGAGAAAAGACGGAAAACCCTCGCGCGAAAACTCCAGAGAAGAAGGCGGCCAGGGGCAAAACGGTAAAAAGCCAGGCATCATCTTCCTCCGGTCGCCCGAGCAACACGAGCTGCTGCTCGGCCCAATTTTTGGGCAAATCCGTAAAACGCGACCAAACTCGACAATCAGGTACTCGAAAGAAAGAAGAGAGAACGACGAAGCTAATGGTACCTTCAATTCGAAACGAGGTCGACGGAGAAGAGCACTAGAGGCGCCGCAAGCCAGGGGTCTTCGACGGCCTGTTGGGGGTCGGTTCGTCCATGAAACTCCAAATTAAGAACATGAACGAGTTACTAAGGTGATGGCGGTCGCTGGGGTTGCGTTATTTATAGGCAAGGAACCCTAAACTAGGATGTGGGTAGCAGCATAGTAAGGAGGTCGGCGGCCGAGTTAGGCGTTTCTCGAAAATGCATCTAATCCCAAACTTTTTGGGATAAATCGGTTCGGAAACTCGCAAGGAGTCCAACGAAACTGATTTGAGCGAAAATCATCGAGTAAATCTCGAGATATGTCGATTTTAAGAAAACAAAAACAGGGAACCTGTTTCCTTGTTCGACTAGAGGTGGAAGACGATCGCGGATTGTCTGATCGATGGACCCAAGTCCATCAAGGATTCTGAGCCGTCCGATCTCGCTTTAGATTAGGAAAACAACCCTCAGCAAAAGTCGATTAAATTTGTTAAATTTTAAATGTTTTTTCTCTCTCTTCATTTGGAGGCTCAAACATCATCCAAAAATTATGAAATTTTATATCCTAACTTATTTTAACGCGTAGAATCCAAATATGGAGTTAGTTTTACATTTTGAGAAAGTTTGATAGGTGAAATAATTAATATATCATTTTCTCTTTCCTCCTTCAAAAGAGGTGATAACATTATCTAAAATTAGTGTAACTTCACCCATAAGTCTCCTTAAAGGTTTGGAACACGATTTTGCAATTATCTTCACAAGTTGAAATTATCTTTATTTTTATTAAATAAATAGAACATTCTACAACCTTCTCTCTCCTATTTTACTCATTATTCATATATTATCCAAATTAGTTGCAAATTTGCACAGAGGCTTATTTTTATGTTTAGAATACGAATTTGAAGTTATTTTCCTGATTTGAGAACATTAAGTATTTTATTTCTCTTTATTGGCATATTTTCTATATTCTTTTGATAATGTTATTAATATTTATATTTATGTTCCATTTTAAATAATACTTGGCCCTTAAGTTACTTTTAAGTCAAGAAAACGAAATTGATATCCAAATTATCTTCTTAGGTTTCCAATTATAATATTTTGTGCAATATCTTCCTCATTATCTTCTTTACCCATTAATTCCCATATTACCTTTAATTATTGCATTTATCTTCTCCTTTATTTCAAATTCGGATTTTCTCTTATTTCTCTTATTCTAGTAAGTGCTAGAAAGTTCTAGGACGAAATATTTTATTCTTTTTATTGCTTAGTGTACAATTTGCATTTTAGGTCCATTATCTAAAGTCTTACTGAGGTATTTGTGCATAAACCCAAATATTGGAATAAAAGGTGAACAAATGTTCATTAAACCATCATATTGCCCACAAATTAAATAGAAAGGCCAAAGAGGATAGAAATGAAAGGAAAAGATGGAAAACGAGGCCCAAAAGGCAAAATGCCCAGATTTTGGTATGTTACAGTGATCCTTTTCTAGACACCTCTGTCTTTCGGAAAATTCTCTAATAACTCCCTTGGGTTCTATAGATTTTGAAAAATTTAATAATTATTACAGATTAAATGAGGAACCTATGCTCTGATACCAAATGTAATGACCCCGCCTCCCAGTAACCCCCAATTAAGGGAGACCAAGAGGTCAGAGCCATTATCCCAATTAACAGGATCAAAGGTTCAACAAATAATCAACAACAATTATCAAATTCTACTAACTAAGCTGAAAGGTTGTAATAAAACAAAACTCTGTATACCTTTTTCAAAAACTTAGTTAACTATTTCTATACATAATTGGATTCTATTCTAACTAATCCTCCTTTGTACTTTAATCCTCGTTCAAATCCACATATGCCACTTTACTGTTTGTTCTTTTCACTTGTACCTAAAATGTCGAAAAACAAAATTTCAGTCAACATAAAGATGGTATGTGGGGGAAACAATAATCGTGCAATTAATTGTAACAACATATTGCAGTCAAATATGATTTAACAAACAACTTTATGTTTTAAATATAACTGTGAGATCCAAACATATCCTATCCTCTGCGTTGTCCCTACAATGGACCTGGATGCTACCTTCCTTATGGTAGATCCCCATTAAACCCCTCATGATCCTACCTAAGAGGTGAATCAATTTCTAGGGTTGAGTCACATGGCACTTCCCGTAGGTAGCCCACTCCTTAACTCATGGTGTGCTAGAGAGTCTCATGGCACTACACGTGGGTAGCCCAATTTCTAACTCATGATAGCCTAGACCTTTCTCTAGGTTACCCTTTTTAGCATTTGCAAAGCCATAGAGGATGACCAGGATCTGAGCCAGTCATGTATAGACATTTATGGTGATAATCATAGTCACTTTATAGTTGCATGAAATAAAAGTCATCCAATCAGTTAATTTCAGGAAACTGATAAAATCTCCTGGAATCACCGTGAAACTAAAGCGATTAACCATAAACGTAACCACATACCTGTCAAGCTGATTTGAGACAGAATAATCCAATCAATCAAGAATTCCAAATAGGCAAGCAAGCACATTATGAGATCCAAAAATATGCATACAATTTCCTATTATTAATCATACCATCAAGATCTATTAACTTAGCTCGCTTCCTAGGGTTTCTAATCCACTTTTAGGGTTTCTATTGCAATTAGGGTTTCCCTTCTTCTTTTACTATTTTAAACCCTAATTATCTCATATATTCTTCACAAAAGATATTAAGGTTATCCTTTAACAAAGTTTAACCCTAATTTCAGAAAAAGCATAATTAACCATCAATTAAGTCCATTAAGCCTCTTTTACATTAATGCTACCATTTTTATCCTTTTAATCCATGACAAGATCATTATGCTCATTTATCATCAATTCATAGTTCATTATGGTCTAATTCACATATGAACTCTATTTGTCATTAATTCTACCTTTATCCATTAGAAAACCCTAATTACTACATTACAGGTATCTACCCACAATTAGGAACTTATATACTTGAAATAGCTTGTAATTATCATATCTCAACTTTAATCATGAAATTGAACAATTGAAGCCATTAAGAGTCACTTTTACTAATATTAGGGTTTCAAGGCCCATTAAAGCATATTTATGCACATGGACTTCTAAATTCACCAATGACGTGCAAAGTTCGTCCTTTTTGTGCTTAACGTACCTTTTTACAATTAACAGGTTAATATCAACTTTAATCATTCATTAAACCCTATAAATACATTAATCATCTCCAAATAGGGTTTCTTAATCTTTAATTCATTAAAGTTGATAAATTACACTACTTTTCGAATTTCAAGAGGAATTAGCCTCCAAAACCATTTTTAGTGAATTCCTCTCGTTTTTTTGAGCAAAATACTAATATTATATGTACCAATCCGAGCTACCATTATTTAGTTATGAATTTTGCAAGGGTTACCTTTTTGGACCAATCAAAGGATGCCACGTCACCTGCTCCATGCAACGTTGCTTGGTTTAGTTGAAAACATTTTGAAATGTCCTTTTTTCCCTCGATTAAGTGGATACTTCTTCATCCCGCAGAGGGGCATTTCTGTCCAACACAACTCTACCCTTCTTCAACTTCGTGCAGCTCGATGGCTGCCACCCTTGAAAAACCACTAGAGGGGGGTGAATAGGGTTTTATGGATATTTTAAAATAATTTAACTCAAACAACCATAATTGAGATAATAAGAACGATACAAGGTGTTTAGAGTGGTTCCAACCTTAGCAAATACTAAGGCAGTCAATCCACTACCCGGTTGCTTACCCAACCGGGATTTTGAAAGTATTAAATTTTATTACCTCGCAAGGATATTACATAAAATTACAATAATTTCTACACCCTTTGGACAACCTTCACCTTGAAGTAGTCTCACCAACCTTGAAGTTCCCTTCCTTGAAGTAACTTCAAGCTCCCCCTTGAAGTATCCTTCCTCTTGAAGTAGCTTCCCGTTGAGACAACCTTCTAGAAGTAGTCCAAAGATCTCCTTCTTCACAAAGAAGATCATACTCTCTCCAATCCGCAGCCTCCAACCCTAGGAGTAGCAAGGAGAGTACAAGCAATAAGAAAGAACAAGAAGGGAAATGGAAATTACAATTTACCACTTGAAGCACAAGGCTTGATTTCCTATATCAAGCGTATTGATCATCTAACCAATGAGTATGGAAGGGTAAGATTAGTGGATAGGAGATTCTAGCCTATAGGACACGAATTTGGAGCAAAGGAAATGAGTAGCAAGTACTAGTGTTTCTCAATTGCTCAAAACAGATTGCCAATTGCAAGTATGAAGGATCAAGTATTGCAGAAGTGTATTTTGGGTGTGCTATGGCTTGTCCTATTTATAGGAATGGCCTATGGATGCTTAAGGAAGTTATAGACACTTTTTAGGGGGTTCTTAGTGACTAGCCGTTAGGTAACCATTAGTTGCTTTAACAACGACTAGTTAATTAACTCTAAAAAGTGCAGACAGAACTCATCTCGATCGAAGAATTGTCAACCGAGAGTCCTTCTCGGTCGAGGACTTGTCGACCGAGGGACTGTCTGGGACAAGTGTATATAACGTTCTACTCCAACTCCCAACTACCTTATCTGCTGTGTCTAACGGAAACCTGGGTCTTTCTCGGTCGAAGAGTTTGTCGACCGAGAGTGTCGCAGTCGAGAATTTTGTCGACCGAGATTAACCCTGTTTCAATGTATTTAAACCAAGTAATAAGTGTGTGTATGAGTGTGCAGATGTGACACTATTTTAGGGGATGACCTATCTAAGTGTTGTGATTGGCTAGGAAAGATCTAACGCTTAATTTACATGATGTCTAAGTACTTGTACATTATATATTTGTACAAGTTTTTACATTTGATTACATTCATGACTTAAAGCAATTTGAGCATATAGATCTTCCAAGTATTTGTCATCCTCCTTATTCCTGCAACACTCAAGTAGCACGTTAGATCTACAAGAATGAAATGTTTGTCATCATCAAAATAAAGGGATTATAATAATGTCTAATTTAGCCAACAATCTCCCCCATTTTGAAGATGACAAACATTTCCTAAATATAAAATAAGGAAATATAAATCATATGAGTTTCATACCTGAAGTTTACCTTTTGTAGCCATTCGTGTTTTGCAAGTGGATGCTGGCTGAGATATTATGAAACTCATTATATTTTATGTTTTTGATTTTATATTAATACTCCCCCTTTGTCATTTCAAAAAGATATCCAATATAATCATTTACTATGACTCTTATGTTCTCCCCCTTAATTTTATGCTATGCCCCTCCTTATAGAGATATTCAAAACAAGTGATGCATTGTCAAATTTTGCCATCTTAAAAAAATGGGACCCTTTTTGATTCATTGCATACATTACTCCCCCTTATTTGTATGATCTACTGTAATATTCTTATATAACATGTATATGTCCAAATAAAGCCATTGAAAACACTTTTATTAATAATAACTTAGTGCTCATACAATTTTTAAGATGACCCATAAAGCATGACATACTTGCTTATAAAAGGATATCCATTACAATCATTACAAAGATAGCCATTCCATTTCAACCATTACAAAGATATCTCATAATCTCATTGAAAAGACCGAAGGATTACATCAATGTCTGGGTCTTTTCCAAGAAATGGCTCAACTCCATAATATTTGACCAATGTATGTTACTCCAAGGCACCTGTCTTGGTTAAAGCATAAGCCTCCAAGAAGGTGGGAACACGATCGAAGCGAAAATGGGCAAAAATGTCTTGGAGTTGGATTGGGGAAAACTGAGTATGAGTGAGATTAGGAGACGGTGGAGGTGGAATTTGATAGTAGTTATAGGAAGGATTGTATGGGTTTAGCATGCCAGGATTAAGGGAATAAGGATATTCATCAGGTTGGTTAGGAGAAAGGGCTTGCATCCTTTGATTTAAGTAAGTCATGGCATGGTGATTGTAATCCAATTGCCTACTTAGTTGATATTGGGATCCAACTATGTATGTCAAGGTGTTTGTCATAGGATCATGGGGTAGGTTGGTAGGAGGAGGTGGTGGAGGTATGTCTTGGGTGGATGTTTCCCCTTCAATCCTAGCCCTTTTTTGGCCAAAGTCGATTCCCATTTTCTCTACTGTATTTTTACTTATCTTTTGAGGTTTCCTATCCCATGTATAACCTAGGTCCTCAATGTTCTTCTTAAGAAAATGATGAGTAATTTGGCAAACAAAGTCGGCATAAGGTGGATTGCCAGAGAACTCAAGCATATTCTTGAGGATGATACAGATGAAATTTATGGGGATACCTTTTAGAATGGCATAGATAAGGTACATACGAAAGGTGGGTACTTCAGATTTATTTGCTCTAGGATGGATATTGGTGGCAACAATGATATTTATGATCCTAGCTTCAGGTTTTAAGTTTATGGCATAATAAGTACCCCTATCTTCATGACAAGTGGTATTAGATAGAAAGATGGCTCTTTTGATGTCACTTAAGCTAGTGGTAGTGTCATCTTGAGAGAGTTTATTTAGTGGATTTCCGGTGGTGAGATCAATAAAATCTTTATAGTCTTCTATGTCTATGTTAAGCATGCTAAGAATACCCTCCTAAGTAAAATGGAATCCATACCCATTAACCATAGAAGAGAAGGAATCATGGTCAGGATGTGGGGTTAAATTGGCATAGAATTCATTAACTACTTTTGAGGAGTAGGAATGGTAGGAGGGATTCAGAAATTCAGACAAATGTTGCACCTCAAAGAGTTCCTCCAGATCAACAATGTTGTGGAAGTCCAAGACGTCGACTGGCCGTCATAGAAGAGGAGTTCTTGAGGATAGCCTGAGGTAGCAATCGCCTGCAGCTGCATCATTGAATGGAATGTCGTTGATGAATGGCAGCGCTGGAGAGACCGTCCTTCCTTTTCTAGCTGTGACTTGCTTCTTTCCACGCGATGATGAGGAAGCCATCTTGTTTCTTTGAAGTGGAGAAGTAGTAAGGCAAGACTTGGATGTAAATAAGCTAAAACTTTGCACAAGAATGCACTAGAGAGGAGCTAGAGAAGTGAGAATGTGAATTTGTGAAGAAAGGGGTCATTTTGGGTTCTATTTATAGCAAAACAGAATTGTCGACCGACGACCGCAACGGTCGTTTCTGTAGACGCTCCTCTCGGTCATCCAACGGTTGATCGAAAACTAGCCGTTAATTTTTTTTATATTTTAGTCAGAATATTGCTTTTTAATTCACGCAAATGGGGGTTCACAAGGTCGGCCTCGGTCGAACATTTTGTCGACCGATATTTGCTCGGTCGAACATTTTGTCGATCGGAAGTATATCTGGGTTCAAATGTACAACATTTACTTGGTGAGTATCGGTCGAGAAGTATAGCCAACCGAGATGTTTTCGGTCGACGAATTCGTCGACCGAGTATGTCTTGGTCGAAAATGTTTGCTGACCGACGAGGTTGCTGTGGATAAAATTTTGAGCTAGTTTTTAATGTAAGTGAGAGACTAGATTTGTAGAGCACATATATATCTTCTAGGGGAGTAATAATGTAATCATTGTCTAGGATATTTGAGCAATTCTAAGGTCATAACTGGTCTTTAAGATTTGATTCTGACCTTTTATCAAAAGCACATTTTGAATTAAGACACTAAGATTAAGTACATTATTATGATATACAAATAAGCATTTTGTCAAGCTTATTTTAGGTCGACCTTGACTATGACCATAGTGCCCCTTGGTCAAACTTGATTTCAACCAAGAGGCAATTTTTGCAAATTTCCAATTTGATCACTTATATTTGAAGTATAATTTCTACAGATTTTCAATTTAAAATGCACTTATATATGAAGTTTTACTATTTATGCAAAATGGCATCATAATATGAGCTGAATCACAATGATAAAAAACAATATCCATTCATGGTTTGTATATATGGATCAAAGATTATTTTAGACAAACCAATGAAACATAATGATCATGGCACAATGATTATGATAGAACAGTAGAAGCATATCCACAATACAATGATCAAGATATAAGCATGTAATTTCATGATATGTAATGATTATGACCATTTAAATTTTAATACACATGGTTCCTATATAGATAGATCAAGAAATACTTAGGATAAACAATGTGGACTATGATAAAACAATAATTTCCATGGTTCATAATTTTCATTTTTATGCCAAACCATGTGGAGGATAAACTAAAATAATCTCATTCATGACTTATGGATTTTCAAATTTAAGACAAACCTTGTAAATGAACATGCTTAATAAACTTTTTCAATCAATGAAGAAAGTATGTTCAATATCAGTCTTCATATAATACTTTTGCAATATGTTTTAAGGATAATGTTATACCTTCATTCAACAATTCATGATGCAAAAGATCAATATTTCTTGATTAAAAAATGGTCTCCAAGATTCATTCTTGATTTGCATATTAAATCAATAATTAACAACAAATTGATAGCAAACTAGATTAATTAAAACATGCTCAACAGAACTTGGTTCAGTCGAACTGTTTGTTGACCAAATTTATCTCGGTCGACGTTTTTACAGGTTTTATCAGATTTGTTGCAAACTTGAAAATAGTAACCTGCTCGGTCGACTATTTCTCGACCGACCATGTTCTCGGTCAAACAGTGTCTCGACCGAGATTGTTTCTGTACTGTTTTTCAGTAGTTCATTTTATAAGTAAAACATAGATCTCTTTCAATTCAATTATGTGATTTAAAAATCAGTTTAGTTGAGATAAAACATATAAATATCAAAGTAATATGTAGATCAAATCTCAACTAATCATATTCAAATCTTTAGGTTTTGAGAACCCAAATTAAGACAAATTTCTAAAGATGTGTCTCTGCAGATTTATATAAAATGTGTATTTTCAAGTTAGAGATTTGAATCAATTTGTTATCTTATTATTTTAAGTTGAGATAGACATGGAAATATACAACTTAGAGTCTTTGGTCATATCTCAACTTAATTATATTCATTTAGTTTGGGGGTTTTGGAACCCATACTAACTCAACATCCTTTTTCTTGTAAGGACACGAGAAGGAATAATGTCCAAGACGTAAACAATAATGGCAACATATAGAATCAACCTCATATCTCTTTCTATGATTTTGTTCTAGGTTGTTCTTGGGTACATATGTATACTTGCCTCTAGGTACATTCATGGATTGACTCTTTGGCACTTGTGTCTTTCTCCAACTAGGTTTTTGATAAGATTTTCCTTTAGGCTTATAACCTAGTCCTCTCCTTCCAACTTGACGATAAGAATCATTTAAGATTTTATCAAGGATATCATTGTTACTCAAACTACTCACTTCTTGTTGCAACTTAACAATATCATCCATTATCTTCTTGATATATAACTTTGCTTGATCTAGATTATATAATAAAGAATCTCTTTCTTTCACAATAATATCATAATCTAGATGTGTACACAAAACAGGTTGTTTTTTAAGATCATTTGCTTGAGTTTGCAAGTTTAGATTTTCTAGGGAAAGAAGATTGCAATTTGCTTCTACAGATTTTAGCTTAATATCATGATCTTCAATAATCTTTTTGAGATCTTCATTTTCAGAGGTGAGAGCAAGAAGTTTAGCATGTAGCTCATCATTTGCTTTATTAGATTTCTTTAATTTCTTCTTGCACTCAATATTCTCATTATGTGCTTCTTCAAGACTACCAATTAGCTCTTCTTTAGGTAAATAAAAAAGGCTTACCTCTTCTTCTTCTTCTTCTTCACTTCTTATAGCTATAAGGCATTCTTTATGCACATCTTCCTTCTTTGATCTCCATGGACAGCTAGGTGTAGTGTGTCTTGTTCCCAAGAACCAATTGCAACTAGTTGAAGATTGGCCCATGCTTTTCTTTTGCTTGCAGTTGTAGACACTACCACCCTTCATTCTTCAAGACTCGATTAGAGCTCCTTGAAGCCTATTATGATACCAATTGAAAAACCACTAGAGGGGGGGTGAATAGGGTTTTATGGATATTTTAAAATAATTTAACTCAAACAACCACAATTGAGATAATAAGAAGGAGACAAGGTGTTTAGAGTGGTTCCAACCTTAGCAAATACTAAGGCAGTCAATCCACAACCCGGTTGCTTACCCAATCGGGATTTTGAAAGTATTAAATTTTATTACCTCACAAGGATATTACATAAAATTACAATACTTTCTACACCCTTTGGACAACCTTCACCTTAAAGTAGTCTCACCAACCTTGAAGCAGCCTTCCTTGAAGTAACTTCAAGCTCCCCCTTGAAGTAGCCTTCCTCTTGAAGTAGCTTCCCATTGAGACAACCTTGTAGAAGTAGTCCAAAGATATCCTTCTTCACCAAGAAGATCAAACTCTCTCCAATCCGCAGCCTCCAACCCTAGGAGTAGCAAGGAGAGTACAAGCAATAAGAAAGAACAAGAAGGGAAATGGAAATTATAATTTACCACTTGAAGCACAAGGCTTGATTTCCTATATCAAGCGTATTGATCTCCTAACCAATGAGTATGGAAGTGTAGGTTTAGTGGATAGGAGATGCTAGCCTATAGGACATGAATTTGGAGCAAAGGAAATGAGTAGCAAGTACTAGTGCTGGTCAATTGCTCAAAACAGATTGCCAATTGCCGGTATGAAGGCTCAAGTATTGCACAAGTGTATTTTGGGTGTCCTATTTATAGGAATGGCCTATGGATGCTTAAGGATGTTCTAGACACTTTCTAGGGGGTTCTTAGTGCTTAACTAGCTGTTAGGTAACCATTAGTTGCTTTAACAATGGCTAGTTAATTAACTCTGAAAAGTGCAGACATAACTCATCTCGGTCGAAGAATTGTCGAGTGAGAGTCCTTCTCGGTCGAGGACTTGTCGACCGAGGGTCTGTCTGGGACAAGTGTATATAACGTTCTACTCCAACTCCCTACTACCTTGTGTGTTGTGTCTAACGGCTACCTGGGTCTTTCTCGGTCGAAGAGTTTGTCGACCGAGAGTGTCTCGGTCGAGAATTTTGTCGACTGAGATTAACCCTGTTTCAATGTTTTTAAACCAAGTAATAAGTGTGTGTATGAGTGTGTAGATGTGACACTATTTTAGGGGATGACCTATCTAAGTGTTGTGATTGGCTAGGGAAGATCTAATGCTTGATTTACATGATGTCTAAGTACTTGTTCATTATATATTTGTACAAGTTTTTACATTTTATTACATTCAAAATTTAAAGCAATTTGAGCATATAGATCTTCCAAGTATTTGTCATCCTCCTTATTCCTACAACACTCAAGTAGCACGTTAGATCCACAAGAATGAAATGTTTGTCAACAGCCCTAGCCGCCGATGTGCATCAAACGGGAGTGTTCCCCCTCTTCTCCAGGGTCCGACGACCAGCAAGGATGACACTCTCACCTCCGACGCTCCTCCCTGCACATGGAGCACCTCCCGGTCACAGCCAACGTGGCTAGTTTCTTGCTCTCTAGGCCATGAACTTGCGGTCGACGCTACAACTTGACTACTGTTGTTGCGCAAGCTCTAGGACACGACCACGATGGCCAAGTTGTTCCCTGGCACCATGACACATCATGACTCCACCGCAACCTTTCATTGGCACCTTCTAGATTCATGCTCATAGTGCTACTCATGGTTAGGGTTTGAAGACAAAACAAGGATGAAGAAGAGAGAACGATGTACATAATCCTCTTAGATTCGGCCAAGGCTGCTACCCCTTATATAGGGGAGGGTATCCATGCCCCATACTGCTTGCCCACGAAGCAACTAAGTCCTTTACCAACTTGGAACCATATTCCTTCATGAAGAAGAAATCTTCTCTCTCTAAAAAGAAACTATTTGATATTCTTTACTCCTTAGATATTAGAATTTCGAAAATCACCTCTTTTATTTTCTTAGTACTTGCCCTTTAATCCATTGACACGAAATTAGATTTTCCTTTAGTAGAAAATACCACCTCTTTAACAAAACCACAAAATTCCTTAATAATGTATCACATTATCCTCTTATTTTGCATTATTGGTATTTTCTCTTTCTTTCTTCTCCATTGTGGCTCCTTGGACCCCAAGAAACTCTAACATTACGAAATTTCTTTTGAAGGATACTTATTATCCTTCTAGATGCATCTATATTCATTATTTATCATTATCTTGTAGATTTCTTATTAAAATATCTCTTTTTGAGGATTTCTCTTTATATTTCGTTTTATTTTCCTCATTGGCATTCCATTGAACATTAGGAATCCTTTGGATATGAAAATCCACCAAGGGTAACTCAATTATACCTCTTTTCACTTATTTCCCACATTTTATCATTGTTTTCAATTTCTTTCTTAATAAAGAAATATTTATTTGATCTTTTCTTTTCTTTTTGCATTATCTGTGCAACTTTGGACTCCTCAAAACCCAAGGAACCCAAGAGGCACAAAATCCACCTTTGGATTACATACTTTTGCCTTCTAGAGGTTTCTACATCTTCCTTTTCTCCATTTCTTATTAATAATAGAGTTTCTTTTAACTTTTCCTTATAATTGGGCCCAATAGCCAATAAATCCCACAAAACAACCAACAAGGCTATTGTAAACGAAACTCATTTATTTCAAAACAAATTATATCATTATTTATTCCAATATCTTTAATATGAGAAATTACATTTCTCACCAAATGAACCCAAAAGTTGTGGTTGTGACATCTCCTTATTTATATCTCCTCTAAATGATACATTGAGGAATTAGGGACACTATAGAGGTGGTATTTTTCATATCAACCCTACATTTTGGGTAAATTACAACTTGTACCAAAATTGGTGCACAAGGTACTAGCATTATTCAAACAAGCTCCAACTTGGAACTTAGGCTTTCCACAAGCCACCCCTTAGCATAATTATCTCTCTTATGATGATAAAGAACTTAAAGCACGTTCAACATGTGACATTTTACAATATAAACACTCATCTTGGGTAAATTGCACTTTGGTCAAAAACAAAGGAACATTGCTCAAACAACATTCAATCAGGGCCAAACTTGAAACATAAGTGTGTCACATGATAAAAAAACACCTTAGAGGATTATATTAAAGTTCTAAGCAACTTACTTAGACAAAACAAACGGGGTTAACTCATAACCCAGGTTAGGGTCATTACAAGTTATAAACCCTAACAAAGATTTCGTCCCCGAAATCCCAGGTAAAGGGAGACATATATTATTCATTTATTACATCTTCAAGCCTTCACACATTTCCTTGATGTTATGGGGATACTATAGAACTTTGACCAGCACAAAGTTCTTCCATTAAAGATCATCATATGATCTGTCACACATGACACATACTCATCTGTCCTTTCCATTACTGACTGTAGAGTCAACTCTATGTTAGGTAACACTTTTCTTAGTCAGAGAAGCATTATACATACCTTATTTAGCTCAGGTGTCACACCTCACTGATCTATCACCTTCTCAGCTTACAATTTTATGTGATAAGATTCTTGATCTAGGGAGTTTGTTGTACCCCTC
The DNA here is from genome assembly GCA_963693085.1 of Alisma plantago-aquatica. Lineage (NCBI taxonomy): Eukaryota > Viridiplantae > Streptophyta > Magnoliopsida > Alismatales > Alismataceae > Alisma > Alisma plantago-aquatica. Next base: position 578,238,620 of record OY856409.1, on the reverse strand, counting down.
TCATACATTAGCATGTCTCTTCCATAGAAAGACTAGGGATACATACTGTCACCCACTTGAGATTACAAGTCCTAGCATGCTTCGACTGTGCTATTCTGATCTGTTGTCTCAATAGTGGACTTACTTATGACTTGTACCAACTATCTTGCTAGTTGTACATTCTGTTGTCATAATGAGAGGCCACTTATCAAAGGAAAACTATCTCAGAGGTAACTCTAGATGTTATATGTATAAGCCGCCTCAACAGATCTGGATAGGGATTATAAACCTTTTTTCAACTACCTATAGCCGATGTACAACTTTCCTAGATCTTTCTTGCTTGCAAACTTGATAGGGGTATTCTAAAGGATTATACTTAGCTTGATAAACTTTTCCGAAGATGATCTTACAACTATTTTTTCAACTCATACATCCTTGCTAATGTCTTGTTTATGGAGAGCATAAACCCCTAACATATGACATCCAAACTATAGGTACATAACTAGACTGATCCCGAAGTCGGCCCTTCTAAGTAGCCAAACATTAATTATCTTATTAGGAGTCATGTTCTCACTTTCCCATACCACCTCACACTTCTTGGATACTAGAATTTCCTTACCTTGGTATCTGTCTCATGTGTCAAAATCACATCACATCCCCACCATTTCCATTTTCTGTTGTTATTACAAAAACCGAACATACAAAAGGATCTTTCTTTCATCTTGGGACATTACTAATTACACATATCTTTATCTTGGAACCAAAGTCCAAGACGAACTAATACTTTTGCAAGTATCCAACAATAGAACACTTATAACTAATGAACATGATCAAGTGTCATAAGACTCACTTGATTGCCATGTCCCTGAAAGGAAAGAACACAAAGAAACATATTCCTCTTATCACCCCATCATCACCCAGGGTTGTTTATCAAAGAGAAGAGATTATCATCTCCTTTGATTATTGCATGAACTTTCAACTGTTCATGAGTCATTTTCTCTTGTTTCATCCTAGGTTCCTTGCCATCAACATAGGAATTATAAGGATGATTACATTTCATCACTCTGTTCTTTGTTATTGTCTAACATGTTCATGAACATTTTATGATTTTATCACATTTCTCATTTTCATATTATGGAATAGATCATTATCCTTCACATTCTTTATTTGAACAAGGATCATATTCCTTGTTCCCTTTCACTTATTATGAGAATTGTACTTTGTACTTTCTCACACTCACAGGTTGATCTGAGATAATCTCATATTCCATTTTATTGTACTTAGGATGTGATAGAAACATTCGTGCCATATTTTCAATTTCATTATGCTCTTTAGATTGTCTCAAAATGATTACTTTATCAGAGTAATCAGAAAGATAGAAATATAAGAGTTCCATGCTTACCCTACCTTCAATAGTTGAATACCTGGCAAGGGTATGCAAGTACTAAGATTAGGTAGTATGCACCTTGTTTTACATTGTATACTTTATTTTTCATATCATCCAAGTCACACGACTTAATATCCCTAGATTTCTCCAGGCATCTCATTTACATCTCTGCCTCTTTTATATGGACAAAAGCAATTATAAACCATTTAAATGAATATTGGACATAATATAAATTCTAGTCTCATCATTTCTTCCCCATGTTCCCATAGGACAACTAAAGGGAAGTCAAAAATAGCAATCCTTCTTATGATTATCAGATAAAATCAATAGAAGACATATCATAATGAAAAATCTCTATCTGACTGTCACCCCTTACGGTCATCTACCACTTCAGGTGGACTCAAAATAGAGTCTAGCTATTTCATGTTGTTGCTTTTTCCTTTTTACACTATTAGTCTGTAACTTTTGTAAGCCCTACCAAGTCTGCCTCAGTTGTTGGGTCATTTCCTCCTTTCTTTTTGAACAAAAGGGTTTAGTATGCCCAACATGTCCATATCTATAACATGTCTTGTCCTCGTACCATGGTCTTATCGGTCTTATTACTGATGTAGAAGCTAAGTTAGGAGTTCTTATAAGTGGAAAGTTAGGACTTTTGCCTTTACTTAGTGACTACTACCCTGGTGCACTAGGCATTTATTTCACTGGTGGCACCAAAAACTTTGGCTTTTTAGAACAACTAGGAAAATGTCTCTAGAATTGTAAAGACCTTTCCTTAATTCTTAGCTTATTGCCCCTCCTTGGGCATTGCCTTCACAAATGTACTATCTATCTATACTTATGGTAGAGTCTTTTTTTTCCATATGTTAATCCTTCCCACATTTTCCACTGTTCCAACATGACTATGTCATTTAGGACCCTTTCAGAACCCAAAGTTTCTGCATTGAGGACTGGTAACCTAGGTGGTAATGCTAGTATCTACTCTACTATATGCATCACTGTTGTCCTAACCTGCCCAAAAAAAGCATAAAAAGTAGGATTCTCTATCCTGATTGGGTCAAGATGGGATTTCTCAGGCACTTGTTCTTCTCTTGCCTGATCCCTTGCACCCTCTCCTGGTGCAACAACATTGCTCTTAGCAATGTGTTCCTCATGTTCTCCAGTAATTTTTAAACTTCACCCTTTCGTCTGCATAAGCAGAATTCACTATTGGGTATACTGGAGGACACTAGAACAAACTCAACACCTTAGTCCTATGTCTCTGTAGACTTAGCGAACCTTAAGCTCTGATACCAAAACTTTGTGACGACCTGACATCAAATCAAGCCATCGCCAGTAAATAATTGTGAAATAACCATAATCAGTGGATTAACAAAATCACCAAATATTAAAACCATTTTGCAAAGAGATCCTCTTCCAAGAAACTCTTAACGAAAGAACCAAAACTTTAGATACATCATGGTTCACATTGTACATACATTGTACCATCTCATCTTGAGGATAACGTATAGTACTTGCTTTGTCAAAACATATACTGAAGCAACATAAAACCTCGAGGCATACAAGACAAAATCTCATTGTTTATAAAACCTTTACATACTGATTCCAAGGACCTGAGAGTGTAGAGACGACACATAGGACTTCTATCTAAAAGACACGACAGACAGTACACTCAACCTGAGCTATTAATGTTGTCCCTATTGTTGGTGTTCTCCCTTTGCAGTATGGTCTCTAGCCCCTCGTGTACATCCACCTAAAAAAATGTGGATCCCACGGGGTGAGACAATTGTCCCAGCGAGAGATATTGCCAACAATATTATTATCACAAGTAAACAGTATGAAACTGATCAGAGGTTCTTTTATATTAACAAGTAAGATTAATCATTATTAGAAGCAGAACAGAGTAATCTCTTCTCTTAAAGTAATGTAGCTATCTATGATATATCAATAAATCATCTGTTCACTTTACAAGGAATATAAAGAAACATGTGTAACATTTATCCAATTAAGATGTATAAACTAAGTGTACATCAACCAATGCCTTCCGTATTCGATCCTTAAGAAAATACGCTACATGGCTGATTACATATTTACAATCACACTTATGCCCTGAGGAGATGAGGTATATCGCTCATCCTCCAACCGACCACATCTACGTAAAGCATCGGTACCATACAAGGTCAATTGAAGAGCCGACTACCAAGACCTCATCTGTCTCAGTCAGTACGAGACTACTCGTAGGACATCTCATGTCAATTGCAATTAGCTTACCAGGGCATACTAGTATCTTCTCTATAGAGCTACAACTGCAACATGCACTTATTGGATCCTAGACGGGTGATTGGATGCTCTAGAGGGGGTGAATAGAGATGAATGCACTAAAATAAAATTCATTAGACCTTCAAGATATATCACAAGATAAGGTTTCTAAATACAAAGTTTGAGTGCAACTAAAACATGCATAGAAAGGGAGAGAGAGATTGAACATATACCAATTGAAAATATATTTAGAGTGGTTCTACACTTCAAACTAGAAGTGAGTTAGTCCACTACCTAAAGAGGTCAACCTCTAGGATTTCTTAACCATTGCACTCTTATATTCATTCATAAGACTTACAATACATTACCACCAAAGGACTTACCTATCCAATACAAAGAGTCTTCAACCTTACCAAGGAATTACCCACTTTGCAATGAGTCGACGACCTTCACCAAGGACTTACCTACTCTTGTACAAGTCTTCACCCTTGCTGGGATTACCCACTCTTCTTGGATATTCAACCTTTGACTTCACCTTCACTCGGAGAAGCTTCCACCAAGGACTTACCCACTTGAGCAAGGAGTCTTCTTCCTTCACCAAGGTCTTACCCACTCTTGCTAAGTCTTCAACCTTGATCTTCACCAAGGGACTCCTTCCCTTGTTCTTATTCACCTCTCTTATCCAAGAGAGAGAACCTTCATCTTCATGGTTGAAATGAGAGATAGAGAGGTGGTGGAAGTGAGAGCCTCACAAGATATACATGTAGAACTAGCTCTCTTATAGATTTACTACTCATTCTAATGAATGTAGCAAGTGATTAAGCTTAGAGAGAGAGGAGGCTATAGGAAGCACTCAACTATAGAATAGGAATCTCACATAGAGTTTTGCATTGAATGCTCAACCTTGTAATGAAGCCCAAGGGGTCCTATTTATATCTTGGGATGCCCCTTAGACTTTGTGAGCACTTAAGAATGAAAACTAGCAATTTTGTGGCTTGCAACAGATATATTTTCACATGTTGCAACTCCACAACGTCTAGAAACACTTTTTTGCACTTTTCTATACAGTGCAATCGGTCGAGTTTCTATAAAGGTAACTCGACCGATCCCACTAAAAGACAAGACCAATTTAGGCCATCGGTCGAGTTTGTCCTGGGGTAACTCGATCGATTCACTTAAATCAATTTTGGTCAATTGAGGGGTCGGTCGAGTTATGTGAAGTGTTAACTCAACCGATCAAAAGTCATTTTCAAGATCCAATCATGATCGATCGAGTTTGCAACTCGACCAATGAACAACCTGATGTGAACCTTGGAAAATGGCTTTTGAGTTCTTAAACATTTGATCTAAGTGCTCCTAGTTTTTTATAAGCTTAATTACAAGTCACACAATCATTACAAGTGATCTACAACATGATTCTAATGGATTTACATCATATTACGAAAACATGCACTTATATTGACTTTGACTTGTCTTTTCTCCAATTTGATATGTGCAAGTTAGGGCATTTGGAGTGTGTCTATACCTAATCTAAAATCATTCAAGTAGAGACATTAGATACAATTAATTGGAATGATTTAGTCATCATCAAAACAAGGGTTTAGTCAATTTAGACCTTGAGTCAACAGTCTCCCCCTTTTTGAAGATGACAAACCATTCCATAAATATATTGTAAGCATTTAAGTAAAGTCATACCTTTGGAGAAACCTAGGGGTTTCAATAGAATTGAGTTCATATGCCCCCCCTCAATTGATGCTAGTGGAGTTCTCATACTCCCCCTCAATTGATGCTATCTCTCCTACATGGTTAACTTTCATAACATTTATAGAATACTATATCTTCTACTCATATATGTTCTACACATATATGTCTTCTCCCATTTACCTTGTCCCCTTTACATGGACATGCTTCTCCTCTTCATGTAAGACATGCCTTCTCCCTATTTTTTCAAAAGAAGACATACCTTTCTCTCCCTTTGTCATTTCAAAATGTGGGGATATGAAGAAATAAGAAACACCACTTGTTAAGAGAGAGGAGATAACAAAAAGTTAACTAAGGAGAGTAGAAGAGCATAGATAGGGGCTTGTCCAAGCATAGAATAAAAGAAGGTTAAAGCATGCACTTGAACAACCCAAAAATGCAAGATAAAGAGCTGCAGAAAAACAATAAATCACAATTTTGACCCTCAAGATGACAAAATTTGCCCAAAAAGTGTTAGGGCTCATGGCATAGTGATGAGCCTTTCTTAGAAGGTAGTTTTTGCATAAAAAACACTAGTGTCGCACCAAAAACTGAAACTAGAGTAAAAGGTGCATGAAATCCAAAAATCCTCCAATTTCTACATACAATGTAACTCTATGTACCCTACATCACAATGTGATGCAAGCAACTCAAGATTTTAGATATGCAATTCAAGGAGCAAGCTTGAGAAAGTATGAAACAATATACAAGCATAGCATATAATAGAATACCACTAGATGAGCAAAGATACTAATTATAAACAAGGCTAGAACTACATGTATGTGAACTACTAGTAGATGTTATCATAAGTTAGGACTACAAGTAGATCATAGCAAGAGATACCAAAAGATACACAATATAAATCAAGTTATGAGTATATGTAGAGATATATAAGAGATATGCAATTTTAGAAACAAGTAAGGATACAACTAACTAACAAATATTTATCATTACCACAGGATGATTACCACTAAGAACCTCAAGGTTGTATCAAAACAAGATATACATCTAGATAGATGTAGCAAGTTTGGGCACAACGTAAGTAATTTAAGACACAACCAAAAGATCCAAAGATATCATCATCAAAACCTACAAAACAACTCAAGGCAAGTAATTGCAAGATATAGATATACCAATTTAGAGCAATTAGCAAGATAAAGTTGTAAGAAAGATAGGAAATTTAGAACATGGCAATATGCATATATAAAGGTACCAAAAGGGAGTGCCAAAGAATATAGCTATTGGTTGAGAAAATCTAGTTGAGAGGGAAATTATCATTCAATAATCCAAATGTATATTCTGCGCACAGTGTTGTCGGTCGAGTTCTGTGTATTGACAACTCGATCGATGACATATGTTGGAAAAACCATTGGTGCCTATCGATCGCGTTTCAAATAAGACAAACCAGACTGAAAAAGTTGTTGTCAAAAGGCACATACATTTCATAAAAAACATATTTAAAGGCATGCTAAAAATAAAAACCATATCCAAACATGTGTAAGCAAGTTAGTAATGTACTATAAAAGCATTTGAAACAATTTTTGAGCATGTGTGTGAAGAGAAACACAAAATATCATTTTTGACTCAAAAACCATATGTATAGTGCACACTATCTTGACAAAAACAAGTTAGGATTGGTTATAAGCAAGAAAAACATTACCTTTGTGCTTACCATTCCTTTTTCCACTTGTTGTCACCTTCTACACATCTCACTTTTCTTCTTTCATGTGGATTGAGAAGTCAATTTGCAATTCGATACCTCAAGTCAATCCATGTGCAAGTACCTATAAGAACAAGGATGAAATGGTCCCCAATCATATTTTTGGGTCTGGAGGGGTTAGCTTAGCAACCCAAGTCCTATTGCTCTTGGGTGCTTTCCTAAATGGGCAACAAGTAGAATAATGACCAAAATCATTGCAATAGTTGCATGTGTCCATAGTCTTGGAACTAGAGGATTCTCCATGGAATATTGGAGGTCATTTACCTTTTTTGTTCCTTTGACTACTATCATGTCCTAAACCATGTCTACCAATTTGTTTAGTAGTATGGTGTAGGACATCATTAAGATTCCTTTTACCATCTAATAATCTTTGCAAAGAAGATCTCAAACTATCATTATCATGCATAAGTGAAGTAATAGTAGAAGACAAATGATTGATATTATCTCTAGCATGCAAAAGATCATTTTCAAATCAAAGAGCTTTAATTAAATAAGAATATCTATCAATATGAAGAGCATCAACATTATTCTCTCTACTAGTAGAACTAGAACAAGATTCAAGCACATTGATTTTAGCAAGCAAGGAAGCATTTTCTGTTTCAAGCAAAACAATTTTAGAAAGATAAACACCATTTTCAGATTCTAATCCTTGCAAAGCAAAATCTTTTTCCTTGTTTTCAGATTTAAGAACATCAATATCATGCATGAGAGAATCAACAATTAAAGTATGCTCTTTGTTTGAACTAGGCATAAGAGGTGGAGCTTCTAGAAATTTAATCTTATCAAGCAAACTAGCATTTTCAAGTTTAAGAGAGTCTACTTGCCTAAGACAAGCATTTTTGTCATCAAGAAAGCAAGAATTAGCATTTTTAAGATCATCTAATTCTATATGCATATTATCAACAATTCTAGAAAGCTTTTTCCTTATATTTTTAGAACACTTAAGAGAAGCATGAGTAGCATTAATGATAGCAATTAAAGGTTCTTTATCTAAAGAGTTTAGATTTACCTCATTTGAGTCTCTTTTTGTAGAAGCCATAAGAGAAAAATGGCATTCTCCTTCAACACTAGAGCTTGATCTTGATCCTCCACTTGAATCTTCACTTGAGCTTGAGTTGGAGGAGTCACTTAAGCTTGAGTGTCATTTCTCCTTCTTCTTGTACTTATCTTCTCTTTCCATGTGATGACGGCTCTTCTTGCCTTGTAAACAATCTATCTTTAAGTGACCCTTCTTTCCACACTTGAGGCACCGAATGGAGGAGGAATTCATGCCTTTGTAGAATTGACCCTTGGAGTACATGACATCTTCTTCAACATGAGAGGATGGAGAGGCTTGTCCCATAATAGCTTCAATTTGAGCCTTCATTTCAGCCTTCTTCATTCTCTTGAGCTCTTTCTCCTCTTGTCTTTCAAGTTCTTCTCTTTTGTCAAGTGTGACTTCATGTGTTTGTAAATTTCCAATGAGCTCTTCAATAGGAATATCATTAAGAGACCTTACTTCTTCAATGGAAGTCACCTTGGATTCCCATCTCTTGGGGAGATTCTAAGGATCTGAGAGTTCATCTCTCCTCTACTCAGAGGATGTCCTAGAATACCAAGACCATTCACAATGGTGTTGAGCCTTGAGTACATGTTGGCTATCTTCTCCTCCTTTCCCATATTGAAGTTCTCAAGCAGCCCTTTGAGCATGTAGACTTTGCTTTCCTTCACTTGAGTTATCCCCTCATAAGTGATGCATAGCTTTCTCCAAACCTCATAGGTTGTTTCAGATGTAGAAATCTGATTGAACTCAGTGGGGGTCATGGAGGCAAAGAGATTGTGTATGGATCTAGAATTCAAGGTTGTTTTCTTCATTGTACAATCATCCCATTCTACAATCTTTTTCTTTGGTAGCTTGTATGGGATGTTCACCATTTTACACATCTCAAGACTTGATCCTTGGATGTAGAATTAAAGCCTTCTTCTCCAATATAGGAAATTGGTCTTATTAAAGATTGAAAGGTTGATCAAGTATCTCCCTCCATGGTAGTCACCCATCTTCTCCTACTTGTTGAAGTATGCTTGGAGAAGCCCACTCTAATACCAATTGTTGGATCCTAGATGGGTGATTGGATGCTCTAGAGGGGGGGGGTGAATAGAGTTGAATGCACTTAAACAAAATTCATTAGACCTTCAAGATATATCACAAGATAAGGTTTCTAAATAGGAAGTTTGAGTGCAACTAAAACATAAATAGCAAGGAAGAGAGAGATTCAACATATACCAATTGATAAGCTATTTAGAGTGGTTCCACACTTCAAACTAGAAGTGAGTCAGTTCGCTACCTAGAGAGGTCAACCTCTAGGATTTCTTAACCATTACACTCTTATATTCATTCATAAGACTTACAATACATGACCACCAAAGGACTTACCTATCAAATACAAAGAGTCTTCAACCTTACCAAGAACTTACCTACTTTGCAATGAGTCTTCAGCCTTCACCAAGGACTTACCTACTCTTGCACAAGTCTTCATCCTTGTAGGGATTACCCACACTTCTTAGATCTTCAGTCTTTGACTTCACCTTCACTCAGAGAAGCTTCCACCAAGGACTTACCCACTTGAGCAAGGAGTCTTTTTCCTTCACCAAGGTCTTACCGACTCTTGCTCCAAGTCTTCAGCCTTGATCTTCACCAAGGGACTCCTTCCCTTGTTCTTCTTCACCTCTCTTAGCCAAGAGAGAGAACCTTCATCTTCATGGTTGAAATGAGAGATAGAGAGGTGGTGGAAGTGAGAGCCTCACAAGATATACATGTAGGACTAGCTCTCTTACACATTTCCTACTCACTCTAATGAATGTAGCAAGTGATTAAGCTTAGAGAGAGAGAGAGGAGGATATAGGAAGCACTCAACTATAGAATAGGAATCTCACATAGAGTTTTGCATTGAATTCTCAACCTTAGAATGAAGCCCAAGGGGTCCTATTCATAGTTGGGGATGCCCCTTAGCCTTTGGGAACACTTAAGAACAAAAACTAGTCATTTTGTGGCTTGCAACAAATATATTTTCACTTGTTGCAACTCTACAATGGCTAGAAATATTTTTCTGCACTTTTCTGTACAGTGCAATCGATCGAGTTTCTATAAAGGTAACTCGACCGATCCCACTAAAAGATAAGACCGAGTTCAGCCATCGGTTGAGTTTTTCCTGGGGTAACTCGACCGATTCACTTAAATCAATTTTGGTCAGTAGAGGGATCGGTTGAGTTCTATGAAGTGTAAACTCGACCAATCAAAAGTCATTTTCAAGATCCAATCAGGATCAGTCGAGTTTACAACTCGACCGATGAACAACCTGATGTGAATTTTGGAAAATGGCTTTTGAGTGCTTGAACATTCGATCTAAGTGCTCCTGGTTTTTTCAAAGCTTAATTAAAAGTCATACAATCATTACAAGTGATTTACAACATGATTCTAATGGATTTACATCATATTACAAAAATGTGCACTTGTATTGACTTTGACTTGTCTTTTCTCCAATTTGATATGTGCAAGTTAGGGCATTTGGAGTGTGTCTATACCTAATCTAAAATCACTCAAGTAGAGACATTAGACACAACTAATTGGAATGGTTTAATCATCATTAAAACAATGGTTTAGTCAATTTATACCTTGAGTCAACACTCTCTTCAATGAGATTTCAGTTATCCATCCCCGGATTATGAAATTATTGAGTCATGGAATATAGACATACTCTGAGCCACATGCCAGTTCACCATGCTCATTACCGAGTCTATGACTATGGTCTCACTCGAGATGAGAGGTGTTTGCTTACCTCCATATAGTCCATGAGGTGTGTGTGAGTCAAGTTGACCACATACATATATGTTACACAAGAGTAGGGTTTTTGCATATTGGGTTAGAGGTGCTTCAACCTCATATCAATTTGTGCCATGATGATGTCATCATCATCAAGCTCTAGAATATCATCCCTTACTATTCTAGTTCATGGACAAGAGTCCCCTGAAACTATTAGAATTCATAGAATCATCAAAATTTTAAGAAAATGTGAAATTTAAAGTAGATCAACAAGTATAGCAAGATTGAAGGTGAATAATAACATAATTGGGTTCAAGTTATATAACCCACCTCAAGAACAACTTCAAAGCTCCAAGATCCAAAGATTCACATTCCTAAGGTTGAAGATGAGCTTCACAAATCCTCTATAGGAAAAGAATCACTATGGATAAGCATTTGGTGAAGAAGATAAGAAAGAAAGATCTCAACCCTAGATCCATGCTTTAATCTAAGGTTGAAGATGATCATGGTATCACCTTAGGGTTAATACTTGAGCTCCTTTTCTCCTTAGAACCATGTATGATACCTCACCACTCATGCACAATATCCCCTCACTTGTGGCCAATATCCCTTCACTTGTGGCCTATATCACTTCACTATGGCCGATATCACTTTGCTAAGGCCGACATCACTTTGCTAGGCCGATATCACTTTTCTATGGCCAATACCAAAGCTCTATGCATGATAACCTTCACCTATGCAAGTTAAAAAGACTCTAGGCACGATATCTAAGAGAAAGAGGGTGCTAAGATTCAAAAAATTTCACTAATAGGTGAAAGGAGTGGTATATATAGTTGAGGTTCATGAAAAAGAGTGTATATGAGGTGTCATCATTTTAAGCTACTAGGTGCCACATGTCCATGCATGGTTGACATGTGTACATGCATGCACTCACATTTATCTTGACATGCAAAACACTTGAGGATAATCTAGACACGATATTTTTGCCATCACTTATCTTGTTGGATAAGATTCTCAACTCAATCACCACTTTATTCACAACTTGATACAACTTTTTCAAGGAAGTTGTAAACCAATAAATCTCACATACTTGAGGTGTTTTTCCCAACATGGCCTTTTCCAAGAGTCCATAAATCGATATTGTATCCCCTCTATGGCTCCTTGGCCGATAGACACTCCCATATCAAGTCTACAACTCAAGTTAGGGTTTCATATTCAACCCTTTCTTGGTCTTTTCATTACTAAGAGTACTATCACTCAAATATGAATCAAACATGGTGTCTCCTTCTTTATATCTCCTCTGAAGGATACATAGAGGAAGTAGGAACACTCTAGAGGTGGTATTTTGCATCTCAACCCTACAGTTTAGCTAAATTACAACTTGTACCAAAATTGGTGCACAAGGTACTAACATTATTCAAACAAGCTCCAACTTGGAACTTAGGCTTTCCACAAGACACCCCTTAGCATAATGATCTCTCTTATGATGCTAAAGCACTTAAGGCACGATCAAAATGTGACATTTTTCAATATAACCCTTCATCTTGGGTAAATTGCACTTTGGTCCAAAACAAAGGAACATTGCTTTTCAATCAGGGCCAAACTTGAAACATAAGTGTGACAAATGATAACAAAACACCTTAGAGGATTATATTACAGTTCTAAGAAACTTACTTAGCCAAAACAAATAGGGTTAATTCATAACCCAGGTAAGGGCCATTACAGTATACGTTATACTTAAGCTAAATATCATATATTGACTCCACACACATGGCCATGCATTTCTGAGTATCACTTATCAAGTATCCAGGATATCAAACTCCTGTAGGAGGGACAAATTCTATCTACATCACTCACAATATTCCCCATATGTCATAATGTATCTATGCATCACCTTTATGGTAACCCTTATTTAAGGTCACGTTGGATGATATCAAAGTACATCAAACAACATGTGAAGAGTATAGTGATTTTAGGTATAAGAACCACATCACCATCATCACTATGAGAACTGATTCTTTCTACCATTCCATGGTATCCATGTACCACTCTCAAGGTGGGTCTATCTGATAAATTATTTTCTAACAAATACCTATGTGTTTGGTTTGATATAACATATCATGACAAATGAGATCCTCTCATCAACCAACACAAGCTCTAGTTTTTTGTGTTATTGTTGTCTATCAGCTTCCACAATAACATCCAACTAGGGACATAACAGGAATGTATATACTCTTAACATCTATATGATATCATTGTTCAGGTCATCAACCTAAAGAAGTGCGTCATTGAGTAACATCATTCTTTAGAATTTGTTATGTAACATCATTTTCTCATCATTGAAAAAAACATAATAGATCGAAGATTGCCTTTATTATTAATCAAATCATTTACAAGATATGCCACTATAGTCATCATATGATTGTCTCTCTGGGCATACATACCAATACACTCACATTCCTAGTCGGGTCTTTACCATCTTTAAAGTATGGATGTCATTCCCCATCAATAGTATGCCATACAAATACAATACGAGGAACACAATCATGCTCCCACTGACCTTCTTGTAAGCACATGGTTCATCTTCATTTTGACTAGAGTCAAACTCTTTGACTGTTTTGTCAAATTGAAGATTCCATCTCCGAGTTGCTTGCTTCAATCCTTATATTAGCCTTTGTATCTTATCGACTTTATTTTCATCCTTTGAATTTATAAAACCCTAGGGTTGTGTCATGTACACATCCTCAAGAAGATTATCATTATGCCTTGAAAAGTTCAAGGATTTCATGAATGAAGTACATAAACAACTTGGCAAAGGTATTAAGGAGCTCTGCTCCAATTGAGGTGGAGAATACTTAAGACAAGAGTTTGAAGACCTTCTAAGAAATCATGGTTTCATATGACAATGGACTCCACTTAGAACACCACAACATAATGGTGTATTAGAAAAAAGGAACCACACACTGCTTGATATTATGGGATCAATGATGAATTTTTTTGATCTTCCGACTTCACTCTAGGGTTATGCTATAGAAACTACAATGTTTACCACTAAATGGTGTACCATCTAAATCAGTTCAAAAGATACCAAATGAGATATGGTATGGGAAGCATCCCAATGTATATTTTACGAATATTTGGGGTTGTGAAGATTATAGAAATAAGTTTCCTGAAAAGCTTGGACCCAAATGGGATAAATTTTAGTTTTTTGGATATCCTAAGGAAACCAAAGGATACTACTTTTATACTCCATCTGACAGCAAAGTATTTGTTTCCAGGAATGCTGTATTCCTAGTAAAGGAATTCATTTCCAAAGGAATTAGTAGGAGGAAAGTAGAACTCGAAGAGGTTCGTGGTCAATAAGAAAATAATGAACCTATAAAGGTATAAGAGAAACATAGAGAATCAAAAATCATTTTGGAATCTCAAATTCCTCATGTAACACAGTAACCTCACAGATCTAATAGGATATGCCTTGAGCCAGATAGATTTGATTATATTGTGACTCAACAACGTAACTAGTTGGTCATTGATAATGAGCCCACAACCTACCTAGAAGTTTTAAGGGACCAAAATCTAAGAATTGGCTTGAGGCCATCAGATCTGATATGGAATCCATGTACAATAACAAGGTATGTACTTTGGTGGATCCACTTGAAGGGGTAAAACTTATAGGGTGCAAGTGTCTCTTAAGGAAAAAAACTGACACAAATGGTAATGTACAAACTTTCAATGGTCGATTGGTTGCAAAGGGTTTTTGACAAGTTCAAGGTGTTGACAACGATGAAAGATTTTCTCCAGTTTCCATAACTAAGTCCATCAAAATCATGCTTGCCATTGCAGCCTATTATGACTATCAGATTTGGCAAATCGATGTTAAAACCACATTCTTCTGACTTATTTTTAATCAAGTAAACATAACCATACCTATTGAAACCATCAGTGAAGGTAATGAAGTATTGATAACCACCTCTAGCATTTTGTGATGCCCTGACATGCCATAGCCGACATTACTCAAAACCAAATGGGAACTTAAAACTAAACATGCAGATTACCATAAAACATGGGAAATTAAAATGGATTTCTCAAAACACCATAAGCCAAAAAATGGTTACATATAGGTCCACAAACTTGTCACAAGCATCACATATCAAATCACAAAGTGCTTACATCACTATGCATCATCACTCATGACATCACTTGTTACTTGAGATAACTATTCCACATAGATACATATACCCATGCCATATCATACATTCATGGCTCACATGCCAAAAAAATTCATATCGATAACATGTCCACAAAACACAACGAGAACACCCCCAAAGACTTGATTGTACAGGGACGGCATCTAGGACTTTATCACTAATAGACCAACATCACATCCAACCTTATCAACTACTTCTCTTGATGCTACTCTTCCTCAACTGTATGATCTCTATCTCTTCATGCACAACCACATAAAAGATTTGGAATCCCATGGGGTGAGACCAAATGTTCCAGTGAGAGATATAACTCTCTATCAATGTATATCAAAGCACAAATAACTAAGCATGTAGATAAGGTATCGAGCAGGTTGATAAGATTCAACTAAATGATATGTATCTAACAAATAGAATAGATTAAGAAACTAGGTAGTTATCACTGAGTAGTAGGACAATTAATATTCTAATAAGGAACATGATGACCATGTATATCATCTATCCACTATTTTATACAAAAACTCATCCAATTTTATTCACATTTGTCCCGATGCAAAAATATACTCCACGACTGTATTACATATTTTATTATTACCCTAAGGATTTGAGTCATACCACATAAATCCAACCGACCACGACTAAGTCAAAACTGATGTAATAGAAGGTCAATGGAAGAGTAAAAATCCATGAACTCCCCCACACCTCTTGGTTAGCAAAAGAGAAAACACTATAGAGAAATATTAGTCAACTGCAACAATGACATATAGTCAAGCTCAAGGATTGGCTCACGTATGACCATCCACACATATATAATCATACTTAGCCCACATTGATACAGGTACAATGCTAGAAGAACAGGCTCATGCATGGACGCTCTAAAAGAAGGATTGGCTCACTCACGGCCATCCATAATACAAGGAGAGAAGCTCATGCATGGTTGTGTGACACATCCTATAAGTGTGGACACAAGGAGATTATAATGACCCCGCCTCCCGGTAACCCCCAATTAAGGGAGACCAAGAGGTCAGAGCCATTACCCCAATTAATCAATAAAAATTATCAAATTCTATTAAACTAAACTCAAAATTGGTATAAAATAAAACTTTTCATACCTTTTACCAAAAATAGGGATATCTACTTCTATCTGCATCAAGAGTCCATTCTATCTAATCCTCCTTTATAATTTACTTTTTATTTAATTCCACATGTGCCACTTTGTTGTTTGTCTTTTTCTATCTTGTACCTAAAACGCCGACAAACAAAACATCGGTCAGCATATCGGAATATGTTGGTATGTGGGGACAACCAAAATTTTGCAAATATGTATAACAATCTAATTATCACAATCAAGTTAATTAACAAGCTAATTTACATTTGTCAATATGAAATTCTCCACCGCTTTTGCCCTAACCCTGGCATACCCCCTTTTGGGTTTCTCTTTTGCCATTGACTTAAGGCCACCTTCTCAATCCCGAGCTTGGTGCCTAGGGTCACCCTTCATGGTGCCCTTTAGTCATGCAATATCATATGCCACCTTCTCAATCCCGAGCTTGGTGCCTGGGGTCACCACTCATGGTGCCCATTGGTCTTCCCTCCTAGGCTTGACCTGTTTGCATCATCCATCAGGGTGGCATGTAGGTGCGAGAATAGACACTTAATTATAATTGTGATTACCATAGTGACTTTATAATTTTGCAAGTACGAACATCCAACTGTTTAGGTTGCATTCAGTGTGAGGAAACATTCAAAAAACTCTCGGAAAACTAATGTGATTAACCGTAATTAACCACATACCTATTAGGCTGATTTGAGATAGAATAATCCAATCAATCATGACATCCAATCAAACAAGTACAAGAATCCTAATATCACATCCAATTCCTTTTTATCAAAAACTATCCATATCATATTGCTACTTAAGGTTGCTATTCCTTTTTAGGGTTTCTTCCTCGATTTAGGGTTTACATTGCATTTCGGAATTTACTTCATCTTACTCTTTTAAACCCTAATTTTCTCATCTATCCTTCATGAAAGTTATTAAGATTACCTTTTAACAACACATGTCCTTAATTTCATATTAAAGCACAATTAATCATCAAATAAGTCCATTAAGCCTCTTTTTCATTAAAGCTACCATTTTTATCCTTTTAATCCATAACAAAGTCATTACGCTCATTTATCATCAATTCTTAGTTCATTATGGTCTAATTCACATATGAACGTTATTTATCATTAATTCTACCTCTATCCATTAGAAAAACCTTAATTATCATATTAAGAATATTTATCCACAATTAAGAACTTCTTACTCAAAATAGCTTAAAATCAACATCTCTTAACTTTATTCACGATTTTGAATAATTAAAGCCATTAAGATTCACATTTACCAATATTAGGGTTTTAAGGCCCATTAAAGTATATTCATGCACATGAAACTCTAACTTAAACCAATTACATGCAAAGTTTATCCTTTTTGTTCCTAATGTTCCTTTTCATCATTAACATGTTAATACCAACTTTAATCATCCATTAAACCCTAATAAATATATTAATCATCTCAAAATAGGGTTTCTTAATCTTTAATTCATCAAAGTTGATAACTTATACTAATTTTCGAATTTCAATAGGAATTAGCTTCTATATGCATTTTTATTAGATTCCACTCATTTTTCTGAGAAATTTTCATATTTTATACATTATAATCCGAGCTACAAATAATTAACTATGAATTTTACAAAATCCACTTACTTTGGCCAATAGCAGGCTGCCACGTCATCTCCTCATGCCACGTAGGCACCACTGGTTGAAAACATTTCAAAAAGTCAGATTTGCCCTTGGTTAAGTGAATAATGCTTTAGCCCGCGGAGGGGTAGAACCGTCCAACGACCCAGGGGTCGTCTTCCACCACCAGCCAACCCTAGCGACCGCATCTGCAGCCTTGTGCGGGCTGGCTCTTCCTCCTTAGGCTGTGATTCTCACCAAAAATCCTTGCCCTGCCTCCGCCGTGCCCTCGCGCACGTGGGGCACCACCCATCTCGCACCCATCATGACTGGTTTGGGCTATGCAGATCTACAATCCACGACTAGAGTTGCAGCCATGCGGCCACTGTTGTGCCTGGGTTAGTGCACGGCCATGATGGCAAAGCTCCTTCCTGGTACCACGAAGCATCAAGCTACCACTGCAACTCCCTCTTGCCGCCTCATGGTTACATGTTCTCGTTGTTCCTCTTAGTTAGGGTTTTGGACGGAAACAAAGAAGAGAAAGAGAGAGTTGCGTGGGATTTTATCTTGGGCTTGAACCAAAGACTCTACCCCTTATATAGGGGAGGGTTTTCGCACCCCAAGGTGTGCATCCAAAAATATGTAAGATCTTTTCCCAATAGGAATCCAATTCTTTTATTAGGAAGCAAGCTTTCTCTCTCCTTACTATCCCTTTGATATTTCTTATTTCTTGGATAATTAGGAATTGAAATTCCTCTCACTTATTCTCTTTCTTCTTGCTTTTTAATCCATTCGCACGAATTTCTATTTTCCTTTAATAGAAATTACTTCCTTTTTAACATTACCCGAAAATCATTCATTATGCATCATATTATCTTCTTATTTGACATTATTGGTATTTTCTCTTTCCTCTTTCTTCATTTGGACTCTTTGGACCCCAAGAAACTCCAAGATTTCGAAATTCCTTCATAAGGATACTTATTATCCTTCTAGATGCATCAATATTCATTATTTCACATTATCTTGTTTATTTCTTATTAAAATATCTCTTTTTGAGGATTTCTCTTTTTCTTTCTTTTTATTTTCCTCATTGGCATTCCATTTAACATTAGGAATCCTTTGGATACGAAAATCCATCAAGGATAACTAAATTATACCTCTTTTCACTTACTTTCCACATTTTATCATTGTTTTCAATTTCCTCCGTAATAAAGAAATACTTAATTGATCTTTTCTTTTCTTTTTGCATTATCTTTGCAACTTTGGACTCCTTGGGACCCAAGGAATCCAAGAGGCACGAAATCCAACTTTGGATTATATTCTTTTGCCTTCTAGAGGTTTCCACACCTTTCTTTTCTCTAATTCTCAATTATTCATTTACTAATCAAATTTCCTTGTTATTGGGCCCAATAGCCAATCAAGCCCACAAAACTATCAACAAGGATATTATAAACGAAATCCATTTATTCAAAACAAATTATATCATTATTTGTTTAAATATATTTAATATGAGAAATTACATTTCTCACCAAATGAACCTAAAACTTGGGGTTGTAATAGAGATACTCGACATGCACCCCCGCATATTCAAAAATATGTGCTCCTTATTATAATAGTTTCACCAATACAAAAACTATAACTGACACTGGAAAAGATCTATGGCACATGGCATCTACATGATTATAGTTTCAGTTGATTAATTAAGCCAATTCGATGCTTTTTAGCACCAATCAAGTTATAACGTACAAAGCCAAACAAACTCTACAAAGATAAGGGAACATTGAAACTCCACAAGATATAAAACATATAAGGTGTGAACTAGTCACATCAATACTACAAGATACTTGTAGTATTTCCATTCAGAAAGCCATCACCAATGTCACATCACTATGGGGTGTCAATCCCTCAATCACAGTCACAATCACTAGAGGTTACCACATCACTATAGGCATTAGGCCATCACTAGGTCAAAGGATCCATCACATCAATATGATTTCATCATGTCTCATAGCCATTACCATGTGTCATATGATCAACATCATAGCATACACAAACTATGATATTCAAGTTCAAGTCACTTGTAAAGTTAGGGGCATATAAATAGGAGAGAGAAAACAACATAATAAGGTAACCACTTCAAAAGAGAAAAGCAAACACATCACATGATCCAACATTAGGATTAGGGATCCATACATGGCCGATTAGGGTTTTATAGTTATATTCAACCACCAAACCCTAGGTACACAACTTCCCACTTTTTTCAAGCATATTAGGGTTAAGGAAGATCATTAATTAACCATGCTATAGAATTATGACAACAAAACTAGATATGACTATCATATACATGTGTATGTGTATCATTTTATTATATCATTTATATTTCATGACCACACACCACCCAAGTGTCACGACCTCATGCATCAAAGGGTCGTGACCACCATCCTACCTAGTTTCGCTACCGCGATAGGGCATGGTTTCTCAACAACCACTCTCCATGCACATGACCTAAATAACAACGCATCGAAACCACCATGAAACAGGCATCTCAATCATGATAAAATAGCATTTTGACCGTGACAACCCAAGAACAACACAACATCTCGACCAGTCTGAAGTAGACATCACGACAAAAATAGCACACCCTGGTTAAGACCGAGACAAAACCCACCATGGTCATGACCGAGACAAATCCATGGACATGCATATCGATCAAAGCAACACAAAGCCATGCTATCAAGACTGAGACAAGGAACAACAGGTCGTGACCCAAGCTCACATCTCATACTGGTGTCACGACCACAACAAAACAAGGCGTCGTAACCCAAGGACAAAATAAAGGTGCATATCTTGACTCCACACACACACACAAAGAGGACACATGTCTCAGCCCAAAATATCAAGGGCTCATACATCTCGTCCGTAACAAGGTCAAACAATAAGAAATCAAATGTCACTAAGTTCAAAACTCATGGATTCAAGATCATCAAACCTAAGAATAAGATCCATGAAGATCATCATGCAAATCCACTTTGGAGAGAGAAAGGTGAACCACAACACATGGATGAAAAACATCCAAAGCTCCAAGGAAAGCATGATTGTGGAACTTAAGACACAGTGACTACCAAAGCTCAAGATGCATGCAAAATCATCCTCTCAAAATCACATAGAAAACATTCACATAGAAATTAGGGTTTTGGATCCCAAGCAAACTATGCATAATAACAAATACCATTCAAGTTTTAGAACATGATATCATCTACTTGCATAGTAAGGGTACGTTTTAGAGAGAGAAACAACAACATGTATGTAAAGTAAGGGGAAATAATAGATAGGGTAGAGTGTTACATCACCTGCCTAATTTGAAGAGAATCAAGCTCCAAAGAACAAGCTCCAAAGAGAAGAAATGAAGATCCAAACAAGATCACCTCTTCAAACACAAGGTCACCTACAAAAACAAGAACACCTTGGTCAAAATATATCTCAAGAAAAGATCAATAAGGACCCTTAGATGAACCAAAGAAGAAAGGACAAATGAGGAGAAAACACCCTCCCAATAATTACCACCATGGTAAAACCACAGTGTAAGGCCTTTGCGAGGAGGAGTTTCTCTCAAGGAGACCACTACGGTAGAACCCTTGTCTAAAACCAAGAAAAGAGGAAGAATAAGATAGTGGTTCTAAATAAAAACGTGATCAAGATGGTAAAACTACATACCAAGGAAAGAAACCACCATAAGGAGGGAGATCGAGCTTCAAGGCACTACAAGCAAGGTTGAACCACTTCCAAAGCACCAATAACAACACCCTTTTTCCCCATCAAGATCCAAGAAAGAGAAAAAGTGAAGGGAGAAGAAAAATGGCCAAAAAAGATCACTTGCATGGAGAGAAAAGGGTTTATATAGAAAAGGAAGAGGGAGGTAGGGTGAGGGGTGATGTGTCGGCACCTAAAGGACACAAAAGGACAGTTGTCCACCCAACAAACTAACATGCAACCACTGAAACCTTGTATACACAAGATGGTGATATAACCTATGTTGGGTACCGACCACTTGGGTCCCCAACCCATGGTTTTGTTCAAGACACTCCAATGAAGGTCGAAACAAAAGCAAAGGATTACCCTGGTCGAGACAAATGGTCACCATGCACAGTAGGTCGAGACATTCCACAAAAGAACAAGTTGTCTCAATCCAAACCACCATGCTTGAGACAAGACACACCCAAGGAAGGTTTCTTGGTTGAGACCCACCCAAAGCACTCACATAGGTCGAGACAAGGGTTGAAACAAACCAACAAAGCACACATTGGTCAAAACCAAGCAAACCCTAGAAACCCTAATCACCTCTACTGATGCCACCACTCAGCTAAGGTCCAACCAAGGAGCTCCAAAGCATCACATTCTCTATCATGCATTCAAGATACAGAATGAACACTCTAGATGTACAAAATTTCAAGATAACCCTCAGAAATGGGTAAATTGCAATTTGACCAAAAAAAGCACATAAAACACAAACATTATCCAAACAAGCTCAAACTGGAGACTTAAACTCTTCATAATCTCTAAGAACATCTTAAAGGATTAGAGTAAGGTTCTAATCACTTAATAAAGCCAAATAAAATAGGGTTATCCCAAAAAACATGTCAGGGGTCTTATAAGACATAAACCCCTAACAAGGATTTCGCCCCCAAAATCCTAAGCGAAAAGAGAGAGGTACTTCCTACGCATCTCTTCCTCAAGCTCCCATGTGGCTTCCTCAACTCCATGGTGATGCTACAAAAACTTCACCAACAATTTGTCCTTCTTCTTCAACTTTATCAATCTTCTATCAAGGATTAACACAACTCCTTACACATAAGACATATCCTCATCAAGCTCAACCTCCCCAGGCTGTAAAACCAACTTGGTATTAGGGTGGCACTTCCTCAGCATGGACACATGGAACATTGGGTGAAACCTATGCAACTTAGGTCGCAACTCCAGCCTATATGCCACCTTCCCAACATGTGCTACCACAGGGTAAGGTCCCATATACTTGGGAGCCAACTTACCCTTCTTCCCCAACCTCAAGACAACCTTATAAGGAGAGACCTTAAGATAAACCTTGTATCCAACTTGGAAATCCAAGGGTCTATGACGATTATCAACATATGACTTCTGCATGTCCTATGCTACCTTCAACTACTATTGAATCACTTTGATCTTGTCTGTCATCTTCTGCATAATCTTAGGACCAAGAAGTTGATATTCATCTATCTCATACCAAATAACAACAATCTGCAATGTCTCCCATACAATGCCTCATATGGTTCCATGTCGATTCTCCTATGATAACTATTATTATAAGAAAACTCTATCAAGATGAGGTGGATGTCCCAATTGCCCAAAAAATGCAAGATACAAGCTCTCAACATGTCCTCTAATGTCTGTATGTTCCTCTCAGGCTAACCTTCTGGCTATGGGTGAAAGGCAGTACTAAACATCAACTTCATACCCAAATTTGTGTGCAAACACTCCCAAAAGTGACTTGTAAACTGAGGACCTCTATCTTACATGATTGTAGCTGCAACACCATGCAAATGCAGTATCTCATCCATATATATATCTAAGCCATATTTTGTGTTGTATATGTTGTTTTCATAGGAAGGAAATGTGTTGACATGGTTCACATGTCAAAGATCACCCAAAGGGAATTATGGCCTTTGGTTGTCCTATGGAGACCAACCACTAAGTCCATCATCACATTATCCCATTTCCACTACTGTATAGGAAATGGTTGCATTGTCCCTGCAAGCTTATGAAGATCCACCTTAACCTACTGACATACTACACACTTAGCCACGAACTCAATCAAATCACACTTCAAGCCAGGACACCAATATAGATCTTTAATGTTATGATACATTTTGGTGCTACTTGGGTGCATAGCATACATTGAAGAGTGAGCCTCTTCCAGAACCATCCTCCTCAGATTATTAATATCAACAACAACTTTATTGTGGTAACACAATGTCACATCCTATGCGTCATGGAAGCCATCACACTTTTTACTGCCAAACTCTAATCTTATCTGCTGTATCACAATATCATTCTATTGTACATCTCTATTTTGCTGACTCAATGTAGGCTTATCCTACAACTATGCCAACAAACTTGTCAGCATAGACATCTCTAGCTTCACATTCATCTGACGTAAGGAGACTGACATATCCCTCTTATGTCACACCAAGAAACACAATCGTGCCTTATCCACAGATTATGACGAAGAAGACTTCCTTCTCAATGCATTTACCTTAACATCAACCTTTCCTGGATGGTAATCATTTGTATAGTCATAGTCCTTAATTAGATCCATCCAGCATCACTGCCTCATGTTCAACTCGTGCTTTGAGAAGATGTACTTTAAGTTCTTGTCATCTATGAAGATCTGTCACTTATCACCATAAAGGTAGTGCCTCCAAATCTTCAAGGTATGAACCACTGCAACTAATACTATATCATGGGTTGGGTAGTTTTCCTCGTACTTCTTCAACTATTTTGATGTGAAAGAGATTGCATTCTTTTCCTACATCAGCACACAACCCAATCCATTACTTGATGGATTACATAAAGTTATGTATCCCATCCCTCGCACATGTAAGACTAGCACTGGTGTGCTTGTAAGCTTCTCCTTCAACAATTGAAAGGCATGTTGACATCAGTCATCCCAGATAAAAGGAACATCTTTCCTCATTAGCTTTGTTAGGGGTAACAACACTGAGCTGAAGTTCTTAATGTACCTCCTACAATAGTCTGCCAAATCTAGAAAACTACACACTTCTGTCAGTGTCTTTAGTTGCTCCCACTCCAACATGGATTCAACCTTATTGGTATCCACACAAACACCCTCAGGAAATATTGCATGTCCTAGGAAAGACACCTCCTTCAGCCAAAATTCACACTTTCTAAACTTAGCATATAGCTGATGTTGCCTCCACACTGTCAATGCCTAACAAAGATGATGTTCATACTGCCGACTATTTTTGGAATAGAGCAAGATATCATCAATGAACACCACCAAAAACTGATCAAGAAACGGCTAGTTCACTGTATTCATCAAGTCCATGAACACTGTCGGTGCATTGGTTAACCCAAACAACATAACCACAAATTTGTAATCATCATACTGAGTTCTAAAAGATGACTTAAGTATGTCATCTGCCTTAATATGAAACTAGTGATAGCCTGATCTTTGGTCTATCTTCGAGAACACTATGGCACCACACAACTGGTCAAACAGGGCATCTATCCTCAACAATGGATACTTGTTATTTATCATCACCTTATTCAATTGTCTATAACGTATACACAACCTCATATAACCATCTTTCTTCTTTAGCAACAACACCAGAGAACCCCATGGAGATGTTCTCAGTCTGATGAAACCTTTCTCAAGCAGATCTTGTGACTATTTCTTCAACTCTGCCATCTTAGCAGAGCCATTCTATAAAATGTATGAGCTATCATTTGCATGACCGACACTAGATTGGTCCCAAAATGAATCTCTCTGACTTGAGGAACACTTAGAAACTCATATGGGAACATGTCCTCAAACTCACAAACCACTGTACCTCCTGGATACTAGAACTCCTCACCTTGTTATCCACCACATGTGCTAAGAACACCTCACAACCTTGCCTCATTATCCTCTTAGCCACCGTTGTTGACACCAGACACGTCTGAATAATCTTCCTATCTCCTTGGATTATCCACGTCATATCACCATCTATGAACATTGTCACCTTAGAACTACTATCCAAGACCACCTGATACTTCTCCAAGGTGTCCATTCCAAGGATCACATCGAATCCATGCATATATAGTGGTATGGGATCCACTTGAATGTTGTGTCCTAAGAAAGAAAGGACACACCTCCCACAACTCAATAGAACCAACTAATGAGGTATCTAAACAAAGACTATCTCACCTATGACTAACAGGCCAAGAAAAACTATCAATTACTTCTCGAGTGATAAAAGAGTGTGTCACACCCGGATCAACCCAAACAAATATAAAGTAAGAAGAAGACAAATCAGAATGAAATAACTCCATCTGACCTGTCACTACTCGTGTGTTGACCACTCCTTCGGATGACTCATAGCATAGAATCTAACCATTGCCTATTGTCACCCCCATCCTTTGTTGGCCTATATAGAAGAACCAGCATGCGATGCTTGTCTACGTCCTCGGCTTCCACCATTGCTAAAGTTATATCTCTACGAGACCTACAGACTCAGCCTTGGTTGTTGGGTCACCTCATTATCCTTCATGGGGTAGTAGAGCTTTGTATGCCCAACCTCGCCACACATGTAACACATCTTTCTCTCATAACATGGCCTAGACGGCCATGATAATGAAACTGAAGTTATAATATGAGCTCCTACTGGTGGAAGATTGTGGCCTCTCCCTTTAATTGGTCACCACTATGTCTGTGTACTTGACCTCTATTGTGTTGACGGTGCCAAGAACCTAGGCTTCTTACAGCCTCCAGAAGACTTTCCCTGGTATTGTGTTGGTCTCCTTTTGCCACTCTTCTCACACTTCTCAACCATAGATGATAACACCAAATTTTGTGATGTTTTTGGCCCTTATTTCGTTGTCAAAACTTCCCTTTTAAACTGTTTTCCTCTCTTTTTATATATACTTTTGCAAAAACAAGCCACACTACGCTCTTAACTCAATATTTCCATCTTTTGCAGACTTTTCCTCCTTTTTTGACTCATTTATCAGCAATAATGCCCGTCTCGGCCCACAAACGTGTTCCACCTGCATCAACCTTTCCACCAGCCGGCCGATACGCTCACTGCCCGACAGAGTAGCACAAAACACCGACGCGCGACATGAGGATGCCGCACAGGAAGGAACTAACAGGCAATACGCCTTTTACCTGACAGGGAGCCGGACTTGCCACGAAAACTGAAGTGTGTCACGCGGTACAAGCCACCCATCGGCAAGCGCCACTTGTCATGATGACCGACAACCGACATCCTTGTTCCAAGCGATACTGATATCGGCCATCCACCGCCTCCGCGATAATAAGAGCTGAGGAAGGACATGTGGCGTCTGGAGCGCCATAACTTCTTCCAACCGCTGCCTATAAATAGCAGCTACAGGAAGTCGAAAAGACAGTTCGGAACCCCAGAGAGCTGACAGAGGAAAGCATCTGGGAGCTAGTGTGTCGTGCCTGAGAGGTTGTGCCAGGCGATTCTAGGTGAGCACTTCCCCATCCCGAGAGGGAGGGAATGGTTCACTTAGGGCCATCTTGGGTGCCGCTGCAGGCCGATATCGGCCAACAAAGGATACCTGATAGGAGTGGCTGATACCTGGAAGCAACACTCTAACCCGACACGATACTGAACCCCGATACACATCGTCGGTCGTGGCATGTTGCCTGAGAGGGTGCCGCCCAAAATGATCGTATCATGCCAGGGCACCCCACGCGATACATCCTTCCATCGTGAGCATGTCGCCTGAGAGGGTGTGTCGCCCGACACGAGTGTATCGGGCAAGGCTCCTTCCTGATATCGGGCTGGAGAATCTGTTGTTGTTTGTCGTCCTTCTAAATCAAGAAGGCAACGTTTATCTTTGTTATTTCAGTCTTTACTTCTTTTACTTATGCAATGTAATCAGACCTTTATTTGTTTATGGAAATAGAAGAGTTTTAATCATTTGTTGTTTGGTACCTTTGTTGGATGATTGCTATGGTTAACATCTGCACTCTAGCTTGTATGTTTGGATCGCACTTCGATTAGCTACCGAATCGTGTTTTCCCATTGCAGCATCCTCGAGAGAGGTGTTGTGGCTTTAGTGTTTGGTCTGATTCTGGAGTGCGAGAGTGCCCAGAATCGGACTTGCTTTCGTAACCTTTCCACTCTAACTTAGACCAGCAACCTCAAAAGGGGCGTTGATGCTTGGTTAGAGGTACCCGCTTCGAGAGGAGGGGTACAGGATGTTTCTGCTACCACTTGTTTTACCGTAGTTTTCTCCTTCGTACCTTGCTTTAGCGCTAGTATTATCTCTCTATTTTCGTTGCACAAAAATTCCTAAAAATTGATAAATGCTTAAACCCTTAATTTTTCCTCATAACTCCAGTTAGAGATAGATTTATTTTCTTTTATCGGTCTTATCCTGCTGCTCCCTTGAGGGACTTTTCCATCTCTTTACCCTTGCCAGAGTGTAATGTGTCAATTCGGTGTTCTCAACACTACCACCCTTGTCCCTGCGTTTGACCTCGTATATCTACTTCGACCCCGTAAACAAAGTTGTGGGGGCCTAGAAGGTTTCGGGTTATAAATGTAAAAGTCCGACTACTTCAAATCCGCCTCCAATTTTAGGATGCGCGATTTAGGCCGGTCAACTTTTTGGCGCCGTTGTTGGGGACAAGGCAAAATGGTACTATTGACAAACCCGAATCCACTAACTACCCTCGAGTGCCTCAAGCTTAGAAATGAGCTTGACAACACTCTCTTTTTCCTTTTTATCATTATTATTATTCTTTGCCTAAAATGAATAACTCGTATTATTAATAATAGATTTTCTAACTTGATTTTTCGTGCTATTTCAACTACTCTGAAGAAAGGCGTTTTGTTCAATTGAACACCAACAACATCAAACATGTCATCACGTGTTGAAAAACCTCTTTCAGAAGGCGAACACCAAGGGAGGGCTAGACCTCACACACCCCCACCGGAAGATAACAACTGCTACGATGGCAATGATCAGCTTGAAGATCCAGAAATGGTGCAGTTCGAGGAAGATCATCGTCAGGATAGACGCCGTCATCACCAAAGGCACATGTGGAACCACAACCATCAGGAATAGTGCCAGGGAAGCAGCGACAACGATGATTCAGACGAAGAAGATAAGATTCTGAGGGAGTTAGCCTCCACAAAGGCTAACAATTCCCGATGCCCTGTCATTATTCTATGATTCAATGCCACAAATTTCGAGATCGAGCCATCGGTAATCTCCATGATTCAAAATAAAAGCTTTAGAGGGAATTATAAGAATGAAAATCCCTACCACCACTTGGATGCTTTCAAAAATATCTGCGACACCATTAAGATGTGGGGGGTTCCCCATGAAGTAATCTACTATAAGGGCTTCATCTTCTCTTTGGAAGATAAAGCTCTATCATGGTATCTGGGGCTGCCCCACCAAGCCCTGAATGGATGGGGAGCACTGGAGGATGCCTTCATGAACAAGTTCTGTCCAACTGAGAAGACTGTAAGAAACAGACAAAGGATACCTTCTTTCATGCAAAAGCCAAACGAGAACCTCCACGACGCCTGGGAAAGATATCAGGAATATCAGAGGGACTGCCCTCATCATAATTACAAGAAAGGTTTCTTGGTCACCACCTTCTATAACGGTTTAACCCCCGAGGAAAGAGTTTCACTGAATGTAGCTGTAGGAAGTGACTTTCTGGGAAAGAAGCCGAGCAAGTCCGAGAGGATTATCAAAAACATGGTCGAGCTACAAGCCATCACTGACTATGATAGATCCGACAGGGGACAAGCTAAGAAGGCTGGTGAAGGACCTTCTTTTGAATCCAAGGCTCTGGAGATGATTACTTCTCAAATCCAGAGGATAGCAACGGATGTAAAACAGCTTAAAGAATCTGGCGGAAAAGGGAAGAAGCAGGTTGAAAAGGTAATGAAGTGTGTAACATGTGGAGAAGGGGTACATGGGGTAGATAATTGCATCTACACCTGACCAGACGCATCAAGCGATACTGAATCTGAGGCCGAAGAGACTGAGAATGTCTCTTTTGTAAATTTCAAAAGGCCAGACCACCCCGACTTCAGTTATGGCAACAAGGATGCAGCTGAAAACTCACATCAGCTGCATACTTCCTCCAAGCCACCTCAAGCCTTTGAGAAGAGGGGAGGACCAAGTCAATACACCAAAAACACCTCCTTCCAATCGAACAAAGGAAACTTCCAGGGGAAAGTTAAATACCAAGGATCGACCAAAGAGCAGGGAAAGGACAAGGTTCCGAACCAATCAGACGTGGTCAGACAATTGTTTGATTTTGTAAAAAGACAGGACACGATTAATAACCAGTTAGCACAGAGTGCGCTATCCAATTCAGGTGTTCTAAACTCATTACAGGTCCAGATGGCAGATATGCAGACGCATCAATGCCAAATAGATCAACAATTAGCTCATATGGCCGAATTAATAAAGAATCCCTATGGGAAAATACTGTCTAACACTGAAACCGCAAAAAGGGAAGGGTCATGATCACAAGAAGCAGATATCGAGTTACGAATATGGATGATGCTAGAGGCTAAAGAATGACGAAGCTGGAGCCGTCGAGCTGGAGACGAAAACTACAACACTCCTCGGGAGGCAGCCCGAGCTTTCTTTTCTTTCATAGAATAGGATGCAATTTACTTTCCTGCAAAACAAACTTTATGGACATTTGGACTGTAATAAGGCTCGAGTCAGCACATGCGCCACGTGCGCTGACGCTTTTGTTTTATGGGCCACCGCTCTGTTTCATGGACCGGGATGGGTAATACTATCTGAGGCCAGGAACTTAGCCTTGGCCAATGATGTTTTACTCATCGACCGCCTTTTCTCCACTTTGTTTTTAAGCTTTTCACCTTGATTTTGTTCTGAAGTTTTTGTATCAGGCAGCAGCTCAACCGGTGCACCGAACACGCTCATATTGGGCGATGGGATTTCGGGCAACGTAATGGTCGTGACGGATGACATGCCTGGGCGGTGTGCACTAGTATCGTGCAAGATGAGTAATTACCCTTGTGTCGACGAATGGACTGATCGTCTCGAAAAGACTTGTCCGAATGGCCGACGCGCGTCCCGGAATTACCCGTTTTACCCGCGGCTGAGATCGCTATATATAGTGCACAAATTTTACTGTGTCGGGCTAATGCCTTTACTGTTTCACCTACCCGTATCGTGCTGTGATTTCCTTCGTTTGCTCCCGTGCCACCCTTCCCTTTTCTGCTCTCGTGTCACGCAGAAAACCTAAGAAAACAACAAAGGTATAACTCGACAACCGTATCTTCCTGGCTAGTATGACACGATCTTCCTATCGCACATAACATTATCAGACAAATGACTTTAGCTGAGTTATTCATATCGCCCGACATGTGTGTCGCGTGACACGCGTTTTCCCAATACGCCCTTTCAGGCGATAAACGTGTCATCCTCTACGTGTCGTCTCACTTGTTTTGTTGTCGAGCAATACATTGTTTTTCTATCAGGTCGGACCTATCGAGCGCTTTGTTTCTCGTAATCATATCGCCCGATACACCCATGTCAGGCGACAAACCTGACGCACAGTTTCCTCTGTATCGTCTTATTCTCTAATGTTCTTGCAACGTGACAGACGATACCCAGATCTCATATCAGGCACAAACCTACATCTATTAAAGCTTCGTAACGCCTGATACAGTGGTGGTGGGTAATTTTGTATCGGGCCGAATCTTATCGTGCTTCCAGTTTTTCCCTTTTAACACCGGTATCAATTTTTATTTCTGCTTACCTAATATCGGCAGTTAATTGATTAATAAACTTGTTTAATGCTAACAGACATGGCCCGTACAAAGCAGACTGTCGTTCGAGTTGACGAACACGGCAGAAGGATTGACACCGAAGTCGCAGCTGAATCGACAATAATCAGGTAGAAGCGCCCAAATCCCGAGGCGGTTGGGCCATCAACTGTTGAAAAAAGAACAAGAACGGGAGAAGTGGGGGCCCCAACAACAACCCCGACAGTAGTGGCAGAACCCTTGGATCACACGCCAGGAAGGTTCGTGCCGAGAGATGACGAGCATGGACGTCGATATGCAGAACTAGCAACCAAGCTCTATAGGCCGAGCAGATTCTGCCACCAGTCTTCTTTCATTCAGTTGGGTATTTTTGGAAGAATGGAGAGTGTCCTCACCGTGGCAGGATTGAGAAAGATCTGCCTCAACCGTTCTGCCTCCTACACCAAACTCACGAGAGAGTTCATGTCATCTCTCCACCGAGTGAAGAATACTGCTGAGGAAATTGAAGAATATGGCAGAGCAGACATACTACACACACGATTGTACAATTCGGAGCACTCAATCTCTGAAAAGCTGCTCAACAAGATATTCTTTTCTAGCGAGGAGGAGGAGAAGCTGTTAAATAACGGTGAAAGGATCACCGAAGGAGACATGTTCAATCCCGTGGATCTTTGGAATAGGCTGACCGGTGAGTCATCGTTTAAGCCGGGAAGCAAGGTGGTGGCAGTGCACTCATGTTCTTGGAGAATAATGCACAAGCTGGTGGCATGCCTGCTGTTCAGCAAGAACGAGTCCAACAATATTTACATCGAAGAACTCCACGTCATGTGGCACATGATGGAGGGAAGAGTGATCAACCTGGGGTGGTTTTTGCTGAACAGGCTGCACCCAATAAAGGATGCCACCAAGGAATACTGTATGGGTGGCATCGTCAACCTGATCGCGGTTGGGCTTGGGTACCCAAAGGAGCCGTGCAGTCTTTCGAGGACGAGGGGCGATGAGCTGATCGACCTCAAATACCTCATGAGGGCTAGCATTATAAAGAAGGAGGGAAGGTGCTATTTCTACAAGTTTGCAAGAACAAACACCCTCCTCCCGCTCCCTCGCTACGCCACCTACGACACAGAAAAGTTGGTCTTCACCACAGTAGAAATAGAAGCTGTGGCGGTAGACGCCGCTTACACCGCCACCACAAGAATTCAAGAGAGGGTGGATGTGAGAGGAGAACCAACTCCTATGGACCCAAGGCAGGACATAGTGTCAACTACCTTTGCCGAGCCAGCCGCCAATCCAGAGCCACCGACGACAATAGTTGATAGAGCTGTCGTTGCTCCTATAATACCAGCCACGATGACGACAACACCTATCATGGCTGAAAAAGAAATGGAAATTGTAGAAGTCGCCAAGACAACGATGGGAGCTGCCGCGGAAGAGATGGCCACAACCCCCGAAATTTCTGTAATGCCTTTAGAGGTAGACGGAGAAGTACAGTCGGACGTCGATGATGGGGTGTTCACCGAGATCCTAGAGATGGAGCTCAGAGCCACATGGCTAACACCGACACCTCCGCCTATGTCCCCTATAGTGGAAGCTGACGTGATCACCGACAACGTAGAGGTGGAACATCATCCACCCACACCACTTCCATGTCAACCACGACCAGAAGGTGAGGCAGTGATGGCCACAAGGGTGCCGACGCCTTGCCCAACAGTGTCTGCCTCGCAGACGATCGAGATAGGATCTACCTCGTCAGGTAGACCCTCACGCGAGAGAGGTATCGCGGGGATGAGAGGGAGATCTGTAGGAACCCCTCTGTTGCTCGGGAAAATGCTGGGGCACGAATTTGACTACTTGCGGGAGGTAACAGAAAGTCACTCAACTACATTTACTTCTCTAACCCACAAGTTTTCATTTTTCCAACAGAGGTTGGATAGACAGGAACGGGAACTGCTGACTCTCATTGGACTTATGGGCCAACTAGAGGCATTCAACACTACTCTTCATCAGGCCCTCCAGCGCCTTGACGTGATCGAAGAGAGGCTAAATAGGGGGGACGACCATCCACACCCAAGGCAGCCGAGAAGGTCTCCGTTGCCTCCTAGATCAGACTCTCCACCCCCTCGTCAGCAACCTCGTCAGGATCATCATCCTCTTCCTCCTCTAGCAGGCATTCTACTACGCCCAAAAAAGAGACGACGCATAAGCCTACCACAAGATCTCTAGTAGGAGAAGAAAACCCCTGAGGCATTGAAGACTTTGCTCCCTCCACCTCCCTAAATGAAGTCGAAGACAACGGCGAATCTGTCAGCCTCAGGGAGGATTCTTCTGATGAATCAGAGGGAGAGGGGGTACATCTGCGATGCCAACCAAAGACACCCCCAGGGGAAGAAGCTCGATGGCGGATGCATTCTCTTCTCCGTCGGAGATACCTTCCTTCGAGATGGCAGACTTCGACAAAAGAGCCATCGGATACCTGACGACCATGGACTAGAAGCTGCTAAATAAGGTCTTGAGGTCGTAGGCTGACGAAGAAGAAGTCATCTGGAGTGACGACTATTTCTCAGTGCAACGGGGAGTGCTAAGAAGTATATTCTGCTCCCCAGCCATCGTTGGAAAGAAGTTGTTTAGGGTCCTACAAGGCGCCGTGATAGAGAACGTAGGCATTAGGATAGGCCGACAGACAATCTACAATGCCACCCCGGCCTTGGCGAGAAGACTGATGAGGGGTTTTTATGAATCTACACAGGTGGCCAGTATGTTGAAGCACATTGAAGAGCACAACTCAAACCTGGTGCTGGCCCCCTACAAACATCGAAAGAATTGGTTCTTGTGCATTGTTGACCTCCACAGTCATGATGTTCAACTACTCAGCTGCTGCAACAAAGTGGTCCCGCGCACAGGAAACACTTTTGTATGCCCCGAAGACAAACTTCTGAGGCTACTCCCGTTGCGCCTCCACCGTGTTATCAAGAGTGGAATCCAACGCCACAACGATGCCTGGAATTTCTTCACACTGAGGGACTTCCCCGTCCAAGAAGAAGAGGGAAGTGGAAACAATGCCTTTATAGTCCTGCAAGCCATGGAGATGATACATGTCTTCGGATTTTTAAGACAACTCCAGAGCCAAAACTTCTACCAGCTCAGAAGCATATATGCACTGTTGTTGATCAAGGACAAGCGTTATTTCCTAGATGCAGGCATACCAGAGAGGCTTCTAGACAGTGACCTAGAAGACGAATCTTTGCAGCCCAGCAACACTCCTGAGAAGGAAATTGAGATAGAAAAAGACATGTATGGGGTAGGCAAGCAGTTAAAATCCTACGGGAAGTGCATAGATTTGAAGACCCTACTTCGCCTAAAACATCAGAAGAATTGATCAACAATTTTGACTGCTTCTCATGCGCTACACTCACACAGGAGAAGGTCAATGAAATTCTTCTGAAGTTAGCCGATTCTACCCCGGAAGATGTCATCTACGAGGCAGGCAGTGTCATAGTCCCGATTGAGGACTTAAGGGACATGATAAAAGAAGGAGGATGCTTGGCTATATCAGTGGAGGACACTTACATCCAAACACTACAACCAAGGTTCGAACACACATACATAGCTCATCCAATGTTGTTCAACGACATTTGCCTTGCCGATGAAACAAGAGCAAAGCAAGAATTTTTAGCAGAGTTGGAGAGTAGGGTTCCACAGACTATCTTCCTACCCATCCTGCACTACAACCACTGGACGCTCCTGACTGTGTACACTCGCCAACGAGTAGGAATCTTTTACAACAGCTCGGACAGCAACAAAGACCATTCGGTGCAGTGTACATCAACAACGTTGATCTCCCTCGAGCGCCTAGTACAAAAATACTACGAGGATGTGGCGGCACTGATACAACCATTCCTAGACACATCACCATCCAGATGGCACGAGCTTTAGTTCTTCCACCACAGTCCACAACAGATTCCTTTATCCAACGACTGCGACATCTTCGTGCTGGAATGGGTGTCGAATGAAGCGACACCTGACCAACTCCACCACATTGATTACCACAGCAAACAAGGAGAATATGTGTGGGAGATTCTATCTGGCGCAGGCGCGCTCACCAGCTAACACTCACCGGGTTAACATTACCCTACCTTTTCCACTTCACAACTCTGGGACAGAGTGTGGAGTAAGTTTGGGGGGGGTACCATGTACCAGTGAGGGAGGTACAAAAAAATTCAAAAATTTCGGACTTCACCCTTTTTTTTGTTCTTTTGTTTTTCTTCCATATCATGTGTACATATACTTTCTCATACAATTTTTTTTGAAATTTTGAAAAACTTGGCTTATTTTGTCTCCCTACATATGTACATAGACACTATATAGTAAAAACCTGATACGACTTCTTGCCAGTTTGTTTTCTATGTTCCCAAGGAGATGCAAGTTTTGTTACGTCTTTCTGATAATACATCCTCAAACAACAAAAGACTACAAACTTCCACGCAAAAAATTTCAAAAAAAAAATCTCAAAGCAGCTAAGAGACGAGTATGGAGAAGGAAAAAGCTGCCCAAATAGCAAAAATTCCTCTTGTTTTCCCTTACCCAACAAAAATCCCAAAAAGAGAAAGCAGCCTTATGAGAGTGAATAAAAGCATGAGAGTTGTGCCAAATGAAAAGAAAATATATATATATATACACACTTTTTTCCAAAAGTACCCATCTTTAGGCATGGTAGATTTGGGGCAGTGGTACGTAGGATGTGAAATCACTGCTCTAAAGCCAACTGGCTTGGACTGCAGGGACCACTTGCCTGTTAACGGACCTGTACCTGGATGGACTAATGGGAAACAAGAAAAACCCAAAAAGTCTTAGCCTACCCGACACACAACTTTCTGCCCCTAAAGCTGTTTGGTGTGAAAGCTAACTTCGGAATCATGCACCAAAGTCTCGTCGCAGCTATAGAGAAAATTTTTGCTAAAATAATAAGGCAGGAGAAATAAAGTCTGTTGTTTGTGGTTAGGCCGCATTCTCTGTGAGACATCTCAATACTTGTCTTAACTCATGGACTGAAAACTACACCGGTCAAGAAGAAGCATCACAAAATAAAGTTTAAATATTGATTGAGGACAATCAAAATGCTAAGTTTGGGGGAGTTGATAACACCAAATTTTGTGATGTTTTTGGCCAATATTTCGTTGTCAAAAATACCCTTTTAAACTATTTTCCTCTCTTTTTATATATAATTTTGCAAAAACAAGCCACGCTACGCTCTTAACTCAATATTTCCATCTTTTGCAGACTTTTCCTCCATTTTTGACTCATTTATCAGCAATAAGGCCCGTCCCAGCCCACAAACATGTTCCACCTGCATCGACCTTTCCACCAGCCCGCCGATACGCTCACTGCCCGATAGAGTAGCAGAAAACACCGACGCGCGACATGAGGATGTCGCACAGGAAGGAACTAACTGGCGATACACCTTTTACCCGACAGGGAGCCAGGCTTGCCATGACAACTGAAGTGTGTTGCGTGATACAGGCCACCCACCGGCAGGTGCCACTCGTCATGATGACCGACAACCAACATCCTTGTGTCGGGCGATACTGATATCGGCCATCCACCGCCTCCATGATAATAAGAGCTGAGGAAGGACACGTGGCGTCCGGAGCACCATAACTTCTTCCAACCACTGCCTACAAATAGCAGCTACAGGAAGTCGAAAAGACAGTTCGGAACCCCAAAGAGCTGACGGAGCAAAGCATCTGGGAGATAGTGTGTCGTTCCTGAGAGGTTGTGCCAGGATATTCTAGGTGAGCACTTCCCCATCCCGAGAGGGAGGGAATGGTTCACTTAGGGCCGTCCCGAGTGCCGCTGTAGGCCGATATCATCCGACAAAGGATACCTGATAGGAGTGGATGATGCCTGGAAGCAACACTCTAACCCGACACGATACCGAATCCCGATACGCATCACCGATCGCGGCGTGTTGCCAGAGACGGTGCCAAACGACATGATCGTATCGGGCTAGGGCACCCCGCATGATACATCCACCCGTCGTGAGCATGTCGCCCGAGAGGGTGTGCCACCCGACATGGGTGTATCGGGCTGGAGAGTCTGATGTTGTCTGTCGTCCTTCTAAATCAAGAAGGTGACATTTATCTTTGTTATTTCAGTCATTTACTTGTTTTACTTATGCAATGTAATCAAACATTTATTTGTTTATGGAAATAGAAGAGTTTTAATCATCTGCTGCTTTATGTTTGGTACCTTTGTTGGATGATTGCTATGGTTAACATCTGAACTCTAGCTTATATGTTTGGATCGCACTTCGATTAGCTACCCTATCGTGTTTTCCCATTGCAGCATCCTCGAGAGAGGTGTTGTGGCTCTAGTGTTTGGTCCGATTCTGGAGTGCGAGAGTGCCCAAAATCGGAGTTGCTTTAGTAACCTTTCCACTCTAACTTAAGCCCAGCAACCTCGAGAGGGGCTTTGATGATTGGTTAGAGGTACCCGCTTTGAGAGGAGGGGTACAAGATGTTTCTACGACCGCTTGTTTTACCGTAGTTTTATTCTTCGTACCTTGCTTTAGCGCTAGTATTATCTCCCTATTTCTGTGGCACAAAAATCCCTAAAAACTGATAAATGCTTAAAACCTTAATTTTTCCTCGTAACTCCAATTGGATATAGATTTATTTTGTTTTATCAGTATTATCATGTTGCTCCCTTGAGGGACTTTTCCATCTCTTTACCCTTGCCGGAGTGTAATGTGTCGATTCGGTGTTCTCAACACTACCAACCTTGTCCCTGCGTTCGACCACGTAAACAAAGTTGCGGGGGCCTAGAAGGTTTTGGGTTATAAATGTAAAAGTCTGACTACTTCAAATTCACCTCCAGTTTTAGGACGCACGATTTAGGCCGGTCAATAGACCGTTCAATTCTCTAGAAAGACTCACACACATGGCAAGCTTCTCATGGTTCTCCAAAGCAGCCATTAGGTAGACAACTCAACATTTAACCCTTCTCAAAAAGTTGAATCCTCTCCTCAGTTGTAGTATCAATGTGAGAATAGAGCCTCAACAACTTTATAAACATCGCTTCATACTTGTTGATAGTCATGGATCCTTGCCTAATCTCCTTGAGCCGAAATATCTTCTCATCTAGATAGGTATGCAGAAAGTACCTACTAAAAAACTCTTGTCTAAACTCCTCCCAAGTGATAGCAACTCCAGGCCTCTTCTCCTCTTCTATGGCCCACCAATGACTGACACTACCTTTTAGAAGATATACTATATGCTTCACTTTGTCTTCCTTGAGGATACTAAGGATCTTGAAGGCCTTCTCTTACTCCATCAACCAAAGATCTGCATCCCCTAGATCCTCCATACTAACAGCCCCAACACATATCATCCTCTCCAAGGTTTTCCCAGAGATCGAAGATTCAGAACTGGGAATAGCTACCCAAGGTTGTAGTGTAGGCATTTTGTCTACCATGTGCGTCATGATTGCCACAAACTTCCCAAACAAAGAGTGGAAGGTAGGGTTTTCCATCATGTTTGGGTCAAACTGGGGCACATTAGGTGCCTAATCATATGTCGCATGAACCCTTGCACTACCTCCAGGTGCAACAACACTACTCTCTACAACATGTTCTTCACATTCTCCAGAAATATTTTCTACTCTTCTTCTTCTTTTGCATAAGTAAAAGTCACTATAAGACATACTGGAGGACACTAGAACATACACAAACCCTAATAATAGGTCCCTATAGACTCGGTGAACCTAAGCTTTGATACCAACCTTAACTTTGATGCCCCTACGTGCCACAAACAAGATTACTCAAAACCAAACACATAATTAAAATTAAACATGCATATTACCAAAAAACACAAGACATTAAAGTTGATTTCTCAAATCACCATAAGCCAAAAACTTGTTACATACATGTCTACAAGCCTATCACAAGCATCCCATATTGTAACACAAAGTTCTTACATCAGTGTACATCATCATTCATGTCATCACCTGTTACTCTAGATACATGTTCCACATATATACATATATAAATGCCATATCATACATACATGGGTCACATGACAAAAACCTCGTATCGATAACATGTCCATAAATATAATGAGAACACCCCCAAAGACCTGAGTGTATGTGGATGACATCAAAGGCTCTATCACCAAAAGACTAGTAGCACATCCAACTTTATCATCTACTTCTCTTTTTGTTGTTCTTCCTCAACTGCACAGTCTTTATCTCTTTGTGCTTGACCACCTAAAAGATGTAGAAACCCACAGGGTGAGACAAACATCCAAGTGAGAGATAGAACTCTATTCCAACCTCTATCGAAGAACAAATAACTAAGTAGGTAGATAATGTATTGAGCATGTTGAGCAAATTCAACTAAATGATATGTATCTAACAAATAAAATATATTAACCAACTAGGAAGTTATCACTGAGCAGTAGAATAATTAATATTCTCAAAAGTAATATGAAGAACATGTATATCTTCTATCCACTATCATATACAAAAGCAAGGAAAAGGCTCAACCAATGTTGTTCGCATTTGTCCCTATGCAATAATATACTACACTATTGTATTACATCTTTTATTATTTCCCTGAGGATTTGAGTCATACCATCCAAATTCAACCAAGCATGTTTAAGTCAAAATAGGTACCATAAAAGGTCAATGGAAGATCCAGAATCCATGACCTCCCCACATGTAACATACTAGATCTTGGACCTACCCTAAAACTTTGACCTTTTGGGTTTGACCAAACAAGGTTGAGGTTAGGATGATCCTAATAATATAATGCATGAATAATGTAATATAATATGTCATATAATTCATTTGGTGATAATAAAATGATAAATAACTTAATTTCATGTATAATATGGTTAATGGGCCTCTAATGGGCTAGATGATATAACCCAGGTAAGAAAGCCTTGAATTAAATAATAGAGTTCAAATTCGTAATCTACACATCAAATTAAGCCTACATATCAATTTTCATCTAATTTGGACCCCCTTAAAATAATATGGTAAGTTAGGAGAGAGAAATTGCCTAAAAGGTGTAATTAATAAATAAAAATAATAAATGACTCCAAAGGAGGAAAATAATCTTATATTCGTGATCTATATAATCAATATAGCCTTTGGGTGAATTTTCATCCCAATTGGAGAAAGTTTGCTTAAAAGGTGAAAACAGGAGAGAGAAAGTGTGTAGAACCTTCAAAATATTAAATAAATATGCAAACAACTCCAATATGTAAAATTGATGGCAAATTCGTAATCAGCATGTTAAATATGACTTTTGGATGAAGTTTCACCTAATTTGGATAGTTCTAATATCATTAATGAAGGAGGAAAGAGAAATTAGTATTTGATTTATTTGACACATTAAAAGTTTCCAAAAGGCAAAACTAAGTGCAAAATCAGAATCTACATGCCTAATTTAACCTATGTGCAAAATTTGGTTTAGTTTGGTTAATGTTTGAACCCCCAAATCAAGAGAGAGAGAATAAGGAAATAATGCATTCACACTTTGATTTAATCGAATTCGATTTTTGAGTTATATGTGTCACGTTGGCTTTGGAATCTCGAGCTTCTCTTTGGAGCTTTGGATCTTGATCGTGCGGTGCCCAAGTTTTCCCCTACCTCTGGACTTGTTTTTGGAAACCAGGTGGGCAAGCGATCATTTCTGCTAGAATTTCTACCCCTTCCCCCTGTTTCCTTCTCCGATTCTCTTCCCTGCTTCTTTCCTTTCCTCTTCCACTCCATTTGATCCTTGATGGAAGGGTATTTATACCCCAGGATCCTTAAAAGATAGCGCTGTGGGAGACCTCTGCTCGCACCCTGGTCGTCCCCTGTTCTCTCCTTCCTCTCCTTCGTCCCGCCACCACAGGGCTTCAGACCCCTCATAAAATCCTCGATGATCTTCGTCGTGCATCACCGTACTGGAAGCCAACATTGGTCCACCTTTTCTCTCTACCACAAGCTGTTCCCTGACTCCAATCACCCTCGATGGAGAACCCTAACCGGTGCCACACCTCCTGGCTTATCTGGGGATCAAAGTGGTCTAGGAGAGATCCTCATGGGTACCTCAAGCTTCCTGGATAGTCAAATCGATCCCATCACTTGCAAGTTGCTTTTCCCTCTTTTGCTCTTCCTTCTTGTTTGTCTACAACTAAGTTAATTCATGGTCTTTTGAGAGCCCTTGCACCTCATGTCTTGGTCTCTGGGTCCGTTTGACTCCGGTGAACTTGATGGTGTTATCGTCGATATGTTTTGGCCTCTGTAGCCCGGTTTGAGTTCCTTGCTGTTGAGGTTTGCTACTGCTTGCCGTTCTCGCGATCCTATGAAAACGAAGAAGATGACCGTGGCGATTGGTCTTGTCACCCCTCTATTTCTTTCAGCTTCTGTTTTTCTATTCAGGGGCATTTTAGTCTTTTCGACTTTTTCCTTTGCCTTGGTACGTACCTCGCTGGCATGGGGTCCAGGCTGGTTGGTCGCATATGATAGGTCCAACTTGGCCATGTTGACTCGACTTGACCAGGTTTTTATCGTCTAAATGTGGAATTTTCTTATTGGTTGAAATTTTGAAAATTCATAACTAATTAATTGATGATCATAAAAATATGGAAAAATAGTCGTTGGATTTAGAAAATTAAGATCTATCTTTTGGTGTTGGTTTTGTTGCCTGAATCTTATGGTTTAAAGAGGTGATTTTAATGGATCTAATTAATAAGAGACTAACTTGTATAATTCATAACTAAATATATAAAAGTCAGAAAAATATAATAAAATATGTTTTAAACTTAGGAAAATATAATATCAAATATGGCATGGTTTTGGAAACCTAATTCATATATTAATAAAGGTGGTTTTTTGGGTTTTGAATAATTAATGGAAACCTAACTCTAATTCCACATATATGCATAATAGGTTCTTTGGAAGCCTAGGCTTGGATCTAGTTGGACTTT
This sequence comes from Alisma plantago-aquatica, assembly GCA_963693085.1. Taxonomy (NCBI): domain Eukaryota; kingdom Viridiplantae; phylum Streptophyta; class Magnoliopsida; order Alismatales; family Alismataceae; genus Alisma; species Alisma plantago-aquatica. The sequence continues at coordinate 578,196,287 of OY856409.1, read as the reverse complement.
GGATCATTTGAATATGATGTTGAGGTATGTTTGCATCCTCGATTATTCTTCTTGAGAAATTATCCTATTTTTGTCTTCCTCTTGGTCCTATGGACATTAGCCTACACATTGTCTTGTTCTTTTGAAATCATGCTTCATGTGAAGTACCTTATTTTATTATTGATCTTGTGATCATGGATATTCTCTTAAAATCTTATCTTGTTGCCTTGGTGCAATTTGGACATTTGATATTATATGCCCATTGTGATGTGGATTTTTACTTATTGATATGTGCCCACTTGGAAGTGGATGTTTATATGTTTGTGTTGTCCATTTTGTGATGGCAACATGGTATAAATCTGACTATACTTCTCTACTTGCCTCTACATTTAACATGCTATGTGATTCAGTAGCACTAGAGTAGTGTAATTACATTGGTTTTGTCTCATTATGCAACATGGCAACATTGTGATATCTTTGGGATGGAGGATGTGTGATTCCCCATACCCGGGAAGGATGTGTGATTCCTGGCCCATGTTATATATATTTGGGTGGTGGATGTGTGATTCCCCATGCCAGGGCAAGATGTGTGATTCTTGGCCCATGTCCCATCAGGTTCAAGATGTGTGATTTTTGACTGCCAATTTTATTTATATTGTTCTAGGGCTATGCTTATCTCACATGCATGCAGGTTGATGATGATATGTTCTTTGTTTCCCACCATGGTAGTGGATGTTTATATTGATATCACATTCTTATGATTTGTTGGTTATGGCAAGTATCCCTTTTGTTATGATCTTTTCTCTTGATACCCGATTGGGTGGTCCTTATCTCTTTCATGGGAAGCCTTTTATTTTAATGTCCCCTTATTCTTTATAAATTGCTCAATTTGCTTTTTTGTATACACATACCAGCTTTGTTGATGTCTCTTGTTGTTTCTCTTTTGCTGGGGTATGCTTCCAACCCTAGGTGGAGGACTTGGATGACTTGTCATGTTGACTTGGACTTAGATTGTGAAGTTAAAGCTTGGAGACAATCTTGAGGTGGTTTAGATTTCCTCTACATGGATCCTTATGAAGTAAGTTTGTAACCCTTTGTTTTAGAATTGAATATAGTCATGTTTTTATTCTGCTGCTATACTTTGGTCTTTTGTTACCATTATATAAAGATTTGAAAATTTTACACCCACTCCAACATACCTTCTGAGTGTGTTTGGACTGGAGGTTTTATTGTTCAAATTTTTAGTAAGGAAGTGATTTCACTTCTTTACACCACACCTCTTGGTCAGCATAAAAGAAAATACCACAGAGACATATCAGTCAACTACAACAATGACATATAGTCAAGGTCAGGGATTGGCTCACACATGGCCATCCACACATATAATCACACCTAGATCACCTTAGCACATGTACGACATTAGAGGAACAGGCTCACACATGGCCATTCGAAAAGAAGGATTGGCTCACTTATGGCCATCCATATTACAAGGAGAGCAACTCACACATGGCTGTCACACACAACCTATAATTTTGGACATAAGGAGATACTTGACTTGCACCCTCGCATATTAAAAAATATGCACTCCGAGTTATAATCATTTCACAAATTTAGCAATTAAAGATGATACTAGAAAGGATCTATGGAACATGACATCTACATGATTGGAGTTTCACTTATTTAATTAAACCAATTGGATGTTTTTTAGCATCAATCAAGTTACAATGTACAAAGGCAAACAAACTCTATAAATACAAGGGAATAGTGAAACTCCAGAAGATATAAAATGTATAAGGTGTGAACTAGTCACATCATCACCACATGATGCCTGTAGCACGTCCATTAACAAAGCCATCACCAATGTCACATCAATGTGGGATGTCAATCCCTCATTCACAATCACTGGATATTACCACCTCACAATAGGCATTAGGCCATCACCAAGTCATAGGACCCAACGCATCAATATGATTTCATCATGTCTCATCAAGACTCATAGACATTACTCTTTGTCATATGATCACCATCATAACATCCACAAACTATTATATTCAAGTTCATGTCACCTTCAAAGTTAGGGGCTTATAAATAGGAAAGAGAAAACAACATAATAAGGTATCCATTTTAGAAGAGAGAAGCAAACACATCACATGACCCAACATTAGGGTTAGGTCTCCATACATGGCCGATTAGGGTTTTATAGTTATATTCAATCACCAAACCGTAGGTACACAAAAGCCCAATTTGTTGGAGCTTGTTAGGGTTAAGAAACATCATCAATTAACCATGATAGACCATTATGTCAACAACACTAGATATCACTATCATATGCATGTGTATCATTTTATTGTGTCATTCATGTGTCACGATTACACACCACCCAAGTGTCATGATCTCAAGTCATCAAAGGGTCGCGACCACCATCCCACCTAGTATCGGGATCGTGATAGGGCATGGTGTCTTGACCACCACTATCCATGGACACAACCTGAATAATAGCATGTCTAGACCACCATGAAACAAGTGTCTCAACCATGACAACACAGCGTCTCAACTTTGACAACCCAAGCACAATGCAACATCTTGACCAGCCTAAAGATGGCATCATGACCAAAAGAGCACACCCAGGTCATGACCGAGACACAACCCAACATGCTTGTGAATAAGACAAATACATGCACATGCATCTAATAAAAGAAACACAAAACCAAGCTGTCATGATTGAGACAAGGAACAATAGGCCGCAACCCAAACTCACATCTCACACTGGTGTCACGACCACAATAAAACAAGGCATCATGACCCAAAGCCAAAACAAAGGTGTATGTATTGACTCCGCACACACACCAGGAGGACACATGTCTCGACCCAAAACATCAAGGGCTCATACGTCTTGACTGTAACAAGGTCAAACAACAAGAAACTACGTGTCACTAAGATCAAAACCAATGGATTCAAGATCATCAAACCCTAGAACAAGCTCTATGAAGATCATCATGCAAAACCACTTTGGAGAGAGAAAGTCAAATCACATCACATGGATGAAAAACATCCAAAGCTCCAAGGAAACCATGATGGCCTAACGTAAGACATGGTGACAAAACCAAATTTCAAGATGCATGCAAGATCATCCTCTAAAAATCACTTAGAAAGCGTGCACATAGAAATTAGGGTTTCACATCCCAAGCAAACTGTGCACAATAACCACTACCATTCAAGATGTAGAACATGATATCATCTACAACAATATTAAGTCTACATTTTAGAGAGAGAAACGACCAACATGCATGTAAAGGAAAGTGCAATAATAGAGAGGGTAGAGGTTTATATCACCCATCTAATTTGAAGAGAATCAAGATCCAAAGCACAAGCTACAACGAGAAGGAATGAAGCTCCAAAAAAGATCACCCCTTTTTACACAAGGTCACCTCCAAAAAGAAGAACACCTTGGTCAAAAGATAGCTCAATAAAAGATGAAGAAGGACCCTATGCCGAACCAGAGAAAAAAGGAGAAAAGACAAGAAAACACCCTCCCACTAGTTACCACCATGGTAAAACCACTGTCTAAGGCCTTTGTGAGGAGGAGTTTCTCTCAAGGAGACCACCAAGGTAGAACCCAAGTCTACGGCCAAGAAAAGAGGAAGAAGATAGAGGTTCCAAAGAAAAACTTGATCAAGATGGTAAAACTACTTACCAAGGAAAGAAACCCCCACAAGGAGGGAGATTGAGCTTCAAGGCACAACATGCAAGGTTGAACCACTTCCAAAGCAACAAGAACAACACCTTTTTGCTCCACCAAGATCCAAGGACGAGTAAAATGGAAGGAAGAAGAAAAATGGCCAAAAATGATCACTTGCATGGAGAGAAAAAGGGTTATATAGCAAAGGAGGAGGGAGGTAGGGTGAGGGGTGATGTGTCAACACCTAAAGAGCACCAAAGGGCACTTGTACACCCAAGAAACTAACATGCAACCACTCAAACCTTGCATGCAAGAGATGGTGATATAACTTATGTTGGGTCTTGACCACTTGGACATGGTTTCGGTCGAGACACTCCAAAGGAGGTCGAAACAAAAGCAAAGCATCACCCTGGTCGAGACAATTTGTCACCATACACACTAGGTAGAGAGACTCCACAAAAGGACAAACTGTCTGAACCCACACCACCATGGTCAAGACAAGACAAACCCAAGAAAGGTGTCTCAATCGAGACACACCCAAAGAACCCCCATAGGTTGAGACAAGGGTCAAGACAAACCAACGAAGCACACATGGGTCAAAACCAAGCATACCCTAGAAACCCTAATCACCTCTAGTGATGCTACCACTCATCCAAGGTCCAACTAAGGCATCCCAAAGCACAAAATTATCTCTCATGAATCCAACAAAGAGAAGGAACATTCCAGATGTGGAAAATTTCAATATAACCCTCACAAATGGGTAAATTGCAATTTGACCACAAATAAGCACATAAAGCAAGAACATCATCCAAATAAGCTCAAATTGGAGACTTAAACTCTCCACTAGATCTAAGAACATCTAAATGGATTAGAGAAAGGTTCTAAGAACTTAATCAATCCAAAGAAAATAGGTTTAGCCCAAAACATAGGTCAATGGTCCTTTGCATTTGTTCTAAAAGGCCACATACATCAGTATGTATAAATCCTTATAGATCACAAGCCCTCTCACTATTGCCAGTGAAGGGAGTCTATTATTTTTCCCAAAAAACAAGATTCACATGTCTCTATTGATTTCATAAAGAGTGGGACCCGATAGTGGGCCCACTTGATGGTATAATGCAAAGCCAAGAAATTATTAAGCAGTGAAAAACAAAACTATTTACAAAGTTACAACATATTTCCATGTACATAACTTTCAAACCCAAAAGGTGGTACATCAAAATGAAATTCTATAACTAAATTTCATAACAGACCAAGATGCAAAGGGTAACCCGGCTATTCCAAGCTATCCTTAAGCCAACTTCATGTGTACAACCTTCATGTGTCCACGTCCTTCAAGGCACCTATACCTGGGTAGTTTTGGAAACACCCAGAAAAATAGGAAAACATTGTATAAATTAGCAAAAGCTGAGTATGTACATTAGAGGATTAACTACGGAATTAGCAAGTAAATTAGGATGTTCCAATAAAAAAGGCCAATAAAACTAGGTAAGTTTCAAGGAGAATTGTCAAAAGATATGAATTTTCAAAAGAATGAGGAAATATAAATATTCCAATAAATAATAGATCTTGCCACCATTAATCATCACATTACAAAAAGTATTTGCTTGTAGATATATTGGACTATAACTATGGTAGGGCCAAGACACCACTGAGTCATTGGCCTATATATAAATTTTGGGTAGATGTAGAACACCCATAGGAAGAATTAGCATGCCTCTCTATATATAAAGGTTGATGTAGAACACCCCAGGTAGAAGTAGCACACCCTAATGGATACGCATAAGCGTATACAATAGTTAGCTAGTCAAACAGTCTATCATGCATAAAATAGTAGCAAAATGTATCATTCATTAGACATTTGTGTCATAAGACAAACACAATAACATGTGGGGTCGTTGACCCAATTTAACCTATAAATAATAATTTCAGAAGAATAGGATATGTTGAAGTGAAACAAAAGCAATTATTTCAAAGGATGCCTTATTATGGAAATTTAGTCATATAATGAACAATTATAAAATAGAGAAGAGTACATACCTTATGCGTCCCAAAAGTTAACTCTAATAAGACACTTGATCCACTATGTCACTTCTTCCTCCTAGAAGTATATTATCTTATGTCAGTCAAAATAAATCAAACATGTGTATCATTCTCAAATTGTATATATGTATATAGTTCTTGCCCTAATGTTGATCACTTAATGTCATATTAGGGTTTTTAATCTCTTTAAATGAACATGTAATCCATTTTACATCTACTTTGTTTAATAGATCCCTCCTAGGTATATAAGTCAAGCTAAGTCTAGGTATATTACATGTGATTAGGAGGATTTATTTTTCCAACTTAGGGCTTCCAATGCCATTCTCTCTCTAGATACATGTGTTTCCATATTATTCCTAACATAATAGTTAGCATGCATATTAGTGTGTATGCACATTATATTATATGATTCTACAATATGCTTTGAATATAAGTATTTAATGTATCAATAATTGGAAGTATATTTTGATGTAGACTTAACCTTCATGTCACTCAAAGTTGTGTTTATAAGGATACATACTTGTACAATATTTCATGTTCCATTTTTTTGTGAAATTGATTAATAGATCAATGCCCTACACACATATACATTCACAATTATTGTCTAGTTCTTTTATATGTATCTAGGGTTTCTGCCAAATGAATAACAACAAAGGTATTTATGATATTTCCAATAAGATCCTACGAGTTATCAAAACATGATATCTACTAATATAGATATATCACTTAGGTGTATACTTAGTCCAAATTGATTGAGAAAATAGTTTAACATCGACAACACCCTACTTTGAACTACATATATGTTATTCTCTTTTACCATATGTAATAGACATTTGGAATTAGTACCTACAATTTCTATTATATTTTTATGATTAATAAACCATGTACACATATAAGTATTTCCCAAATTATTCATTGGACGTCTAAATAGTATTAACTTAAGTATTATTTAGATTTCTCTTACTACTAATATTCATTGTTGTTCATCCTATTAATCAAATTTAAGTATTTGAGACTCACCATTGGGGGTACCTAAAAGTGTGATCTGTAATGACTTATCCTGGATGAACGTAGTCTGTCATATGGACCTTGGATCCCTACTATTATGGATGTCTTCTGGTATTTAGATTACTACCCATCTATCACTGCAGGTCATCCAGACTCCAATACCAGGTTCACATGGACGGAAGTCCCCTGAAGAAGGAGGTTTCCTTCTATGATCTCAAACTACCACAATGTCTAAGGGTCAGTATCCTACTTGCCTTACCACATTTTGGAGACAACCTTGGAAGGGTCATGGAGTTGAATGGCTCAAGGGTATCAAGTCCACCTATAGTTTGCCATGGATACTTGCAGGCGTTCATTGCTAAAGTGAAGCCAGTTGTGTAGTAGTTGAGATCAGGTGCAGGAGCATGGCTGGCGATGGGAATTAACGGGTTGGAGATCCTCGCGGGCCTTGAAGATGAGGATCCTAAGCCATGTTACTCATTGGTGAGTGTGGTTTACAATTTCCTTGTTTGTTCTGAGTGTTGTGGATGGTTGAAGGCATGGGGGAGTCTTATTCTCGGTTATGGAAGTCATTCACGGAGTAGGGAGTCCATAAAGTCAAGCGGAAGAAGGTGAATGTAGTGGATGTTGTCATTGTTTGACATTGCTCCATGTCATGGTGATGGAACCATGGCGGCCGATGAGGCACAAACCTAGCCACTATGGCACAACCAATCGAGTAAGAGGAAATAGGGAGAGGGCGACAACGATGCCATTGTTCTCTGGGGAAGATCCTCATTCTTGGCCACGATCAGCTGGTGCATCGACAGTGAGACCAATGTCTGATAAGGTCGACCAAGTCGCTTGAAGTTGATGAGAATAAGATCAAAGGAAGAAGCATTCCTACCGCAATGACGCCAGACATAGATGGCTGGGAGTTTGATCAGAGCCAGTAGTTGGAGGATGAGAACATGTGACGTCATTGTTTCATGGAGTGGATCGACACATGCTTGGCGATGCTTGATACCGCATGGCGACTTTCTTCACTGCATAGCTTCGCTTGGCGATGTTGGGAATGGGTGAATGAGGAACAACCAAATAGGTTTTCTTGGGTCTATGAGGGAGAAGAGGAAGAAGAAGGGAGTGGGGAAAAATGACTGATGATGCAGGCAAGAAGTGCACTAGACGCACTACATAAGACAACTACTAGATTAGTGGTCGACCTTTACAAGTGGCAACAACCTCAACATCCTCCCTCTCTCTATTTCTGCAGATAGATGGCACCAAGAAGATGGAGGTGGCTAGGGTTCTAGGCTCTCTTGCAATACGGAAAGATGGGGAAGGAGATATAGGAGGAAAGTAGGGAGGAAGTAATGTAAAGGAAGAAGAGGGAACGAATAGAGGAGGAAAAGAAGAAGGATCGTTAAGCAAGAAGAAATGGCCTAACACTAGTGTTGGAGAAAAGAAACAGACTATAGTCATTTGATTAAATTAATGAATTCTTCTTCTTTTCTTAGAATAAATTGAGAGAGTAAATGTCATCTGATTAATATGAAAGTGTGCATGTATGCTAATTAAATTCTAAATAACTCAATTTTAACATCTATGCCACCTTTTCTAAGGGTTTAATCATTCCTTTTATTATTTGTAAGTTAACCACTTAATTAATGTATTTAATGCCTTTCTTTATCGATTTGACTCATTATTACATATATTTTTATATTTATTTTCATTTATTAATCTTAGTATGATTGTAGAGTTCCAAATCAGGGTCAAGAATAATTAAATCAAAAATTGTACAATTAATCCCTAATTGATTAATTCATCATTAACATATTATATTTGTTGAAACATTATACTTTCTTGACTCCAAATAATCCTAATTAATATAGTTCAGGGGGGAAAGTGATATGTTAATATCATGAATAATAATGGACCCAAGAAAAGGGAAGGTTGAGTAAGATACTCAGATTCGAGTATGTTACAACACTCCACCCCTTAAAGAGGATTTCGTCCCCAAAATCCACTCAATCATATCCTAAAGCACCATTATGTCTAACATCAACCAATAGGACTCTCCCACCTAGAGACATATCTAACATATGATTGCAATATTTCTATTGATTTATTTTAGGTTATCTAATTAATATTCAATGTATCTGTCTTAGATAGGTTTCATAACCTGAATCATATGTGTATGACTTTCAATTTAGGAAATTCCAAAGCATTGCATGTTATATACAAATTTAAGCTCATAAAATCTTTAAGTTAAGTTGCATTCCTGATGAATCAAGTGATTGTGAATCCATCTACAATCTAACTATGATATATAATAGGGTTAGGCCATCTTGGTCATACACATCCAACTTATTCTTCATACTTACTACTTCTCACTTAAGTCTAGGTTACATGTTTGACCTATCCAATCATAGGGTCTTTTGTAATGATCTTCTACACTAACAAGCCTATCTATTTCTACAAATTCCTTATGGTGGTGACATAGTTCCAAAACCATCGATGAAATCAAAAAAGTATTTTTATAGATATAAAAAATAATGAAAATAAAATTTGATGATGAAAACCTTGTGATGGGATTCCAAAATGACACCAAATTCAATTCCAGAACCATGTCAACCACTTTCTATCACATACTGCATACTCTCACTCTAACATTACTTCATTTTCACAACAAGGCTTCTCTACACACATCCTCAAGAAATACAACAAGCATATCCAAATTCTAGAGTAGGAGGGGACACAAGTTTCTTCACGCATACAATTAACTTATAATAGGTCCTACTAGGCACAACCTTTATAATTCTACCATTCAGGATTGAGGCCATCATATCCTAAAATATCATTTTTTATATGACTATGTAACCATAATAAGAAGAGATTAGGGTTTCTACTTCCTAATGGTTTACTACCTTGGTGTCATTATAAGCACATATGAACTAGCTAGTCAAACTATTCTTCATCTCACACATCAGATAAACTAATTATGAGGTGGGGATGAGAGTGTGGTCAACTCTTTAAGGATCAACCCTTAATATACCTACAATACCTAACCTCAATGTCGATGTACATCTAAACTATCAAGGAAAAGAGCTTCCATCATAGTATCCAAACATAACTATCCATCAATATGTCCTTGAGAGAAATAACATGGTACACAGTTTTATTATGTGGTCCAACTACATGATCATTCATTTTAGGACAAGGAAGATAAGAATAATTCCTACCTTTTGATATGTGAGGGATGAAATCCCAAGGATTGTTACTTGAAGCCTATATCTTCCTTAAACAAACCCTCAATTATGAGGTATTGAGGGTATATCTAGGATAGTATCCAACCCTTGGATGGCGAGTCACCTATAAACTATGCTAAAATAACTCCATGTTATAGGCAAGACAAGCCTAACCTTAATTCATATACTTCATTTCATCATGTGCTATTATATAACATCTCAAAATCTAAACCACATTTCAATACTCTAAGTTTGTATCCATGCTTGCATCAGTCCACATAATGCACATATCATAGGCATGCTCAAAAACCACAAAAGCAAATGGTTTGATGACTTGTGCTATGGTTACACACAATTATTTGAATTCAAGTCAACCTACTCACTATAGGAGATGAATTGTCCTTTCCTAAGGTAGGAGGTAGAGGCTACTTCCTGGGAGAATCAACCTTTATGTATAGAGAGCTATACCAATAAAGAAAGGGTAGGATTGATAAGAGTTATCTGAAACTATGTCATCAATATACTTAGTTTGGGATGTGTATGTACCACCAAATTAGATAGGGGTGAAATCCTAATTGGTAAGCACTAATTGGATTTAGGTATGACAACAACCTCTAAAAGGTCACCTATCTATTATGAAACATTCTAGGATAACTTGAAATAGTCTAGTTACTGACTACTTAGGCTTTGATACCATTCTGTAAAGAGTGGGACCCGATAGTGGGCCCACTCAATGGTATAATACAAAGCCAAGAAAGTATTAAGCAACGGAAAACAAAACTATTTACAAAGTTACGACATATTTCACATTACTCACCCAAAAGGGGGTACATAAAAATGAAATTCTATAACTATATTTCATAAGAGCCCCAGATGTAGAGGTCAACCCATCTATTCCAAGCTATCATTAAGCCAACTTCATGTGTACAACCTTCATGTGTACATGTCCTTCAAGGCACCTATACGTGGGTAGTTTTGGGAACACCAAAAAAAACTGGAAAATAGAGTATAAATCAGCAAAAGCTGCATATGTACATTAGAGGATTAACGAGGGCATTAAAAAGTAAAGTAGGATGTTCCAATAAACAAAGGGGCCAATAAAACTAGGTATGTTTCATGGATAATTATCAAAAGAAATTAATTTTCAAAAGAATGATGCAATATGAATATTCTAATAAATAACAGATCTTACCACCATTAATCATCACATTACAACAAGTATTTGCACGAGATATATTAGACTAAATTAACTATGGTAGGGCCAAGACACCACTGAGGCATTGGAATATATATAAATTTTGGGTAGAAGTAGCACACCCATAGGCAAAATTAGCACGCCTCTGTATATATAAGGATAGAAGTAGCACACCCTAATGGTTACATGTAAGTTTCTATGATAGTTATCTAGTCAAATAGTATATCATGCTTAAAATAGTGGCAAAATGTATGATTCATTACATTTGTGTCATAAGACAAGCACAATAACATGCGGGGTCATTGACCCAATTCAACCTATAAATAATAATTTTAGAAAAATAGGATATGTCAAAGTGAAACAAAATCAAGTATTTCAAAAGATGCCTCATTATGGGAAATTTAGTCATATAATGCCTAGTTATAAAATAGAGAAGAGTACATACCTTATGCATCCCAAAAGTTAATTGTAATAAGACACTTGATCCACTATGTCTCTTCTTCCTACGAGAAGTATATTATCTTATTTCAGTCAAAATAATTCAAACATGTGTATCATTCTCAAATTGTCTATATGTATATAGTTCTTGCCCTAATGTTGATCACTTAATGTCATATTAGGGTTGTTAATCTCTTTAAATGAACATGTAATCCAGTTTACATCTACTTTGTTTAATAGATCCCTCCTGGGTATATAAGTCAAGTCAAGTCTAGGTATATTATATGTGGTTAGGAGTATTCATTTTTTCAATTTAGGGCTTGAAATGACATTCTCTTTCTAGAACCATGTGTTTCCATATTATTCCTAACATAATAGTTAGCATGCATATTAGTGTGTATGCATGTTATATTATATGATTCTACAATATGCTATGAATATAAGTGTTTAATGTATCGATAATTGAAAGTATATTTTGATGTAGACTTGACCATCATGTCACACAAAGCTGTGTTTATAAGGATACATACTTGTACAATATTTCATGTTCCATTTTTATGTAAATTTGATCAATATATCTATGCCCTACACACATATGCGTTCACAATTATCGTCTAGTTCTTTTATATGAATCTAGGGTTTCTGCCAAATGAATAACAACAAAGGTATTTATGATATTTCCAATAAGATCCTACGAGTTATCAAAACATGATATCTACCAATATAGATATATTAATTAGGTGTATACTCAGTCTAAATTGATTGAGAAAATAGTTTAACATTGACAACGCCCTACTTTGAACTATATATAGGTTATTCTCTTTTACCATTTGTAATAGACATTTGAATTAGTACCTAAAATTCCTACTATATTTTTATGACTAATACACTATGTACATATATAAGTATTTCCCAAATTATTCATTGGTCATCTAATTAGTATTAACTTAAGTATTACTTAGATTGCTCTTACTACTAAGATTCATTGATGTTCATCCAATGAATCAAGTTTAAGCATTTGGGACTCATCGTTGGGGGTACCCAAAAGCCTGATCTACAATGACTAGTCCTTGATGAATGTAGTCTGTCATATGGACCTTGGATCCCTACTATTGTGGATGTCATCTAGTATTTAGATTACTACCCATCCATCACTACATGTCATCCATACTCCAATACCCGGTTCACATGGGTGGAAGACCCCTGAAGAAGGAGGTTCCCTTCGATGATCTCAAACTACCACCATGTCTGAGGGTCAATATCCTGCTCACCTTACCACATTTTAGAGACAACCTTGGAACGGTCATGGAGTTGAATGGCTCGAGGGTATGAAGTGCACCTATAGTTTGCCATGGATACTTGCAGACATTCATTGCTAAAGTGAAGCCAGTTGTGCAGTAGTTGAGATCAGGTGTAGGAGCATGGCTGGCGATGGGAATTGGCAGGTTGGAGATCCTCGTAGGACTTGAAGATGAGGATCCTAAGCCATATTACTCATTGGTGAGTGTGGTTTGTAGTTGCCTTGTCTACTGTGAGTGTAGTGGAAGGTTAAAGGCATGGGGGAGTCTTGTGCTTGGCGATGGAAGTCCCTCACAGAGCAGGGAGTCCATCAAGTCAAGTAGAAGAACATGAATGTAGTGGTTGTTGTCGATGATCGACATTTCTCCATGTTATGGAGATGGCACCACACATGGCGGCTGGTGAGGCCTGGACCAGGCCACTGTGGCATAGTCAATCGAGGAAGAGGAGATAGGGAGAGGGCGGCAATGACACCAATGTTCTCTGGGGAAGATCCTCGTTCCTGGCCGCAATCAGTAGGTGCATTGATAGTGAGATTGACGTCTAATAAGGTCGACCAAGTCTCTTGAAGTTGATGCAAATGAGATCAGAGGAGGCAATGTTCTTGTCGTAATGATGCCAGACATAGATGGCTATGAGTTTGATCAGAGAAATAGTTGGAGGATGAGAACATGTGTCGTCAGTGCTTCTAGGAGAGTATCAAAACATGCTTGGCGATGCTCAATACCGTGTGGCATCTTTCTTCACTGTCGAGAATCACTTAGCAATGATGGATGCGGGTGGATGAGGAACAACCAACTAGGTTTTCTAGTGTCCATGAGGGAGAAGATGAAGAAGAAGGGAGTGGGGGAAAATAGATGATGATGCAGGGAAGAAATGTACTAGATGCATTACAGAAGATGACCTCCATATTAGTGGTCGGATTTTGCAGGAGGCGACAACCTAAACACCCTCCCTCTCTCTATATCTACATATAGTTGGTACCAAGAAGATGGAGGCGACTAGGGTTCTAGGCTCTCTTGCAATAAGGAAAGATGGGGAAGGAGATATAGGAGGAAAGAAGGGAGGAAGTAATAGAAGGGAAGAAGAGGGAACAAATAGAGGAAGAGAAGAAGAAGGATCGTGAAGCACAAGGAAGTTGGTGACCTGATAATAGGGGATTTACTTGTCTATATTTGAGGTAGAGGAAGAATTAGTAGTGGGTTATCAAACTGAGTATTCCTATAAATCGATATTTTGCTAAGAATACACCTCTAAACCGATATTGGGTTAAGCATACACCTCTAAACCAATATTGGGTTAAGCGTACATCTCTTAGACGATATGGTGGTAAGCACACACCTCTTGGATGATATGATGGTAAGCATACACCTTTTGCATGATATGGTGTTGAGAACACACCTCTAAAACGATATGGTGAGTAACCCAATACACTAGATGACAAAAGTCGTAAGGTGGTTAATACCCTAGAACATGTGATGGCCAATACACTAAAGTATGATGTGACCAATATCTTCAAGTGAGGTGAGGATGTTACACCCATGTAGGGTGAAGGTGATACACCATATGATTGGTAAGGTTGATACCTTGATGGGTAAGGGTATGAGGGGTATGAAGATGCCTAACTCGATATACACCTAACCCAATACATGTGTTTAACTTGACATACATGATTCAACCCGATACACCTTGTAAAGGTGAGGGAAAAACACTCTTAGGAATGATGAGTGTAACACCAAGCTAATACCTTGATAGGTGAAACACCTAAAGTGGTTGATAATGGTCAACCCTATATCAATAATTCCTTAACTCGAGATGAGTCCATATCACTTGATGATAGTTGGGTAATTCAAGTGTGTGACTTATGGCCAATACACTACAAGATAAGTGTGATGAGTTAGTGCATAAAGTATTAGGATGGGAAATACCCTAATACAAGATAAGTTGATGAACTCAAGTAAGTTAAAAGTGATGAGGGAAGTGATACACCAAGGCATGATAAATATCACATCCAACACCTCAAGGTTGATACACCTTGATGCACCTCGAATCCAATATACTTGGATGACTAACACATGAAGTGTGTCATGTCAATTGTTACATTAAGATGTAATGAGTTTAATGCACTTTGATAAGTGTAGGCTGACATACCTTGAGAAAGGGTTAAGCCAAGTTAATGTCATATGATGTAATCAATATCCTATTGAGGATGAGAGAGAAACTCATACTTAGTGTTGATAATCATTTAATGATAAATGATGATAATAAATAAGTATGATTAAATACTTATGATATCAATGTATGCTACTAGATGTGTGGATCAATGAATTTGGGTTTGGATTGATAATATGAACTTGAAACCCTATTCGGCTATAAAGGGAAACCCTAACCCTAATAATGGGAAGGTTGTATTTCTCTTATTGCATAAGCCTTGTGAGACATGTTAAATACTTGTATAACAAGAATAATATTTATGTGGTCTGATTAGCAAAAAGTTTTTGTTTCCTAGTGAGAGGTGACTAGATGTTTAATGGGCCTTGTTAGCCATGTGAATAATTGTTGCCTAGTGAGAGGTGACAAGATGTTTAATGGGCCTTGTGAGCCATGTGAATAGCTGTTACCTAGTGAGAGGTGATAAAATATTTTTTGGTCCTTGTGAGACATGTGAAATACTTGTGTAATAAGTATGATATATACTTGAGTCTGAGGACCTAGAGGTAATGGTAAACTGATAAGAGGTGACATTGTTTAGTGATGAACTAAGGGTTGAATACCCATATCATATAATCATGATGATGATAATGATTAAGGAATACGAATCCCCAATAATATGATAAGGGACTGAGATCCCGAGTGTTATGTATCTAAATGTGTTCCAAAGATTTGGAAAGTACTTGATAGATGTATTACACCTTTCTTTGTAGCATTTGTTTATGATTGATGCTTATAACTAAAGAAATGGCCCAACACCAGTGTTGGAGAAAAGAAACAGACTTTAGTCATTTGATTAAATTAATGAATTCTTTTTCATTTCATAGAATAAATTGAGAGAGTAAATGCCATTTGATTAATATGAAAGTGTACATGTATGCTAATTAAGTTCCAAATAACTCAATTTTAACATCTATGCCATCTTTTCTAAGGGTTTAATCATTCCTTTTATTATGTGTAAGTTAACCACTTAATTAATGTATTTAATGCCTTTCTTTATAAATTTGATTCATTATTACATATATTTTTATATTTCTTTTCATTAATTAATCTTAGTATGATTATAGAGTTCCAAATCAGGGTCAACAACAATTAAATGAAAAATTGTACAATTAATCACCAATTGATTAATTCATCATTAACATATTATATTTGTCGAAACATTATACTTTATTGACTCCAAATAATCCTAATTAATATAATTTAGGGGAAAAGTGATATGCTAATATCATGAATAATAATGGACCCAAGAAAAGGGAAGGTTGAGTAAGATACTCAGATTCGAGTATGTTACAACACTCCACGCCTTAAAGAGGATTTTGTCCCCAAAATCCACTCAATCATATCCTAAAGCACCATTATGTCTAACATCCACCAATAGGGCTCTCCCCTAGAGACTTAGCTAACACATGACTGCAACATTTCTGTTGATTTATTTAGGTTATCTAATTAATATTCAATGTATCCATCTTACATAGGTTTCATAACCTGAATCATATGTGTATGACTTTTGGTTTAGGAAACTCCAAAACATTTCATGTTATATACAAACTTAAGCTCATAAAGTCCTTAAGTTAAGTTGCATTGTTGATGAATCAAGTGAAGGTGAATCCATCTACAATCTAACTATGAGATATAATAGGGGTAGGTCGACTAGGTCATACACATCCAAACTTATTCTTCATACTTACTACTTCTCACATAAGTCTAGGTTACATGTTAGACCTAGCCAGTAATAGGGTCTTTCCTAAATATCTTCTACACTAACAAACCTATCTATTTCTAAAAATTCCCTGCGGTGGCGACTTGGTTCCGAAACCATCGATGAAATCAGAAAAGTCTTTTTTATAAATATAATTTAATAATGAAAATATATTTGACGATAAAAACCTTGCGATGGGAATCCAAAATGGTGCCAAATTCAATTCGAGAACCAAGTCAACCACTTTCTACCACATACCACATACTATCACTCTAACATTACTTCATTTTCACAACAAGGCTTCTCTACACACATACTCAAGGAATACAACGAGCATATCCAAATTCTAGATTAGGAGGGGATACATGTTTCTTCATGCATGAAGTTAACTTATATTAGGTCCTACTAGGCACACCCTTTATAATGCTACCATTCATTATTGAGGCCATCATATCCTAAAATATCATTTTTGTATAAGACTATGTAATTATAATAAGAAGAGATTAGGATTTCTACTTCCTAATGATTTACTACCTTGATGTCATTTTAAGACCATATGAACTAGCTAGTCAAACTATTCTTCATTTCACACATCAGATAAACTAATTACAAGGTGGGGATGAGAGAGTGGTCAACTCTTTAAGGATCAACCCTAAATATACCTACAACACCTAACCTCAGTGTCAGTGTACATCTACAGTTTCAAGGAAAAGAGATTCCATCATAGCTTCCAAACATAACTATGCATCCATATGTCCTCGAGAGAAATAACATGGTACACACTTTTATTATGTGATCCAACTACATGATCATTCCTTTTAGGACAAGGAATATAAGAATAATTCCTACCTTTGTGTATGTGAGGGATGAAATCCCAAGGATTGTTACTTGAAGCCTATATATTCCTTAAACAAACCCTCAATTATGTGGTATTGAGGGTATATCTAGGATAGTATCCAACCTTTGGATGGTGAGTCACATATAAACTATGCTAAAATAACTCCATGTTACAGGAAAGACAAGCCTAACCTTAATTCATATACTTCATTTCATCTTGTTCTATTATATAACATCTCGAAATCTAAACTACATGTCAATACTCTAAGTTTGTATACATGCATGCATCAATCCACATAATGATATCATAGGCATGCTCAAAAACCACAAAAGAAAAAGGTTTGATGACTTGTGCTAGGGTTACACACAATTATATGAATTCAGGTCAACCTACTCACTATAGGAGATGAATTGTCCTTTCCTAAGGTAGGAGGTAGAGGCTACTTCCTGGGAGAGTCAAACCTTATGTATAGAGAGATATACCCATAAAGAAAGGGTAGGATTGATAAGATTTAGCCGAAACTATGTCATCAACATACTTAGTTTGGGATGTGTATGTACCACCAAATTAGATAGGGTGAAATCCTAATTGGTAAGCACTAATCAACTTTAGGTATGGCAACAACCTCTAAAAGGCCACCTATCTATTATGGAACATTCTAGGATAACTTGAAATAGTCTAGTTACTGACTGCTTAGGCTCTGATACCATATTGTAAAGAGTGGAACCGATAGTGGACCCACTCAATGGTATAACACAAAGACAAGAAAGAATTAAGCAGCAGAAAACAATACTATTTACAAAGTTACAACATATTTTCATGAACATAACTTTCTCACCCAAAAGGCGGTACATAAAAATGAAATTCTATAACTATATTTCATAAGAACCCCAGATGTAGAGGGCAACATGGTTATCACAAGCTATCCTTAAGACAAATTCATGTGTAAAACCTTCATGTGTCCATGTCCTTCAAGGCACCTAAATCTGGGAATTTTTGGGAACACCAAGAAAAATAGGAAAACAGAGTATAAATCAGTGAAAGTTGAGTATGTACAATAGAGGATTGACTAGGGCATTAACAAGTAAAGTAGGATGTTCCAATAAAAAAGGAGCCAATAAAACTAGGAAAGTTTCAAGGAGAATTATTAAAAGAAATTAATTTTCAAAAGAATGAGGCAATATAAATATTCCAATAAAGAACATATCTTGCCACCATTGATCATCATATTACAACAAGTATTTGTATGTAGATATATTGGACTAAATTAACTATGGTAGGGCCAAGAAACCATTGAGTCGTTGGCCTATATATAAATTTTGGGCAGAAGTGGCACACCCATAGGTGGAATAAGCACACCTCGATAAATATAAAGGTAGAAGTAGCACACCTTAATGGTTACACATAGTGTCTATGATAGTTAGCTAGTCAAATTGTCTATCATGCATAAAATAGTGGCAAAATGTATCATTCATTACATTTGTGTCATAAGACAAGCACAATACCATGTGGGGTCATTGACCCAATTCAACCTATAAATAATAATTTCAAAAGAATAGGATATGTTGAAGTGAAACAAATGCAAGTATTTGAAAAATGCCTCTATGGGAAATTTAGTCATATAATGCCCAGTTATGAAACAGAGAAGAGTACATACCTTATGCATCCCAAAAGTTAACTCTAATAAGATACTTGATCCACTATGTCACTTCTTCCTCCTAGAAGTATATTATCTTATGTTAGTCACAATAAATCAAACATGTGTATCATTCTCTAATTGTCTATATGTATTTTGGTCTTGCCCTAATGTTAATCACTTAATGCTATATTAGGTTTGTTAATCTCTTTAAATGAACATGTAATCCATTTTATATCTACTTTGTTTAATAGATCCCTCCTAGGTTTATAAGTCAAGTTAATTCTAGGTATATTATATGTGGTTAGGAGTATTCATTTTTCCAATTTAGGGCATGCAATGTCATTCTCTATCTAGAACCATGTGTTTCCATATTATTCGTAACATAATAGTTAGCATGCATATTTTTATGTTTGCACATTATATTATATGATTCTACAAAATACTATGAATATAAGTATTTAATGTATCGATAATTGAAAGTATATTTTTATGTAGACTTAACCATCATGTCACCCGAAGTTGTGTTTATAAGTATACATACTTGTACAATGTTTCATGTTCCATTTTTATGTGAAATTGATCAATACATCTATGCCCTACATACATATACATTCACAATTACCGTCTAGTTCTTTTATATGTATCTAGGGTTTCTGCCAAATGAATAACAACTAAGGTATCTATGAAATTTCCAATAAGATCCTACGAGTTATCAAAACATGATATCTACCAATATAAATATATTACTTAGGTGTATACTCGGTCCAAATTGATTGAGAAAATAGTTTAACATCGACAACGCCCTACTTTGAACTACATATAGGTTATTCTCTTTTACTATATGTAATAGACATTTGGAATTAGTACTTAAAATTCCTAGTATATTTTTATGACTAATACACCATGTATGCATATAAGTACTTCCTAAATTATTTGTTGGTCATCTAATTTGTATTAACTTAAGTATTATTTAGATTTCTCTTACTACTAATATTCATTGTTGTTCATCCTATGAATCAAGTTTAAGTATTTGAGACTCACCATGGGGGGTACCCAAAACCTTGATCTGCAATGACTAGTCCTTGATGGACGTAGCTAGTCCATCATATGGACCTTGGATCTCTTCTATTGTGGATGTCATCTGGTATTTAGATTACTACCGATCCATCACTCCAAGTCATCCAGACTCCAATACCAGGTTCACATGAGTGGAAGACCCCTAAAGAAGGAGGTTCTGTTCGATGATCTCAAACTACCACCATGTCTGAGGGTCAATATCCTACTCATCTTACCACATTTTTGTGACAACCTTGGAAGGGTCATGGAGTTGAATGACTCGAGGGTATCAAGTGAACCTACAATTTGCCATGGATACTTGCATGTGTTTGTTGCTAAAGTGAAGCCAATTGTACAGTAGTTGAGATTAGGTGCAAGAGAATGGCTGGCGATGGGAATTGGCAGGTTGGAGATCCTTACAGGCCTTGTAGATGAGGATCCAGAGCCGTGTTACTCGTTGGTGATTGTGGTTTGCAGTTGCCTTATCTTCTATGAGTGTTGTGGAAGGCTGAAGGTGTGGGGGAGTCTTGTGCTTGGCGATGGAACTCCCTCACAGAGTAGGGATTCCAGTAAGTCAATCGGAAGAAGATGAATGTAGTGGTTGTTGCTACTATTCGACACTGCTCCATGTCATGGCATGGCACTGCGTGTGGCGGTCAGTGAGGCCAAGACTAGACCGCCATGGTACATTCAATCAAGGAAGAGGAGATAGGAAGTGGGTGGCAACAATGCCACTGTTCTCTGGGGAAGATCCTCATTCCTGGCTGCGATCAACAGGTGCATCGACGGTGAGATCAACATCTGATAAGGTCAACCAAGCCACTAGAAGTTGACAAGAATAAGATCATAGGAGGCATTGTTCTTGCCACAATGACACCAGACATAGATGGCTGGGAGTTTGATCAGAGCCAGTAGTTGGAGGATGAGAACATGTCTCGTCAGTGTTTCCTGGAGAGGATCGACACATGTTTGGCGAGCTCGATACCGCCACATGACTTTCTTCACTGCCTAGCATCACTTGGCGATGATGGGCATGGGTGGATGAGGAACAAGCAACTAGGTTTTGTAGGGTCCATGAGGGAGAAGAGGAAGAAGAAAGGAGTGGGGGAAAACGACTAATGATGTGGGTAAGAAGTGCACTAGACGTATTGTAGAAGATGACCACTAGATTAGTGGTCACCCTTTGTAGGCAGTGACAACCTCAACATCCTCCCTCTCTCTATATCTACAGATAGTTGGTGCCAAGAAGATGAATATGGCTAGGGTTCTAGGCTCTCTTGCGATAGGGAAAGATGGGGAAGGATATATAGGAGGAAAGCAGGGAGGAAGTAAGGGAACGGAAGAAGAGAGATGAATAGAGGAGGAGAAGAAAAAGGATCATGAAGCAAGAAGAAACGACCCAACACTAGTGTTAGAGAAAAGAAATAGACTATATTCATTTGATTAAATTAATGAATTCTTTTTCTTTTCTTAGAATGAATTGAGAGAGTAAATGCCATCTGATTAATATGAAAGTTTACATGCCTTTTAACATCTATTTCTAAATAACTCAATTTTAACATCTATGCCGCCTTTTATAACGGTTTAATCATGCCTTTTATTATTTGTAAGTTAGCCACTTAATTAATGTATTTAATGCCTTTCTTTATCAATTTGATTCATTATTACATATATTTTTATATTTCTTTTCATTAATTAATCTTAGTATGATTATAGAGTTCCAAATCAAGGTCAACAACAATAAAATGAAAAATTGTACAAGTAATATCTAATTGATTAATTAATCATTAAAATTTTATATTTGTTGAAACAATATACTTTCTTGACTCCAAATAATTATAATTAATATAATTGAGGGGTAAAAGTGATATGTTAATATCACAAATAACAATGGACCCAAGAAAAGAGAAGGTTGAGTAAGATACTTAGATTCGAGTATGTTACAGATTTCAAATCTAAAGTGTAACACCCGAGCCCACTACCCAAGGCTCAAGTAGCGCACTTTGTCCTCACTCATGTGCAAGCCAGAATAAACTTCCCGGTTGCTCACCCATCCCAGTACTACTCTGGGATGAGCATGCTTAACCATAAAGTTCTTTAGTGATGGGATCCCTAAATAGGAGGTGCACCTTGGTGATATGGATAGTCCAATCTTTCCTTTTCAGATCATTTTAGCTGATGCCTCTAGTATTTCTGACCTATGCTTAATCAAGTAAACATAACCATACATATTAAAATCATCAATGAAGGTAATGAAGTACTAATAACCACCTCTAGAATTTGTTCTAAAAGTGCCACATACATTAGTATGTATGAGTCCTAATAGATCATAAGCCCTCTCACTATATCTAGTGAAGGGAGTCTTTTTCATCTTTCCCAACAAAAAAGAATCACATGTCTCTATTTATTTGAAATCAAAGGTGTAACACACGATCCCACTGCTTGAGGATCTACTAGAGTTTTAGGAATGACGAATGGACCCGTAGACCACCACTAGCCTTAACTGCATTTTTTGCCCTCACTCACGTGCAAGCCAAGATAAACTTCCCAGCTAGTCACCCATCCTAGTACTACTTTGGATTGAGCATGCTTAACCACAAAGTTCTTTAGTGATGGGATCCCTGAAAAGTAGGTGCACCTTGGTGATATGGATTGTCCAATGATTCCTTTTGAGTCATTTTATATGAGGCCTCAAGACCTGGGATGTTATAATCTCCCCCATATAGACTCTTGATGAGGATCAACTATATGGCCTCACAATACATCCCCATTTCAGTGTAGATCAAACATGGCCCATGGAAACCCAACTCTTGATCATGGAATACCAGCACAAGGGTGACATCTATATTTATTGCCCTTTACTACATATCTAGACCAAATGAATCACGACTACTATGCCACATGCACATATGGGCCCAACCTATGGGATGGGAATTGGCTTTGATACCATTTGTAACACCTGGGTGTTTGTATGTATGCCCAAAGAGCCAATCATATGATGATTGTTTTGGAATAAATTGTAAATAATTTGATTATTAATAAAGGGATGCTTCCAACTTATTATGTTTATTCAGTTATGAGATAATGAAGTAACATAATAAATTTCTAGAGAATGATATTACTCGATTATGTATGTCTTCCAGTAACTAATTTGAACAATGATATCATATGAATGTTAAGATTATATACATTCTTGTTATGTCCCTAGTTAGATGTTATTATGGAAGGATGATAGACATCAATAACACATAAGACTAGAGTGTGTTGGTTGATGACAAAATCTCATCAGTCATGATATGTGATATCAAACCAAGCATATAAATACTTGTTAGACAACAAATTATCAAACAGACCCACCATAAGAGTGATATATGGAAATCATCATTGGTAGTTAGAATCATCTCTTATAGTGTTGGTGTTGATTGTGGTTCTTATACATGAAGTCACTACACTCATCAAATATCATTCGATATATTTGACATCATTCTATGTGATCCTAAATAAGGATTTCCATAAAGGTGATGATTGGGTGCACTATGACACATGGGGATGATTGTAAGTGGTGTAGATGGGATTTGTTCCTCCTACTATAATGTGATATGCAAGACACTTGATTAGAAATACATAGAAATGCATGACCATGCACATGTGAGTCAATATGTGATATTGAGATTACACTTATCTCACACAATTTTCTCTAGTTCAAGGAACACAAATTGAATGTTTAAGAGGATGACTACTCCAAGCATCGAGTTCATTCTGGATATCAGTAACAAAGGAACTATACAAACACTGGAAGACCAATCACAAATAGTGGGTTGAATTTGATCTCCAACTTTCCATTTACTTGGGTAGTAATAATGTGTGACTAGGCACCGCTCTTTGCTTATGATGTCATAATTGGTTATGGACATTCATTGCCAATGTAATATGCTACCTATAGGGTCAAACACATAAGATACACCTAGAAGAGGATTTTTTATCATTAATTATAATTAAATTGATTACTAAATTGTTTATGTATTTGATTTAAACATCAGTTAACTGAATGGACTCCCAAATGATCAGTTGATGTGATGAAATAACAAATTGGAGTTTCATGTTGATTGGATATTGCATTGGCAGAATTGTAGATGAGCAGGGGAGCGAAAAAACCAGTTCACTTAGTGAACCGATCGGTTCGTGGTTGCAAGACAACCATTTTATGTAGCGAGATGCGTGGTTTGTGGTGAAAATTGATTGCATCAAGGATTAGTGTTCATGTCATGTCGTCCATTAATTGGATCACAATTTCCAATCCATATGCGAATGGGAAAGATGATGAAATCATCGGTTCACTGGATGAACTAATTGGCTCGCATGCCAATGGATCAGTTCACTTATCAAACTAATCATTTCACCATTCATAGGTTACAAATTTTGTGAGATTTCAGTCCCTTCCACTCTCACATAGACTAGGAACCTTAGCCCTAACCCCTCCTATAAATAAAGGGGTAATGGAGGCTTCTTAGACACATAAATTGCCTCTAACAATTGTTTGTCTTCTCTAATTGTGGTAATCGAGAGAACCCGAGCAAGTCCTACTTGATAAAGGGAGGGATATCAAGGGAGAACAATTGTGGGAGAGCAAGTTGGTGACTAGTACACCAACGAGTGGTACAACTCCTTCATTTATGTTCTAATAGAATGACATGAGTTCTAGGGGGTCTGTCTGGACTTCCATAGAGGCGTGGATGTTGTTGCTTGCCTCTAGGAGGAAAATGTCAGCATGTTGTTCATGGTGGAGACCAGGAGCAGCAACAGACGTTGTCTCGGTGCAACTAGAAGATAGCTACACAACTACAACGATGAGGAGAATGTCGTTGGTCTTACTCCAGGACTAGGTATATCCTTGAAACTATCCTTTCCATTATATAGTTGTTGACACGATCCACTGGTCAAATGGGGAATATGGCAGTAAGAAATTTATTTCCACTGCCTACTTGATGCCATGTTTCCCTATACTAGGCCCACTACCAATGGCTCTGGTACAGTTTCAAGATGACGAATGACCCCCAAACCACCACTACCCTTAACTACACGCTTTGTACTTACTCACGCGCAAGCTAGGATAAACTTCCTGACTGGTCACCCATCATAGTACTATGCTGGGATGAGCGCACTTAAATACAAAATTATTTAGTTGTAGGCTCCCTAAAAAGGAGGCGCACCTTGGTGATATGGGTAGTCCAATCATTCTTTTTAATATAATTTTATTAGAGGCATCTAGACCTGGGGCGTTACAAAAAGAGTCTAGATATCCATCTTTATAGAGTCTAGAAATGTGATTTTCATTGATGTGCCCTATACGACAAAGCCATTGATATGTTTTGTTTGAATTATCAAGTTTAAATCTTTTGGTATTTACATTATAAATATTTGTCTTTAGATCTAACAAAAAAGACCATAGTACTTTGGGGTACTGTCATAAAAGATCTCATCTTTTTTAAATAGAACATTGACCATTCTTTATATGAAATTCATATCCATCCTAGTCCATATTTGACCATACAAGATATACAAATAATGTTTCTATTTATAGCATGTAAAAAATAGTAATTTTTTAACTATATTTCAAGCCCCATGGGTAGAAATAAATTAAAGGTTCCAACGGTAGTGGCAACAACTCTTTCCCCATTTGTAACACACAGTTCAAACTCCTCCTTTCTTAGATGCTTACTTCTTTTTAGACCCTGCATATTTGAACCTATGTGAGATCCACATCCAATATCTAGTGCCCATGATGAAGAAGAAAACAAATTTATCTCAATAATGTATATAACTAAAGTGGAGATGTCTATTCCTTGCTTCATTTTGTTGAATCCCTTTAAGAACAAAGGATGGATTCCTTTTGCACTTACCTTTCTCCTTGACTTGAGTGACGACTACTTGGACTTCTAATTATCCTTAGAACTCTTCTTGTCTTTGATTTCATCCTTGGACTCCACTTTTCTGGTCACCATCATGGGTTTTTCCTTCTTCATTTGTGTTTTGACATTTATCAACATGCTAAGAAATCTTGACAGTGGTATTTCCATGTAACTCAAGTAATAACACTCAATAAACTGGCTATATGATTCAATCAACAATTGTAGAATCATATTCATGTCCAACACTTAGCTCAAAGGGAATCTTGGTCTCTCTAGATGGTCCACATGTCCAATCATATTGAGCACATGGGTCTCTACTAGATCTCTGTTTGTCATCTTGCACTCAAAGAGTGCCTTTGAGACATAGTACCTTTCCTGCTTTGCATGATTCTGGTACATGTTCTTAAGATGTGTTATCATATAAAAAATCCCCATGTCTTCATGAAGCTATTTCAACTCATAGTTCATACAACATATCATAAAGTGCTTAATTTCTAAGGTATCATTGACATGTTTCCAATAAGCATCCACCTCATCCCTAGGCACATCAGGAGTAGGTACTTCTAGCATCGGTGTATCTAGGACATAGTTCTTATTCTCACCATTGAGGACCCTTCTCAAAGTCCAAAGCCAATCATGGAAGTTTGTTTCATTAAGTTTGTCCTTCTTAAGGACTGATCGCAATGAAACTTTGCTTTTCATTTCTTTCTATAAGAAAAAATTACAATTTGTCAAAACCCTTTTGATTTGATTTGATTTGATTAAAACAAAATTTGACTATATTTAGTAAGGCCTTTAATTAATTATCACTACCACTATTTTTTTCAAATTGATAACCTTCACATATCAATTCGTAAGATTGTAGTGTACAACCTTCTAGTGAGCCATGACCCAAAATAATTGAGTTATTATCCGCCAACACCAGTTTCCATAACCAATTATTAAGGTAGGCAAAGTTTGTCGACTGCATCTCTTTTGTATATCTTAAATAGATGTCACACAACTTTTTACCCTAGTCATCTGCATGATTCTAGGTACTTAAACTCATTAAGATCACCTAATTAAGTCTAACCCAAAAGACAACACCATAGTAATGCACCCTGCTTGGCAGGCCTACATTAGTACATCCACACTTCCACGAGATAGACAATGCACAATGCTTGGCATGCCCACACTTAGTTGATCAATATTTTCATGTGTGTTCCTTATGGAAAGCAACTGAGACTTAATATTTGATTGAGGGATGTTATATTTATATGAAAAGATATACATATCTGATCACCACAAACACAGTAATATGTATAATATACATACCATATCTGTAACGTCCTAGGATTTGAGGCATTGGATAACATGATCTTAAAAGGAATGATTGTACTACCCATATCACCAAGGTGCACCTATTTTTCTGAGAGCCCATCTCTAAAGAACTCCATAGTTAAGCGTGCTCATCTTGGAGTAGTACTAGGATGGGTGACCAGTTGGGAAGTTGAACCTGGCTTGCACGTGAGTGGACAAAGCGCACAATTATGGCTAGTGGTGCTTTGTGGGGCCATTCGTCATTCCTAAAACTCTGCTAGAGCCTTGGGTAGTGGGCCCAGATGTTACAAATGGTATCATAGCATGTTTTTACATTTAATCACTAATAATTATTAAATTTTGCAAACTATTTAGAACCCAAGGGAGTTATTAGAGGATTTTCTAAATAATGGAGGTGTCTAGCATAGGATCACGATCTAAGGGCTGGAAAGATTTCCCTCTACCCTGCTAGTCAGTTTATGAGGACTCCCAGAATCTGTGAGACTGTCTGGCTAAAATCTAAGGATTTGACTCGAAATAAGATACCTCTAGGTCTTCTCATCTATTTTTATCCCTTCTTTGCCTCTTATTTCTAGAAAATATAATTGCTTAGGGTTTTCTCTCTCTCCAACACCTCTTGTGTTTGAGAATTCAGAGTGTTAAGGATTAAGGAATCCTCCTACAAACAATAAAATTCATGTAAATAGGAGGACACAAACTTAATTTAAAGCTTATATATCTTCCAAGTTATAAACCAGTGTTTAAAAGATTTTTAACTTGTATGAAATAGCATGGTCCATTTTAAGACCGTAGTTGTTCCCTTCGAGGCCACCGAGAACCCTACTGGGGGTAGGCCTCCCTGTAAGAGGAAGGGATCTTCTAATTAGAGGAGGAGAGACCATGGTGACGAGTCCTCAAAGAAGAGAAAGAGACACGAGGGAGACTCGTAAGAAAGTTCAGACCCTAAGCCAGTTCCCTTCTACAACCCAGAGATGAATCAAGAAGAGGAACCCTTATCCAAAGATGAGGTCAAGCTTGAGGAGAACCCCACTGGTGGCCTAGGACTTGTAGTAATAGTCCACACCCCTGATGCCTCTGGATGGAATAGTAGAAGAAGCTAACTAAGGTCATTAGTACCCTGGCCCTCAGGGATGTAGTAAGAGATGAAAATGGTGAACCGCTTCCTGTTCATCCCTGACTTGGAGTCACCATTATGGACTTTGTCAAGTTGAACATTGAGAAATTCTAGGGAGAGGATAAGACCAAAGTGGTCGACAAAGTAGATGCTTGGCTGCTAGCGATCGAGAATGGTTTCTGAATGCTGGAGGTGCAACTGAACAAGAAGATCTCATTTGCTGCTCACCTCTTAGAAGGAGCAGCCAAGATGTGGTGGGAGAACCACATCATAGGTTGAGATCTAAATGAGGACTTGATGCCATTGACCGACTTCAGGACTACTTGCACAACTAGATTCATTCCCACCTCAGCTAAGAAGGAGAAGGAAAGAGAGTTCACCAACCTAATCCAAGGTAGCCTCTATGTCATAGACTTGGACCGCAAGTTTTGCATCCTGGAGAAATTTGGGTACATGATGACCAAGGAAAGATAGGCGAACCATTTTTTTGAGAGTATACACCCTACCATCAAGCCTCATGTGATGGCGAGTAAACCAACAACCTTCACCGAATCCTACGACACTACAATGGACATGGAGAAGACGGTGATGCCTACTCAGAACCCATCCAAAGGATACTTGGATTTCACTAAAGGTACCCATGGCTAGAAGAATGATCACAAGAAAGGACAAGGATGAAATCATGCCACGGGAAAGCATGGAGGTAAAGAAAAACCCCACCATGACAATAATTGGCCCAGGTGCGACCTAGGTGTCGCACTTGTGAAAAATGGCATTCAGGCGAGTGCTGCTACAAGAAGAGAGTGTGCTACCGTTGCCAGCAAGAGGGACATCTTCAAGCCAACTGTCCTTTGCCAGACCCGAAGGGCCCAGGTACTAAAACAACCCAACCTATTGCAGCCCAACCTATAACCACAACCCCACCTGCTGGAGAACAAGGACAAGCTCGAGTTTTTTCTATCGACAATGAGGAGGCCCAAGCTAATGCTAATCAGTTGATAGAGGGTAATAACCCTTAGATTTTTCTTTTGTATTTTAAGATAAGCATGTAGTAGTCTGATGTATTGTGAAAAATAATGTATGCATGCTTGAAGTCATGGATCACAATGTAAAATCTCTATTTGACTTTGGATCTACTAATACTTTCATTTCGAGGAATCTCACAACTATGCTTTATTTGGATATCAAGGATTTAGGATATATTTTGTATGTCACAACCCCAAGTGATAAGATCTTTACATCCCTCTTGAAAACTCCAGTGATACCTATTAAGTACCAGGATCGTGAGTTCCCTATAGATTTTATCCTTCTTGACATGAACGACTTTGATGTAATCATCAGTATGGATTGGCTCTATACCTATAGGGCAAATATTGATTGTAGGGAAAATAAAGTAATCATCAAAAGACCAGATCACCCACCATTTAGCATTAGGTCTAGGAAGGATGCTACCACTATCTTGTATGTTCAACCTTGAAGGTCAAACAGATGATAACCAATGATTACCAAGCTTTCCTAGCAGGTGCTATTGAGCTGGGGCCTAAGGTGCAGCTCTTAGAGGGAATAGAGGTAGTCATAGACTATGCAGATGTGTTCCCAGATGATTTTCATGGGATCCCTCCTGAGAGAGAGGTAGACTTTTTGATAGAGATAGCTTCTGGGACAAACCCTATTTTGAGATAACCTTATAGGATGGCCTCTACTAAGTCACTCGAGTAGAAGAAACAACTACGAGAACTGCTAGATAAGGGTTTTATCTGACCTAGCACATCACCATGGGGAGAACCAGTTCTTTTTGGAAAGAAGAAGGATGGGTCGCTCATAATGTGCATAGACTACCAGATGATCAACCAGGCTACCATTAATAATGAATACCCTATACCCCGTATTGATGACCTATTTGACCAGCTAAAGTCAGCTCGAGTCTTTTCAAAGATTTATTTGAGGTCTAGGTTCCACCAGTTGTGATTCTAGAGTGAGGACATATCAAAAACCACATTTAGAACCCATTATGGACATTATGAGTTTGTGGTTATGAATTTTAGGTTGTCCAATGGCCCGAGTGTGTTTTGTGAACCTCATGAATAGTGTATTCTAGTCCTTCCTTGACTCGTTTGTCATAGTGTTCATAGATGACATCTTGGTTTATTCGAATGACCTAGAGAAACACCGCGACCACCTAGGTAGAGTCCTTAATATCTTGAGAAAGTAGAAGTTCTATGGGATATTCTCAAAGTGCGAGTTTTGGATAGATGGTGTCATGTTCCTTGGACACATCATATCCGGAGGGACCGTCTCAGTGGATCCAGCTAAAGTGTCATTCGTTTGAGATTAGCCAGCACTGAAGAATCCTCTAGAGATCCACAGCTTTCTGGGATTGGTCAGAATTATCGACACTTCATAAAGGATTTCTCAATGTCTTCTTTGCCACTTACCAAGCGCACCCAGAAATATGAGAAGTTTGTGTGGTCAGACTTATGCGAAGCTCGATTCCAAGAGTTAAAGGAGAAGTTAACTACGGATCTGGTGTTTACTCTACCTTCCGATAACAAGGGTTTTATGATCTTCCCCGATGCATCAAAGATGGGACTTGGATGTGTGCTAGATCAAAATAGGCATGTTGTTGCCTATGCCTTTAGACAACTCAAACCCAATGAAGTGAATTATCTGACACATGATTTAAAATTGGTTGCAATTATACATGCCCTGAAGATTTGGCAACACTATCTATATGGAGCCACCTTTGAAATCTTCCCTGACCACAAGAGCCTGAAGTATCTCCTGACTCAGAGGGACCTAAATCTGAGACAGAGACTATGGATGGAATATATGAAAGACTATGATTTCACCATTGCCTATCACCCTGGAAAGGCAAATGTTGTGGTTGATTCTCTTAGTCAGAAACAACTCAGGTGTGTAGTTGTCTTGTCTAGTCAGTCGAGGAAGCTAGAAGATCTTGTGGAGTGGACTCCACAACTGTTAGAAGACTGAGTCTGTTTGGCTAATATATAGATTAGATCAGACCTACTGACCTAGTTGGTAGTTGCCCAGTTAGCCAGCCTAGAGCTTGACAAGATGAAAGGTTTGTTAGAGAAACCTCAGACCCATCTCTCAGTAGGAGTGGATGGTGGAATCTATTACAAGATGCGTATATGGGTTCCTAAAAATTCACAGTTGAAGGATTGTATCTTACAAGAATCTCATGGTTTGAAGTACACGATACACCCAGGAACTACCAAAATGTTTAAAGATTTGCAACGGTACTTTTGGTGGCCCAGAATGAAAAGAGATATAGCGGCATATGTGGTCAACTGTCTCACATGCCAGATGGTGAAGGTTGAATACCAACGACCCGGTGGATTGCTACACTCGATTGAGATTCCTGAGTGGGAATGGGAACAACTCACCATGGACTTTGTGGAGGGTCTTTATAATGACCCCACCTCCCAGTAACCCTCAATTAAGGGAGACCAAGAGATCAGAGCCATTATCCCAATTAATAGGGTCAAAGGTTTGACAAGTAATCAATAACAATTATCAAATTTTATCAACGAAACTGAAAACTGGTATAAAATAAAACTTTGCATACCTTTTCAAAGCTTTGGTAAAAGTACTCTATCCACAGCCTGGATTCATTCTATCTAATCCTCCTTGCACTTTATTTCTTATTTCCACAATGTGTCACTTTACTGTTTGTTCTTTCAATTGTAGTACCTAAAACGCCGACAAACCAAACGTCAGTCAGCATATAGGAATATGCTGGTATGTGGGAACAACCAAAATTTCACAAATATGGCTAACAATTTAATTATCACAATAAGGGCAATTAGCAAACCAATTTACATTTTCAATGTTTCATTCTCCACCGCTTTTTCCCTACCCTAGAATACCCCTCTAGGGTTTCTCTTTTGCCATTGACTTAAGGCCACCTTCTCAATCCTGAGCTTGGTGCCTGGGGGTCACCTCTCATGGTGCCCCATAGTCATGCAACATAGACCACCTTCTCATTCCTGAGCTTGGTGTCTGGGGTCACCTCTCATGGTGCCCATTAGTCTACCCTCTTGGGCCTGACCTTTATGACTTCTTCCATCCGGGTGGCATGTAGGTGCGAGAATACACACATATTTACATTTGTGATAACCATAGTGACTTTATGATTTGCAAGTATGAACATCCAAATAGTTAAGTTGTATTCAATGTGATTAACCATCTGGAAAACCTTCGAGAAAACTAATGCGATTAATCGTAATTAACCACATACATGTCAAGCTGTCTTGAATGCAGAATTAATCCAAACAAGCAAGTAATCCGTAATCAAGAAAGCACACAATTTGGCCCTGAAATATACATCCAATATTCTCTACCATGGATCACGGTATCCAAGTCTAATACCCTAATCATGCCCTAGGGTTACTAGCCCTTTTTAGGGTTTTGACCATAATTAGGGTTTCACTTCCTTTTTACCACGTTTACTTTACTTTTATCAAAATATCCATCAAAACCTAATTATCTCATCTTATTTAATACAAAAGATTCTAAGATCACCTTTTAGCAACATGAAACCCTAATTTTGAATTATAAGTACTTTTCTTTCCTTTTTTCTCTTATTTAGGGTTTCTAAGTATATTATTCATCATATTAGGTTTAAAACCCTAAACCTTGCAATTCCATCTTCAAAATAGGTTAAAATCCATCTTTATCATTAACCAATTTAATAATGTTTGACTTAACTTATTTGTAAGATTAAATCTACCCTTTGTCATCAATTAGGGTTTCTAACCACAATTTAATACTTTTCCATCAAAAATATACACTTTTGCAAAAAGATACTGATTTAGGCTTCCAAACTATTTTTAACTTATTACTCGTATTTTTTTGATCAATTTTCATGTAGAAACTTTTCTCATCCGAGTTTTCTAGCAGAAGTTATGATTTTTGTAAAGTAATGGATTTATCTGTTATTTTTTGAAAATTGTTGACCATCTGATCCGTGGTCTAGAGGACCACGCGAAATCTGATGGTCCAAAGGGACACGTCTCTATTGCCATTAAAAAGGAAAAAAAGGCAGATATGCCCTTACCTTAAACAACAGAGGAGGGAGGGCAAAGGGGTCTTTTACCCTTGGTCGTCTTCTTCCTCGGGCTGGCTCGTGAGCGGCCCAGTCGAGTCAACTCAAGGGTTGACTCCGGCCATCCGTGCATCAGCAAGCAACTTGATCAGTTCAGGGGCTCCGCTAGCCCCTCTCGAACTTGCCTGGGGGGTCAATTCCTCCTTGGCGTCGCCCTTTCCCGCCGACAAGTCCCTGCCACTCCGGCGACAACATCAGCTAAACAAGGGAGTAGGTCAAGGTCTGTGACCAAATTGAATGCGATGGAGAACTCATCTCAGGGGTCCGAACAAGCGAGCATAATTTTTGTGGGGATTCCGGTATCATGGAGCACCCTCCCCTATATATAGGGTTCATCCATTGCTTCCTGAGATTTGGGGTTTTTCTGGTTTCACTACGAAACCTATGGAAACCTAGGATGATCAGACTCAGAAAGACCGCCTGAGTTCAATGGAATAATTTCCATCTGCGCACATCCTTTCAAACTCAACCAAAGTGGGAAACAAAATCTCCTTCCCCTGCTCCACATCTTTTCATGACTGGGACTTAGTCCCGTCCCTCTGATTCCTAATCAACGATCCTCGTTCAATCCGAAAATCCGATTTCATTGTGACATTTAATACGGTTCTAAGATTATCCATTTACTTTAGGAAACTTATAAAAATCACAACTCATTATTCCTTTATCCTTTTTCCACCAAATTTTATAGGAAGCTTTGAATCGACATCGTCTACTTGTGTACCAAATTGGAGACCCAAATTCTAAAGGAAAAGGGTGTTTTCTTCATAAGCAAGCTATCTTTTAAATTAAGCCAATTTAATTTGGTATTTCCTCTTTCTTTGCCATTAAATTATTATTTTGAATTCCTTGAACCTCAAGGAACCCATAATATCTTGGAATCCCATCTTGGGAGTATTCCTTAGCCTTTTACTTATCCTTTATCTATTTTCTCTTTCTTCTTATTCATTTCTTCAGTAAAATATCTCTTTTCAAGGATTTCTCTTTATCTTTCTTTTTATTTTCTTCATTGGCATCCTTTTTATCATTAGGAATCTTTTGGATATGAAAATCCTTCAAGGAAAACTGAATTATACTTATTTCCATATTTTATCATTGTTTTCAATTTCTTTCTTAATAAGGAAATATTTAATTGATCTTTTCTTATTGCATTATCTTTGCAACTTGGACTCCTTGGAACCCAAGGAATCCAAAAGGCACAAAATCCACCTTTGGATAATATTATCTTGCCTTATAGAGGCTTCTACATTTTCCTTTCCTCCAAAACTCAATTATTCATTTACTAATTGAATTTCCTTATTATTGGGCCCAATAGCCAATAAAGCCCATTAAGAAACCATCAAGGCTAAAATCTATTGATTCAAATAAAATTACATCATTATATGCTCATTTATCTTTATTAAGAGAAATTGCATTTCTCATCCAAAGAATCCAAAATTTGAGGTTGTAACATGCTTCCCCTCTTATAGGAATTTTGCCCCCAAAATTCCCTCAAGCAAACAAACAATTCAGGATAAGACTTTTCCACACCCTTTCCATGGTTCTTCCCAAGAACCTTCATCATCTCATATTCTTCCATCTGAGTTCTTTCTTACCTTGGTATATCATACTCTCATAGGTGACTCTGGACATTTCAGCCTCTCATAAAGCTAAATAGGTTCAGGGCTCAGCACATGGCTTGGGAACCTCACATAGCGCTCTAGATCGGACTTATGGAACACAATATACATCATGTTATCTTGAGGGGTAAAGCTAAACACAACCATCTCCACCAATCCATCTCAAATGGACCATGCACCTAGGACTCAACTCTCTCTTAGCTATAACTTAGATGGGTCGGATTTTTACATCACATACTCTCCCATAGTGAACTGCATGTCAGTCTGCTTTGCATCAGCTCACGACTCATGTCACCCTTGGGCTCTCTCTTAGCCATTGCACAATCAAAGCGACTTCATCTGCACACACTGTGGTTCTTTCTTGACCTTTGTGAGGTCTCTTCACCAACATCATCTCAATGAAGTGGTGACCGACACAACCTCTCATGCATAGCTTTCTTGTATCCTGATACTGGCTATGGTGGTTATCATCATAAGAACTGTCTCTTGAATGAGCACATATGCTCTCATCAGACCCTCTAGTCTGGATCATACTAACCATTAGTTAGAGGTGATAATTGTACTAATATTGAGTTCTTCACGTACCTACTTCCACCGCATTGAAATGTACCTTTAGGTTATACTCCAAAACTTTTGAACTCACATCATGGTGCAGTTGAAACATCTCTCTTTCATATGTAGTTCAACTAGATATGTCCCTTGACAGTAATATCTCTTTCTCATGTCATCTAGGTAAGGCGATCTACCATAACCCAAATTGCATCTTGACCTTCTCTGGTCCATGTGAAACTTGCTACACATCCATAGTGATGAACTCCCATTCTCTCCTGGGAACTCTCTATTCTCTATACCAACTCATTGGGTTACTGGTGTTTGTCCTTCACCTCCTATCATGCATGGTGACAAGCCACGTGCAACTTCATCCTAAGCATCCAATGTACTACTGTCACTTACTATCTCTGTAGTACCACGGTGTATGGTGATCATAATATCATGTATGTCATGATTCCTCAAGATCAAATCCTCAGAAACCCTAAACCAATCTAGTCAGAGTTTCATCACCTTCTTTTCCAAAGAAGTGCATCTGAGATTCTACAACCATCAAGGCCTAGGCTGGCTAACCAAACAACTACTAACTTGTTCAACAAACTTCGTTAGTGTTAACCAAACATATCTCCCTTTTCAAACTTAGGGTTAACCTAATAGCCTCTTCTAGCCGCTAGCTAACTAGGCAGTTGCATCTCATCCAGGGCATCCATTACCACTTCACATCCTTAGGTGTTACGTAAAGTTGAAGACATCCACTTTCACTTATTATTTCAGCTCAACTCTGAGTCTATCTTCATCAAGAACACTTTGAGCTCATCCTCTTGGTTTTCAAACTCAACCTTGTATAACTCATAGCTCATGATAAAACATCATTATAAGGTGACTACCTTATCTCTCTATCCACATATCGTTCACTCCACCAGGGTATGTTATCATCTTTGTTCCTCATACCTCATAGCAACATTCCAACTCACATCATCTTTATCCTTGGTGTATGGAACGCGTATTGTCCTAACTCTCACTCCCATAACAAGAGGAAATAAGCATTTGGATGCAATCCAAATACGAAGTTCTTCCTATTCCAAGAGTAGAGATGGTACATCCCACATTGCCAGTACACCTTCAAATCTAAGTTGAAACATGCGACTTATGTTTCTATATCACAATCATCTCGATATCAAGATTATTTCCATGGAAACTGGTTTCAAACCTACTTGGGTCACCTCACAATCCTTGTTCATATCCTCTAGGTCTATAGGGTGCTGGCACTTTTGGGGTCATCCCTCTTCCCTTATGCATCCAGAGAGTGCCCTACTCATCCGCCCTTTGGGTCCCATGAGTTCATGAAGGTGATCAATCTCGTAACCCATGTCCCTCAGAGAATGATAGTGGTTACCTCCCGACCCTATGGTCATGTGCAACTAGGGAATTAGGCAACTCCTACTTCCATCAGTCTTATCCCTACCTAACCCTAAGATAGACTTAGGATTCTATTATAGTACATGTCCATCTTAGAACCTTACCCAGGCCTTCATCATCTCTCTCTCTACATTCATGGGTTGACTTTCATCCTTTAATAGGGGTCATGGCAACCTACCTACCTTGGTCAGACCCCATACCGGTTACCTCCATGGTAACACATCCACATGCACTTAGAGATGGTTATATATGGGTCTACGGGTTCATTCTCATACCATGTACTTTTCACTTAGCTTCTCAAGATCCTATGAGACCTCTTTAGGTTTCCTCAAAACCCACAAAACTGGTATACACCCTACCAAGGGGTCCCTCTCCCAGGATGGGAGGAAACTACAACTCTTGACAACAAGGTAACAAACATCCTTTGGGTTTATATTCACATGAGCATGCTTAACCCAGCAGCTACAAAGGCACAGGTAGACCACCTACTAAACCATGCTAGGACATACTTGTTCTCATCCTCAACATTGGATCAAGATCATACCTTCCCATGTCATCCACTTAGCTATGAGGGGTTCATCAAACATACCTTTAAACTTAAGGGGTTCCCTCGCCTCTAACCATGAGGAGTACCATGCTCGAATCTATAGAAACTCAAATCTCCTCATGAGCATCAGGTACACCACTTCCCCTCTTAGGCCTAAGAACCCTAGGTTCATTTCTTTATGCCACAACTATCCAACTGCATGCTCAAACTTTAACCACGAACCAAGCATGTCCAAGGTATGTCATGCGCTTCCCATGATCCTTTTATTTGAGAAACACTTCAGATTTGAGTCCTCCTTAAGGATAGTCAACAAGGTACAAGGCCTCACAACCTGTTACTAAACCTCTTCATGGTTAGAGGAAGTCTTCTGCTCATCTATAACTTAGGTACAGAGGTACCAGTAGACTCACCCTCTCTCTAGGGTTTGGTTCCTCTCATTTGGTTCCTCTCATGACAACCAAGACATCATCAGCCTCCAGGGATCAAGCATTAGGCACAAACATCCACTTAGGTCGCATCACCCTCGACTCCCCACTTTTCCTCATATCTCGGATTCTAGGCTTCAAACCTTCTTGCTTGGGTCCTGCTCTCTATCTCTCTAGCACTAACTCCACAACCAACCTTATACTAAAGGTCCTCTCTCCATGAAGATGGATCAAGCTCACATGCATACCTCTACATGACGAATCCTATGTTCAACTTATGTTTGCTCAAGGTTATCCCTATCCCTTTATGCTTATCTCATTAGCTATCCAACATACTCCCTTGGCCAGGGTTTCAAACTATACTATTCCATGCTTATATAAGCTCATGGGGTTTCTATAGGTTCTTATCTAACCTCATCAAAGAAGGTGCTATCCTTCACTCTAACATGCACGACCCTTCCCAGGGTTGGGTCGCCAAAGGTGCTCGGTCATCCAACTTCTCATGGCTCATATGGCATCCAAGGCATGTCTATCCAAACACCTGGTCATCTAACTCATCATGTCATCTCTCTCTCTCTAACCTTCACTTAGGGTTAGGGTTAACATCATCCTCAGAGGATGTGTCAGGTCTCTACTTGTAATGGAGATCTCTACCTCTGAGACTAACTCTCTTTACTTATCCTCTTAACAAGAAGGTCTAACCTCAGGTCTCTCCTGAGGGCATGTCAACTTATGTTATACGACCTAAGCATGTATCTATTCTTTTACACTTAATCTATTAAGCTTATGTCCATGACATCTTATTTACATGTGTTTTATTAATTTGGTGGAGGATTCCTTAAACCTTATCAACCTTACCCATACCTCAAGAGGGTGAGGAAAAGAGAGAAAACCCTAATCCTTATAATCCATAAAAACATTTGAGTTGAGAAGGGATGAACAAGATGGGAGACTCCTAAAGGTATCTTATTTCGAGTCCAATCCTAAGATGTTGGCCAGGCAGTCACACTAATCTGGGAGTCCTTGTATTCTGACTAGCGGTGTGGAGGAAAATCTTGCTAGACCCCGGACGTGATCCTTTTCTAGACACCTCTGTCTTTCGGAAATTCCTCCAATAACTCCCTTGGGTTCTATACAGTTTGTAAAAGTTAATAATTATTAAAGATTAAATGAGGAACCTATGCTCTGATACCAAATGTAACGACCCCGCCTCCCGGTAACCCCCAATTAAGGGAGACCAAGAGATCAAAGACATTATCCCAATTAACAGGATCAAAGGTTTGACAAGTAATCAATAACAATTATCAAATTTTACCAACTAAACTAAAAAATGGTATAAAATAAAACTTTGCATACCTTTTCAAAGATTTGGTAAAACTACTCTATCCACAGCATGGATTC
This sequence comes from Alisma plantago-aquatica, assembly GCA_963693085.1. Taxonomy (NCBI): domain Eukaryota; kingdom Viridiplantae; phylum Streptophyta; class Magnoliopsida; order Alismatales; family Alismataceae; genus Alisma; species Alisma plantago-aquatica. Next base: position 578,156,545 of record OY856409.1, on the reverse strand, counting down.
ATTCTATCTAATCCTCCTTGCACTTTATTTCTTATTTCCACAATGTGTCACTTTACTATTTGTTCTTTCTATTGTTGTACCTAAAACGCTGACAAACAAAACGTCGGTCAGCATATAGGAATATGCTGGTATATGGACACAACCAAAATTTTACAAATATGGCTAACAATTTAATTATCACAATCAGGGCAATTAGCAAACCAATTTACATTTTCAATGTGTCATTCTCCACCGCTTTTGCCCTACCCTGGAATACCCCTCTAGGGTTTCTCTTTTGCCATTGACATAAGGCCACCTTATCAACCCTGAGCTTGGTGCCTGGTGGTCACCTCTCATGGTGCCCCAAAGTCATGCAACATAGACCACCTTCTCATTCTCGAGCTTGGTGTCTGGGGTCACCTCTCATGGTGCCCATTGGTCTACCCTCTTGGGCCTGACCTTTATGGCATCTTCCATCAGGGTGGCATGTAGGTGCGAGAATACACAAGTATTTACATTTGTGATAACCATAGTGACTTTATGATTTGTAAGTATGAACATCCAAACAGTTAAGTTGCATTCAATGCGATTAACCATCCAGAAAACCTTCAGGAAAACTAATGTGATTAATCGTAATTAACCACATACCTGTCAAGCTGTCTTGAATGTAGAATTAATCCAAACAAGCAAGTAATCCAGAATCAAGAAAGCAAGCATACAATTTGGCCATGAAATATACATCCAATATTCTCTATCATGGATCATGGTATCCAAGTCTAATAGGCCTAGTCATGCCCTAGGGTTACTAGCCCTTTTTAGGGTTTTGACCATAATTAGGGGTTCACTTCCTTTTTACCACTTTTACTTTACTTTTATCAAAATATCCATTAAACCCTAATTATCTCATCTTATTTATCACAAAAGATTCTAAGATCATCTTTTAGCAACATGAAACCCTAATTTCGGATTATAAGTACTTTTCTTTTCTTTTTCTCTTATTTAGGGTTTCTAAGTATACTATTCATCATATTAGGTTTAAAACCCTAAACCTTGCAATTCCATCTTCAAAACATGTTAAAATCCATCTTTATCATTAACCAAGTTAATAATGCTTGACTTAACTTATTTGTAAGATTAAATCTATCCTTTGTCATCAATTAGGGTTTCTAACCCCAATTTAATACTTTTTCCATCAAAATTATACACTTTTTCAAAAAGATATTGATTTAGGTTTCGAAACTATTTTTACTTATTCCTCGTATTTTTCTGATCAATTTTCATGAGAAACTTTTCTCATCCGAGTTTTCTAGCAGAAGTTATGATCTTTGCAAAGTAATGGATTTATTTGTTATTTTTAGAAAATTGTTGACCATCCGATCTATGGTCCAGAGGACCATGTGAAATCTGATGTTCCACAGGGACGCGTCTCTATTGCGATTAAAAAGGACAAAAAGGCAGATATGCCCTTACCTTAAGCAACAGAGGAGGGAGGGCAAAGGGGTATTTTACCCCTAGTCATCTTCTTCCTCGGGCTGGCTCGCAAGCAGCCCAGCCGAGTCAACTCAAGGGTTGACTCCGGCCATCCGCACATAAGCAAGAAACTTGATCGGTTCAGGGACTCTGCCGACCCCTCTTGAACTTGCTTGGGGGGTCAATTCCTCCTTGGAGTCGCCCTTTCACCACCGACAAGTCCCTTCCACTCCGGCGATAGAAGTATCTAAACAAGGGAGTCGATCGAGGTCTCTGACCAAATTGAATGTGTTGGAGAACTCGTCTCAGGGGTCTGAACATGCAAGCACAATTTGTGGGGATGTTGGTATCGTGGAGCACCCTCCCCAATATATAGGGTTTGTAACATCCCTGACCTGGGTTATGCCTTAACCCTAGGTGTTTTTCTTAATAAATTTATTTATATGCTTGCTCCTATTTCTTGAAAAGTAATTAAGGATCAAGAGGAACTTATGTTTCAATTTTAGTCATTTTTGAATGATGTTGAAACATTGTTTGGCTTGTTTTGGACTAAAGTTGAAATTACTCAAGTTGAGGGGTTAAATTGCAAATGTTACATGGTAAGATGTTCTTCATGTGGTGAAGCATCATAAGAATGAAGATGATGCAGAGGTATGTCTTATGGTAGCCTGAGTACCAAGAAAGAGTTGATAAAGCAATGTTTGTGCATTAAAACCTAGTTTTGGTGTAATGTGCAATTTACCCAAAACCTAGGGTTCAATATCCAAATTACCACTTCAATATGATCCCTAATGTTTCTTGGCATCATGTGGAGCAAAGAAAATGAGAGGGGCGCCTCATTTGAATCACTTTGTAGGAGAGAGAATCTTGATATTAAAATAATCAAGATTTAAGCATAATTGAACTTTACTTCAATTTAATGCAAAAATAAATATATTAAATGAAGTTCTCTTCAACCAAATTTTTTTTGGTTGAAATCCATATATGTGGACGACCATGTGCCTTGAAAAGGCACGAAAATATCCAAAGGAAGTGGATAACTCACTCACATTATTATAAGAAAAAGAAATATCCATTCACATATGGATATTATTATAATATGATTTAAGGTGCTTAATTTGCTTTTCTTTATAACATGGATAATTGAGAGGAATAAGAGGCAAAGAGGATATCCTCGTATCCAAGGAAATGGAGGGGGAAGAGGCGGCCGTAGTTTTGGAATAAAAAGATTTTTATGAGGCATTTTCTCTCTCATTGATTTTCATATAAAAATATCCTTTACAAGCCAAACCAAAGGCTTTTTCGGAACCCACTTCTTCCCTTTGTTTTGAAAACGAGAACGGAGCTTGGGAGGATCAGGAGGATGACCCCCAACCTGTTGGTAAGATTCTTGACCTTCTTTCACCTTGAATCCATGGTGGAAATCACAAATCAATGCCTGATTTCTTCTTATCTCGATACCCTCTTCATTTCTAACCATTCCTTTTCACTCAAAGCTTGAGGAAGAGCCTTGGGATAGTGAAAGGAGTTGCTTCCACCATTTTTTACGTTAGCTTGAAGCTTTGGATCTCAATTGGAGGCATCTTTTATAACTTTATCCCTTAATTTTGTTATTGCATTCAATTCCTTATCAATTGGTGATCTTTTATTCATTCTTGAAATTTTATTTGGTTGATTGATGCAATCACCATGAAATCACAGAAAGTTTCGTGGGTTTAGAGATTGATGATGATGACATCATCATAAGCACACACCTCCCCAAATGTCTAAGGCAAACTGTTTCAATGGTTTTGTCCAAACGGTTTCACCAAACCGTTTGGAGACCAAACAGTTTCCAAACCGTTTGGAGGTTTGGACTTCAAACCGTTTAGAAAAGTTGACCATTTGGATGGGTTGACAGTTTGAGGTCTGAACCATAGTATGTGTTGGATGATTATCCAATGGCTCCAATTGATTAATTTAACATATGGATAATCTTTCAAATAGAAACCCTAATCGACTAAGTGCTGAAATTGCAATTGATTAAGTTGATGTTTTGGGTTGATTAGCCTAAACGTTTTCAAAACCATTTGGAGGTCACCCCAAATGGTCTCAATACCGTTTGGAGGTCAACTAAGACCGTTTGGAGGTCTAGGTTTGAGTATGGTTGAGTAATTGAAGGTCCAAAGATACCAAATTGAAATTTAATTAATTGCTGATTTGATGATCAACCCAATGGTCTAAACCCTAATGAAATTTCACAAATTCCAAGGATAGGATGGGGAAAACAGTCTCAAGACCGTTTGGAGGTCATCCAAATGACCTCAAGACCATTTGGGGTCAGGTCATGTCAAAAGTTTGATGATGGTTCATTGGTTTCAATTGAACCAATTCCACAATGTTGATCATTGATGGCTACTAGATTCATATCCCTAATTGAAGGTTCCTTGAGTTGAAATCCTAGATCAATTGGGTTCAAAACCCTAATTGATGGTCTAATTGAAGGTTGATTCAATAGTTCAAGTGATGAAGAAATCAAGGACTCAATTGATAATTGGTTCATCCATTGAAATCATGAATCGTGTAAGTGTTGAAAGGACTTTTAGGCCCATTCAGTTTTGAGAGGGTTTGGACCAAACGGTCTCAAGACCGTTTGAGTCCAAATGGTCCCAAACCATTTGGAGACCCAAGCTCATTTGTGTTTAATGCAATCTTGCCTAAATGGTTTCAAGGGCAATGTGCCAAATGGTTTCAAACTGTTTGAACTCATAAAGATCAAGACCGTTTAGGGTCTAAGTAATCAAGACCATTTGAGGTTCAACATGGTTAATCCTTTTGGATACCTATTGTAATTGGAGACTCAATTGGTTAATCCACTTGGACACCTATTGTAATTGAAGATTCAATTGGTCAATTCATTTGGATACCTCATGAGATTGGAAGTCCAATGTGATCAAATCTTTTTTTAATTTAGATGATGATTGATCCATTGATCCAATGGTGATTAATAAGGTTAGGTACAAAGGATGAAATGCTAAAGTACCTAGATGATCAGTAACTTTTGATTAATTAACCCTAAAAACTTATGAAAGTAACATTTTAGTACACTATGTCAACCATAGTTGTATGTATTTGTTTGAAAGGTTGATATAACCTAATTAATTTGAGAGGATGATAGAATGGAATTCTTATATGAGTATGATTCATGTGGTGATTAAGGGTATGATCCTTAGAAAAGAGATCATGAAACCCTAATCATGAGAACAAACCCTAATTGACAAGGTTATTGAACCCTAATCCTAATTCATGACAGTTCTAATTGAAACCCTAATCCAGGGTAAGGATGTAACCCTAAGCTAGGGTGATGACATGTGTAAACCTAATTAGAGATAATTGAATAGTAAACCCTAATTTTGAGAATGGAGAGTGAAACCCTAATTGGGATGAGTACCTTTAATTGGTATGACATGTGAAACTATAATTGAGGTTGACTCCCTAAGAAAACCCTAACTGATGGTGATTCCAGGTGAAACCTTATAAGGTGAAATATCTTAAATGGTTGATTATAGGAAATCTTATTGTAAGCAATGCCTTAACCTGAGATGAGACCATATCATTAAAGATGGTTGGACCATTCTTATGTGTGACCTATGCACTTCATGGTAAGAGTGATAGGTTAGTGGATGAAAGGATTAAGATGGGAAATACCTTAATCCAAGATAAGTTGATAACTCAAGAAAGTGGAAGTGATGAGGAAAGTGATACATGAAGATATGAAAGATATCACTTTTAGCATTCCAGGGTTGATATACCTTGATGCACCTTAAATCCAATAATACTTGGGCAAGAAAAACATGAAGAGTGTTATGTGAATTGTTACAAGGAAATGTAATGATCTTGAGATACTTTAATAAGAATAAGCTAAAATGCCTTAAGAATAAGGTTAAGCCAAATTAATGAGTATGATGTAATCATAAGAGATAAGGTATTTTATGGGCCTTATAAGCCATAAAAAGGGTTTTTCCTAGTGAGAGGTAACAAGATTTTTAATGGGCTTGTGAATCACATGAGCAAGTTGATACCTAGTGAGAGGTATCAATATGATTATGAAAGGCTCTTGTAAGAGATGATAATGTTCATAATAAACCAATGAATGGAATAATGTCACAGGATTGACATAGTTCAATACCTGGAGTAGTTGCATAGGATTGGTTAAATCCCAATACCTAGAATAATAAACATAGGATTGGTTAAATACCAATACTTGGAATAATTTCACCGGATTGGTAACAACCCAATGCCTGGAATAACTGCACAGGATTGGTAACAAGACAATACCTGGAATAGTTGCACATGATTGGTTAAATCCCAATACCTGGAATAATAACACAGGATTGGTGAAATGACAATACCTGGAATAATTTCACAGGATTGGTAACAACCCAATGTCTGGAATAACTACATAGGATTGGTAACAAGCCAATACCTAGAATAGTTGCACATGATTGACATAGTTCAATACATGGAATAGTTGTACATGATTGACATAGTTCAATACCTGGAATATTGGCACAGGATTGGCATAGTCCAATACCTAGAATGGTTATATAAGATTGGCATAGTCTAATACTTGAAATTATGACACAGTATTGGTACTAACCCAATACATGTGTTGATGATACCAGATTGGTAATAACCCGATGCCTGTATTGATGCTATATGAGTACATGGTGGATATAATTCCTTACCTGTTTAGCAGATTGGCTAAGGCCAACAGATTGAAACAAGAATGTTTCATGGGTGACATGTCATGATAATGAGTGTCACAAGAGAAGTTTTACATGATGGTATAATATGATGGATAAATGATATACATGTTTTTCCTATTCCGTAATAAGAGAATAGATGATCTATTGCTCTATCATAAATAGTTGCAATGCTTTAAAAGTTGAGAATGCTTTAAACTGCTTATCCTCTGCCCAGTTTTATATCATTAAACTGCAATAATAATGTTTCTGGCGGAGAGTTATATCTCTCGCTGGGGATATATTCAATTGTCTCACCCCCGTGGGATCCAACATTTTTTTAGGTGGATGAGCACGGAGGAGATTGAGAACATCTTGCAGAGGTAGAACTTCAGCAACAGCAGGGACAGCAGTGACAACTCAAGTTGAGTGAACTGTCTATCGTGTCTTGTAGATAGAAGTCCTATGTGTCGTCTCTATACTCTCAGATCCTCGAAGTTGATAGTTAGTGCTTTTAAAGAATCGCTCTGAGTTTTTAGCTTAATGCTTCGGGGTTCTTATGTTGTCTGTGTTTAGATTTTAACAAGGCAGTGGACGTTGTAACCCTCGAGAAAAGATGGTACAAGTTATGTACTTATGAACCAGGATGTAAATGTAATACATTGGTTCTTGTTGAAAGAGTTTTTCCTTTGTATGGATCTCTTTGAAAAAGGTTTTAATTTTGAGTGATTTTTAATAATTCTACTACTAATAATATGCTTCCGCATTAGTTAATCTCATTTTGTGAGTTGGATGCCACAAGGTTCTTCCATTGCTTCCTGGGATTTGGGGTTTCTCTGGTTTCACTATGAAACCTATGGAAACCTAGGATGATCAGACTCAGAAAGACCTCCCGAATTTAATGGAATAATTTCCATCTGTGCACATCCTTTCAAACTCAACCAAAGTGGGAAACATAATCTCCTTCCCTTGCTCCATAGCCTGTCGTGACTGGGACTTAGTCCCACCCCTCTTATTCCTGATCAATGGTCCTCGTTCAATCTGAAAATCCAATTTCATTGTGACATTTAATACGGTTCAAAGATTATTGATTTACTTTAGTAAACTTCTAAAAATCACAAATCATTATTCCTTTATCCTTTTTCCACCAAATTTTAGAGGAAGCTTTTAATCGACATCATCTACCTGTGTACCAAATTGGAGACCCAAATTCTAAAGGAAAAGTGTGTTTTATTCATAAGCAAGCTATATTTTAAATTAAGCCAATTGAATTTGGTATTTCCTCTTTATTTGCCATTAAATTATTATTTTGAATTCCTTGAACCTCAAGGAACCCTTAATAGCTCGGAATCCCATCTTGGGAGTATTACTTAGCCTTTTACTTATCCTTTATCTATTTTCTCTTTCTTCTTATTCATTTTTTTAGTAAAATATCTCTTTTCAAGGATTTCTCTTTATCTTTCTTTTTATTTTCCTCATTGGCATCCCTTTTATCATTAGGAATCTTTTGGATACAAAAATCCTTCAAGGACAACTCAATACTTATTTCCATATTTTATCATTGTTTTCAAATTCTTTCTTAATAAGCAAATATTTAATTGATCTTTTCTTATTGCATTATCTTTGCAACTTGGACTCCTTGGAACCCAAGGAATCCAAAAGGCACGAAATCCACCTTTGGATAATATTCTCTTTCCTTATAGAGGTTTCTACATTTTCCTTTCCTCCAAAATTCAATTATTCATTTACTAATTCAATTTCCTTGTTATTGGGCCCAATAGCCAATAAAGCCCATTAAGCAACCATCAAGGCTGAAATTTATTGATTTAAATCAAATTACATCATTATATGCTCATTTATCTTTATTAAGAGAAATTGCATTTCTCATCCAAAGAATCCAAAATTTGTGGTTGTAACAGTCTTCCCAAGACCAAGAGAGGTCACAACGCAATATGGGTTGTGGTAGATCACCTTACCAAGTAGGCACATTTCCTTGACTTAAAAACCACTACCAAGGTGACAGAATTATTTGAACTGTACATCAGAGAGATTGTATGACTACATGGTGTTCCGAGTTCGATCATTTCTGATCATGATTTGAAGTTCACTTCCAAGTTGTGGAAGATGGTACAAGAGGAACTCAGTACTAGACTAAAGTTCATTACAACATATCACCCCGAGACTGATGTACAGTCAAAGAGGACAATACAGACTTTAGAGGATTTTTTGAGAGCTTGTGTGCTCAATTGGGGTGGATCATGGGAGCAATGACTGTACCTCACTGAGTTTGCTTACAATAATAGCTACCAAGTCAGTATTGGGATGCCACCTTATGATGCTCTCTATGGGAGGCTGTGTCGGTCGCCACTTCACTGGGATGATGCTAGTGAGAGGACCTTGTTGAGGTCAGATGAGCTCCAGGTGTATGCAGATAAAGTCACTTTGATCAAGCAAAGGCTGAAGAGAGCACATGATCGACATAAGTCATATGTAGATGTGAAGCAGACAGACTTGCAGTTCACTGTGGGAGAGCATGTGTTTTTGAAAATCCGACCCCTCCGAGCTATAGCTAAGAATAGAGGAAAGTTGAGTCCCCGATACGTGGTTTCATTTGAGATTTTAGAATGGATTGGTAAAGTTGCTTATCATTTGGCCTTACCCCCTTAGTATAGTATGATGTATGATGTTTTCCATGTGTATAATCTGAAGCGCTATGTGAAGGACCCGAGCCATATGTTGAACATTGAACCTATTGAGCTCCAAGGGAGACTGACATATCCTGAGTCACATGTGAGGGAATTTGATACCAAGGTGAAAGAGATCAGGAATAAAGAGATAGATATTGTAAAGGTTCTTTGGAAGCACCAGGGAGAGGATGAAGCCACATGGGAGCTGAAGATAGACAAGGAAAAGGCCTACCTGGAATTATTTGTTTGATTGGCTGAATTTTGGGGGTGAAATTCCTATAAGGAGGGGAGGATGTTACAACCTTGATTTTTTGTTGATATGGTTGTAAATGCAATTTTTCCAGAGGAATGTACTTGTCTGTAAATTGTATGACTTATGATAAATATATGGGTTTCTTTTTATAACTTTTTCCTTGTGCATGCGTTTTCATGGATCATATGGTATTAGTGGGTCCAAGATGATAAAAGAGGAAGGAAAGTTTAAAGAAAACAAATAATGCATAAATAAGAAAGGAAATTGAAATAAAGATGAAAAATATAAGAAATATGTGGAAATATGTGTTTTTATTCATAATGGATGATATTTCATCTTAAAAGGAATGATTGGACTACCCATCCGGTCTTTGATCCATGTGGTCCAGGCATGATGGAAAGGGTTATCTGTGGTGATGGAGCCACCTTTGTAGTAGTAGTTGTGGTTGGGAGGTGGGTGTACATGGCCATGTTGGGCCTGCGATGAAATGGGGAAATGTTATGAGGCCAGATAGTTGAGCCTTGATGAGGATGTCAAGAGTCTAAGTGGGGGAGATCATAACATCCCAGGATTTGAGGCCTCGTATAACATGATCTTAAAAGGAATGGTTGGACTACCCATATCACCAAGGTCCACCTCCTTTTCTGGGAGCTTATCTCTAAAGAACTCCATATTTAAGCATGCTCAACTTGGAGTAGTACTAGGATGGGTGACCGGTCAGGAAGTTGATCCTAGCTTACACATGAGTGGACAAAGCACGCAATTAAGGCTATTGGTGGTCTATGGGGCCATTCATCATTCTTGAAACTCTTCTAGTGCCTTGGGTAGTGGGCCTCGATGTTACAATATCCAAAAATGAAACACGTAATTATAAAACATGAGCGATGGCTATAACCATACTATATAATGCCTTGGAGCCACAAGGAATTGCTACCACCTAAGGTCCACATCATATGTAGCAACCTATTTTTGATGAAGTTTTAAGCCCAAACCAATCTGGGTCGATCAATTCAACTCTTGAACCAATCAGTTTGCCTCATGGTCGGTCAGTTGGTCTCATGGATCCATCATTTGGTCTCAGTCAAAGTGGCATCTTTATTTCTCTAGTCAATCAATTCGGCCACTATCCGGTCAACCGACTCCTCCCGTTATATGGCATCCTTGGTCATCCAACCGATCGGTTTGTCTTCTGAGCCAATCGGTTTGTTTGGTGCATACCACCTTCTTTGACATAATAGAGAAGAAACTATCCTAATCCTATTTAACATCTAAAATTGTAATAAGGAAACCTCAAGTTACATTTGAGGGGAGTATAGGAAGTAAATAATCAATACTTTTACATATGGAAAAGGAAAGAGAGGCTCAATATGCAAACTGAGATATGAAACCAGAAAAACAACCATCCAATAGAGCACAAAGATCTAGGGGATTTTTTGGCCATAATCATGCTAACATCCACCATCAAAACAATTTTTTAGGGCAACATGTGTAAATTGCATATATTTATCATATCAATTATATATAGGAAAGGTATCTTTGTTTAATTAGATATGCTCATTAACTAGATATACAGATTAATAAATAAATGATAAAACCAAAATCTAATCATATCAATTGAATTCCAAAATATAGTAGATTGATGTGGATCAGCTACCACTATAGGGAAATATGGCATCAGATAAGGTAGTAGAAATAAAAATTCTACTGTCATATTCCCCTTGAACAATAGACCGCATCAACAACTATGAATTACGAAGGAAATGATGCAAGGCATATAAATGGTCCTAGAGCAAGTCCAACGATTATCCTTGTTGCAACATGCTTATTTCTTAAGTTTCACCTATATGGTTGTCGAAAGTAGTCTCCTGGTAGATCACCAAAGATGGAATTTGACTACATCCTCCTAGAGGGAGGTAAAGGCCTTGTCGTCTGTAGAGTAGTCCATGCAAACCACCAAGAACTCATGTTGTTCTTTTAGAACAGACAAGAAGGAGTTTTCTCTTCTAGTCAATGTTTTATCATTGACTTGTTCTCCCTTGTTGTCTCTCCCTTGTTGTCCCTACCTTTGATGGGTAGGACTTGCTTAGGTTCTCATGTTACCACAACTATGAGAAGACAACAATTGTCAGAGCATACTGTTGTACCTTCTGAAAGCCTTGACTATCCCTCTATTTATAGGAGGGTTAGCGTCAGAATTTCCAAATTAATCAGGAGTTGAAGAGATGGAATTTCAAGAATTTTCCAAAACCTACAAACCATGAACTACTCGGTTCACCAGTGAACCAATCGGTTCACACCTGAGGTGATCAATTCAACACTTGAATTGGTCGAGTGACTATGTTTCCTTTTCACAATTGTATTGGCTTTTAATATTTGATTAATGAACCACATGATGTCAACATCAATCCTTGATCCAATCTCATTGATCAACAAAAAAATCGGATCACAACCTAAACCAGTTTGTTCAAACATCTAAACCAATCAGTTCACTTGCTAAACCAATTGTTTCAGAGTTCTGATTGCCAATCTTGTTTATGTTGAGAACCTAACACTTTAGTAATCAAGTTTAAACCAAATTTATGAGTAAACACTTATTCCCGGTGTATCTTGTGTCTATGACCCTATAGGTCCCAAGTTATGTTGGCAGTGAATGTCCATAACTAATTTATGAAAGCACAAGCAATGAGTGGTATCTAGAAAGACATCATTGCTACCCAAGTAATTTGAAAAGTTGGAGAGAAACTACAACCTACAATCTATGATTAATTTTATAGTGATTGTATCATTCCTTTATCTATGATATCTAGATTGAATTCAAGGCATGGACTCATCATCCTCTTCAACATTCAATCCATATTCCTAGAACTAGAGAAAACTGTCTAAGAAATATGTAAGTCAATATCATATATTGACTGACACACACATGACTATGCATTTCTCAGTCTCTCTTATCAAGTAGCTAGGATATCAAAGTCATGTAGGAGGGACAAATCCTATCTAACTTACTCATAGTCATCCCCATGTGTCACAATGTATCTGAGCATCTCTTTTATGATAATCCTTATTCAAGGTCACATAGGATGATGTCAAAGTACATCAAGTGACATCTAATGAGTGTAGTGATTTTAGGCCTAATAACCAGAATCACCACCATCACTATGAGAAATTATTCTGACTACCATTCCATGGTCTCCATGTATCACTCTCAAGGTGGGTCTATCTAATACATTGTTCTCTAATGTACCTATGTGTTTGGTTTGATATCACATATCATGACAAATGTGATTCTATGATCAACCAACACACACTCTAGTCATATGTGTTATTGTTTTCTATCAACTTCCACAATAACAACCGACTAGGGACATAACAAGAATGTATATACTTTTAACATCCATATAATCTCATTATTTAGGTCCTCAACCAAAATACATACGTCATTGGGTAACATCATTCTTTAGACATTTATTATGTAACAACCTTATCTCATAACTGAATAAAATAGAATCAATGGAAGATTGCCTTTATTAATATCAAACTGTTTACAAGATATGGTAGTACAATCATTATATGATTGGCTCTCTGGGCATGCATACCAATAGATAAAACTATGGTTAAATTTTTAGGAAACTTGGACATTCCTAGAGAGAGATATTTACATGAAATATGTTGAACAATTGATGCATTTTAAAGTGAGGAAGATGAAGAGTGGAAATCACTCCCTACAACTATACAAATCTAGAGAGCTACCTAGACTACCCTCCCATCGCACTAGAGGACATGAAACAGAATTCTTGAACCACTTTGTACATATTTGGGGCACTCATAATATGCTTCCTCCTTTTGGATACATTTAATTTCTTTGTATAATATCCTAGTATATAAAAGGTTAAAAAATACAAAATTGAGTTTTTTTATGTATATTTTTTCGAGATGATTGTGTGCAAAAAATAACAAAAGTTGAGTTTTATTCCACACTTTCAGGTAGGTTTTTCTGCAAGCTTAAAATAGTCAAAATTATATAATATCCTTGTAAATAAAGCTTTTGCAAAATATAAGTTGAATATTGTCCATACTTCTTTGTATAACATCTATATTTTCACTTTTATGGGAAAAACTCATTTCCATTTTTTGTTTGGAATAACGAACTTTTCTACTCTAAGAAGCATGGAAGTAATTGGGGATTGAATGCAAAAAGTAGTTGAATAATCTTTATAAAACGTTTCATATGCTTACAAAAAAAGAAAAAGTATAAAATTTCCAAATCAAAGTTACAAAAACGTTTTCATAGAAGAAAGGGAAACAAATTGGGATGTCAAATCTTTCTGGATGACAATGCTTATAGATCCAAAAATACAATTATTACATGTTGAGGACGGAAACATAAGTTTCTAATTACTTACATGTTGAACGAGTTGCAGAAGAGATGTCGAGTCATCAACAAGAATATATAATGTATCAAAGGTGGAAGGTAAAAATGATGATGATTTGCTTCATAATGTTCTTGGTGCTTAAGAACCTTTTATGACATGGCATCTGAGGTTTCAAAACTTGCTTTAAAATTACTTAAAAGATGTATGTTAGGGTAGACATTCCAATGAGGTCCACACATGTCTATCTACTATATGTACAGTCAAACATTAAGGTATCAACCATAGGATAAAATTGGAGGCCATCAGACTATGTATCAAGGAAAGACATGCGAGCTTCCTTCAAGATATGTCCAAAAGAGTATAAAAAATTATGTATTGGAGAAACTTATATCCAGGCCATGTGTGACAATGAACAAAATGATCACTTAAGGAGTCAAGGTACACAATGTTGCAAAGTAGGAAGCATGCATCACTATGGTATAAAAGGATCACAGTCATGTACCAAACAGTAGCTTGATACTCAACAAGTGAAATGAAAACTCTAAGAGAATAGATATAGAAATCAAGGAGGAATTCTTGTGCATGGTCATCTTGTAGAGAAAAAATATCTAATTGCCGATGAGGGATTCCACTTGCAGCAAGATGTTGGGTGATTGTCTGTAGTAAGCATCTATTAGACTAGAGTAAATCTTTGGAGTTTAAGGAATATTTAATAGCTTCAGAACATAAAAAAACTACATTATATTATTAGTTGACTTTCTTGAGAGACATCATGTGATGATTCTAGTGTGATTCATTATCATTTGATTAATAATAAATGGTAATTACACTCATTATGTTTGTTTTAGCCTTGAGATAATAATAATATGTAGTCTAGTCCTGAGATGGTTTTGCATTATGATATATGATTTGGATTGAAGGCATAAACATGAGATCATATGTATACTAAAAAATCCTTGTTATTATGTACCCAGTTATATATATTTTTAATAAAAAAAATTTGATCAATTCATAATGGCCATATGACATCTACAAGAGGAGGAAATGGAATCACCAGTCCATACAATGAACAAATTCATACACATCATACCACCACTACTCGTATTGGGACAAGAAAAGGTTAGGGGTATTTCTGCAAAGATACTTCTTCCACAAGGCTGGCTAGAGAAACTTTTAATGAAGGATGACTTCAACATGATCTTGTAGTAGCAGTAGTCTATTTGGACATGTACCAAGGCTTGTCAAGACATTTGACCCTTAGGGATAACCATACACCAGCGGAATCAATCAGATTTAGCAAAATCTGAGTCCTAACCGGAGCTAGAAGACTCAAGCTCTCACACCAGAGGACTAACTATAATGCCTGCCCAATTATTTATCACAACACATATATATATTTTTATGCGGAAGCATTGAATCCCATAATTATTTTTAAAACGTGGGCAAAAGACACTTATCTGACATGCTAAAGCGTGCAAATAACCAAAGTAACTGAACTCAAATAGAAAGTCTGACATACTGAAATGGAAAGTTTGGGGATGACAATCCCAACATGAATGTGAAAGTAAACAACAACAAAAAAAAATCTGAGTTGGAAGGATCACCTAAGATAATGTCCCACCAGTTAAAGATATCTCCTGAATCTTCAAGTCCTCGAACTAGACCTCAGACAGCTGCTCGCTATCTGCAGATGTCGCGTCCCTAGCCATACACCAAAAGAGGAGAAATCTAGGAGTTAGAGTAAGTGGCAAGAAATCTACCATAACAATATATATATAAAAAAAGAAATGTATGAGAGACTAAAAGATCTACTAAATAAGATAAAATATCTTTTAATTACTTATTTTATTCAGTGGCCACAATTATACGATAAGTTCTCCTCTATTGACACTGAAGTGTCCTCTATGGTGCAACACACCCTCTGTTGGCACAACGTGCACTCTGAAATGGAGTAAACACTCCTCTGAATTAGCAACATATGCCTCTGAATCGTCCCAGGACTGTGACAACCTGACTTTTCTCTCTCCTATCTTGTACTCTTTCTCTCTCATCAAGTGACTTATACTCAATTGAATATCAATTGCATAGTGTGAGTGTGGTTATACTTCCTTTTAGTCACACTAGTGATCAAGTTGTGATGTTTGACATTAATTTGCCTTTTTGAGCTGAGTTCCACATTTTGAGTCAATATGATACACATATATGCATGAAATGTTAGTGTTATTATACCCTTGAACCCTTTGATTAAATTCTTAATCATACGTGCTCATTTTGATTTGATATTTTGCACACTTGTTCTAGACCCTGTTATGAAGATATGGTCCAAATTATAGATCATTTGGGCATTCCTATGATTTTATATGAATTTTCTAAGATATACCCTTGTTCTAGAACAAATTATCTTTTGTTGCTTGCTTGGCCTAGCCCATTTAGTCACTGGGGTGCCTCCCTGATCTGACCTAACTCCAGTGCCTTTGAACCGGGGATCAAATACCCTTGAACCAGCTACTGGTCAGAAGTGAAAAGGGATCTGAGCCCCGACTCAACTCGCCTGATCGTGCGACCCAACAGTTGTTGGATCTTGATCCAACGATGCTGGGGTCGTCTTCTAGCTCACACCCAAGATGGCAGGTATGCCCACCTGGCGAGAACTAAGCCCGACTAACACCCCCCCTATGGCTTCAATTTAATGTTGAAACTCTCTTTCTCACCCTCTCTCAAATCTTCCACACCTTTCGATCTTGTGAAAACTTGCCTTGGAGGATAATGGAACCCGCCACCACCCTTGGCGATCTGCCCTCCCTTCGAGAAACCCTAAACCTAGCCCTGAGATCCCATAAAAACCCCACCCCTACATTCGGGTTGCTCCCACAAATCTCATCGGCACCTTGCCTCTCCCTCCCTATCCCTCCTCCACGTTCCCATTCTTCTCCGGCCACACCTCCTCCGCGACACCGCCGTGCCCGTGCGCGGGGCTTCTACTCCTGGGGCGTCGATCCACGATCGTTGGATCAGGGCCAAAGGCTGACAAAGACCAGAATCAACGGCCATAGGTCACCCACCCACTTCCCCTCTCTCATTTATTTCACAAGGGCATACCCAAGAGTGCAGTATCTCTCTGCCATCGATCTGCCATGCAAGTCAAGATTTGACCAAAGGATCAACGACCCTCATTTTTCGTTAATTCTTGTAAATAGCCCCTCTCTACTCAATATTCAAATTAATTTCTTATTCTTGCAAAAATGATAACTCTCATTTCCCTTGGCCAAAATATATGAAATTATATATCAAATGGATCCTCTCGAAAAGGCCTACAGCATGAGCTTAATTCAAGACCCTGAATCTTCTTCTAGTTTCCTTATATTTCTAAAGATGTAACCTTTGGCTACATTGAATATGCTTAATGGATGATTATGATTAATGATTGGATTTTGATGCTCAATCTACCCCCAATCCTTAAATTAGTACTTGTGATATATACTTGAACTAAATGAAGGTCCTAATCTCCCTATTGTTCATCATGACCCTTTTTGTACATATGTGCTTAGTTTGGACTTTAATGATGAACATTACCCCAAATTGCTAATCTTGTTGCTAATGGACAACCACCTAATATTGTTATATGTTTCTTATGACCTTATGTTGCTGATCTAAGCCATCCCTTATGCTCGTCTCTTATTCATTGATGATCTTTGACCTTGATTACTCTATTATGAGTCTTTGATCCTTTAATGTACTAAGGAACTTGAACCTTGAAATGGTCATATGTAATATGTGGAACCTTAGAATGATATGAAACTTGAACCACACCATCATTTTGACCTCTAGATCAATACAATATCATATAATGAACCAATAACCAACTTGGAACCCATCTTGGCCAAAACCCTAAAATGCATCTAATTAGGGTTAATGATGAGAATCTAATGCATATATGTAATCTTGTTGTTAATTAGGTTTGGCATGTGGCTAGATGGTGAAGGATATGTTAGGTTATGGAATCTCTAAATCAGGTATGGGCCTTATCTAATTATATGATTATTGATTTCTTGCTTGAAAAGACATATATTGTATGCTTGTTTGGTTACATGATCAAATATTGCCATGTAGTATTGCTATGTCTTACTCGATGTTTGCCTCGTCAGTTTTATAACTTGAACACATATATATATATAACTCCATTATAATATTGTTGATAAAGGGTTAACTCTTGGTTACATCCTTGAGGTCCCTCTCGTATAAAAGGGTTAGCTAAGCTTGAGCACCCTTACGGACCCTTCCGACGGGAAGATGGTCAAAGGCCTTAAACATGCTTGATATTGTTGGTATAATGGAGTGAAATGACATAAAATATGGTTTCACATTTGTTAAACAATTAACATGTTTATTCTTTTTCATTTAGTCTTTAAATATTTTCAAAATTATGCAAAGCTTATACATATATGTATCTTTCTGCCCCATACTCAACACCTCGTGTGTTGACCCATTTCTCTTATTTTGTTTTTAGGTTTAGAGATGGCTAGAAGGTTGATGGGCTTGGTGAGCTATGCTAGGTGTACTTGTTGTAAGATCCATATTTAGTGCACATGAATGACTTGTACCTTGACTATGGAAATATGTAATTGAATTCATGAATATAATGCATTTTGTATAATTTATACTTGTTGAATGTTGAGACTATGTTGGTGCCTTACTCTTGTTACTTGTTCATGTGTACTAAGCTTTACACTTCCGCATTTCACCTTTGGTATATGTTTGGTTCATGGCACTGGGATTCCAGTTCTATGAGAGGGACTCTCTGAATGAGGACTTATCATAAAATCTATTAATTTACTATTTTGATGTCATTTCCTATCTATGTTCTTATTTTCTTATCTCTATCTGTATCTTTGAATTTACAAATCTATCTCTAACTCTGTGTCCATTATCTTAGTATTATGGAGTGACTTTAAATATAATCTATATCTATTGTTTGAAATTTAAAATTCTGGTTTCTCGTCCTAGCTTGACCCAATGTCTGAGTCCATAAGTATAAACTATTAATACTCTTATAATGACTATCCTTAGTCTCATGATAAAAACCATCATCTTGAAATATGTCTAAAGTACAGAAATAGAAAGAACTGTAAAAAGAGGATATTTTGAATCTCTGAAACAAAGTTAGACATACTGTCTAAACATAAGGCACGAAAATATATTTCTTAGACATGGCCCACTTACCTATAGTAAGCCAAAATCCCAATGTCACTGCTCCTCAGTATATTGGCCCTGACTCTCTCTGGAAAATCCAAGGGCTATGTCAGATTCACACCCTTTCTTTTTTATCAATATTATTAGGGTCATACATTCTTCATCAAAACATGCATGTAGGTATACCGTTATCAAGGTATACTAGGTTAGGGTACTAATGTATTTTGTATATGTTTCTTTAATAATCATAATAATATTAGAATCCATAGTCTAGGTTCATTGTGAAAATATCTTATTCATACACTACTAACTCATACTAGGGCTTGTACATCTCCAAGTTGTTATTATTATCATTAGTACATGACATCCATAGAGTTTAGGGTTACACATGTAATATTCATGTATTAACATTTTATCACTATATATAAGATAGGATTTGAACTATTTTCTTAGGGCCATTAGGATAGTCATATTACACATACTAATCTCCTAGTTATATGCCTAGTACATATATCCCATTCGTATAGTATAATGACATAACCTGAATTGGTTAATCCTGAGATTCTAAATTATCATCCCCTTAATTCCAGCTCTATTGCATGGTTAGTGTGTATTCCAGATTGTAGCTCAGTTATGTTCTCATTGGGTTTTACTTTAGTTGAAGCTACACAGGAGCAAGGTAATATAATAGAGCAACATAGAGACATGACTCTAAGAAAACAATCACTCTTAGCCTGTAGATGGAAAATGGACTCAGCTCCAGAGTAACACAGGGCCACACTTAACAGACCAGAGGTGTTGAGACACCCTTGATGGTCCATGTGCAGGCCAAGAAAAGGCCAAAGTTGCGAAGCTGCCCTATCACAATCACACACAGGGAAACAAGCAAGAAACGCAGGCAAGAAAATAGGGACTCACACCCATCAAGCAAGGAATCCAATTCATCCCAGAGCTGATGAAAAATGCTACGAGCTTGACTGGGAGAAGCAGGGTGGAGGCGCCGACCCCCTTCACGCAAAACCAGGTGAGGATAGAGTAGCCAGGGAAAAGGGGTACACACATGCGGCTGTGGCTTGGAAGAAGAAGAAGAGACTTCCATGGGAGTAAGGATGCTTCCTCGTCACCTATCACTAGGTTGTGCGGGCCAGGTGGTCCTTCGGTGATGGGTGTCAACCTGTTTTTGCCGCAAGTGCTATAGGGTATGCCAACCCAGCAGCTTGCGACCCAAGGGAAGGTTAGGAGCGCGTCCCTGGAGTACTGTAGATGGTGCAGGAGTAAGGGATTGCAACGAGGTGGTGCGAGGGTTGGGTATAACGATGGGATGCTGGAGGTTGAAGATGGAATAGGTTGTGGGTGGCTAAAGCTAGTGCGGAAAAATTGATGGTGGAGGAGGGTTCAGAGAAGTTCCCTGAAGCTTTGAGAACAATTGGGAAGACAAACAAAATGATAGGAGGTGAGTTGCAACTTGGCAGTGAGAAGAAAGTGGTGGCCGAGAAGGGCATTTCTTATAGGAGTGTTTGCAGGGTTCGAGCAAGGTTTCGCTAGGTGCGGATCGATGTCCCAAATACAGTGGAACTGTCGATTTCCAAAATGAGCGACTGACTCGTGAGATTTTCACAATCAAAGTGGTTGGCTTGTTTCCTATTTAGACAAAGGTAGGAGAAGGTGTCTGACGACTGAGATCAGCCTAGTTCAAGCGGATCAGATCTCATGGTCAAGAAAAAGTGGCCAGGGTAAAATAGGCCTATATTAAGGGATTTCCATTCATTTATAACTAATAGTTTCTCAAATTTATTTCCCCTATCAAATAAAGTCTGATGGGTCTCAAAATTTGACCAGGCATTTCCAAAAATGTCTAGAATATTCTCCTACCCTTAGTTTCCACGTTGGATTATCAAATTAATAAATATAATTAATAGTTGATAAAGCTTTGATAATGCATAACTAATTATTTAGAAATCATTAAATATTGAAATTTTAAGTTTCCTCTTTTTTATATCTTATCATTGATTAGGAAAGTTTTTAGTTCAAAATATAAATCAATATTATTTAAAATGACCTTTTTGCAAGATGTGACCATAAAGGATATGATAATAGGGAAATTGAAATTAAATACCTGAAAAATGAGGATGTTACAATCCTCACCCCCTTAAGAAAATTTCGTCCTCAAAATTTAAGGGTTAAAGAGCTATGGATATTTATTTAACATTTCTTCTTTAAGTTCCCAAGTGGCTTCCTCGAGATTGTGGTTTTTCCACAAAACTTTAACTAGAACAATGTCTTTCTTATTTAATTACTTTGTCTGGGTATTAAGAATCCTCAACGGAATCTCTTCATAAGATAAATCTTTCCTGATCTCAATAGGTTCATGAGAGAGAATATGGGAACTATCTTGAACGTACTTTCTCAACACGGAAGCATGGAAGAAATTATGGATTTGTTCATATGGAGGTGGTAAGGCTATCCGGTAGGCACTCTCGCCTACCTGATAAAGAATTTCAAATGGGCCAACGTATCTAGGGATAATTTTGCCTTTTACTTTGGATCTGGAAATAGATTTTATGGGCTTGACCTTTAGGAACACATGATCCTCCACAAGGAACTCTCTATCAGATCTATGTGCATCAGCATACTTCTTTTCCCTATCTTCAGTTGCCTTTATTCTTTCCTGAATAAGTGCCACCTGGTCTGTATAAAGTTGTAGTTCTTCACTTCTTATCAAACTTCTCTCACCAGGCTCATTCTAGAGAATAGGTGACTTGCACGGCCTCCCGTAGAGGGCCTCATATGGTTCCATGCCTATACTTGCATGAAAACTATTATTGTAGGTGAATTTAGCGATTAGAATATACTTCGCCCATGAACCTCCCCAATCTAGGATACAAGATCTAAGCATGTCTTCAATAGTCTGAATGGTCCTCTCAAACTAACCGTCAATCTGAGGGTGATAAGTAGTACTAAAGTGAAGCTTGGTACCCAATTCTTCCTGAACCTGTTTCCACAGTTTAGAAGTGAACTTGGGATCTTTGACAGAAACAATAGAGGTGGGTACTTCATGCAGATGTACAATCTCCTAGATATAAAGCTCTTCTATATCTGAGACGGTAGAAGTAGTCTTGAATTCTAGGAAATGAGCATTTTTTTTCAAACAATCCACGACTACCTAAACATCATCAAATCCCTTCTGAGACTTGGGAAAACCGGTGATAAAGTCCATGGTTATCTTATCCCACTTCCATCCAGGGATTTCTAGTGGTTGTAACAAACCTCCAGGTCTCTAATGTCCAGCTTTCACTTGTTGACAAGTGGGGCACTTAGACACAAACTCTGCTATGTGTCTCTTCATGCCTTCCCACCAGAAGGCTCTCTTCAGGTCTTGGTACATCTTTGTAGAACCCAGATGAATTGTATACTTTGTACCGTGTGCCTCTAATAGAATCTTTTGCTGTAACTCAGGTGTAGGTACCCATAATCTATCCTTCATCAAGATCTCGCCATCCTTTCCTTTAGACAGATTGGTGTTACCCTTCTGTAGTTGCCCTAGCATATGAGGAAGGTCAAGGATATCTGGTTGTGCTTGTAGTATCGCAAAAGTCCAATCTGGCCGTATTGTGAGATGTACCATCATTAACTCCACCTCTTTAAGTTGTGGTCTCCATTCTACCAAATTCTGCATCATCTTCCATTCCTCAATAATGGTTGCTGCACTGACCACTTCCTTCTTTATGCTCAAGGCATCAGCTACCACATTGGCTTTTCCAGGGTGATAAGAGATAATGAAGTCGTAGTCCTTCAAGAACTCAATCCATCAGCGTTGCCTCATGTTTAGATCCTTCTGACTCAAAATATACTTGAGACTCTTATGATCATAGAAAATCTCAAACTGTGTACCATACAAGTAATGTCTCCAAATCTTAAACGTGTACAGGATAGCTCCAGATTGTGAGTGGGGTAGTTCTCTTCATGTGGTTTGAGTTGTCTAGATGCATAAGTTATGACTCTACCATTCTGTTGCAAAACACAACCCAAGACTAACTTTTAAGCGTCACTAAAGATAATGAAACCATCATTACCAGAAGGAAGTATAAGCACAGGTGTTGAAGTGAGTCTCCTCTTCAAGGTCTGGAAACTCTTCTCGCACTTCTCACTCCACACAAACTTTGCTTCCTTATGAGTGAGTGCAGTTAGGGGCTTTTCTATAATGGAGAAGTCCTGAATAAAATGCCTATAATAACCAGCTAACCCAAAAAATCTTATTATATCTGAAGGACTAGTAGGGGTAGCCCAGTTCATCACTGACTCAAACTTTGATGGATCTACTCAGATATGGCCATGAGAAATTATATGCCCAAGAAACATAACTTCACAAAGCCAGAACTCACATTTAGACAACTTCCCATACAACTGATGTTGTCGAAGTCTCTCCAGATTGATGCAAAGGTGTTCCTCGTGCAGCTTATCATTATCATAATAGATAAGAATGTCATTTATGAAGACAATAATAAAAGAGTCCAAATACTGGTGAAAGATGCAATTCATTAGGTCCATGAAGATGGAAGGGGCATTAGTGAGGCCAAAAGACATAACAAGAAACTTGAAGTGCCCATATCTAGTGCAGAAGGTTGTCTTCTCTATATTAGAGGGTTTGATCTTCAGCTGATGGTATCCACTTCACAAGTCGATCTTTGAGAATACCTTGGCTGTCTTAAGCTGATCAAATAGGTCATTGATTCGTGGCAGAGGGTACATGTTCTTTATTGTCATCTGATTCAACATTCGGTAATCAACGCACATACGAAGAGAACCATCCTTATTTTTGACAAAGAGGATGGGTTCTCCCCAGGGAGATGCACTAGGAAGAATATAGCCCAGGTCTAGAAGTTCTTGTATTTGCTTCTTCAGTTCAACAAGCTCTGCATGCGCCATTCTATATGGGGCCTTAGAGATAGGTGCAGTGCCAGGAAGGAGCTCAATAGATAACTCAAGCTCTTGATCAGGAGGTAGGCCAGACAAGGCCTCAGGGAAGACATCAAGGAACTCACAAACTACAGGAATATTGGCAAGAGATTTTTCCTTTTCATATATAACAGATACCAGATAGGTCTGACACCCCTTATTCCTTAGTTTATCTACCTATATTGCAGAAACAAAGAAGTCCTTGTGATGCTTCTTCCTTCCCTTTATGACTAGAGGCTCCTCCTTAGGATGAGATATGGTAACTAACTTCCTTCTACAGTCAAGGAGCACATAGTGCTCGTGGAGCCAGATCATGCCTAAAATGATATCAAAATCATTCAAAGGCATAATCATAAGATCAGCAGGAAATACTATCCCCTCCAGGGTAATCCCAACCCTAGAAATCATTCTCCCATGTACATTAACACGTCTACTAGTTGTTCTAATCTTAAGATCATAATGAAAGTCCTCCACTAGTAGTTCTAGCGTTGAGACTAATGCGGAAGATATGAAAGCATGTGATGCACCAGAATCAAATAAAACTTTAACAGATAGTTGGCCGATATAATCCATACCTTCAATGACCTGATCTTCATATGCCTCCTCTGTAGTTATGACAAAGACCCTTGCATGATGTTTCTCACTCTGGTTGTTCTGACCTGGCTTCAGATTGTTGTTGCCAAACTTTTTCTGCATCTTTGGATAGTTGAGTTTGATGTGGCCTTCTTCACCGTAGAAATAGCATACATGTTGTCCATACTTGCACTCCTCATGATGAGACCTCTAACACTTGGGGCAGACTGGAGCAGGTGGCCTCTGGTCTCCTTTTGCGGGTGGTGGTGGCCGCCTCTGGACTGGTGGTCCTCCTGGACCTCTCTGTCCTGGTGGTCCCCCTGGACCTCTCTGAGTTGGGATGCCTCCTGGTACCTTCCTCTTGTTGTTCTGTCCACCATGGTGATTGTTGTTTTGGTAGTTATTTCTAGAAGATCCACTATGCTTCCAGCTTTGTCCTGGGTGGTCCTCCAACTCCAGGACCACTTCCAGTGCCTCCTGTACTGTCCTGATGCCGCGTCCTACCCGAGTGAAGCCAAGGTCAGGCTTCAGGCCATGTATGAACTTCTTGGCCGGGTGGGCCTCGCCTTCAATCCATACTTTTGTAACATACGAAACTTCATAGCGTATTGGATGATGGTGGATTCATATTGCTTGAGGCGCCAAAACTCCATCTCCTTCTTATCGATCATAGCTTATGAAATGTAGTGGTTCTGGAAGGCGGTAGTGAACTCTTCCCAGGTCAACAGTGCAACATTAGGTCCTCGGGCATTGGTGAAGTTCTCCCACCAAACGCGGGCAACACTCTTCAGCAGATGGGTCCCGAAACAAACCTTGGAATTCTCAGGGCATCCCAGATCATGAAAGTAGTGCTCCACACTCAGTAACCACTCCTCAGCACAAATGACTATGTATGTCTCAGCTTTTCCAGAGAAAGTCTCCAGCTTAATCTTCTGGAAATCAACCAGGGTCAGCTCCTAGTTTCTCAGTAGTGGATGTCCCATTCGTGGACCAGTCAGGGCGTCAGTCAAGGCCTTAATGAGCACATCAAGAGTAGGGTTAGGGTGGCCATTGGGGTTGCCTCCCCTAGATGCCCCGCGATCAACTCCCACATTGTAGGAGCTTTCTTCTCCATCAACATGCTCCTTACCCTTATCAGACGTCTTCTTGGGGGCCATCTGTAAAAAGGGTATCTATAAGAGGTCTATCTAACGATATCAATCACTAATGGTTATTAAACCGCTCTGATACCATATTGTAATGCCTGCCCAATTATTTATTAAAACATATATATATACTTATATGCAGAAGCATTGAATCCCATAATTATTTTTAAAATGTGGGCAAACGTCACTTATCTGGCATGCTAAAGCGTGCAAATAACCAAAATAATTGAACTCAAATAGAAAGTCTGACATATTGAAATGGAAAGTTTGGGGATGACAATCCCAACATGAACATGAAATTAAAAAACAACAAAAAAAAATAAATTTTCGATCTGGAAGGATCGCCTAAGATAATGTCCCACCAGTGAAAGATATCTCCTAAATCTTCAAGTCCTCAAACTAGACCTCAGACATTTTCTCGTTATCTACGAACATCACATCCCCAGTCAGACACCAAAAGAGGAGAAATCTAGGAGTTAGAGTAAGTGGAAAAAAATCTACCATAAAAATATATATATAAAAAGAAATGTATGAGAGACTAAAAGATCTACTGAATAAGATAAAACATCTTTTAATTACTTATTTTATTCAGTGGCCACAATTATATAATAAGTCCTCCTCTATTGACACTGAAGTGTCCTCTATGGTGCAACACACCCTCTTTCAGCACAACATACCCTCTGTTGACACTGAAGTGTCATCTATGGTGCAACACAACCTCTGTTGGAACAACATGCCCTCTAAAATGGAGTAAACATTCCTTTGAATTGGCAATAGATGCCTCTGAATTGTCTTGGGACTCTTCGAATGAGGACTTATGTCATTTCCTATTAATGTTATTATTTTCTTATCTCTATTTGTATCTTTGAGTTTACAACTCTATCTCTGAATCTGTGTCCATTATCTCAACATTATGGACTGACTTTAAATATAATCTAGATCTATTATTTGAAATCAGAAATTATGGTTTCTGTGACATCCCCAGATTTTCTAAAACTTAATCTGATGTGCGACGTCCAAATTGAAACCCTCACCTCGGCGAGAATCCCAATTTAAACACCCCACACCAGGCTAAGAAGAAGAAAATCAGAGGAAGTCAAAAGGAAACAATCAGTAGCACATGTACATGAACAATAAACAAACCACAACACATGTTCACCATTCAACATATAATTACAACATGAATTGTTACATCATTTTATATTACATATTGAACAACAAACTATACATATACATG
The DNA here is from genome assembly GCA_963693085.1 of Alisma plantago-aquatica. Classification (NCBI taxonomy): domain Eukaryota; kingdom Viridiplantae; phylum Streptophyta; class Magnoliopsida; order Alismatales; family Alismataceae; genus Alisma; species Alisma plantago-aquatica. The sequence goes on along the minus strand of OY856409.1, from coordinate 578,129,958 downwards.
TACTACTACTAAACAACAGGATCTTAAGACAACAGGTCCACCTGTACATCAGCTCGCCACACAACTCTCAACTATCCTGGATCTTCAAGAGCATAACCACAACCTAAACAAAAGATTACAAGCGGTACACGTCAGCACAATATTTCATGAATATTGTACTGAGTACGCCTACGTGTCTTTTATTTACCTCTCATCATATCTTGGCAATAAGATAAAACTAATACTTGGCAGTAACAGAAGAATATAGGAAAAGCGTATATTTGCACCAGGATATTCATTAACAAAAGAGAACACACATTTTGAGCTTATTTTCCATTATATATCAAGGCCTTTATGATCACTACCAAAGAGTTAGATCATTTGTACAAGGTGACCACTACCAAAGAGTTAGGTCAGACCACTACCAAAGAGTTAGGTCATATGTACAATGTGACCACTACCAAAGAGTTAGGTCACTTCCAAGCACACTACCAAAGAGTTAGTGCTTTCATATAATGGAACAGATATATTATGTTTGATGTGTTCATAGCAGTAATTATGAAGAGTCATGCAACATATCATACAAGAATAATCATTTCAACCAATAACATATGCCAAGTATTTTACTACACATATAACACAAGCATATTGTATAATAAGCCAAGTAAGAGGTAAGGGCGTACCTTGATCAAGAGATAGATCATACTAAACACATATCACTGATGTCAACTATAAGCTTGGTCAAACCTAATCAAAACAAGACCATATACTATCATCAGGTTCTCATCATCATGCATCTCATCTTAACCCCAGTCGTGTTCATATTAGGGTTTGATTATCTCATTATGATATATATATATATATACATTACTACTTATCTTATCTTCATCCTGATGCGGGATTTATGTTACTGATGTTATGTTCCAGATTAGGATACATAATCTAAATATCAGGTTCCATATCATTATTTATACATATCAACCCTAAGTTACATGTCTTAGTCATCTTAGGGTTTCATCACATGTTTCAAGGTTCATCTTCATATAACATAGATTTTATTCATCTTTATGATCTCATAATTAAAATTGAGGTTCCATATGATGATATGAGCTTACACTGTAAATATCATCATTTATTGAGCATGGATGTATTTAATACATTTTATTTAGGGTTAAAAGCCCTAATTAGCCATATTAATCAAAATATATAATTTCGTGCATCAACATGATCATCATTGACATCAGGTGCATTATAAACATTATTAAAGAGTTACTGAAACATTCTCATAATATTAGGTCTCCATTTATTATTTATTAGGCATTAAAAGAGCATTTTACATCTTGCCTAATATCACTGTGATATAAGCTTCAAAACACTGAGATGATGGTTTCATATTGTTCTACTAATTTTTCTGAGAATTTTGATACCTTACTTGTATTTTTCTGATGAACAGGCTAATTTCTATGAATTATATAAGAGTTGAGAATTTTAGGGATTTTACCTTGTTTGGGCCAATCGCGGGCCGCCACGTGTCCACGTGGGGGCGCTGCTGTTCCATGCTTGGTCCGGTCGGTCCTCACTGGTTCGGCTCAGTTCTACTCGGGTTTGGCATTGAGTCGGCCGGTTCTCATCTCTTTCAGCCGGTCGGGGCTTTCTTCCCCCTGGTCACGGACGACGCGGACCTCGCATCCCCTGTCTTCCGCGTGCGCCGCCGCACACAACCTCTCCGGTGAGCGAGCAGAGGAGTTGCAGTGATCCTCTACTACTTCCAACGCCACGAACGGCTTCGGTGACTCAGGACAAGCCTCCACGGCTGCGTTTCCCCTTGATTGCTGCTCCGGATCTCCGTCTAGCTAGGAGCGCCGCCGCCATCTTTCTTGTGGTGAGGCAGAAGGGGAAAAACCTCCCCGGTCAGCTTCACACTGGTCTAAGGCTTCTAAGAGGTTCACCTATCCTCCACGAACATCATGAAGCCCTCGATTACGATTACGAAAGCCTAAAGCCAGCCCTCGAGCTCCATCTTCCTAGGCGCCGGACCTGAGTTGGTCAGCCATGGAAGCAACCATTTGAGGCCGTGTGCTCAAGAGTGGATGATTCCCCAGGCCTCCGCATTTCTCCTCCCTTCTTTCTCCTCCTCCACTCCGCCTTCTACCTCCATATCCTACTCCCACTACAACCTGCTCTTCTCGGTGGGGAGGTGGAGAGGAGCGGAAGCTCAAACTCCCTCCTTCGGTGGCTGCTCGTCCCAAATAAGGGGTCGTTGGGGATATCTCGGCAAGGAGCACCACTTCTCTCGCACGAAGACCACTCTGAAGCCACGATCAGCGAGCATCATGGTGCCCATGATCGCCAAAGCAGTCTGGCTGTAACCGCAAGGAAGATGACGCAATCCTAGCCGCAGGTTCCTCATGTGCGGCTGAGATGAAGCATCCATCGTCTGGGATCCGCGGCTCACTTAAGTCAAGTGTCATGGCCATTGGATTGGAAAAGAATGGCCCTGATCTGACCACGCAGCTGGCCCAAACTAAAGGGGTGCGTGACACTGATATCAAGCCCAACTTAGGTCTATAAATCCTCAATAATGTGCAATATTTCACAAAATTCAAACATACATAACGTCCTCTAGGATGCTCCAATTGTCACCAAATTTTAACCATAGGTTTCCTACCACTCAAGCTACCTTCTACTCAAAATTGGTGCCAAAACTCAAAAGTTAGGTCATCCAATTAAATTCCTCAAGAAGGCATATAAAGAGAGATCTTAATCATTATATAAATCTCATTCAACATTTCCACTTTACCAAAACACTTGGAATTCTCATCGTAACTCGAGATATGAATTCTAATGTGTTATTGGAGATTTATGGATTTCAAAAATCCACTCCATCACATCCTACACACCTTAAAAGATATTTCATCCTCGAAATTAAGCCAAAAAGTCCACTTTGTCACATCATATACATCTTTAAAGAACTTTCGTTCTCAAAAGTAAAGCATACTCATACTTCCAGGGAAAACCTTATCTTTCCTTCATCTTCATATAGGAACTATTCTAGGTGTAACATATCCGCAAAGGTAACCTAGAACCATGTATCCAAGGCACTTATTAGGGGGTTTCCAAAAGCATCAAGGGTGAAACCTCACTCCATAGAAGGCTCAAACAAGGGTTTAGAAGCTTAGGTTATGTCATTACATATCGCATGGTTAGGGTTCCATACTTATTCTTACCCATGCATTATTATTCAGCTTCATATTACCATGTTCTAAAGGAGTTAACCCAACTTAACCCATTATCACGGTGTCATCAACATTTTATTTAGTTCATTGTTAGAACATGTTCATCATTAACATATGCCTTTTAGGAGGAAGTTAACTAAAGTTAACCCACTTTATCCATCTAGATCATATCAAGGTGTTATAATCACTATGTGGTGCTAACTGTCGAACTATATTTTTCATTTTTATTAAGCACTAACATTAACACTGCATGTAACATGTTTCATTTACATAGTCTTATTTCATTACTCATAATTGATTTCAACATTTACTAGTGATTTCATCACAAGATTAACCAACATTATTCATGTATATGGTTAACTATTTCAACTTTGATGTCATTAAACCGTCTCTAGTTCATCATATCATGTTTATATATCATATCTCAAGATTAGATTACATCCTTACATATATTTTATCATGGTTGTGTTAAACCAACTTATGCAAGTGGCTTGACAAACACATACCAAAACTTCATCTAGTCCAACTGAGGTTATCATGACCCATATGACAAGGGTAGTGTCATGCTCAGTCTCTCTGAGCTAACTCAACTCTATGAGTATCTCATATGCATATACCGTATCTTCCCTCTCCGTCTAGGGTTCTCAGGTATACCTCATTGGCACTAGAGATAGCCTTACAAGCTCAAGCCACATAAGCAAAAACCAAAACATGTTATGACATACTCTTCATAGATCTCTAACCATGAAACATGCTTACCCAAAACACTCTTATATACACCACTAGATTCCTATGTGGGAAACCACCAACCCGAGAATGAGGTTGTACAAAAACTAGCATAGCTACCTCCTCCAGGGTCTTGGGCTCTCTCCCTCACCCAGATGGCAGGCACTCATATTCATGTTCACATATGCACCTATAACCAACCTCTCTCTATCTCTAGGGTTTGGTCCTCCCAAGGAAATCTAGGGTTCAACAAGACTATAGGAATCATGCATAAAGCAACTCATCTCAATCACTCAGGAGTAGTCTAGTTTAGGACATATCATATCACATATCTCATATTTCTCATATCGTGGAGTCTAGGTTCTCTGACCTTCTCCCTGTGGGTCTCGCTCTCTCTTGAGCTAGCCCCAAAACTAGTCCCAACACTAGAGGTCCTCCTTTGTAAAAGAGCTTGAGGCTCATGCTGACTCGCAACCTTGTCTTAACTTAACATATCTCATCTCACAAAAGCCTAGTTACTCACATCATCAAGACTTATCTCAAATCCTCAAAACTAAACTCATGTCCTCAAAGACAAACATAAACCATCATAACCATATTATGTCTTCTATATAAGACGTACATCATATTATCAAAATTGATATCATCTATTCCATCTATCATATATTCCCAACAAGGCTCTAGACATCTATTCTAGAACTACTCTCTCTTCTAGACTGATGTCATTCACTTTCACTTAGGTTTCATGACCCCCTCCTACTCGTACATGTGTGGAGACACATTTTTGTAATACATATACATATTAAAATATTATATAGTTTTTCTCCGATAAAACAAACGTCAGAGAAAACTATCGAGGTTCGATCCAATTAGAATCAAAAACCAAATCCAGAAACGAGTGTCCCACACATAGTAGAGAGTCCAGTGTCATGAAAACTAGTGAAAAGGGTGAGAACAAGGGGTAGACTAGTGTAGCTACTCTAGACAATGTGCACAATATGTCTAGGGTTTCTCTTCCTTTTATGCACGTCATTTCCAAATAGTGCAACGTCCCATACCGCTGCACTACAAGGAAAGAACGACATCTAAGGACTTGCTACTCAACAAGCACCAGTCTAGACCTAGTTCTCGGACATCTAGGTGCTAACCTAGAGGCTAGGTCAGATCTAGTCTCTAAAAGACGACTAATCTAACCCTAAAAGATTATTAAGTTCAAGGTTCTTTAGTTTTGAGTTGCATAATGAGCAAATGCCAGGCTTTGCTATTGTTCATGCTCTGATACCACCTGTGACGTCCCCGGATTTTCTAAAACTTAATCTGATGTGCGACGTCCAAATTGAAACCCTCACCTCGGCGAGAATCCCAATTTAAACACCCCACACCAGGCTAAGAAGAAGAAAATCAGAGGAAGTCAAAAGGAAACAATCAGTAGCACATGTACATGAACAATAAACAAACCATAACACATGTTCACCATTCAACATATAATTACAACATGAATTGTTACATCATTTTATATTACATATTGAACAACAAACTATACATATACATGTACTACTACTAAACAACAGGATCTTAAGACAACAGGTCCACCTGTACATCAGCTCGCCACACAACTCTCAACTATCTTGGATCTTCAAGAGCATAACCACAACCTAAACAAAAGAGTACAAGCGGTACACGTCAGCACAATATTTCATGAATATTGTACTGAGTACGCCTACGTGTCTTTTATTTACCTCTCATCATATCTTGGCAATAAGATAAAACTAATACTTGGCAGTAACAGAAGAATATAGGAAAAGCGTATATTTGCACCAGGATATTCATTAACAAAAGAGAACACACATTTTAAGCTTATTTTCCATTATATATCAAGGCCTTTATGATCACTACCAAAGAGTTAGATCATTTGTACAAGGTGACCACTACCAAAGAGTTAGGTCAGACCACTACCAAAGAGTTAGGTCATATGTACAATGTGACCACTACCAAAGAGTTAGGTCACTTCCAAGCACACTACCAAAGAGTTAGTGCTTTCATATAATGGAACAGATATATTACGTTTGATGTGTTCATAGCAGTAATTATGGAGAGTCATGCAACATATCATACAAGAATAATCATTTCAACCAATAACATATGACAAGTATTTTACTACACATATAACACAAGCATATTGTATAATAAGCCAAGTAAGAGGTAAGGGCGTACCTTGATCAAGAGATAGATCATACTAAACACATATCACTGATGTCAACTATAAGCTTGGTCAAACCTGATCAAAACAAGACCATATACTATCATCAGGTTCTCATCATCATGCATCTCATCTTAACCCCAGTCGTGTTCATATTAGGGTTTGATTATCTCATTATGATATATATATATATACATTACTACTTATCTTATCTTCATCCTGATGCGGGATTTATGTTACTGATGTTATGTTCCAGATTAGGATACATAATCTAAATATCAGGTTCCATATCATTATTTATACATATCAACCCTAAGTTACATGTCTTAGTCATCTTAGGGTTTCATCACATGTTTCAAGGTTCATCTTCATATAACATAGATTTTATTCATCTTTATGATCTCATAATTAAAACTGAGGTTCCATATGATGTTATGAGCTTACACTGTAAATATCATCATTTATTGAGCATGCATGTATTTAATACATTTTATTTAGGGTTAAAAGCCCTAATTAGCCATATTAATCAAAATATATAATTTCGTGCATCAACATGATCATCATTGACATCAGGTGCATTATAAACATTATTAAAGAGTTACTGAAACATTCTCATAATATTAGGTCTCCATTTATTATTTATTAGGCATTAAAAGAGCATTTTACATCTTGCCTAATATCACTGTGATATAAGATTCAAAACACTGATATGATGGTTTCATATTGTTCTACTAATGTTTCTGAGAATTTTGATACCTTACTTGTATTTTTCTGATGAACAGGCTAATTTCTATGAATTATATAAGAGTTGAGAATTTTAGGGATTTTACCTTGTTCGGGCCAATCGCGGGCCGCCACGTGTCCACGTGGGGGCGCGGCTGTTCCATGCTTGGTCCGGTCGGTCCTCACTGGTTCGGCTCAGTTCTACTCGGGTTTGGCATTGAGTCGGCCGGTTCTCATCTCTTTCAGCCGGTCGGGGCTTTCTTCCCCCCTGGTCACGGACGACGCGGACCTCGCATCCCCTGTCTTCCGCGTGCGCCGCCGCACACAACCTCTCCGGTGAGCGAGCAGAGGAGTTGCAGTGATCCTCTACTACTTCCAATGCCACAAACATCTTCGGCGACTCAGGACAAGCCTCCACGGCTGCGTTTCCCCTTGATTGCTGCTCCGGATCTCCGTCTAGCTAGGAGTGCCGCCGCCATCTTTCTTGTGGTGAGGCAGAAGGGGAAAAACCTCCCTGGTCAGCTTCGCACTGGTCTAAGGCTTCTAAGAGGTTCAGCTATCCTCCACAAACATCATGAAGCCCTCGATTACGATTACGAAAGCCTAAAGCCAGCCCTCGAGCTCCATCTTCCTAGGCGCCGGACCTGAGTTGGTCAGCCATGGAAGCAACCCTTTGAGGCCGTGTGCTCAAGAGTGGATGATTCCCCAGGCCTCCGCATTTCTCCTCCCTTCTTTCTCCTCCTCCACTCCGCCTTCTACCTCCATATCCTACTCCCACTACAACCTGCTCTTCTCGGTGGGGAGGTGGAGAGGAGCGGAAGCTCAAACTCCCTCCTTCGGTGGCTGCTCGTCCCAAATAAGGGGTCGTTGGGGATATCTCGTCAAGGAGCACCACTTCTCTCACACGAAGACCACTCTGAAGCCACGATCAGCGAGCATCATGGTGCCCATGATCGCCAAAGCAGTCTGGCTGTAACTGCAAGGAAGATGACGCAATCCTAGCCGCAGGTTCCTCATGTGCGGCTGAGATGAAGCGTCCATCGTCTGGGATCCGTGGCTCACTTAAGTCAAGTGTCATGGCCATTGGATTGGAAAAGAATGGCCCTGATCTGACCACGCAGCTGGCCCAAACTAAAGGGGTGCATGACACTGATATCAAGCCCAACTTAGGTCTATAAATCCTCAATAATGTGCAATATTTCACAAAATTCAAACATACATAACTTCCTCTAGGATGCTCCAATTGTCACCAAATTGTAACCATAGGTTTCCTACCACTCAAGCTACCTTCTACTCAAAATTGGTGCCAAAACTCAAAAGTTAGGTCATCCAATTAAATTCCTCAAGAAGGCATATAAAGAGAGATCTTAATCATTATATAAATCTCATTCAACATTTCCACTTTACCAAAACACTTGGAATTCTCATCGTAACTCGAGATATGAATTCTAATATGTTATTGGAGATTTATGGATTTCAAAAATCCACTCCATCACAGTTTCTCATCCTAGCTTGACCCAATGTCTGAGTCCATAAGTATAAACTATTAATACTCTTATAATGACTATCCTTAATCTCATGATAAAAACTATCATCTTACAATATGTCTAAAGTACAGAAATAGAAAGAACTGTAAAAAGAGGATATTCTGAATCTAAGAAACAAAGTTAGGCATACTGTCTAAACATAAGGTACGAAAATATATTTCTTGGACATGGCCCACTTACCTATAGTAAGCCAAAATGCTACTCTCACTGCTCCTCAATACATTGGCCCTGACTCTCTCCTAAAAATCCAAGGGCAATGTCAGATTCACATCCTTTCTTTTTGATCAACATCATTAGGGTCATACATTCTTCATCAAAACATGCATTTAGGTATACCGTTATCATGGTATACTAGGTTAGGGTACTAATGCATTTTGTAGATGTTTCTTTAATAATCATAATAATATTAGAATCCATAGTCTAGGTTCATTGTGAAAATATCTTATTCATACACTACTAACTCATACCAGGGTTTGTATGTGTCTGAGTTGTTATTATTATCATTAGTACATGACATCCATAGAGTTTAGGGTTACACATGTAATATTCATGTCTTAACATTTTATCACTATATATAAGATAGGATTTGAACTATTTTCTTAGGGCCATTAGGATAGTCATATTACACATACTAATCTCCTAGTTATATGCCTAATACATATATCCCATGTGTACAGTATAATGACATAACCTGAATCGGTTACTCTTGAGATTTTAAATTATCATTCCCTTATTTCCAGGTCTATTTCATGGTTAGTGTGTATTCCATATTGCAGCTCAGTTATGTTCTTATTGGGTTTTGCTTTAGTTGAAGCTACATAGGAGCAACGTAATATAACAGAGCAACATAGAGACATGACTCCAAGAAAACGATCACTCTCAGCCTACAGATGGAAAACAGACTCAGTTCCAGAGTAATAGAGGGCCACGCTTAACAGACCAGAGGTGTTGAGACACCCTCAATGGTCCATGCACAGGCCAAGCAATGGCCAGAGCCGTGAAGCTGCCCTGTCATGATCGCACACAGGGAAACAAGCAAGAAACATAGGTAGGAAAATAGGGACTCACACCCATCAAGCAAGGAATCCAATTCATCCGAGAGCTGACAAAAAATGTTGCGAGCTCGACTGGGAGAAGCAGGGCAGTGACGCCAGCCCCCTTCGCACAGAGTAGCCAGGGAAAAGGGGTACACACATGCGGCGGTGGCTTGGAAGCAGAAGAAGAGACTTCCGCGGGAGTAAGGACGCTTCCTCGACTCTTGTTGCTGGGCTGTGCGCGCCTAGTGGTCCTCTGGCGGAGGATTTCAACCTGTTGTTGCCGCGAGCGTTATAGGGTATGCCAACCCAGCGGCTAGCGGCTGAAGAGAAGGTCGGGAGCGCATCCCTGGGGCACCGTAGATGGTGTAGCAGTAAGGGATTACAACGAGGTGGTGTGAGGGTTGGGTATAATGATGGGATGCTGGAGGTTGAAGATGGAGTAGGTTGCGTGTGGCTAAAGCTAGTACGGCAAAATTGATGGTGGAGGAGGGTTCAGGGAAGTTCCCTGAACCTTTGAGAATGATTGGGAAGACAAATGGAATGCTAGGAGGTGAGTTGTAACTTGGCAGTGAGAAGAAAGTGGCGGTCGAGAAGGGTGTTTCTAGGGTTTGAGCAAGGGAACGTTTGGTGCGGATCGATGTCCCAAAGATAGTGGAACCGTCGATTTCCAAAACAAGCGACTGACTCGTGAGATTTTTGCAATCAAAATGACTGGCTTGTTTCCTATTCAGACCAAGGTAGGAGAAGGTGTTTGATGGCTGAGATCATCCTAGTTCAAGCGGATCTGATCTAATGGTCAAGAAAAAGCGGCCAGGGTAAAATAGGCCTATATTAAGATATTTCCATTCATTTATAACCAATAGTTTCTCAAATTTATTTCCCCTATCAAATAAAGTCAGATGGGTCCCAAAATTTGACTAGGCATTTCCAAAAATGTCTAGAATATTCTCCTACCCTTAGTTTCCACGTTGGGTTATCAAATTAATAAATATAATTAATAGTTGATAAAGATTTGATAATGTATAACTAATTATTTAGAAATCATTAAATACTAAAATTTTAAGTTTCCTCTTATTTATACGTTATCATTGATTAGGAAAAATTTTAGTTCAAAATAGAAATCAATATTATTTAAAATGACCTTTTTGCAAGATGTGACCATAAAGGATGTGATAATAGGGAAATTGAAATTAAATACCTAAAAAATGAGGATGTTACACTAACCTACCTGAAAATAAAACTAAGCAATGCCAATTATCAACGATTGAAAAGGCATCCAAACCTACCACTGACTAATAGAATATTGGACTAAGAACTAAACATGATCCGAAACAAGAAACGAAGAAATAGGACATGCCACGCAACCCCTGCCAACCTAGATCCACCACCTTTGCCTAGTCCCCCTACCTACACCCACCACCAACCCAATCGTGTTCGAAGAGGCCTATCTGAATGAGAAGCCAGACGGCCTGCAGGTCCAGAGACCCCAACGCCCCAAATCAGACCAAGCAACAGAGGGAGTGAAGATGGAGGGTCGGATTCGCTCAGCCAGGCAAGCGGCAAGCTGATGCAGGTTGAAGAAGGATCCTAAGGGGATTGGGTGGCTCTAGCCAGAGGCCTAACACCTCCCCGAGCCAACCACCATCATCTCCCACAGAGCTCTAGTCACCTACTGAGTGGCGAGAGACCTAGTCTCCTGCTGAGTCTATTTCAGTGTACCCAATTAGACGTTACTATGGATTTTGTAGGAAAATGATAATACATATAGTGTGTATGTCAAATGATGATTACGTCTCTATAGTCATGATATTGGACATTGCGTTAGATATATAGGTTATAGTTATAGAACTAGTTGTACAAGACAAACCTACCTTGAGAATGAAACATAGAAGGCATGTCATTCATATAATGGCAGTTATATTCATATCTCTATGTGATAGTAATGACAATGATCCTTATACCTAATATTACAAGAATGGTCATATATTGTTTTGTTCACTCAATGTGACTTTAAATTAATGTTGTTATATGTGTGGTGATTGGGTGCATTGTGACATATGTGGATAAATGTGAGTGGTATAGATGGAATTTGTCTGATGTTATAGAGTAAAATCCAAGCCTCTTAATAAGTAAGACTACGATATGGATGGACATGCTCTTATGAGTGAATGCGTGATATTGATCTCATTGAATCTCAATTACCTATTATGGTTTAATAAATATAGATTCATGTATATAGGATGTATACTACATGCCTTCGGATCAATTTGGACAATAACGAAAAAGGAATTATATGGTCATGGAAACATTGGTCACTTATAAGTCGAAGTTATCCTCCAACCTATTCCAATCACTTGAGTAGAAATAATGTATTCCTAGATATGATTCATTTCTTGTGAAGACTTTGTCATCACTACCAATGTGATGTAGAACCTAAAGAGCACACCAATATAGATTGCTTAAGGGAAAACCATTTTTTAAACACCAACACAAATAACATAGCACTTAATCATGTACAACTTATACTCTGATCCAACCCAATTGAAGTAGATAGACTCATGGTTGAGAAAATCATGAGTTCAATAAGTATCAATTTATACATTGATTGGAAACCTACAGATATGTGAAATGAGCAATTGAAGGTCAATGAATGGGATGGAAAGTGGATTAAGAAAGAGTGAAGAAGTATAAGTCAATCAATTGAACAAACAATTGGTCAATTTAACACATTAAACAAATGAAGTAGTTGTCAACTAATCTACTGATGAGTGTATTGCATGAGTCAAGATAGTTGAGTTAGCCAACTTGACTCCTAATTGATATACTTGAGTGCAATATGAGTTTTTCCTACTTTGTGTTTGATTAGAGATTGGTACTAGGAAATGGATTAGGTTTTGGTGGGACCCTACCTAAATAACTTCCTTCTACAAAGGAGGTGATATCTAAGAGATGAAATATATCCCGTACGAGAGATATAAATTAATCCCATGGACAACACATCACTATAAGAGGAGAAAGGGAGAGAGTGATTGTAAGAGTGGGACCTCAGAGAGGATCCACTCCTTACTTAATAGAGGAATAAGTCCATCAAATCCAAAACATACCATATTATATAATGGAATGGAGGGGTTTCATTGTCTCCTAAATTGTATGCATATTACATAGAACAATAGTGTATAAGCAGCATAAACAAAACTATTACAAATTTACATGATGATTTATCTATAAGTTTTCCTCATAATAAAATGTGGCATCCCAAAATATAAATTACTGAGTACATACATAATATAAATCTACTGACAAGTAAGACCCATTTCATTAGGAAACCCAACCATTTTAAGCTATTCTTAAGTCTTTGAGCTGAAAGTAGTCTTCTTTATTCATTGACATCTAATGATCCTACACCTGGGTGGTTTTGAAGACGACGCCTAACAAATGGAAGCAAAAAGGTATGTGTCAAAATATATTTGAGTATGTGCATACAAATAACAGTTGGGTAGTATATGGAGTTACAAGTATAAAAAGGATGTTCTCATGCAAATGGGCTATATGAAAGTAGGTGAGTTCAATAAGATTCAAATGAAGAGATAGAGGCATACTATTTATGAAGAAAAATAATTCAAACAAAATAAACATCATGCCATAATAATTATCTACAATTTCCAAAAGAGATCTTTGCATTAATACAAAATGTAGACTAAATATACCTTAAATAGGTCCATAATACCATGGGATAATGGACTAAAAAGTAAGGGTGGCCAGGCAGAGTAAGCACATCTTATAGAAATATATGGTTTGCACATAAGTACCACTATCTATATATTATAGTCAAACATGTAACATGGATAAATAGGGTGCCAAGACTAGTATTTCCTATCATTATTCACATCAAGTAGAAAAGCATAGCAAGAATGATCAAAAGACATGTAACAAAAGAATAGCTTAATATTCACTACACTTTAGGTGATATCAATTCCGGAAGGTAGAACTAAAATTTAGGATTAAGAAGACATTTTCAAAAAAGTGCCTCAATGTATAAAATTGGAAGTTATAGTCCATGAAATGCCCAAACATATTTTGGGATTTGCAATACCTAATCTTCAAAGATAAAGGTTAACTCGATTGATTAACTTTGGCCCATAAAGTGAATTTTTCATATTAGAAACACATTATGTATGTTAGTCAAACCACATTTAACATGTTTATACATTCCTATTGGAGATTCTCACATTTTTCTTATCCTATCAGTGATCACCTAATGACATATTAGGGCTTATAATCTCATTAAGTATACATATGAAGACCAATCTTTAGTCATTTAAGTTTGTATGTTTCTAGATGGCATTTATGTCTTGGTAATAATATGCAATCCTCTAATTTAGTTCTTATATATTTATGCACACTCTCTCTATATGTATATATATTACACACATACACATTCTTATAAGGATGTTCTCTTATTTAACCGTACACTGGGGATGGAATAATATTAACTTATGAGTATAAATGTGCTCCACATTATGATTCTCTTGCAAAATTATTACTTAATACATCCTTGCTAATAGATTTTCTAAATATAAATATTGCATTATTTGTTGATGTATATAGATACCACTACACAGTTTGTAGTTGTGAATGATTAAATAATCTAATATAGCTAAGCTTTAGGTAATAATATTCTGAACTAACAACCAAGAGAACAATATAAAAGGTTTAGTTGGTTTAATAGTTATAATATGATGCCAACCAAAAAAATAGTTATAAAATGATAAGAATATAGATATCAGTGCTTCTCTATCTCAAAATATTTACATAGGGGTTCACATGCCATTATGATACAATTATGTATAGATGAACGGCCTATTACAAACACATAATCACTTTTAGATCATCATTATCTAAGTTGGTATCTAATCAGCCTCTCTAATTGAGTTTGCATCAAAAATAATGAACAAGAAAGAAACATGTAGACCTAAAAAATCCTCAGTCCCAATGGCACAGAGGGTTCATGAGGCATAAGATGTCATTAGTCATAGGTGTTTTAGTTTCTCACATGTGATCAGACTATATGACAGTTTACAATAGTTTAGGAGGATTGAGAATTGGGATTGTAGACATGGTTGGTAATTGGTTTGTAAATGATTGAGTCTTGATGGAGAGGAACTGTAGCAGACATTGTGGAGTTTGTAATCTATTTCAAGATGAATTTCGAACATGTATATGAATACATACAAAATTGAATGCCTAGAGGATGGAGATGTGATTTGTTATGTTGAAGGAGGAGAAGATTTTTTGGGTTGGAAACCAGAAGCTTCAATGGCGTTGAGACATAAGTATGTTGTTGTGACAAACATGCATTGCTTGAATGATTCATGTGTGAAGGTGGTTCCTATGATGCTGGAAGGCCTCTCATGTTCATTATCATATGTGCAATGTTTTTGTAGTTGAGTCTAGTATGGTTAGGATGAGCGTGAGGAGATCATGGGGAAGAGTGAATGAGATTATGGCCAATATTGTTTCCTAGTTGTAGGGTATTATGATGGGAAGTAGGTGGTGAAGAGAAGAATGGAAGGACATAAGGAGGGATTTGAAAAAAAATCTTACCGTAGTGGTGGTTCCACTTGCATCCAAAGGTAGGGAGCAAGATCTAAGTGAACTGGTTCAGGTGATGGGATGCTTGACAATGGTGGTAGGTACAATTATACACCCTATACAATTGTGAAACTATAATTAAGCATCAATAGTAGGAAGAGGAGTAGGCGAGACCAATGAGGTGATGTAGAGGAGAACAACAGACGTGTATGTCATATTTTGTCATCATGGAACCTTGCGATGTCCATGATTTCGTTTTAATGTTGAGTGGATAGTTGAGTCCCTCACGTGGGCAGGTGATTGCAATACTTGATTTATGTGATGGTAGCTCACAAAGCTTGCATTGCGGATGGAACACTGGGGAAGAAAGACCTAGGGAGGCGAGGTTTTACACCCACAGTTATATGGAGGATAAGAGGAAGAGAAGGGCAAGAAGGATGGTTGGATGCAAAGCTAGTCCTATGGTTTCTGGGCGGCAACTAAATGGAAAGGGAATGAAGAAGAAGAGGGGAGGAAGAATGGGGAAAGAAGAAATAGGAAGAGGAAGACTCATTGGGGTTAGGGGAGAGACAAATGGCAGAACATTTTGTGGTCAACAAAATAGAAGGGTGAGGAACAACAAAAAATGACACCGACTGCCTAGTTTCACGGATGTGCTTTTAGTGCTAGGATAACGACTAGTCAAGGAGACAAATTTGAATGTGTTACACAGAGAAAAAGGAAATCAAACAATGGAAAAAAATGTAAATATTAATCATATGAAAAATAATCATTTAAATAATCAATTGAATGGGTAAATGTGGCCCAGTTGACTTAAAATTGGTATATTAGATAATCCATACGTGAGGAATCCAAACTCTGCCTCAATTTCAAATTTTGAAAATATTTAATGTTAAATTTCATTATTTGTATATAAAACATCCATTTGATATATTTAATCATAATAATTACTCAAATGTGACACTATAATACATATTGAAACAATTTATTTCATTTGCATTCCTAAAAAATATTTTATAATGTCAATTTAGTGTCAATCATGTTATATATATATACATATATATATATATATATATATATATATATATACACACACACATCAGGTCATGAAATGAATGTATTATGGATATTTTACCATATATAAAGGGTATTCACAAATTGATGATACTATTGGGATTAGATTATTCGATGCTTTTGAATTTGTGGAAAAGGCATTGGATATAAACATAATTGAGTAGGGACAAAGAAGAGGAGAGGATAGACCTATATCCATAGAATTTAGTATGGCACAACATTCTAGCCCTTAAAGAGTATTTCATCTCCAAAATCCACACATATATAGCCAAGTATACACACTAGGTTATGCTTCCTAACCCAATCATAAATTTCTAGTTCACATAATATATTGGAGCATAGTAAACCACCCCATATCACATTTATAATTCAAGCCCTAGGTCAAATGATATCAGTTCATGCACCATGCTTCTATAATTCTTCACTTATCATACATTTAGATGATAAAGTTTTACCAGAAACATTGGATTGTCTTAGAAATGGTGTATTCACAACGATTTCACCGTCCAGTTATCCTGGCAAATATCAATCTTTTAAAAAAACCTCACTTAGTACTTTACTTGAACATAAGTTTATCTTTTAAAGATAGTTGTAGATGAATTTTATCATTTATTTTAATTATTTAAGTAACATTTATGGTGGTATAATTAACAAGGCCCGCTCATTGATCCTAGATAGGTGGTACATATGTTTGACATTATTAATAGGAGTTACACAAGTATGACTTACCAAAAAACTGTTAGTTTTGATCATTCCTTGAATTACGTTACACTCCTAATGATTAAGGTGTTTAAGACTCATAACTTAAAAACATTTATTCTTGAACCTTACTAACCATGTAGAGAGGAAATATAGGTAGATCAACCAAGTATTATATATCCAAAACTACTTCTTAGTACTCACTATATCACACTTAGTCTTAGGGTCTCATGGTTGATCATGCTAGTCAAGGGTTTCTTCACAAAACATTACCATACTACTCAAGATTTCTTGTGGTGGGGACTTGGTTCCAAAATAACTGATAAAATCTACAAAGAATTTCTTTTGTACATACATCATGAGAGTCAAAATAAGTTTAGTGATAAAAGTTGTGCGATGAAAATTCAAATTTGGCATCGAAATCGATCTGAAAACCAAGTCGACCACCTTCCACAACACATAACACATAACTATATTCCATTTTACAAAATGGATCTAATTATTTAAACACCTTAACAAACATACAATAGAATCTCTAACTACCTAATAGTAGCGAAGAGAGTTACTAATCACCACTGCTGTCTTCTACCAAATCCTATCATGGAATGAGCTTGATAATTCCCTACTTCACCCTAGCTATAACCTACAATGCTTCATCTCAAAACATAGAGGATTCATTAGATAATCCAATATTATAGAAAAGGATCAAACTTACTCAGGATTTTATATGTGTGAAAAATGCATGCTCAGTACCCAAAGTGGACATATGTGAGGCCTACAAGAAAAATAAAAAAAAAGCTCTACTACAAAAAATGCTTTTTACAAAGGGACAAACACAACAATTTTGCTGGTTGTGTTGTAGTTAGCATACATATCAAAACAACACTATTTTGTTGTTGTATATTATATATTTTATACAACAGAAGTTATTTACAATATGCCAAACCCGTTGTAGTATATGTGATACTACAATAGGTGTTGAAGTGTTGTAATAGAATATCCTATCACAACATACTCAAACCTATTGTAAAAAACCTTAATTACACAACATACTATGACATGTTGTAATAGTCACACATGATAACATGTTGTAATAGACCATCATTACACAACACAGACTAACCCTTTGTAATATATCATAGTCACACAACATGTGTTCACCTGTTATAATAGGTACATGTTGTAATAGATCACAATAACACAACATGTTGAAACTCATTGTTATATACCAAGATCACACAAAAAACTCTGACCTATTGTTATATACTATAATTACATAACATGTTGTGACCTATTATAATAGCCACACATGATAAATCATTGTAAAAGACCACCATTGCACAACGTAGGCTATCACATTGTAATATACCATAATCACACAACAAGAGTTCACATGTTGTAATAGATACATGTTGTAATAGACCATAATCACATAGCATGTGGTAACCCATTTCTATATACCAATATCATACAAAAACAAACACTGATTTGTTGTTGTATACCATAATTACACAACATATTCCAACATGTTATATAATCACATGCGTCCTAATTATTCAACAAATACCCTTATTACAAAAATACAAAATCTTTAGTCCACCTTGATTTCCTCTCTTTTTTAATTGATGTGATGAATACATCCTCTTTTCCCCTCTCATTCATCTTTCATCTGCCTCACAGTAACACCCAATCGGTCATGTCATCACCCATACCTCATGCCATTATCAATTTCAACATATGTATGGTCAATCTATAACATTAAGTAACCATGAAAAGATAATTAAGTAATTGAAATTATCAACTCTTATAGGATGGACCTTAACCTCAAGATTCACTTTTCTTAAAAAATAATTTTCAAATTTGGCTCATGGTTTGGTGCCAGATCTAATTTTCTCAATCTGGGTTGGTTTCAAATTGAGAAGCTGATCAGATAACTATTGGTCATATGTTTTGACCTGGAACCGACCCGAACCCGATTTTGAATAGAGAATTTAATCATTAGCATGTTATTAGAGAATTATTTTTCATATAAAATCATTGTCAAATATGATTTTGGGTTTGGTTACATATTTAATTTTCTCAATCTGGCTCAGTTTCAGATTATGAGGTCATTCAAACAAAATCTAGCTTCGCCTTTGGGTCTAGGAATGATATTCAAACACTCTGGGTAGATGTTTTGACCTAGAACCAACCCTAACCCAATTCCTTAAAAGGTAATTTAAGTACGATCATGTAATCAGAGAATTACTTTTTATTTTGTAAAATCATTGTCAAATTTTGGTTCGGGTTTGGTTCTGAATCTACTTCTCTCAATCCGGGACAGTTGCGGATTGAGAGGCCAATCGAAGAAAATCTAATTTTAGATTTGGGTCTGGGATTAACAATTAAACACTCTGTTCAGGTCATGTTTTGACCTAGAACCGATTGACCCAAACCCAATTATTTAACATCCTTAGGTGATATTATAGTAGAGTAATTGATAAACCCTACATGAATCATATACATTGGTATACATGTCACATGTATGTATTTTCTACCAAAAAACATGGGTTACATGTTAATTAAAAAATTGTGCCTTTTTTAGTCATGAGTGCTTTCATTTATCCTCATTGTGCATTGACATCTAATTCCCCAAATGTTCTGCTAAGTGCCCAATGCCAATCTTCCTTCGATGATTAGTGCTAATCTCCCCCAAGAGCTACAAACTACATGCTACCAAGAGTGTGCCTCCATCTTCTACCCTAGAGCTCCCTACCTCCTCCTCCTTCACTAAATAGCGTGACAAAGCTCCGCTTCCCTAGAAGGACCACCATGCATAAAGACAATGACGCCATCTCGTCCACCTTCGCCAAAAAGTGTGATGTAGCCTCCTACTACTTCAAAGATGCCTTCAATCCAAGGTTTGTCTATGTGCCAATTCCAAGATGAACATTGTTTCTTGTCTGGATGAGTGGGTTCCATAATATAATAAATCGATTAGCGGTTGCACTAATCTAGTTAGAAATTATCTTTTGACATGAAGGTCTCCATTCTTTTTGACCTTAATGGCATTTAGAACTTAGATTTTCTCAAGCTCTATCTAGCTGAACATCACATTGAATTGGTTTAAAATCAACCAACTCCACAATTAGGATAATCTAAAGATAATAGGGCATGTGATTCTTCTAATATTCATGTGGAATAAATTCATGATTCTCAATCCTTTATGAAAGATAAGAACAAGCACTAACTCATCACATCGTCATCCATCACAAACTAGATCCATGAAGACTTTATTAAACTGGGGAGTTATCTGCATGCGAAATACTCACTCGATGATGTTACCTTCTTGAGGAAATATTTTGCATGCATGTATCTGATAAGTTTACTGTTTTTAGAGTTCTATATGCCAAAAAGTATTCTCATATGTGTTTGATGAGGAAAATAAATTGCAGAGAGCCAGGATATGATATTGGATCCCTGACGTTCTATTATAATATACTATAAAAAGTATTAGGAATGGCTAGAAGAAGGGGTTTAGCTATAGATCCCTTAAAATATCTTTGAGGTAGTTGTCTATAGAATTTTGAGTTGATCTCTATAGCACACTACCTAACTTTTGGATAACCTGAAGCAAATGACCTGTTGAATGGTTGGCATAAGATATAGTATTCACAATGTTGGATCTAAGAAAATGTGCTTTCAAAATTTATTTTGTTAAATGGGTATATATTTTTCGACGAGGCACATGTCACAATAATTGCACATGTTTTTACTTTTTACCAAACTAAAAGAAGATCAGAAGCCATCACTAGGCAACTATACCCCTAAAATACATTTGAATTAATTTTTTTTGGGTCCTAATGGATGGTCCTAAAAAACTGAATTATTTAGGCTACAATAGTTTTCAAATTTGGTTGAAACTACATGTTTACATCTATTCACATATAGTATGCCAACCGACCAATGGAACTGTTCACTATTCATTTTCACTTCCTATGGTTACATGGCACAATCCACATGTTGGTGAATGCATGGTCTCATTCTATAAAATTTCTTATTTTGAATCCTAGATACATAATTTTGATGTTTTGACATTTCTTCAAGCCACAACATGCAACCAATGTTCCTTTTATCCTAATCAGTATGACATTCTCAACCCAAAATAAGCATTTTGATCGCTACGACATTCAAACCTTGAATACTAGAACCTTTTATATGTGTGATTGTGACAAATATTTGATCATCCATACACTCTTGATCAATGGAGTACCTACATGTGTTCAAACTTTAACTTGACCCAATCTTCTTGCTAGGAAGGTATAACAGATGCATTTTTTCATGTTGCTTGCTAGGAATGTACAGTTGATCAAGCATGCAATCCCTTGACTGCATTGTTTCTCATCTAAGGACTGTATGTTTTGTGCCTTGTTATTTTAATTTGCCCTTCAGTTTTTAGAGTAGGGAGAGTTCTTTACACTCTAAATGCTTGCATGAGGTATGGTTGCAGATTTGAAAGTTCTTGCCGGTGCTTTTTAGTCTGCTAATTCTTTTATATTGTTGATGGTTTGGTAAACTGATTTCCTAAAGCTAACTTGTAGAATATGATGATGGATTAGAGAAAGACTTCCTTGTTAACTGTAAATTTTTAACAGATGATAGGGATGCACTTGACTTTGTTAGCGAAGCAACATATGTGTATAGGGAAAAAAACCTTCAATTTCGAAAATATAAGCATGCAAAAAAAATGGTCTCTATTGTATTATATATGAATATCCAAGAATAATTTTGAAGGTTCCAGGTAGTTAGTTTTTTAGGCAGTATGACAGTGATGGTTTTTTTCTTTATGCACTGATGATTTTGTTTGGTGATGATTTTGGAAAATTGTCATCTTATTGATATGTCTAATCTTGATTTCCCAAGCACAAAAAAGGGCAGGAAGACCAATAATCATATCTTATAATAGCTAATAGGAAACAATATAGTTTCACTATTTACCCACCTTATGTGTCAGTCTATTTCGTTTATATCTCTGAACTAAGAGCAAAAAGGGGTCCCTACAAACTAAATGACATAAAAATATGTGGGTTTGTTTCTATAACTAGTTGGGTGCTTTGGTTAAAAGTGTTTGGTCTCAGCTCCAGTTTGCTATGTACTAATAAAAAAGGGGAAATTCAATCTAATAAAATTGAGAAGGATCGTGATTCTTAAAATTAGCCTTGTTCTACTATTAACGTGGTAGGAAAATGTAACAAGAATGTGTGCTTGTCTACTAGTATATCTACTTGACTATCAAGTCGAACTCCTTCATTCGTGGTACCTCCATAGACTGAAAATGGAAATGTGATGTTTGGATTCCCTTCGTCCCTGTTGTTTGGAAGGTGATTTAGTTGGAAGACTAGTTTGGTTCTGAATCTCAGTTTTAGATTGGCTACAGTTGTTATGAAAATACTTGTTGTTGGATGAGTTTAGAAATATACTTGAACCTAATATTTACATTATAAAATGTTCCTCTCTTGAAGTGACAGTCTGTGGTATCATCTGTACACATACCATGTCTTAGGTAGATGATTGTAACCTTATTTCTATTATGTAAAGTTGTCTCCTACCAACATTTGGGAAAAGATTACATGTGTTAACAGAGTATATTACATAATATTCTAGTTTATATTGACAGTAATCATGATTTCTTATCAATCCAGGAGATGATAATAGGTGAACAGTCATATGTTGTAAAGACCACAACCTACATAGTACAAATACCATAAAACAATATGATAGTCAGTTGATATGTGATGATACACATGTAGCTATGACACTATCTAATGAAGAAAGCTATAAAAGTAAACAAAATAACATCATAATTTACCAAGGATAGGGTCTTACAACAACCTTGAGTGAAGTGGCAAACAAGAGCATAGTCTTTCACAGAAGGTGGGGAGTACATTGTCAGGCTAAACTCCTTGATTCGTGGTGCCTCCTTAGACTAAAAATGTTGATGTGATGTTTGGATTTCCTTTGTCCCTATTGTTTCCAAGGTTGTACATGATGATTATGGCATTATAGTTTTTTTGCATATTCTAAATCCTTGGATGGCCAACCTATGGCTCTTAATTGGCTCCAACATCTTACTTGTCATATTTTTTTTGGTTTAGCTTTTTTTAAGGTCGTGCATTCTCAAATTTTGAAGTTGTTTCTTTTTTTTTAAAATACTAGATAATGAAACTAATATTTAATACCAACAACCAGAACATCATCCCTATAGGTGATGGCTTTAATACAAAGTGATCAATGTATCTAATTATGCTTCCTATGGCTCAAGTATGTTAAGCCAACATTTATTTGATCCATGATTTTTAATTCTTGGATACAAGTCCTTATAATTATTATTGTTTAATTCAATAGCATCAGAGAAGTGCATATCCTCAAACACTTTCTAACTCTTTCTGAGAAAGTAAATATAATACTATATTAATTCTACTAAAGTAACCAATAACAATAAGGACTTGTATTCAAGAATTATAAATCTTAAAATAAATAAATTTTTGTTAACATACTTGACCCATACTAAATATAAGTAGATACATTGATCACTTTATATTTCTGAGTCAAACCATAGTACCAAGAAGTTCTCCTTTGCAAAATGTTTTCTTAAAATCCTTCATTAATAAAGAATGCCAAATTTGAAATGAATACCTAAACCTCTATTATACTTGGATGTAATAACCTGTTCCCAACCAAATAGAGAAAGTGGATATTGATTATGATACTTCATCCATATAAACTTATGTATAGGTTTGTGCAATCTATTACAAATTCTTTGTGGCAATATGGACAAATGCATAGTGGATTTTTGTATTGTTGATAAAAATTATTGTCCTAAGAAGAATCTAGCAGACATGGATAAAATTTTAGATGATCATCCATTGATATGACTTTTTTCCTCTATATACTACCTCAACATGTGTGGACTTTGTGATATACCCATATATATAGGGAGTCCCATATATTTTCCTATGTTATCAATATTTTTGAGGGCATCAATCTTGAAAATATCATTCCTTACATGTGTGGACACAATAGGAGAGAAAAAAACATCTATTTTATCAACTAACATTGATTGTACAATATATTTTATGGAATATATCAAAGAAATTCATAATAATAAGTGATTTTAAATATTCATTATTTATTATAAGAATTGTCCCACATATTTTTACTCACCCCTTTTTCATGTCTACACTTTTTCTAGTAACATGCATAAGTGGTGTGCAGTAATGGATTGAAAGTGGATGTCATCAAATGGTTTGTTCAAAGAATATGAAAAAGGAGTCAATGAACAGACTTCTTTTTCCTCACATAAAGTTTGATTTTGATAACTGGATTGATAAAGAATCATTTCCTCATCACCTATTTTGAGACGGTATTGGTATGAATTACACACAATGGATACATCTTGGTGAGAATGAATCTTTTCATACTATAGATCATAGTGAACAATTTGAAGCACATGAAGAAGATACATTACATGATATGGCTTACAGTGTAGAAGAAAACATGTTAGATTGTGAGATACTGAACTTTTGGAATCCCTTAATAATTAATGACATAAGTGAATTCATGAATGTTGAGTATCTTGAGAGTCATAAGTGTTTTGTTAAACTTTGGATGGTCATGGATGCTGACACCACTATTAAAATTCCAATGTTCATGCCTTTTAGATGTATTTATTTGACTGGTCATACAGTTGAGTTTTGGCTCCAAAATTGAATAGAAAGTACCTTGAGTTGTAATAAGGATATGCTTAAAATTTCATGAATATTGGAGTATCCTAGAGGAAGTTATTATGGTTTGAAATTGGGAAATAATGTGCATTATTGATGATTTATACGCCTAATTTGTCGCTTGAACCAATGTCACGTACCCTTAATGTTGGTCAGGCATGTGTGGCCAGTTCCTAGCCCTAGATCACTGACGTAGTGGCCGCACCCTACAACCTTTAGTAGCCATGCATTCAGTATGGTGTGAAAAGACTCTGGCCTTTGGATGATGATCGGACGATAGGAAGTTGTTTTCCTACCTTCGATTATAACACATAACATGGGGGAGAAGATAAGGCCATGAATCTTTCCACCACGTCATTGATCATGGGTGTGAACGTGATTTCCAATTGATCAGTTGACCTTGCCACACTGAAAGGGCTAGTTGACCCCTTACTTGAGGGTAGTGGGTGAGACATGAGGGAGATCAGACTCATACTCCTTACTTTGTCTCCATTACATCTCATAGCTAAAGGATGGGGAGCACTGTGAGAGGAATAAGGGGTTAGTGAGGAGACCGGAGGAAGATAATAGAGGTAAAAGGGAGTGTGAGGTCTAAGGAGAAGAACCCACATGAAATCGTGAACTCCAATGGTGTTTTCACTAGGCACCGAGCTCACCCTCACTGGAGAAGAAGGAAGAGGTCATAAGAGGCTTCAAGAGCTTTTCCACCATGAACAATTGTCATGGATGAGTTACATCATACCTGGCGATGATACATGAGGTTGTGGATAAGAGTCTCTCAGAGTAAAGGAATTACGCCTCTTCTTCCTTCCCTATAGAAGCAGCAAGTAGGAAGCGAGCTTACTATGGCGGCGTCCCAGAGCCATTGTTGTCCTTCCAAGAAGATGCAAGAGACAATTAGGTGGCATTAGATCCCATGCGGTAGTTGGAGTAGAAAAGGAGTACATGTCCATGCAAGAATGCTCACCAGATCTCCATCCTGGTGGTGGCGGCTCTTGTTCATGGAAGAACATGGCATTCTCACTCAC
The DNA here is from genome assembly GCA_963693085.1 of Alisma plantago-aquatica. Lineage (NCBI taxonomy): Eukaryota > Viridiplantae > Streptophyta > Magnoliopsida > Alismatales > Alismataceae > Alisma > Alisma plantago-aquatica. Next base: position 578,104,354 of record OY856409.1, on the reverse strand, counting down.
ACGCAGGTGTCAGAGGGATAGATCACGAGAGGGATCAGACTGGGTCCAAGAGCAATAAATCAGTGGATACCCAGTCAGACCAACCTAAACCATCTGGCCTCAACCTTCCTAGTAGAATAAGAATGAGCCCACCTGAAGGACATGTGGCTGATCCCTATTGGGCACAAAGGAAAAAATCTTAGAAAAATGGTCAGATATTCAATAATTCGTAGTAATTAGCTCGATGATTAGAAAATTACAAATAATATAACAATATTTTTTGAAAAATAAGTAAAGCCATATATTGTCCACATATCTGAGTTTTTGTGCACAAAATGTGGTGATATCATGTAATATGGATAATATTCATTTCATGTATAATAACTAACAACCAATGGCCTAAAAATATATAAACATGTCAAATAGATCCTAAATCATATTTGTGATCCATATAAGGTCAGTGTTTATAATGTTGATGTATGAAATCACATGAAATGCTTCATATGGCTACTTAGGTCCAATAATCCTAAATAAAATGTATAAAATACATATATGGTCAAAAAATGTTAGAATATTTAATATAATAAAATATTAGTATATGGAACCTCAGACTTAATTCTAAGATCACAGTGATTCACATAATTCATTTTATTCAACAATGATTGCTCGTAATGTAATATAAACCCTAATATGTTGGATGAATATGATTTAGGGTTAAAACATGGACATAATGATATGGAAACTAGTGCCAATATAATTTACTATAATATGCAATATGACATCAGTAAGACAATCCAAGACAAGAATATAAGTAAACATGGGAATATCCTAATAACAAAGCTAAACCCTAAATGCACATTACTAGGGTTAATGATGATGAAAACCTGATGGTGATATGGAATATTGTCTTGATTAGGGTGTGGTAAGGTGTAGTTGATCTGAGGAATATGTGGATTAGGTTGTCTCTTTTACAGGTATGTCTTACATATTACTTGACTTATTATACAATATGCTTGTACTATATGTGTAGTAAAATACTTGGCATATGATATTGGATGAACAGATTGTTCTTGTATGATTTGTTGCTTGATTTTCCATTCCTATGGCTATGAACACATGAAACATAATATACTTGTTCCATTATATCCAAGAACTTCAACTCTTTGGTAGTCAAGTGGTGGAAAATAAAGTACTTCAACTCTTTGGTATTTAAGTACTTGAAAGTGATCCAAGTCTTTGGTAGTCTCATCACATTATGAAATGATCCAACTCTTTGGTATTCAATCATAAGGCCTTCAGTGCATTCAACCTTTGGTGGTCAAAGTATGGATGATATAATGGAAAATGTGCCTAAAATATGTGTCCTGTTTTGTTAATAAATATAAATTTGTTCAAGTATGCTTTTATTGAATTTATTTATAACTGCCAAGTATTAGTTTTATCTTATTTCCAAATCATAGTAATGAGAGGTATATAAAAAGACATGTAGGTGTACTCAGCATATTCTTGAATATTGTGCTGACATGTACCACATGTAATCTTTTTTCTAGGTTGTGGACATGTGCTCTTGAAGAACCAGTATAGTTGAGAGTTGTATAACGAGCTAATGTACATGTGGACCTATTGTCTAAAGGTCATGTTTAGAAGGTAGTATGTGTACTTGAATAAGTTTATCATTCAATGTATAATATCAATTTGTAATGTTAATTCATTTTGTAATTATATGTTGAATGTTGAACATGTGTTGTATGGTTTTGTTCTTGGTCATGTGCACGTGCTACTGTTGTTTGCTTCTGACTTTCGCTAATTTTCTTCTTCTTAGACTAGTGTGGGGTGTTTAAATTGTAGTCTCACTGAGGTGAGGTTTCAATTTGGACGTCACAACTAGATTAAGTTTTTGAAAATTTGGGGACGTCACATGTGGTATCGGATTATGAACAATAGAAAACCTTGACATTTGCTTATTATGCAACTCTAACTAAACAAAACCTTGAACTTAAACATCATTAGGGTTAGATTAGTTGTCCTTTAGCAAATAGATCTAACCTAGCATCTAGGATAGCACCTAGATGTCTGAGAACTAGGTTTGGACTAGTGCTTGTCATATATCCAGTCCTAAGATGTCATTATTTCCTAATATTGTGACGGTATGGGACATTGCATTATTGGAGGTAATCTGCATCAAGGGAAGAGAAACCCTATATATATGGCACTCATTGTCTAGAGTAGATACACTATTCTACGCCATGTTCTCACCCCTTTCACTAGTTTTCATTGCACTATACTCTCTACTATGTGTGGGACACTCATTTTATGGATTTGGTTATTGATTCCAATCGGATCGAGACTCAGTAGTTTTCTCTAATGCTTGTTTTATCCAAGAAAAACTATATAATATTTTATTATATATGTAAGTATTATAAAAATCTGTCCCCACACATGTATGAGTAGGAGGTAGTCATGCAACCTAAGTGAAAGTGAATGACATCAGTCTAGAAGAGAGAGTAGTTCCCAATTAGATGTCTAAATTTGTGACGTCCTCAAATTTTCTAAAATTTAATCTGAGGTGTGACGTCCAAATTGTAACCCCTTAGTGAGAATCCCAATTTAGACACCTCACACTAGGCTAAGAAGAAGAAGATCAAAGGAATTTAGAAGGAAACATCAGTAGCACATGCATATGAACAATAAAAAACCACAACACATGTTCACCATTCATCAATAATTATATAATGAATTGTTACAACATTTGATATTGCATATTGAACAACAATCGTTTTACATATACATGTACTACTACTAAACAACAGGATCTTAAGACAACAAGATCACCTGTTCATCATCTCATCACACAACTCTCAACTATCCTGGTTCTTCAAGATCATATCTTCACAACCTAAATAAAAGATTACATGTGGTACACGTCAGCACAATATTCAAGAATATTGTACTGAGTACGCCTACGTGTTTTTTTATATACCTCTCATTACTAATACATGCAAATAAGATAAAACTAATACTTGAAAGTAGTAAACTAATATAAGAAAAAGCATATACTTGCACAAAGATATTCATTAACAAAAGAGAACACATATTTTAGGCACATTTTCCATTATATGCTCGTGCATCTACCTACCAATGGGATAGATGTATTCAGGCCTTATGATCTGCTTACCAAAGAGATAGATCATTGTACATGTGATCTGCTTACCAAGGAGATAGATCACTCACTATCACTATGCTTACCAAAGAGATATAGTGCTTTCATATAATGGAACATGTATATTATGTTTCATGTGTTCATAGTAAGAAGTATGGAAAATCAAGCAAGATATCATACAATAACAATCATTTCATCAATAAGCCAAGTAAGAGGTAATGGTGTGCCTTCAAGAAAGATAAACCTAATCACATTCCTGATGTCATCTATATCCTTGGTAAAACCTGATTAAGACAAGATCATGTACTATCATTAGATTCTCATCACCTTAACCCTAGTTTTGTCCATTAGGGTTTTACTTATCTCATTAGGATATTCCCATCGTTATTTTTCTTATATTTTTTAATTAGGTTGCTGGTCTTATATTCTAGATTGACATATATTGTCTGATTATTTGGTTGCATGTGAACAAATAAACCCTAGGTTACATGTATTAATCAAGTTAGGTTTTTCTCATCATTTTAGGTTTAGTTAACATGTAATATTATTTATAAGCATATTTATGACCTCCGAATTTTACGAAGGGTTCTTGGTACTAATATGAGCTTGTCTTGTAATTTCTAGAGTTTCTTGAGCATATTTATAATTATTTCACATTAATTAGGGTTATTAGCCCTAATTATCAACATTAGACAAATTACATGATTTCAGGTTGAAACATCACCATATTTTACATCACATGGATTATATATATATAATTAGAGATACTAATGCATTTTCATAATTTGATATCATCATTTTAATATTTATTACTCATGTAACGAGTATTTCATAACTTACATGATATCATCTAATTTTATGCATCAAAGTACTGATATTATGCTTTCACATTGTTCTACACATTTTTCTAAGAATTCCGATTCCTTATTTGTATTTTTTCTGACTTCGTATGCGTTTACAATGAATTATACAAGATATGTACATTTATGAATGGGTTTACCTTTTTGGTTAATAGTCTAACACCATGTGGCTCCAGGGCTTGCAACTCACGCATCCTAGGCTCAGGTTCAGTCAGTGGTTTACTAGATTTAGTTCAGCACAAATGGACTGGGCCGGTCGATTCTTAGTTTGGTCTGGATAACCCACTCGTTCCTCTTTATTTCTCATTTGGATCAATTTCTCTAGTGCAACATGAGTCTTGTCTCCTCTGGTTTGTGGTGATGCAGCTACCTCCCGAAAGGGTTTGCTCAGGCGTGGAATTAGATATGTGATGATCCTCTTCATCTTCTCCTTTCATAGCCAAAGCACTCACCTAGTCCCACTCCACGCCACCAGCCTTGGTTTGCCTTTTTTCTCACCACTCTCATGGAATAAGGGGCTCACCGCCACCAAAAAGGACTGCAATGGAGAAAAGGGGAAAATGCACCTTGCTCAACCTCGTACAACTCTGAGGCTTCTGATAGCTCCTATAAACCTTTATGAACTCAACCACAACCTCGATTTGAAGTGGCAAGGTCTGAGAAGCTATGTCGAGCTTACTCCCCCTTCATCGGTGAATTGGGCTTTGTCCTCCATGAAATCCACCACGATAGTTCATGTTAATGATGAGGATCACTTCTTCTTAGTCTGATCTTCCTTTTCCTCCTCCTAACATCATCCATTATGCCTTCTACCTCCCTTTTCTTGCTCCAACCATCACCTTCTCGCTTAAATGGAGACCATCAGAAAAGTGGGAGTCTGTTCTCCCTCCCCACTCAGCCAACCACCACAAAATTGGGATCATTGACGATGTCTTTATGGGAGGCGAGTCTAACTTCCAGTTTTGTTCCCCTCCTCATGCAAGTCCTAGGTGATCGTGGCATCCTTGTTGGGTCACGACCACCCCACATCTTAGTCCTTAAAAAAAATAATTGAAGGTCGAAGAAACTTTTTTTACCACCAGATCCATTGTCAACCCTCCAGATCAAGTCATGCTATAGAATGATCCTTGGACTATCCCACTAATAGATTGCCTAACATATGACAACTGACCAAGGCCTAAGTTACCAAATACAAAATCTCTCCCCATTATTACATAATATTCAAACCTAATATCTTGCTCTAGGAACCTTATTTGATCATCAAATTTAGGACATTGCTCCATCACCGTCACAACTTCATTCTTTTAAAGTTTGATTTCAAAAACTAACTATTTGACCTATCAGTTAAAATACCCCAAAAGGGCATAAACTTAGAAATTGCACCCATGATGTCAACATATATATATATATATATATATATATATATATATATATATAGACTTCATGTCATTTGAATTCTCAAATTCATGATACCACTTATTGAATTGGATATCCAAAACCCTAAAAGTTCACTTTATCAAATCCTACACACCTTAAAGGAAATTTTGTCCTCAAAATTAAGTCAAAATCCAGTCCATCACATCATATACATGTTAAAAGAAATTTCATCCTCGAAATTAAGACATGTATATAATAGAAATTTCATCCTCTAAGGAAAAACCAAGGGTCTTCATTCACATGTAGGGCACCACTCTAGGTGCAACGTATATAAAAGAAAAACTCCAGAACTATATCCAAGCTACTAGGATGTTTTTAAAAGCATCTAGGGTGAACCATTCACCTCATAAAAGATTGAAATAATATCTTACAAATTATTGTTATGTCATGAAATAACTTATATGTTAGGTTTGCATCCTTATCTTTACCCATGCATTAGGGTTCCCACATCATATTACCATTTTCTAAGGGATTTAACTAAAGTTATCCCACTATATCAAGGTGTCATCAACATTTTAGTGAGCTAATTGTTAGAACATGTTCAACATTAACATATGCCTTTTATGAGGGAGTTAACTATAGTTGACCCACTTTATCCATCTAGATCATATCAATGTGTCATAATCATTATGTTGTGCTAACTGTCAAACTATAGTTTTTTTCATCTTTATTAAGCACTAAGATTAACACCTCATGTAAAATATTTCATTCATATGTTCTTCTTTCATTGTTCATAATAAATTGCAACATTTACTAGTGATTTCATCACAAGATTAACCAACAACATCACATTATCATCATTATTCTTGTATATGGTTAACCATTTATGCATTGATATCCATTAAACCATCTCTTGGTTTCCATCATATCATGTCTATATATCATGTCTAGAGATTAGATCACATTATTACACATATTATATCATGGTTTTGCTAAAGAAACTTATGTGAGTGGCTTGTTAAACATATATCCAAAACATAATATAGTCCAAGTGAGGTTCTCCTGACCCATATCATGAGGGTAGTGACATGCTCAGTCTCTCTGAGTATCTCATATGCATATACTTTATCTTTTCTCTCTTAGCCTAGGGTTCTCAGATTACCTCATTGACTAGTGATAGCCTTACAAGATCTAGCAAAACTAGCACAAACCAAAACATGTTATGACATACTCTTCATAGATCTCTACCCATGAAACATGCTTACCCAAAACTTTCTTATGTATGCAACCACTAGATTCCTACTAGGAACGACCAACCTGATCTACAGACTTCACATAACTAATACATAGTTACCTCCTCCAGGGTCTTGGGACTCTCTCGCCCTCACCAGATGGTAGGTTCTCATATTCATGTTCACATGTTCATATATAGACAACCTCTTTCTATCTCTAGGGTTTGGTCCTCCCAAGGACATCTAGGGTTAAATGAGACTACAGGAATCATGCATAACACAACTCAACTCAATCACTCAGGAGTATTCTAGTTTAGGACATATCATATCACATATTTCACATCATTCTCATATCTTGGAGTTTAGGTTCTCTGACCTTCTTCCAATGGGTCTCACTTTCTCTGGAGTTAACCCTAAAATTGGTCCTAACACTATAAATCCTCCTTTGTAAAGATCTTGAGGTTCATGTTGACTCACAACCTTGTCTTAACTTAGTCTATCTTAACTTAGTAAAACACACATACTTGCATCATCAAAACTTATCTCAAATCCTCAAAAATGAACATTAATCCTTAAAGACAACATTGATCATCATAAACCATCTTATATCATCTATATAAAATCTACATCATGTCATCAAAACTTAATTCATCTATTCCATCTATCATATATTCCAACCAAGCTCTAGACATCTAATCTAGAACTATTCTCTCTTCTAGACTGATGTCATTCATTTTGACATAGGTTGCATGACCACCTGCTACTAACAAATGTGTGGGGACACATTTTTGTAATACTTACATATACAATAAAATATTAAATAGTTTTTCTCTGATAAAACAAATTTCAAAGAAAACTATCGAGGTTCAATCCATTTGGAATCAAAAACCAAATCCACAAAATGAGTGTCCCGCACATAGTAGAGAGTTTAGTGTCATGACAACTAGTGAAACGGGTCAGAACATGGTGTGGAATGGTGTGGCTACCCAAAACATAGATGCATCATATGTCAAAGGTTTTTTCATGTGATGTACGTCATTTCCAAATAATGCAACGTCCCATACCACAACACTATAAAGAAAGAATGACATCTAAGGACCTGTTATACAACAAGCACCAGTCTAGACCTAGTTCTCAGACATCTAGGTTCTAACCTAGAGCCTAGGTTAGATCTAGTCTCTAAAAGACAACTAATCTAATCCTAATAATGTTCAAGTTCAAGGTTTTCTTTAGTTTGAGTTGCATAATGAGCAAACGTCAGGCTTTTTTATTACTCATGCTCTGATACCACCTGTGATGTCCTTGGATTTTCTAAAACTTAATCTGATGTGTGGCATCCAAATTGAAACCCTCACCTCATGAGAATCCCAATTTAGACACCCAACACTAGGCCAAGAAGAAGAAGATCAGAGATAGTCAGAAGGAAACATCAGTAGCACATGCACATGAACAATAAACAAACCACATCACATGTTCACCATTCAACATATAATTACACAATGAATTGTTACAACATTTGATATTTTATATTGAACAGGAAACTTTTACATATACATGTACTACCACTAAACAAAAGGATCTTAAGAACACAGGTCCACATGTACATCAGCTCATCACAAAACTCTCAACTATCCTGGTTCTTCAAGATCATATCTCTACAACCTAAATGAAGGATTACATGTGGTACACATCATCACAATATTAAAGAATATTGTATCGAGTACACCTACGTGTTTTTATATACCTCTCATTAGTAGGACTTGGCAATAAGATAAAACTAAAACTTGGTAGTAATAAACTAATATAATAAAAAGCATATACTTGCACAAAGATATTCATTAACAAAAGAGAACACATATTTTAGGCACATTTTCCATTATATGCTCATGCATATGCCTACCAGTGGGATAGATGCATTCATGTCTTATGATCTACTTACCAAAGAGCTAGATCATTGTACATGTGATCTACTTACCAAGAAGATAGATAACTCACTAGCACTATGCTTACCAAAGAGATATAGTGCTTTCATATAATGGAACATATATATTATGTTTCATGTGTTCATAGTAATTAGTATGGAAAATCAAGAAAGATATCATACAAGAACAACCATTTCATCAAATATCATATGCCAAGTGTTTACTACACATATAATGCAAGAATACTGTATAATAATCCAAGTAAGAGGTAATGGTGTACCTTCAATAAAGACAAACCTAATTAAATTCCTGATGTCATCTATATCCTTGGTCAAACCTGATTAAGTCAAGATCATGTATTATCATTAGATTCTCATCATCTTAACCCTATTTATGTCCATTATGGTTTTACTTATCTCATTAGGATACTCCCATTGTTACATATCTTATATTCTTATATTTAGGTTACTGGTCTTATATTTGAGATATATTATCTGATTATTTGGTTGCAATTAACCCTAGGTTACATGTATTAATAAAGTTAGGGTTTTTCTCATCATTTTAGGATTGGTTAACATGTAACATGATTTATAAGCATACTTATGATCTTTGAATTTCTTGAGCCTATTTATAATTATTTCACATTAATTATGGTTGTCATCTCTAATTAGGCACATTAAAAAAATTATATGATTTTAGGTAGAAACATCACCATATTTGACATCATATGGATTATATATCATAATTTAGAGATACTGATGAATTATTGTAATTTTAGGTCATCATTTTGATATTTATTACTCGTGAAACTAGTATTGCACAATTTACATGATATCATCTAATTTTATGCATCAAAGTACTGATATTATGCTTTCATATTGTTCTACACATTTTTCTGAGAATTTTAGTACCTTATTTGTATTAATCTGGCATTATATACATTTACAATGACTTATACAAGATATGCACATTTATGAATATATTTACCTTTTTGGCCAATAGCTGGTCGCCACGTGGCTCCACGGATTACATCTCACGCCTCCTAGGCTCATGTTGAGCCAGTAGTTTACTAGATCTAGTTCATCTTGAATGGACTGGGTCGGTCTGTTCTCAGTTTGGTCTGGCTAACATGCTCATACCTCTTTCTTTATCGTTTGGATCGCATTCTCTGGTGCTGCGTGAGTCCCGTCTTCTCTCGTTCATAGTAATGAAACCATCGACCGAAAGGGTTTCCTCTGGCATGGAATCAACTGTGTGTTGATCCTCTTCATCTTCTCCTTTTACAGCAAAAGCACTCACCTGGTCCCGCTCCACGCCATCGGCCTTGAGGTTTACCTCTATTCTTGTCGCTCTCGTGGAATGAGGGGCTCTCCACTGCTAGAAAGGACTACATCGGAGAAAAGGGGAAAACACATGTTGCTCGACCTCGTATAGATCTTAGGCTTCTGCTAGAACCTAAACACCTTCACGAACTCAACTACAACCTCGATTTGAAGTGGTGAGGTCTGAGAAGCTATGTCGATCTTGCTACCCCTTTGTTAGTGAATTGGGCTTCATTCTCCATGAAAGCCACCATGATAGTTCATGTTAACGACGGGGATCACTTCCTCTCAATTTGATATTCCTTTTCCTCCTCCTAACATCCTCCATTATGCATTCTACCTCCCTTTTCTTGCTCTAACCATCACCATCTAGCTGTAATGGAGACCATCAGAAAAGTGGGAGTTTGTTCTCCCTTCCCACTCATCCAACCACCACAAAATTAGGATCATTGAGGATGTCTTTAGGGGAGGCGAGTCTAACTTCCAGTTTTGTTCCCCTCCTCACGTAGGTCCTAGGTGATCATGGCATCCTTGTTGGGCCATGAACACCCCACATATTAGTCCCAAAAAATATAACTGAAGGTTGAAGAAACTTATTTTACCATCAGATCCATTGGCAACCCTCAAGATCAAGTCATGCTACAAAATGATCCTTCAACTAGCCCACTAACAGATTGTGTGACATATCACAACTGACCAAGGCCTAAGTTCCAAATATGAAATCTTTCCCCATTATTACAAAATACATATTATTATATAATATTCAAAACTAAATATCTTGCTCTGAGAACCTTATTTGATCATCAAATTTGAGATGTTTGTTCATCAAAATCACAACTTCATTCTTTTAAAGTTTGATGTCAAAAACTAACTATTTGACCTAATAGTTAAAATACCCAAAAAGGGCATAAAATTACCCATGATGTCAACATACACACACACACACACACAGATATATATATATATATATATATATATATATATATATATATATATATATATATATAGTGATTTAAATTCTCAAATTCATGATACCACTTATTCAATCAGATATCTAAAACCCTAAAAGTTCACTTTATCACATCCTACACACCTAAAAGGAAATTTCATCCTCAAAATTAAGAAAAAAGCCAGTTCATCACAAAATCCTTGTTGGAATATGTGATATATGTAATAGATGAAATATGTATAGATGATAAAATCTAATCCTTATATAGATGGTATAATATGAATTGTGATGATATATGTTTGTCTATGAGGACATCAGTTTAGATTTGAGGTTTTGAAATAACCTTGATGCAAGTACATAGGATAAGCTAAGTTGAGATTAAATATGTGAATCAACAAAGGCCTCAATATCTTTTACAAAAGGGGACCTCTAGTGTTGGGACCAGATATAGGGTTAACTCCAAAGAGGGTGAGACCCATAAGGAGAAGATCAGAGAATCTAAACTCCAAGATATGAGAATTTTGAGAAATATGTGATATGATATGTCTTAAACTAGCATATTCCAGAGTGATTGAGATGAGTCGCTTTATGCATGATTCCTATAGTCTTGTTGAACCCTAGATGTCCTTGGGAGGACCAAACCCTAGAGTCATATATGTTGGGTTTTATGGCCTCAGAGTAGACAACAGAAACAAAAAATTTACTAGCCATTAACCCATAATAGGAGATCTCATCAATGACTATGTAATGGGAAGGATGGTTTTGGCGAGATATACATGGTCTTGGGGCTTGCCCAATAATAATACCTTGTAGCCATGTGCGGTCTTCAATGCCATGTCTTAGACAGTGTCTGTGCATCACCTGGTCTTCTCCATGGAATCTAGCCTCCACCACAGACTGTGGCTAACGTATCCTCTTGAGCGGCAGACACCTCCCACCTTTATAGATAGTCCACATGGACCACATGGAACTCTTGTCATTCTAGAAGAATTGGAAGGAAGGAAATGACCCTCTTGTTGGTGTACTATCACTAACCTTCTCTCTCAAACTCAGACTACTTTTCTATAGTTTTCTTTCCCTCATTATGCCTCCCTAGTTAGGTAGCACTTGCTTGGGCTCGCTCGGTTACCAGAACTAGAGATGACAACAACTTTGTAGAGAAATTGATGTACTGAATTGTGTGTTCTGAGAATCCCCCAGTACCCCTATATTTATAGTGGAGGGTAGGGTCAGGGTTCCCAGTCTGTTTGGGAGTAGAAGGATCCAAAAATTCCATGATTAGTTTGTATAGCAGCAGGCAAACTGGCGTTTCATTAGTAAACCTATCAGTCAGTTGTCTTTCCCTCGTTGTGCCTCCCCAGTCGGGTAGCACTTTCTCGATCTCTCTCAGTTACCAAAACCAGAGAGGACAACAACTTTTTAGAGTAACTGATGTACTGAGTTGTGTGTTCTGAGAAGCCCCTAGTACCCCTCTATTTATAGTAGAGAGTAGGGTCAGGGTTCCCAACTTGTTCGGGAGTAGAAGGATCCACAAATTCCATGAATAGTTTGTATGCATTAGGTGAACTGGTCAGTTGGGAGTGAAATGACCGATTCAATGGGTGAACTGATCGGCTCACACTCCCAGACTTTCCTACAATTGACTTTCCTCAATCATTTCCAATTAATGCAAAGACTAATCCTTATTTGCAATCGAATTGAACAAGTGAAACATGAAAGTTTTCCTCCAACCGGGCAAATCCTAATTTCCTTGGTTGGTAGGATTGTGAGATTCCCATTTCACCAAGTGAATTGGTCAGTTGGCTCACTCCAGTCATTTGGCTCACAAGGGTGAACTGGTCGGTTGGTAGTCCTAACATTGCCAATGCAGTCTCCAATCGACCTGGCATTCTAACCAGCTAATTCAACACTTGAACTTGATAGTTTCAAGTCTAGTCAGTTAATTGTATGTTTAATTGAGTACCTAAACACCTTTAGTATCAATGTAAACATCACTCATGGACAATCTCCTCTTCCAGGAGTATCCTATGTGTATGACCATGTAGGTTCCAATTTACATTGGCAATAAATGTTGATAACAACTTATGACATCACAAGCAGTGAGCAGAATACAGTAACTCATCATTGCTACCAAAGTAACTCAGAAAGTTGAAGAACAACTTCAACCTACAATATGTGACTAGTGTTACCGTGATCATATAGTTCCTTTGTCTCTGATATCTAGATTGAACTCGAGGCATGGAACATCATACTCTTCAACACTCAATCCATGTTCCTTGAACTAGAGCAGTCTGTCTGAGATGCATATGAGTTCACATGTCATATATTGAATCACATGAGTATATCCATATAATTCTTAGTCTCACTTATCAAGGGGCCCTGGATATCATACTTCTTATAGGAGGGACAAATCTCATCTTTATCACGCATAGTCTATCCCCATGTGTCAAAGTCACCCGACCATCACCTTTTTAACAAACCATGTTTTAGGACTACATTTGATGATGTCAAAGTGTTCCCAATGACATGTGATGAGTGTAATGATTTCATCTTTAACAACCAAAATTTCCACCATCAGTATGAGAGATGAGTGTGACTACCATTCCATGGTATCCATGTATCACTCTCAAGGTGGGTCTCTCTGATATATTGTTCTCTAACATATATTTGTGTTCTTGACTTGATATAATATATTATGACTAATCATACTCTGTCATCATTCAACATACACTCTAGTCTTATGTATTATTGTTGTCTATTTTTCTTACACAGTAATATCCGACTAGGTACATAACAAGAATGTATGTACTCTTATCAAACATATAGTCTCATAGTTTAGGTCCTTAACCTAGAGACATATGTCATCAAGTCAGATCATTCTTTAGACATATATCATGTATGTGTCATCATCTCATGAGTGAGACAAACATAATAGATGGAATTACCTTTATCATTATCAAATCAAGTATTATATGCCTCATTGCAATCATCATATAATTGTCTCTCTAGGCATACTATACTAACAGACTCCCACTTCAACATAGAGCCAATCACCCACGAATCATGTTCCAAGTGATCTTAACATGTCCATCATGTTTCTGCTACACAAAAGCTTTTATGGCGGGTAAGCAACATTTGCTTCAAGTCGGTATATTGCATGTTTCACATCCCCTTGTTGTACGACAAATCATATGAGATGGAAGTGACATAGTATGCTATTTGAAATTCCTTTGATTAGCCAGTAGCTCCATTATTGTCACAATATTACTACTGAGTCACCAATGGTCAGAACCTCCCATAAGTACATCCATATGAACTTCTAGATGCATACAATATCCTTTATAGTGTTTGTAACACTAAGGTGCTCATCTTCTTATTATATAATTAATCAATTGTTTTATATTGGAAGATTTCCAATTAACAATTCTTATTCTAAGGTCAAAACACAATTTTGTCATTTTGGAAGCTTGCACCGGTGTAAATCTTTACACCCAACTCTTCTTTATTACTGTAATTAAAGAACTAATCCTTTTAGTACTTCACAAGTACACAAAGATGTCCTTCATGGTATTCTAGTAACTCTTATTGGAGTTCAACATATATCCATTCGTCATGTCTAATACATACAAGATAACTGGATATTTATATCATCTTGTCATACAAGATGATGATTTCATTTGTTCTTGTCATTTAAAATACATACAAGATGATGAGTTTGTACATTCTTGTCATGTCCAATACATAAGAGATAATTAATTCATATTTTCTTGTCATGTCCAATACATACATGATAACGAGATGAGTTCATACGTGATAGATCCAATTGCGAATGCATATTGCATCTATCCATGTGTTCCTTATTCTTCACAAGAATTGGAACACTTGGCTCTTGAGAGACTAACTCCATGGAACATGTAAAAGTTTTCTCTCACCATACTAAACTCATTCAACATCTTTCCAAAGTATGTTCTCTTTCCTAGGACAAGAAGCCCTACATAACATGCTTCTCTAAAAACCTTTTAGAATGCACTTCATTGCCAGATTGTGTGTATAAGGATGATAATCCCCATCAATATGTGGAATATATATATGCTCCCACAAAACTTTTATAATCACACATTACATCTTCATTCTGAATCAAGTCAAACTCTTTGACTATCTTGTCAAATTGAAGATCCAGTGAGGTGCTTGCTTCAATCCAAAGATTGATCTATGTAGCTTTATAGACTTTATTTACATTATTGGATTTATAAAACCTTTAGGCTATGTTACATACACATCCTGCACAATATTCCATTTAAGGAATGCGGTTTTAACATCAATATGCCAAATCTCATAGTCATATTAAGCTACAATGGCAAGCATTATCCAGATGGATTTATCCATGGTAACTGCTAAAAAGATTTCACCATGTTCAACACCTTGAACTTGTTAGAAACTCTTTTCAACCAACTTACTCTCCATGTCAGTCTTCTTCTAGAAAACCCAAAAGTACCCTATGGGTTTTACTCCTTTAGGTGGATCAACCAATGTCATACTTTGTTGATGTACATGGAGTCCATCTTGGATTTCATGGCTTCAAGCCATGTCTCAATTTCTGGCTCTCATTAGGTTCTAGGTAGACTGTTGAGTCATCATATGATCAACACACCACCTTCTTGTCCATAAGATATCATATATCATTCAAGATCTAGGCGTGTTCTACCATAACCATGAGTTTTGTGTGTTACTTAAGGAACTTTGAGATTCCACAACATTTTGTGATTCTCTTTATTCCCAGTGTAAAGAATGTGCCCAAAAGGAAATTTGAAGTTTTATCTAGTAATCACAATCTGACTTATCAAGGTGTGATTCCTTCTTTATGATACACTATCATTGTGTTTTAGATGGAGTCCATCATGATACATTGTCATGATCTTCCAGAAGGTTCTCAAACTCTTGGTTCAAAGTATTTCCATATCAATCATATTGAAATATAATACTTATACCAAGATAATTATGTACTTCATTTTGATATTCTTGAACACTTCAAGAGATTCATGTTTGCCTTTCACTAAATATAGACTATCATATCTACCGAGGTCATCAGTAAATACATTGAAATACTAGTGATTACCTTTAGCACTGAAAGGTCTATATACATCAATATGTATAATCCTTAATGAATAATCGTCTCCCACTATATCTAGTGAAGAACCTTTGTCATATTGCACAATAAATGAGATTAGCATGTCTCGATTGGTTCAACAACCAAAAGAGTCTAGATATGCATCATATGGATTCCAGAAATGCAATTCCCATTTATGCACTCCAGATGACATCACTATAGGCATTCAAGTTTGAGTTATCATGTCATTCATTACATGTGTCACACACATTTGTCTCTTTAACTATCAAGTATAATTGATAAGACATAGGCATTGCCATCATAGATCATTTCTTTGAAATGAAATATTAGTTCATTGCACTCTTTCCCATATAAGATGTATGACGATTTCATTGATGGCAGATGTATAATAGCAATTCATTAATTCTATTATGTGTCCATGAATGTCACATAGTATCTGTAATGGTAGAAACTCTTGCTTCACACAGTTTCTAGCTTACTTCTTCTTATATTTTTCTCTCTCCGAGCATGATCAAAAACTTGACGCAAATTTACCGTGCGTAGAAACACAAGTGAATGCGTCGAAGTAATATAGGCCTTTGTGAGGCCTGAGTCGAACTTAGGGATACGTGAAATTGTCGGAGACTCCTACTAACTACTCGCGATCAGCTAACCCGATTAAAAAGTTGAGAGTTGTTGTTAAAATTAAAAGAAAATAAAAATGAAACAAAACAAAGCAATCGATTAAATGTTTGGTTTAATCAATTCAAAAGGATATCTTTAGGATTGCGGTTCCACCACGGGTTTTCATTATATTAAATTCTATTTAGTCAACCAATTTTATCTCTCTATCTGGGTAGTGGCCTGAAATCAGAATTGCCCACTGTCATGGTACAATTCACTACCTATGTCTAGGTCGGTTCCACCGTCGTAGTAACCTATACCCTAAACTAGGTGCATTAAAAACGACCTCTCGGTATCCACCATTAATCTTACACCACCTTGTTCAAGGGATTTTTCAATTAATGTAAATTCCATCTCTTTTCAACCATTAATTCTTCTTTCAAAGCAATTAAGGGTATTAGGTTATTATTATGGTGATCAAGCATAAAAATATATAGTAGAAAACGAAATTATACCATGGATTTAAGAGATAAGATATGAATTACTACGATAAAATTGTCATACAATGAATTCCCGGGCTACTCCCGGTCCTAAAGACAAAGGGGATTAGCCTCACATGTTCATCTCAGAGCAAAACGTGGAGTAGAAAAATGAAAACATGGATAAAAACGTGATTGAGTGGTGAAACCCCTGAATGGAGAAGATCCAAGCAATCCTTGGAGTAGAATATGCATTCTCCCACCTTTCGGTGGTAGAAATCGTCTTCTTCAGTGTCCGGATTGGCTGGGGCGTGCTCTGGGACTCCGTTCTTCTCTCCACCTCTTCTCGGGATGTGTGCACTGACTAATGACATGATGATTCCCTCTTGGGCGCCGTCATTAGGTATATTTCCCGAATTAGGTCGCCAATTAATCACAACCGTCCGATTAAGATTAATCTGAAACAAACTCATATCTGACGGCGTCGATACCATCGACGCGAGTCGATAGTATCGACCCTGCACTGTATCGGCTGGTCTTCTTTTCTTTTCTTTATCGCGACTGATGCTAGCTCGATACCATCGATGAGGGTCGATGGTATCGACTCTCTTAGGTGTCGCTTTTGTCCTTTTACCATCATTGTAGCTCCACTAGTTGATGGTATCGACATATGGGTCGATAGTATCGACTCACTTTTCGCCGGCAACCTGATGGTATCTCGATACCATCGACATCCTTGTCGATAGTATCGAATTTCTTCTGGTCCTTGAGGCTGGGAACCTATGGTCCGGTCGATGGTATCGACCACCGTCGATGGTATCGATGGTAGCAGATACTTGTTTTTCCTAAAATTAACACACGAAACCACATAAGTTCACACAAAATGTATTCTTTTGATAATTAATACTCAAAATGCTTGAAATAGGGGAAATTTGACATAAAGAAGGAACACAGGTTCCAATCGGAGCAGGATATGAACAACGCCATTAAAGGTGGGCCTTGGTTAATCAAAGGAAAACCCATGATCCTCAAGACATGGGAGAAGGGGGAACCGTTGAAGTACGAAAAATTGGTCTCAATTCCGATTTGGCTGAAGCTTCACAACCTCCCACTTGAACTTTGGAGCGAGATGATGATCTCCAGGATTGCATCGTTCCTAGGTAAACCTTAGTGAATGGATAGACAGACAAAGGCCAAGATGAGGGTCGACTATGCCAGAGTGAATGTATTGATGGAAGCCTCATTCTCATTCCCCACGTCTGTCAAACTACACACTGACAAAGGACATCCTTATGAGGTCCAGGTAGAATATGAGTGGATCCCAGAACGATGCCCGCATTGCGGGACATTCAGCCATGACAAATCTCTGTGCAAGCTGGCGGAGACATCGTAGAATGCCACCACAGGGGACACACCACCTGAAAAGGAGCAGGCCACACCACAACAACAGACGACTACCCAGTCGCCCACACAGACTGCTCAACAGAATACCGCAGAGACTCAGGAAAAGGACGATGATGAAGGATTTGTTCAGCCGAAGAAGGTTGTCAGCCCTCAAGGTAGGAGAACTACCCAAAGTCAGCAGTCCAAGAAAAAAGACAATCCAGATAATCATTACGAACCACTTGGGGATGAAGACACACCCACTACAGAGGCGGGAGGCAGGAAAACTCCCCCAAAGCCCAATGGTTGATCTACCAAATATACTCGCCTGGAATGTCCGAGGTCTCTCACAAAGGGAGAAATTGGACATGGTTCGGGCGGAGTATAGGACAGCTAGAGCAGATCTGGCTCTTCTTCTTGAAGTGAAATTCAAAAAAAAAAATAAAGCTCAAAGATTGTTGCGTAGCGACTGGTCTGAAAGCTTCTGGATTACAAACGGAGCAAGCTGTAACAAGCTGAGAATCGCTGTTATATGGGAGAGAGACGATCTCAAGATTACACCGGTCATGGAATCAAGACAATGTCTTCATTTCAAACTTGTGTGTGATGATAAAGAATTTGATATTACTACAATCTATGCTGAAAATGATGAGGTTAGAAGGAGAAACTTGTGGGATGACCTGAGACTTATTAAAATTAAAATCACCTCGCACTGGATCGTGTTGCGGGATTTCAACACTGTTAGAGCTGCTACTGAAAGAACTGGGAGAGCCTCCCAATCAGCCAGGTCTATGGCAGACTTTAATCAATTGTTGGCAGACATTGAGGTTTTTGAAATGCCGACCAAAGGGCCATTCTTTACCTGGAACAATCAACAGGCAGGTGGGAATAACACGAGGTCCAAGATTGACAGAGTTTTTACTGAGTTGAACTTGCTAATTGATATTCCACATGCTTGGCTTGAGATATTACCCACAATATACAATGACCACTTCATTCAGATATTACATCTCAATGAAGAGAAACAAAAGAAAAAATATCCTATAAGATACTTCAATGCATGGGCTGATCTTCCTGGCTTCAGAGATACGGTGGTGAAAGCCTGGTCCAATGAATGCAGTGGATGTCCTATGTACATTCATTATCAAAAACTGAGGAATGTCAAACGGGCTCTTCAGACGTGGAATTGGGAACTCATAGGGGATGTAACTAACTCTACAAAAAACAAAGAAAAGGAAGCACTCAAAGCACAGATAGAGTCAGACAGTGATCCTTCTAATGACCTGCTATGGGAAATTGCAAAAGCCAAACAAGATGAAACGCTGAAAGCAAGAAGAACTGAGGAAGCCATGATTCGACAAAAATCACGAATTCAATGGCTTAAACAAAGGGATACCAATTCTAAGTTCTTTTATGCCTCTATGAAGACAAGAAGAGCAAGGAATCAAATCAAGTATGTCCTAGTAGAGAACAACGCAATCAAGGGTGATGAACTGATCAAACAAGCCTTCACCAAACATTACAGTAATTTTTACAATGCACCTGGGGGACGTGCTAAAAGAACATGGACAAACTTCAAGAAAATCTCTGCTGAACAGAAGAAAGACATGTGTATGTTTGTGACTGACGAAGAGATTCAAAGCATTGTGATGGCAGCCAGTGATGACAAAGCACCTGGCCCTGACAGGCTGAATGCTCACTTCTATAAGAACAACTGGGACATTGTGGGCGATGTCATTTCTAAAGTAGTCAAAGATTTTTTCCTTAAGGGGAGAATGCTAAAAGAGGCAAACAAGACTTTTGTCACCTTGATACCCAAAGTCAAGTAGCCTGAAGTGATTAATGAATGGAGACCTATCTCCCTATGTAATTTTGCATACAAAATCATATCAAAGATTCTGGCTAATCGATTGAGGGACGTTATGCCTCACATCATGATCACTAATCAATCAGCATTTGTTAAGGGGAGACACATATCGGATGTCATCTTACTTGCAAATGAAGTCATCCACGACTTTAAAAACTCCAACCAAAAGAAACTTTGCCTAAAGGCTGACCTTAGCAAAGCATCCGACTCCATAGACAGAAACTTCATCATTGATGTCATGAATGCAATGGAGTTCCCGCAATGTTGGTTGAACTGGATATCTGAATGTATGTCTTCAGCATCATTCCAAATTCTTATAAATGGAGCACCTATTGATCTTATCCAAGCCACTAGTGGCATCAGGCAAGGCGATCCTATCACGCCTTACCTGTTTGTAATAGGTATGGAAGGCCTCACCTCTATCATAAATGAAGTCGTAAGGGAACAAAAGTTCACCCCACTGAGAGTCAAAGGAGCAAACATTTCTCATATCTTGTTTGCCGATGATCTCCTAATCTTTGCCCAAGTAGATGAAAAAGACATTAAAGGTATCAAGGAGTGCCTTGATGTCTTTAGTAATTGCTCAAGATTGAATATAAATCCCAGCAAAAGTCAATTGTTTCTTAGTGCAAAAGTCAACTGTTTCTTAGTGTTTCTTAGTGCTTCAGCAAAAGTCAACTGTTTCTTAGTGCTTCAGCCGATAGAGATGTAAGGACATTTGAATCTCGGAATGCACCCTACCTGTGTGTTATCCGGGGCTCCCCCTATTCACTGGAAGGCTCATGAGAAAGATGTGTGCTCCTCTGGTGGATAAAATCAAAACTAAACTGGACTCCTAGAAATCAAAACTTCTTAGTATGGCGGGCAGATTAGAGCTTATTATATCAACCTTGTCCACGTATCACTTGTTCTGGATAGGCACCTTCCCCCTCCCCAGAGGAGTTTTAGAAGACATTGAAAGGCTGTGCCGAGATTTTCTTTGGGGTGATCTTGAAGGAAAACAACATTACCACACAGTCCCTTGGGAGAAAATTTGCAGACCAAAAAAAAAAGGGGGCTTGGGCATTAGATCAGTGGACGACTGGTGCCAAGCTGGTCTTACTAAACTGCTATGGGACATTGCAAATATCAAGGATAATTTATGGGTGAAATAGGTCCATAGTGTCTACATCAAGAAATGTATTGTATGGAATTGCAACTCCAAACCTGGTGACAGCTAGATGTGGAGGAACATTCTCAAGCATAGAGATAAAATGGCCAAGATTGTTCATTTTAAAATTGGCGATGGTGCCACCATCTCCATCTAGAATGATCCTTGGGTCGAAGGTGACTTTCTCCAATCCCACGTTGGAGAATCTCTGAAAATGAGGAATGGGTTTGCTATAGCCTTAACTCCCTAATAGAAAACGGATCTTGGTGCACTCCTAAAGGTAGGGGGCTGACAGTATTACAAAGATTTGCAAGAAAATAAAATTACAGCAAGACAACATGTGCCACTTTGTCGGACTGGAAACCTATTCCCTCAAGGGTGCTTGGAACGTCTGCAGATCAAAGAGTGAGGAATTGTCGTGGGCTAAGTGGGTGTGGTCCCTAAAGCTGCCGAACAGAGTGAAAATCTTTGGATGGAAGATGATGCAACACAAACTAATTACAGAGTCATATCTCAAATCTAGAGGGACTACAACAGCCTCGATGTGCCAGTTGTGTAGAAGTGAAGAAGAGGATGATCTGCACATCATGTGGACCTGCAAATTTGTTACTGAAGTTTGGAGACTTGCGGACAATAGTCTGATAAAAACCCCAAAGGACCAGGCTGATTTACTCAGCTTGAGATCGGCTGAAGATAGAAAAGTAGGCTTACTCATATGCTACTAGGTATGGAACCAGAGGAATAGGACTTGTTTTGAAGAAGAGATGCCTCTTCCCAAGATGGTGTGGAATAAGGCATTTTCTGATTTTAATATTTTGCATAGATAGTTCAGTGTCATGCATAGATAGTTTTCCTTTTATTTGGTTTGCACTTGCACAAACTATACCCACTTGTACATATTCTTCAGCTGTACTTTGTTTTCTGGTTAATATAGTGGCACACTTACTGATAAAAAAAAGTAGCTTAGACCAAAGTGAATGAATTATACAACATTAACCATAAAAAATGACTAATAAATGCATAAAGCCCATATCAAACAAGTCTATAAATGCGACTCAAAATCATCGCATCAAACTCCCCTAAGCTTGAACCTTGCTCGCCCTCGAGCAACTAAACCTTAGAATAGAATTGCCAGAGTCAACTAAAGAACAAAGCATCACAACAAACATCCCATATGACTCCCACCAGACATTCACATACCGGCCCTTGCTATCCACATAATGATAATTACCCTAAAGGCGACAATAATCATCCATAAAAGATATCAACCTCAAAACTGATGAACACTATCACATAAGGCAGTTAACATAATAAAATTCGCCGGTACATACTTAATGCATCTTGTTATCTCCTATACTACGTTGCTCGCCCTAACTACCATCTACATGGAAGCAGTTCTCCTGATATTCATGAGTGAGGAGAAGTTCATGGTGGCCTACCAATTCGAGCAACGAGTGGATGGAATGGGTGGCTCATGGAAGAAGTAGAAGTATTATACGGTTTCAACATGCATAAAACAAAAATGCCCTAATGCATAAGATTGGGTGGAATGATGCATGCACTAACATTCCATCTTAAAACGAGATGGATATCTAATTAATCTATGTCATGTACTTACTCATCTTAAAATGCAGGTGAGATTATGTTCCTTTCTCCTTCTTATTCTAGTTGCTTCTAAATGACTTTTTTTTTCAATTTTAGATTTTTTTCAGATTTTTTTTCTTTTTTTTCTAAGCCCTTATATCCATAATTGACAATGAATGCTTTATTGGGCTTATTTTTCTGCATAACTCGATATTTGCACTCTTTAGAAGGTATGGAACAATTTAATTCACCATTAAAGAACAGATGAGGTACATGATATACTCTATGCATAAAAGTTATGAATGCAACTACATGACATGCACCTAAGGGTAATGTGCATGTATACCTATTCTATATTTTTTTATTTTCATGAAAAACATATGAAGGTGGTTGCAATGCAAGTCCTATCTACATGACATGCAATCAAAAAGGTTAAAATTGTACTTTACTTCCAAGTCTTGGTGGATTGTGAAAAGCAATGAGGTGGACAGATCATAAGACTAATTGACTGAACCTTTGAAAAGTATTATGTGTCCCTCCTTACTGACCTGTGTAGTAGTTAAGAGGTTTCTCTCTCTTACTTCAAATTAAAGTCTCATTATCATTTGGTCAGTTTAGGCTCAAACAACCAATTCCGTCGACTTTCATGAATCATTAGGAATATACAGTTGTGATTTTCTATTTTAAAGTTGACAAAACCAATCATTTTCTAAGTTAAGTGATCAAAGTTGAACAACACTCAAGCTTGCGAACACTCAAAATTTTTTAGTTTTCCCCTTAATTCCATGCACATGCAACTGAGATGACTCAAGATTAACGACATCCACGATTACACTAGATAGAATGTGGATCCTACAGACAAACTAAAATTGCAGGAAACAAATGACAAGAAACAAAAGCAAGAAAACTGAAAACTGAAAACAGAGAAAATAAAAGATAGAGCTGTTCCAACACCCCCCCTAAGCTTGAATTTGACTATGGCCTCATAGTCAAAAACAATCTTAGAGGTTGGAACAGAGATACCGCTTTACTCTTCAGGTGGAGGCTGGTACTGCGGAGCCGTAGGGTCCCAAGAAGGATACTCCCCCTGGAAACTCGGATCAAATTGGGCCCTAGGTGGAGGTTGTGGATAGCCTCCAAAGTAATTTTGGCTCCAATAGTGATCGTAAAAGGGCTGTTGTTGCATCTCCATCCATTGCAACCGATCATGAATTTGTTGTTGGTTGTCGAGGAGAAGACGCTCATTCTCGAACATTGCCCTTTGATTGTCCAGTAACCGGTTTGTAGTGTCTTGAATACCGGTGTACATCATCGTGCGATGCTACTGTGTCAGCTGTATATCTTGCAGCATAGCATACATGCCCTGCATCGAGTAGGCATCCTCACTTGGCTGCGAGGGCGGTGGTGGTGGTGGAGGCTGCGATGATGAAGATGCACCCGGATGCATGCGAGGACGCTTCCGTGGTGCCACTCGAGCCCGAAGAGGTGTGAAGGCCTGCTCTTCCTCTTCAGCCTCATCATCATTGCCGTCGTCGTCGTTGCCGCCGTCTTCATCGGAGTCAGCGATGGCTATGATAGGCCATCGGAAGTGTTGCGCCCCTTTGATGTTGAAGACCAGATCGGGAAGCGAGCATTCCTGGTAAGCATGGTTGACGTGGCAGTGCGCATACGCCAAACCATCTCGAAGAAAGATGAGGTTGGAGCGGTGCAGATGTTGTAAGTTCACCTTACTCCTGGTGGAGAGAGGAGTACGCTGCTGGAAATTCAACCCAAGGTAAAAGGCCAGCTTGGTGATAAGCCCGCCAAAGTGAATTGGCACTTTCTGTGTACTCCTCTTCACCGCCAAAACCCACTGCAAAAAGAAAGCGCCCCAGTTGCATTCATGGTGCTTCAGGAGTTTATACAAGAAAAATAGGTCTATCTCCTAAAACTTGCTGAGGGCCAGATCACCCCGAGCAAACAACGTAGAACTCAGCATCTGGTGAAGTATTCGGACGAAGGGGTGCTCGAAATTAGCTATCGCAGCATTATGGTAGCTCACTGACTTGCCCGGAGGCACCGTCATTAGCTCGATGAAGATTGCATCGTAGTCAGTGTGGTTGTCTGGTCGCCGATAATCATGTTGCGAGTGATTCCAATTGAAGATCTTGTTGAACTGTCGGAGTGTAAGGGTGTAGTCGTTTTTGTACAGCCGGAACGACACCCGACCCTTGATCCCCTCACGGTCGGTGGCTATGACATCCTTGGGTACGACGCAGACATCCAGTGACGCCATGAACTCAGCCACCAACTCCTTGTAAGTAGGCCACTCTCTGAAGAATGGCTGGCCATCTGCATGAAACTCCAGCTCGTCAGGCCGACTTCCCGTGTGTCGGACCTGTCCCTTCAGAACATAGTCGAGGTTAGCTTCGAACCCCAAGTTGCGGATGGTTTCCCGTTCAACATAACGGGTCGGCTCGATCTTCCTTTTTAAGATCTCCTCATAGATCTTCTTGACTTCCGCGGATGGATGGATCAACCGTGGGCGTGCGATTGACGCGGTCGGAGGTGGCACGAATTCTGGGATCTCCATCGGGTTGGCACGTGACGACGATGCACCATGATCGCGACAGAAAGAAGAATAGAAAGGGAGCTCGGTGAAGATCAGAGAAGTGAATCTCCACTCGATGAAGAACTTGCTCGGTGTTGCTTGTCGTCGGGCTTGGATAGCTCTGGAACACACTCGGCACAAGTCAAGGAGAATTGCACTGGAGTTGTGATGTCATCTGATGCAAATACTCCTCAAATATAGCCATGGTCGGCGCTACTGTATGCCCGTCAATACCATCGACGCGAGTCGATGGTATCGACACGGGTAGCACGATCCGTACCTCTGCGAGAATCGATGGTTGTCGATGGCTGGATCTGCGGGGCCCGGATTGCTGACACGTCGATACTATCGACGTAAGTCGATGGTATCGACCCATCCCCCGGATCGACTTCCTTGTTGATGCGATCGTCGTTGATCTTTCCTCGCAGATCGTTGACGTGGCACGTCGATACTATCGACGCAAGTCAATGGTATCGACTCTCTGATTAGGGCAAACCCTTACGAGGCCCGACCGCCGCCTTCTTTGCATGAATGTGTCGATACCATCGACACGCCCCTCGATGATATCGACTTTCCTGAGATGATTTGTTCTGAAAATCTCCAGAGATCTCGATAGTATCGACACCCATGTCGATACCATCGACCTCTGCTTGCGATCTGCCTGTTGGTATGTCGATACCATCGACGAGGCCGTCGATGGTATCGACGCAGTGCGATTCCTGCAGTCACCAACCTGTACCATGGTCGATACCATCGACACAAGGGTCGATGGTATCGACTCTGCCTCAGCCCTGCACATGTAGCAAACAATCACGGTATCTTTTTTACACTACAACCTAATTTAAAACAGATCAAACTACGAATGTAAAGGAACTAAACTAAAGTACCAATGGTTGGGTTGCCTCCCAACAAGCTCCCTTATTTAACGTCTTAGGCTAGACGACTTGAAGCACATCATGCATCTGAAAGTGAAATGAGTTTGACCTCATTCACCTTCCTCATGTAATCTTCACCAAAATATAACTTCAACCTCTGTCCGTTCACCAAAAATGTAGTCTCGCCATCGCGCACCATGATTGCGCCATGTGGTTTGACCTCTTCTACCGTGAATGGCCCACTCCATTGGGATTTAAGCTTCCCGGGATGCAACTTCAGCCTTGAATTGAACAAAAGCACACGATCTCCTTTCTTGAAGGTGCGCATCTGAATGTGGTGATCATGGATCAACTTAGTGCGCTCCTTGTGTATCCGAGAGTTCTCATATGCAGTCATTCGCAGCTCATCCAATTCATTTAATTCAAGTAATATCTTCTTCCCCACTTCATCATAACTCAAGTTGAGCTTTCTCAATGCCTAGTGTGCTTTGTGCTCTAACTCCATCGGTAAGTGACAGGTCCGACCGTATGCCAACCTAAAAGGTGTGGTGCCTATAGGTGTCTTGTATGTCGTCCTATATGCCCACAATGCATGCGGTAGTAAGGCACTCCAATTCTTCCTCGTGGAAGCCACCATACGCTCCAAGATCTTCTTAATTTTGTGATTGGAGACCTCCACTTGTCCTTGAGTTTGCGGGTGATACGGGGTACCAATGTTATGTTTGACCCTGTATTTCCTCAATAGTGCTGAGAACTTTTGATTCTTAAAGTCCGTACCCCCATCACTAATGATCATTCGGGGCACTCCAAACCTATAGAAGGTATTTTCCTTAACGAACCTACACACTACAGTAGAATCGTTAGTCCTTGTGGGTATTGCTTCTACCCACTTCGACACATAATCAACAACTAAAAGGATATATAAATTCGAATTGGAGGACACAAAGGGTCCCATGAAATCTATATCCCATAGATCAAATACCTCAACCTATTGGAAAACATTTAGGGGCATCTCTTGTCTGTTTGAAATGTTACCTGCTCTTTGGCATGAATCACATTGCCTCACGAACTCATAGGCGTCTCGGAACAAGGTAGGCCAATATAGGCCACTTTCTAGTACTTTGGCAGCCGTACGAGAGCTCGCATGGTGTCCGTCCGTAGGTAGAGTGTGGCAATGACGAAGAACACTCTCATATTCAACCTCAGGTACACATCTGCATAGGACATCATCCCTGCATTGCTTCAAAAGAATGGGGTCATCCCAAAAATAATATCGTAGAGAATGGAAAAATTTCTTCTTCTCTTGATATGTCCAATCATCTGGGATGATCCTACAAGCAAGATAATTCACGATATATGAAAACCACGGATCTTTAGAATTGACTTTCAAAAGTTGTTCATCCGGAAATGTCTCGGTTATGGGTATGTGTATATCTTTTTCATCTACCCTCTCTAACCTAGACAAATGATCCACTACGACATTTTCAATTCCCGCCTTGTCTTTGATTTCGATATCAAATTCTTATAAGAGAAAGATCCACCTAATCAATCTGGCATCTTTTTTTTCCATCAAATATTTAATAGTGGTGTGGTCAGTCCAAAATAATACTTTCGATCCAACTAAATACTGCCGAAATTTTTCAAAAGCGAAAACAACAGCAAGCAATTCTTTTTTAGTAGTCGTGTAATTTAGTTGGGCATCATTCAAAGTCTTAGAGGCATAAAAAATCACGACGGGTTTATTGTCCACCCTCTGTCCCAACACAGCTCCTACAGTGAAATCAAATGCATCACACATGAGTTCAAACAACTTAGTCCAATCCGGTGTTTGAACAACCGGTGCGGAAATCAATTTCTCCTTCAGCACGTTGAACGCGTGTAAACATTTGTCATTGAAATAAAAAATGACATCCTTTTCGAGAAGCTCGGATAGAGGTTTGGCGATTTTTGAAAAATCTTTTATGAACCGACGATAAAATCTGGCGTGGCCTAAGAAGCTTCTTACCCCTTTTACCGAATTTTGTGGGGGTAATTTAGAAATTACTTCAATTTTTACCTGATCTACCTCCAAACCTTTGCTGGACACCTTATGTCCCAACACTATCCCTTCACTCACCATCATATGACATTTCTCCTAGTTGAGGACCAAATGTTTATCCTCGCATCTTTGTAACACCTTATCCAGATTATAAAGGCATTCATCAAAAGAAGCACCATAAACCGAAAAATCATCCATAAAGATCTCTAGACAGCGTTCTACCATATCAGAAAAAATGGCGAGCATACGACGCTGAAAATTTGCTAGTGCATTGCATAATCCAAAGGGCATGCGGAGATACGCGAAAGTTCCATAGGGACACGTGAAAGTAGATTTCTCTTGGTCCTTAGGATCAATCAAAATCTGATTGTACCCCGAATACCCGTCTAGGAAACAGAAATGTGATCGGCTGGCTAAACGCTCTAGAATTTGATCAATAAACGGAAGAGGAAAACGATCCTTTAGCGTAGCGACATTCAGACGTCGGTAATCTATACAAACTCACCACCCGGTTACCAAGTGGGTGGTGACATGTTCATTTAAAATATTTTGAGTGACAGTTATTCCCCCCTTTTAAGGGACTACCTACGTGGGACTCACCCATGTCGAGTCTGAAATTGCATAGATGATACATGCGGAAAGAAGCTTAATAACCTCCTTCTTCACCACCTCCATCATGCTCAGATTCAGTCAATGTTGCGGTTGAATCACCGGCTTGGCTCCCTCCTCGAGTCGAATCTTATGCTGACACAAAGTAGGGGAAATCCCCTTGATATCTGCAACAGACCACCCAAATGCTCCCTAGTGGTTTTTCAGCACTATCAACAACTAGTCCTCCTCTTCCGCACTCAGATAAGAAGAAATAATCACCGGTAACTTTTCTTCCTCAGCTAGGATGGCGTACTTGAGGTGCGGTGGCAGTGGATTTAACTCCAACTCCGGTGTGCTGATTAAGGATGATTGAAGCGGTGGGGGAAGTTTGCTGAAATCTTCATAATACCTTGCATAGAAGCATGGCAACATTTGAAGCATCTTGGCACACTCCTTGAGTGATTTGCTTCTCATCCAATCATGAGTGATATTGACTAAACCAGCCTCCAGTGGTAATTCCGGATATGCATCAAAAACTGAATTTGCTATAGCATCATCCTCTGTAGAGGGAGGAATGTCCTCATCCTCATCATTCAGGAACCCTATAGCCTTGCAAAGGGATACCACTTTGGTCTGCTCCATGATGTCTACAACCAAAGTCCCCTTGTCCAACTTGGTCATTACATGAGCCGTATCTAGAAATGGCTTCCCTAGACAAAGTGAGATATTGTTATCAAAATGTTTTACCATGTGGCATTGCTCCTTGGATTTAGGTGAAGTGACGCTGGAAGGCATGACCATCTCAAATCGGTCATCGGCTATACCTAAGGTCAAACGACCTCTCCCCATCTCAAGTATCATGTCAGTTGTAGCTTGGAATGGTCGTCCGAGTAGTAGCTCATTGCCTTGTTCATCTTGCATCTCCATGACGACAAAATCTAATGGAAATACAAATCAATCCACTTTCACTAGCACGTCTTGACAAATCCCATATGGCTTTACCACTGAATTGTCTGCCAATTGGATAGTCATGTTGCTTGGCTGTGACTCTTTTAATCCCAACTTTTTGAATGTAGAAAGGGGCATCCAATTAATGCTCGCCCCCGAGTGACATTGTGCTTCACCAAATTTGACTTTCCCGATGTAACAAGAGATGTTAAAGCAGCCTGGATCTTGCCTCTTTGGTGACAATGTGCCCATGATAAAGGCACTCACCTGCTCCTTAAGCACAACAACCTCAGTGTCCGAGATTTTTCTCTTCTTGGTGATGATGTCTTTCAAAAATTTCCCGTAGGAAGGGATTTTCTCAATAGCTTCCAATAGAGGGATATTGACTGAAAGCTTTCTGAAACTGTCTAAAAACTTTTTGAATTGGGCATCTACCTTCCTTGCCTTAGTGTTGTTCGGATAAGGGACCGGGACAACCTGTGCCCTTTGATGCGGTGGCACGTAGGGTGTCCTTTTCTGAGGCTCCTCCTCCTCTGTAATAGGATCTTCAGTAGCATCCACTGTTGTGTCATCAACTGGTTCAGTGACCGGTACGGGCAGCTCCTCAATGGCCTCACCTTCAATTTCCGCTTGGGGTTTGCTTGTTTCATCATCCCTAGGATTTAACAATTTCTTGCCACTTCTTAGCAAGATGGCCTTCCTCTGCTGGTTTCCTCCTGGAACATTAGTATTACCCGGAAAACCTGGATGTGCCAGTTTCTTCAAACTGGTTATCTCCACAGCCATTTGTGCCATAGACGTCTCTATTGTCCTCATTTGAGCCCCATGGCTCTGTAGTGTCTGCCCAAATTGGTTCATAAACTCCCCTTGTTGCTTTATTTGCTGGCTGAAAGTAGTCATGAGTTCTTGATTTTGCTTTATCACTTGATTGAGCAACTCTGTGCTCTTATCCTCCGCTACTGGCTGGGGTTTAGCACCCGGATCCTGCAAGAAGTTATTTGGATCCTTCCAAGAGAACTTCTTGTCTTTCCTACATGAATAGTCATTATTCTTGTAGCCTTGCTGCTACCTCATGAATTTAACTTGAGCCTCATCCTCGGACTCAATATCCTCCTTTGCGAGCAGTTTCTTTGTGAGAAGATCCATCTTCTCATTCAGCTCCTTGATTGCTTTAGATTCACCTGCCACTCGAACCTGCTCCACGGCACCTCTTTCGCCCCACGATTGTTTCTTAGCCATGTTCTTTAGGATTTCCCAACATCTGGTGTCCGTGTTATTCAAGAAAAATCTAGAGCCGGCTGAATCAAGGTTGCTTCTATCATGCTCGGAGAGAGAAAAATAGAAGATCTTGACTTGTGTCTCCTTATCAAGCCCGTGATGCGGGCATCGCCTGAGCATGATCTGAAACATTTCCCAGGTCTCAGAATAGGTCTCTCCTGCTTGTTGGGTGAAGTTATGGATCTTTCTGATCATGTCATTGGTCTTCTCGGGCAGAAAGAACCTCTCGAAGAAAACCTCCACCATGTGGTCCCAAGACTCCATGTATTCATCGTCCAAGTTGTGTAGCCATTCACGCACATTTCCCGCTAGAGAACTCAGGAAGAGCTTCAAGTAGAGCACATCTTGTGGAAATCTGTCAATTTTTATCATATCACAATTCTCCACAAATTGACTTATGTGTGTGACGGGGTCTTCATGTTTTATCCCATGGAAAGCATTCGACTTCACCAAGTTGATTAAAGCCGGATCAATCTTGTATGTCGGAATATTCACCGCTTGCTTCTTGATCGGCCCCTTGGAAGCAGATGAGGAAGAAGCCTTGATCTTCTCCCATATTGTCTGTGGCGTGTCCATCTCTTCTTGTTCAGGTTCAGAAACTATATCCTCCAGCTGATCTTGATTATACTCATCCTCGTCTTCCAATCCCGACAGTGGAATCTCTGGTGCGTGCCTCGTGTAGTCTGTACTACGCGTCTGCACCATGCACAGTACCTGCAAATAGAAAAATTAAATTTAGTACAGTGATTGACGATTGCAAATATTTAGAAGATAGATTATGAATTTTTGAAATTTTAAAAAAATGTGGCCTAGAGTGGCCGCTTGTAGCACTCGTAGTGCCGACAATTCGCCGTATCCCCGACAACGACGCCAAAAACTTGACGCAAATTTACCGTGCGCAGAAACGCAAGTGAACGCGACGAAGTAATATAGGTCTTTGTGAGGCCCGATTCGAACTCAGGGATACGTGAAATTGTCGGAGACTCCTACTAACTACTCGTGATCAGCTATGCTGATTAAAAAGTTGAGAGTTGTTGTTAAAATTAAAAGAAAATAAAAATGAAACAAAGCAAAGCAATTGATTAAATGTTTGGTTTAATCAATTCAAAAGGAGATCTTTAGGATTGCGGTTTCACCACGGGTTTTCATTGTATTATATTCTATATAGTCACCCAATTTTATCTCTCTATCCGGGTAGTGGCCTGAAATCAGAATTGCCCACTGTCATGGTACAATTTACTACTTATGTCTAGGTCGGTTCCACCATCGTAGTAACCTATACCCTAAACTAGGTGCATTTAAAATGACCTCTCGGTATCCACCATTAATCTTACACCACCTTGTTCAAGGGATTTGTCAATTAATGTAAATTCCATCTCTTTTCAACCATTAATTCTTCTTTCAAAGCAATTAAGGGTATTAGATTATTATTATGGTGATCAAGCATAACAATATATTGGAGAAAACGAAATTATACCATAGATTTAAGAGATAAGATATGAATTACTACGATAAAATTGTCATATAATGAATTCCTGGGATACTCCCGGTCCTAAAGACAAAGGGGATTAGCCCTGCATGTTCATCTCAGAGCAAAACGTGGAGTAGAAAAAGGAAAACATGGAGAAAAACGTGATTGAGTGGTGAAACCCCTAAACGGAGAAGATCCAAGCGATCCTTGGCGTAGAATACGCGTACTCCCACCTTTCGGTGGTAGAAATCGTCTTCTTCAGCGTCCAGATTAGCTGGGGCATGCTCTGGGGCTCCGTTCTTGTCTCCACCTCTTCTCGAGATGTGTGCAGCGGCTACTGACGTGATGATTCCCTCTTGGGTGTCGTCATTAGGTATATTTCCCGAATTAGGTCACCAATTAATCACAACCGTCCGATTAAGATCAATCTGAAACAAACTCATATCTGACGGCGTCGATACCATCGACACGAGTTGATAGTATCGACCCTACACTGTATCGGCTGGTCTTCTTTTCTTTTCTTTACCGCGACTGATGCTAGCTCGATACCATCGACGAGGGTTGATGGTATCGACTCTCTTAGGCATCACTTTTGTCCTTTTATTGTCGTTGTAGCTCCACTAGTCGATGGTATCGACATATGGGTCGATAGTATCGACTCACTTTTTGCCAGCAACCTGATGGTATCTTGATACCATCGACATCCTTGTTGATAGTATCAACTTTCTTCTGGTCCTTGAGGCTGGGAACCTGTGGTTCGGTCGATGGTATCGACCACCGTCGATGGTATCGACCGTAGAAGATACTTGTTTTTCCTAAAATTAACACATGAAACCACATAAGTTCACACAAAACATATTCTTTTGATAATTAATACTCAAAATGCTTGAAATAGGGGAAATTTGACATAAAGAAGTAGCTTAGACCAAAGTGAATGAATTATACAACATTAACCATAAAAAATGACTAATAAATGCATAAATCCCATATCAAATAAGTCTATAAATGCGACTCAAAATCATCGCAGGTCCTGAAGTAGAGATCTATATCTCTTTCATCTTCCCAAGATCCTCTATAAAGAGATTATTTCCCTTTCCAAATTACCCCTGATGAAGACTTGGACCTAAGCTTGGCTTCAGAATACTTCTTGACCTTGCTTTAGTCTATGGACTTCACTCTGTTGATCATTATTACACGTTTTGTCCTTTCTTCATTCATGCTTTGGCATCAACATGCCAAGCACTTCAGACAATGGTTTGGCTAAGTTTCTCAACATTTGATAAACTGGCTATATGATTCACACAACGATTTGTAGAATCATATGTTTGGTCAACTCTTGGCCTATAAAAGATCACAGTTTAATCTATATGCACAATCATATTGAGCATATGAGATTATACTTGATCTCCATTTGTATGATTATACTCAAACATTGATTTGAAGACATTATACCTTTCACACTTTACATGATTCTTAAGATGTATAACCATCTCAAGAATGTTCATGCTTCAAGCTATTTATGCAACTCATAGTTCATATAGTTCAGCATAAGGTTCTTGATGTCTTAGGCATCATTTCCATACTTCAAGTAAGCATCTAATTTTAGCCTTAGGCGCACTTGGAGTGGTTCTACTGGATCGGGTCTTTCAAGGACTTTAGAGTTTACGCTCACTACTAAAAACACTTCTCAAAGGTCTTAAACCAGTTTTGAAGTTTATCCCATTTATGAACTGATCGCAATGGTAATGTATTTGTATTTTTCATTTGGATTCTACAAAAGAATTTTGCAAATTTGTCAAAATATTTTTAGTTATTTGATTTGATGATTTTGACGATATTAATTAGGCCTTTAATTAAATATTGCTCTCACTATTTTGTTTAAATTGATAACCCTCATGTATCAATTTGGAAGATTTTAGCATACAACCTTCTAGTGACCAAGATCCAAGATCCATATTTCATCAAATTATGAGTCAGCTTTGGCTGATCGCCCACAACTTGGTTATTTAGGAAGGCCATCATGCCAATTTCATCATATGCAACTCTTGGATAGATGACATTCACAACTCTTTGCCATGATCATCTGCATGCCTTTGGCTCTTAGACTATCTAAGAATCACCAGTTAAGTCTAACCCAAAATCTGACATGATAAACATGCACCCTGCTTTGGCAGAACCTACATGTCTACCATCACACTTCTACGAGATGGACTGTGCACCATGCTTTGGTATAACCTACACTTGGTCAATCAATATTTTCATGTGTGCCACTTATGGACAACATATTAGACTTTAATATTTTATTTGAGGGATTTTATATAAGTACATATACATATCCAATCACCACATTTTTATAGTATGTGTCATATACATGCTATAACCACAATGAGAAACATGCAATATCGATAAAAGTGATGATTATGGCCATCCTATTATAATTCCTTGGAGCCACAAGGAATTACGGTCATCTAAGGTCTACATCATATGCAACATGTTGTTGATGAAGATATTTATGCTTGAACCATTCCATGTTGATCGGCTCATCCTATCACACAATCGGCTCGTCTCTTGGATGGTTGGTTGGTTGATCTGGCCTCCGTTGTCCGAACACCTCCAACAAGTAGTTGGGCCATCAACCGGTCAATCTGTCTCCTTTGCATTCATCCTCACTCCTCTAGGAGGTCGGCTAGTCTGGTGTTGAACGTCTTCTTTGATGTAATAGAAAATAAAGTATCCTACTTCTACATAAACTTTGGGAAACATTGAGTTACATTCGAGGGGAACAAAGGTAGAAGAGAAAGCTCAAGTTATCTCAAGTTACATCTAGAATAGAAGAAAGGACTTGGTACGCAGATTGAGATGCAAACAACCACAACCAACCAAGCACACATAGGGTTTATAGGCCATAACCATGCTACACATCCACCATCAAAACCATTTTAGGGTGACGTGTATCAATTGCATATATACCATATCATATATGTATATTAGTTTGTGGTCACATGTGGTATTTATTCAGATATGCACATTAGTCATTTTAAATATTCACATCGTATGTAATAAATAAATGGGGATGAAACCAAAATTCGATCATATTGATTTATCCCAAAACATAGTACATTGACGTGGCTCTGATGTCACTATTGGGTTTTATGGCCTCAGAGTAGGCAGCGGAAACAAAAACTTTACTGGACAGTAACCCATAACAGGAGATCACATCAATGACTATGTAATGGGAAGGATGGTTTTATTGAGATATACCTGGTCATGGGGCTTGCCCAGTGATAATACCTTGCAGCCATGTACGGTCTTCAGTGCCATTGGATGGTGTCTGTGCAGCTCCTGGTCTTCACCATGGACTCTGGCCTCCACCACAGACTACGGCTGATGTGTCCTCGTAAGTGGCAGACATCTCGTGCCTCTACAGATAGTCCACCCTGACCACCTGTAACTCCTGCCATTCTATAATAACTGGCAGGAAGGAGATGACCCTCTTGTTGGTTTACCAGCACCAACCTACTCTCCCAAACTCAGACTCCTTTTCTACAGTTTTCTTTCCCTTGTTGTGCCTCCCTAGTAGGGTAGCACTTGCTCAGGCTCTCTCGGTTACCAGAACCAGAGAGGAAAACAACTTTGTAGAGAAAATGATGTTCTGAGTTGTGTGTTCTGAGAAGCTCCCAATACCCCTCTATTTATAGTAGAGGGCAGGGTCAGGGTTTCGAGTCTATTCGAGAGTAGAAGGATCTGGAAATTCCATGAATAGTTTGTACTGTGGCAGGCAAACTTGTCATTTCACTAGTCAATCGGTCAGTTTGGAGTGTGAGCCGATCTGTTCACCCAGTGAACTGGTCATTTCACTTCCCAGACTTTCCTGCAATTGACTTTCCTCAATAATTTCCAATTAGTGTAAAGATTAATCCTCATTCCAATCGAATTGAACAAGTAAAACATGAAAGTTTTCCTCCAACTGGGAAAATCCTTATTTCCTCGGTTGGCAGGACTATGAGCTAATTGTTTCACCAAGTGAATCGGTTGATTGTCTCACACCAATCAATTGGCTCACAAGGGTGAATTGGTCGGTTGGCAGTCCTGACATTGCCAATGCAGTCTCCAATCGACCTGACACTCTAACCAGATAGTTCAACACTTGAACTTGATAGTTCTGAGTCCAGTAAGTCAATTGTATGTTTAATTGAGTACCTAAATGTTACGACCCCATCTGAGCTTAATTGGTAAACTAGGGTTTACCTAGACAATTGCAAAGATTAATTGGAATAATCATTCTTGAAATCTAATTAATGACGATAACACAATTAGGATGTTTTAACTATGATAAGAAGTCTAAATGTTCTTTTGTCTTGTGAATTAGGGTTTGAGAAACATAAACCCTAATCGGCCCAATATAGGGTTTTGATGATACATGAATACAGAATTTGATAAGTAGAATGTCTCACTAAATGATTTTTAGTATTTTATGTGTAACTCTGATTTACTTCAAATTTGGATATGATTTGGACATATAAAATGTGAACAACATTGGAAAATATCAGAATTTTTGAAGAATTCTATGACCTGTTTATCGGCCGAGTTTCAAACTCGACCGATCACAATTTCAGAATTTATATAGCAGTGTGGTAATCGAATTTTATCTTTTTATTGGTATATCCAATTGATCTCAAATTTTAACTGTGCTTGAAAAACACAATTTTAGACACTTTGTTAAATTGGCGTAATTTTTGGATGACTTTTGAATCCCTACAGTAAGGGTGTCGCTCGAGTTCTGTGCAGGACAAACTCGGCCGAATATTCTGCAGACTGCAATATAGCAGTGCACTGTTCGATTTTTAATTAATTATTGGTAACTTGAAATGATATCAAATTTGTACGTGAGGGTTGAAACTCCATTCGGTATAACATATAAAATTTCCAGAATTTTAGGAGCTTCTGTTAGCTGTCCAGTAGGCGAATTACAGAAGCTATTGTGAAACTGAATATTCAGCCAATATAATTAAAGATGAGTGTAGGGTCAATTTGCAATTGACCCAAGCAGCTCAAATGGTCTATATGAGTAACCACACACACAAGTAGCTCTCATTCTTTGTCATTCACTCCAGAGAAATGAAAATCTAGAGAGAGAGGGAGAGTTAGGGCTTGAGTGGAGAAAGAGGAGGAATTGCTGAATTAGGGTTCTGCGGTCCCAAGAATGGTGAAATCAAGTAAGTTTGGATCCTTTGCATAGACTTTTATGGTGAATCTTCTCTCTCATGTCAAGATTCCGTCCATGCTCTGATTTGATCCAAGATGATGTCAAAATTCCCTCTTTTCTCACCCTTTCTTCATAATCCCTCATTTTCAAGGTTTCCGAGTTGAATGGAAGAAGAATTGGGAGATTTGCTAGGGATTTGATAGGAATTCGAGATTCCCTGAGTTGAGCTGCAGTTGTGAGGTGTTTTCACACCTTAGGGTGAGTGGGTTCTTCCTTCAAACAGTGTAATGCATGAATTTGATTATAGCACCTAAATCCCTAAATGCTTAGCATGTGATTCTCAATCCTGAATGTGTCCGTTTGATTTAAGTTGTTGCAAATTGATATGTTATGGATTCCTTCTCTGTTTGAATGACTCCTTAATGGTAGATTCACATGAGAAACGTATACAACACTTCCTAGTAAGAATGCCTTTTAGATTTATATCAAATGATGCAATTAGGTTTTACCCTAAGAGTAGGGTGTTGGCATGTGATGAATGAATAAGGCAAATGAAACCCTAAGGATAGGGTTTTCAATTAATCATATTATGATAATATGAAAGGTCTCGATATGATATGTGTTGATGCTTAATTGTTGAATTGTATGTTTCTAATGCATTTGACTTTATATGCTTGTTCTCTCTGAGATGATATCTACATACAGCAGGGCTTCTTATTTTCAATACATATCTCATAAATTGCAGGTGATGAGATATGACATGCCCTAGAAAGGGATGTTACTGAGACATGGTATATGTTGAATACATGAGCTATGATGTTTTATATGATATGATATGGCATGCCGTGTGAGCCTTGTGAGAAATGTAAAATGAGTTATGATTTCTATTTTACATGTATCTAAAATGTTAATGTTAGACTTAGGTGCCCTGAACACCGTAGAACCCCTTTGACAGATCTGCTTCTTAGGGGTGAAACTCGTGTTCAACATTATCCATTCTTGTATCATGGAGACACGAGGAAAGAGAGGCAGTGTCCAACAACAACGCGTGCTTGTGTCACGGTGGCACTGGAGAAAAATGGGGGTTATTCAACATTAATCTGTGCTTGTGTCACGGTGGTAACCCGGTGAGACTCTCCACCTGTGTACTCAGGTTAGAGGAGGAGTCTAGAGCACTCAGAGTAGTGCCTTGAGGCCGTAGAGCCTATGAGTCAGGCCGGAGAGCCTGGGGTCCTGTGGCAGAGCAGGGCTGGCGTCAGACTTAGCATTTCCCGGGTGTGTCGCTAAGTCTTGTACGGTGTGGTCGTAGTGCACTGTGAGTCTCTTATGCAGAGTACACTGCATAAGATCAGGGCATAACCTAAAATATGATCACATAGGTTCACAGAGTTCTTTATAAATGAAAGAGTTAAGGAAGACTAGAAGCATAGTCTTCTAGTAGTTATTCTTTGGATGCAATATTTACATTCTTTGTTATTTCAATTATATTGTTTTAGAACTGCTCAGTGTAGTATTTATTGTTGTTAAATTTCATATCGTTTATTCAAATTATATCTGTAATCACATTAGTGCATTAGTCTGTTTCCATGAAGTACTCATTCACTGAGCGAGTAGGCTCACCCCTCTACTGAAACATTTTTAGGGTTAACCGCGTGGACTTGAAGATGGTCAGAGAATCAGTGTAGACCAGCCACAGGAGTCAAGTATGAGATTAGTTGAGTCAGTCGGTCCTTGTCACTCTAGGTCCTCAGTAAGAGTTTAGAGAGAGAGTTGTAATTACAATGTGTAATATTGTTCCTCTTTGATATGTATGCTAATTAGCAAGTTTCATGTGCATAATGTGTGAAAGACATCATGAATGCTTATACATGTATCTTTACTATTGAAGTCTGATTAGTAAAAGAAATGTTCAAATTCCTTTGTTAAGATGATATGTGGTTCAATGCTGGGAAACAAGAGTTTTACAGAAAAGTAAAAAAAAAAGTAAAAAGTTAAGGGTGTTCTTTGTGTTGCATACAAATCCCATCTTATGCCCTAATCTCATGATTTGAGGAAATTGTGAGATCGGGGTGTAACAACTTGGTATCAGAGCTTAGGGTGAGTTGTCAAGGACCATTAAGTTAGCAAGTTAGAGTCCTAAGTGTGGCAGATAGGAGATGTTTTGATGTTAGCTTTGGGGATTTGAGTATTTAGATATCCTGGCCCGATATCTGAGTACTTGGATCAACCAGTACAAGCTACTCTGTCTATTCTTTCACGTATACCCTGGCCAGGTATACAGTGGAAGAATGGGCTAGAGATGAACC
Source organism: Alisma plantago-aquatica (assembly GCA_963693085.1). NCBI lineage: Eukaryota > Viridiplantae > Streptophyta > Magnoliopsida > Alismatales > Alismataceae > Alisma > Alisma plantago-aquatica. Next base: position 578,064,056 of record OY856409.1, on the reverse strand, counting down.
CTAGAAATGTTAGGGTTAGAAAATGAGAAAAGAAACAAGAATTAAGAGCATAAATCTAAAAGGAGATAGAACTTACATTTCATAATGTTGTTTTTGTTGGAAATGTATAGAAATGCTCTTATATGTTTGAATTGAAATATTCAATACTTTGAAATATGGGTCTTTAATATCTGTTGTACACTATGCAGTTGTAGCATTTATTGATTTCATTCTTTGTAACAAGTAGACTAGAATTGACCTTTGAATGAGCTTTTGTTAGTGGAATAAGTTTTCTTCCACACTTTTGAGATGAATAGAAGTTGAGTAATCCTTTGTAGTTCTTGGCTTCAGGATTTCAGGTTTGGCCTGGTCCGATTGGCAGGATGCGTTATTAGGATCTAATGAATCCTATCAATAGCATAATAAGAATAGAATTGGAATAATTAGACCCACATCAGAGTAAGAATGTACATACAGTAAGATGTTGAAACATATGGGCAAGATCAGAACAACTAAGAATTAGTTGAAACTGATATCTGAGGTTTAACTTTGGGGTCTCAAATGTGAAACCCTTAATTGGGAATAATAGAACATGATATGAAGCTCATAATCAGTTTATTGATTAATTTTGCATGAACTATACATATGAAATATAGAAAAGATATGTGAAATGTATGTATGTATGGTTCAAGATAACAAGAATCAATCATGAAGAATGAATCATATAATAGCGTATAATGCTTTTATGAACTCTAAAGCAAAGGCTAAGTAGAGAATAGGGTTGAGCATTCAATAGGTCCATAAAAGTAAAGAGGATCGTATGAACATGTAATTCATAAGACTAGAACAACAAACTAGTTTCTAAGCAAAGAACATAGGTGTAGTTTAATGAATGAATAAGTCATACAAAGGTGGACTGTATTCAAAAGAGAAAAACTTGATTGAAAGAGAAACTATGTTTGACCCATACATGATCCACTTGATTTAAAAATGAAGAATATGTAATGTATTCAACATGAGGAAAAACTAATAGAAGGACTATTAATTTAGAACGTTAACTTCACAATAGTATAAAGATAAAGGAGGAAATATGTGCAACATGGTATACATGACCATACATATGAATAAGCAACATGGTCATAAAAGAAAAATTTAGAATTAAAGATGACGGGTTAAAGAGTAGTATATGGTAAGAGGACTATGGAACATAAGAAAGGGTTTGAAATATGATGGAGAAATTATAAAATAAAGAGGTTGTGAGATTCAGGCAAGTGCTAATTAATTAAATATCTCTGTTGATAACTAAGTAAATCTGCATACGAGAATGTATTAAGGGAATGTTTGAATACAAGAATTCCAAGTCTTAAAATCATCTTCTCTTTCATATATTCCTTAATGAGAGCAAGATGGGAATGAAATGATAAGAGAAAATGAATCATATATGGTGCATAACTACCTTGGTGGGGTCATCTAGTGAATGTAATAGTGACATACAGTATGATGAAGTGCGATAAGAAATAAATTCTTGTGTGCTAGCAAGAATGATGAATAATCTATTCCTATCTTAAATGATTCTATGCTAATGATGTTTATTGTATATAATCATATGAAAAGGATAGGTAGCAAAAAGTAAAGAAGTAATGAATGAGCAGAAAGATATGGGAAAGCACTAGCTTTGTGTAATATGTGAATTTGTTTTTACATGTATGATTTGTTGAAGGCATATTAAGATATGAAGTTGGTTCTACATATGATTTCAGTGTATTTGTGCAAGCTATATGTTAAATTAAAGGTGTATGATAGTTGTAGTAATTCATACCAGATATGCATCCTAGTATTGTGTATTTGTGATATGGTGATACGGTTTGGATGATGTCAATACACATGGAGAGATACCCTGAACAAGGTAGTCATACATATTCACTCATATTAATAGAAAAGGATGATAATCACATTGTTTGGACAAGTAACCCTAATGAGGTGTAGCTTGTTATACCTAGCTCTAATATAACTGAGTGATGGTAATTGAGTATGATTAATGTTTGAATGACTGATATAATTGTGGATTACCTTATTACTGATGTTGAAACTCTAAAATGATATAATATGATGGTTACACTTTGAATTGTGTGTGGGCCCATAACCCACAGGTCCCAGGATCGAAACAGGATAGTATGGAATGAGGTGGTAATGCTTCACCTCATGCATCCATGACCCAATGGGGATGCCAAGAGTAGTATTGTGCAATTGATTGTTGAATCTAGTCTTTTAATTCAAGACTGTTTTGCTATTTGAGCAGCATGTTATTAAAGTTTAAAACAGCATGGTGAACTTGCTTTTGTCACTTAAAGATGATACAGAACAATAAAACTCTCTGAACAGCGTAAGTTGAGATAGTTGTATCAGAGTATCAGAGTTGCGCAGTGAAAGCGTGGTGGTTTATCTTTGCATTCTATGTTTGACTGTGGCATAAAGAATTTGCTTGATATCATTGAGAACTATTTGAAATATGTTGTGATTTAGTAAAGAATTAAAAGATCTAATGTTGAAAACTACATTCGGGTATGAAATACAAGAATATAATGGCATGGAAGGATTTAGAAGTTTAGAATAACCTTGAATGTATCTTTCTTGTAGGTTCATGTTTCAAGGACGAAACATTCTAAGGGGGGGAGAGTTGTTACGACCCCATCTGAGCTTAATTGGTAAATTAGGGTTTACCTAGACAATTGCAAAGATTAATTGGAATAATCATTATTGAAATCTAATTAATGACGATAACACAATTAGGATGTTTTAACTATGATAAGAAGTCTAAATGTTCTTTTGTCTTGTGAATTAGGGTTTGAGAAACATAAACCCTAATCGGCCCAATATAGGGTTTTGATGATACATGAATACATAATTTGATAAGTAGAATGTCTCACTAAATGATTTTAGTAATTTTATGTGTAACTCTGATTTACTTCAAATTTGGATATGATTTGGACATATAAAATGTTAACAATATTGGAAAATATCAGAATTTTTGAAGAATGCTCTGACCTGTTTATCGACCGAGTTTCAAACTCGACCGATCACAATTTCAGATTTTATATAGTAGTGTGGTAATTGAATTTTATCTTTTTATTGGTATATCTAATTAATCTCAAATTTTAACTGTGCTTGAAAAACACAATTTTAGACACTCTGTTAAATTGGCGTAATTTTTGGATGACTTTTGAATCCCTACAGTAAGGGTGTCGGTCGAGTTCTGTGCAGGACAAACTCGGCCGAATATTCTGCAGACTGCAATATAGCAGTGCACTGTTAGATTTTTAATTAATTATTGGTAACTTTAAATGATCTGAAATTTTTACTGGAGGTCTGAACCTCCATTCGGTATAACATATAAAATTTCCATAATTTTAGGAGCTTCTGTTAGCTGTTCAGTAGGCGAATTACAGAAGCTATTGTGAAACTGAATATTCAGCCAATATAATTAAAGATGAGTGTAGGGTCAATTTGCAATTGACCCAAGCAGCTCAAATGGTCTATATGAGTAACCAAACACACAAGTAGCTCTCATTCTTCGTCATTCACTCCAGAGAAACGAAAATCTAGAGAGAGAGGGAGAGTTAGGGCTTGAGTGGAGAAAGAGGAGGAATTGCTGAATTAGGGTTCTGCGGTCCCAAGAATGGTGAAATCAAGTAAGTTTGGATCCTTTGCATAGACTTTTATGGTGAATCTTCTCTCTCATGTCAAGATTCCGTCCATGATCTGATTTGATCCAAGATGATGTCAAAATTCCCTCTTTTCTCACCCTTTCTTCATAATCCCTCATTTTCAAGGTTTCCGAGTTGAATGGAAGAAGAATTGGGAGATTTGCTAGGGATTTGATAGGAATTCGAGATTCCCTGAGTTGAGCTGCAGTTGTGAGGTGTTTTCACACCTTAGGGTGAGTGGGTTCTTCCTTCAAACAGTGTAATGCACGAATTTTATTATAGCACCTAAATCCCTAAATGCTTAGCATGTGATTCTCAATCCTGAATGTGTCCGTTTGATTTAAGTTGTTGCAAATTGATATGTTATGGATTCCTTCTCTGTTTGAATGACTCCTTAATGGTAGATTCACATGAGAAACGTATACAACACTTCCTAGTAAGAATTCCTTTTAGATTTATATCAAATGATGCAATTAGGTTTTACCCTAAGAGTAGGGTGTTGGCATGTGATGAATGAATAAGGCAAATGAAACCCTAAGGATAGGGTTTTCAATGAATCATATTATGATAATATGAAAGGTCTCGATATGAGATGTGTTGATGCTTAATTGTTGAATTGTATGTTTCTAGTGCATTTAACTTTATATGCTTGTTCTCTCTGAGATGATATCTACATACAGCAGGGCTTCTTATTTTCAATACATATCTCATAAATTGCAGGTGATGAGATATGACATGCCCTAGAAAGGGATGTTACTGAGACATGGTATATGTTGAATACATGATCTATGATGTTTTATATGATATGATATGGCAGGCCGTGTGAGCCTTGTGAGAAATGTAAAATGAGTTATGATTTCTATTTTACATGTATCTAAAATGTTAATGTTAGACTTAGGTGCCCTGAACACCGTAGAACCCCTTTGACAGATCTGCTTCTTAGGGGTGAAACTCGTGTTCAACATTATCCATGCTTGTGTCATGGAGACACGAGGAAAGAGAGGCAGTGTCCAACAACAACGCGTGCTTGTGTCACGGTGGCACTGGAGAAAAATGGGGGTTATTCAACATTAATCCGTGCTTGTGTCACGGTGGTAACCCGGTGAGACTCTCTGCCTGTGTACTCAGGTTAGAGGAGGAGTCTAGAGCACTCAGAGTAGTGCCTTGAGGCCGTAGAGCCTATGAGTCAGGCCGGAGAGCCAGGGGTCCTGTGGCAGAGCAGGGCTGGCGTCAGACTTAGCATTTCCCGGGTGTGTCGCTAAGTCTTGTACGGTGTGGTCGTAGTGCACTGCGAGTCTCTTATGTAGAGTACACTGCATAAGATCAGGGCATAACCTAAAATATGATCACATAGGTTCACAGAGTTCTTTATAAATGAAAGAGTTAAGGAAGAGTAGAAGCATAGTCTTCTAGTAGTTATTCTTTGGATGCAATATTTACATTCTTTGTTATTTCAATTATATTGTTTTAGAACTGCTCAGTGTAGTATTTATTGTTGTTAAATTTCATATCGTTTATTCAAATTATATCTGTAATCACATTAGTGCATTAGTCTGTTTCCATGAAGTACTCATTCACTGAGCGAGTACGCTCACCCCTCTACTCAAACATTTTTAGGGTTAACCGCGTGGACTTGAAGATGGTCAGAGCATCAGTGTAGACCTGCCACAGGAGTCAAGTATGAGATTAGTTGAGTCAGTCGGTCCTTGTCACTCTAGGTCCTCAGTAAGAGTTTAGAGAGAGAGTTGTAATTACAATGTGTAATATTGTTCCTCTTTGATTTGTATGCTAATTAGCAAGTTTCACGTGCATAATGTGTGAAAGACATCATGAATGCTTATACATGTATCTTTACTATTGAAGTCTGATTAGTAAAAGAAATGTTCAGATTCCTTTGTTAAGATGATATGTGGTTCAATGTGGGGAAACAAGAGTTTTAAAGAAAAGAAAAGAAAATAAAAAGTTAAGGGTGTTCTTTGTGTTCCATACAAATCCCATCTTATGCCCTAATCTCATGATTTGAGGAAATTGTGAGATCGGGGTGTAACACTAAACACCTTTAGTATCAATCTAAACATCATTCATGGACAATCTCCGCTCATTGCTTCTGAGTTTTAGGACTACATTTGATGATGTCAAAGTGTTCCCAATGACATGTGAAGAGTGTAGTGATTTCAGGTCTAAGAACCACAATCACCACCATCAGTATGAGAGATGATTGTGACTACCATTCTATGGTATCCATGTATCACTCTCAAGGTGGTTTTATCTGATATACTATTCTCTAACATATATTTGTGTGCCTGACTTGATATCATATATCATGACTAATGAGACTCTGTCATTAGTCAACACACACACTATTCTTATGTATTATTGTTGTCTATTTTGCTTCCATAGTAATATCCGACTAGGGACATAACAAAAATGTATGTACTCTTATCATACATATGGTCTCATTGTTCATGTCCTTAACCTGAAGACATATGTTGTCGAGTCACATCATTCTTTAGACATCTATCATGTATGTGTCATCATCTCATGAGTGAGACAAACATAATAGACAGAATTACCTTTATCATTATCAAATCAAGTATCATATGCCTCATTGCAATCATCATATGATTGGCTCTCTGGGCATACTATACCAATAGAGAGGTTGGTTATATCTACATATGTTACTATGAATATGAGAACCTACCATATGGGTGAGGGAGAGAGAGTCCCAAGACCCTGGAGGAGGTAACTATGTTCTTGATTCTGTGAAGCCTCAAGATTGGGTTGGTGGTTCCTTGTAGGACTCTAATGGTTGCATATATAAGAGAGTTTTGGGTAAGCATGTTTCATGGGTATATAACTATGAAGAGTATGTCATACCAAGTTTTGTTTGTGCTTATGTGGCTAGATCTTATAAAGTTATCAACTATTTCCAATAGGTAATCTGAGAACCCTAGACTAAAGGGAAGATATAATATAAGCATTAATGGGATACTCACAAAGTTGAATGAGCTCAGAGAGACTGCTCATGGAACTGCCCCCATGATAAGGGTTAGGAAAACCTCAATTGGAATATATAAAGTTTTGATAATGTTTGATGGGCCAATCATACAAGTTTTTTTAGCACAATCAAGATATAATATATGTAAGAATGTGATCTTATCATGAGTTGTGATACATTGATATGAAATCATGGAAAACCTAGTACGATTGATAATGCAATATGTATAAATGGTTAGTCATATACATGAATAACAATTCCATTATAAAATTGATGAATCTAGCTATGAAGTCAATAATAAAGTTTGTAACCTAATATAAGAAAGTGAATTGAGATAGTATTAATGATGAATATTGAATGAGTTGTTAATGTTAGCACTTGATAAAGATTTTAGACATAGTTTAAAGATCAACATGATGGAATGACAACATAATATGCTTGATGAATATAGAGATGAATATCTAATAAAGTTTACAACTTATATGAAAAGGTGAAATTAGACAATATTAATGAGAACATTGAATGATGTATTGATGTTGGTAGTTAATAAAGATATTGAACTTAATTTGAAAGTCACCAAAATGAGATGATGGTGACACAATAATATGATCTATATGGATAAAGTGAGTTAATAATAACACAGTCCTTATGAATATGATAAATGTATTGATGTAAACCTTAATGTATGGGTAAAATGAGAATGCAAATCCAAAAATATGAAATATGTCGTGACCTAAGCTACGCTTACAAAACATATGCGTCAAGCTTTTGTGAAGAAGTGGTTCACCTTAGTTTTTATTAAATCATCTCCTAAGAGTGGTTAAATTTTAGTTATAGAGATCATGCTTAGGAATGTTGCACCTATAATGGTTCCCTACATGTGGGTGAAAATCTTTTGTTGTCTTTGGAATCATAAAATGACTTTATTTCAAGGATGAAATTTCTTTTAAGATGTATGAAGTGAAGGACTAGATTTTGGCTTAATTTTGAGGATGAAATTTCTTTTAAGGTGTGTAGAATGTGATAGATTCAACTTTTGGAATCCCTGAATAATTAAAGACATAAGTGAATTCATGAATGTTGAGTATCTTGAGAGCTAAAATTACTTTGGTAAAATTTGGATGGTGATGGATGTTGATATCACTATTAGAATTCCTATGTTAATGCCTTTATGAGGTATTTATTTGACTGGTCATACGGTTGAGTTTTGGTAGAAAAATTGAATAGAAAGTACCTTGAGTTGTAATAAAGCAATGGTCAAAATTTCTTAAATATTGGAGTATCCTAGAGGAATTTATTAAGATTTGAAATTGGGAAATATTGTGGATTATTGATGATTTATAGACCTAAGATGTAGATTGAACCGACGTCACGTACCCTTGGTGTTGGTCGGGCATGCATGGCCAGTTCCTAGCCCTAGATCACAGATGTAGTTTCCGCACCATACAACCTTTAGAAGCCACGTATTCAATATGGTGTGAAGAGACTCTGGCCTTTGGATGATGATCGGATGACAGGAAGTTGCTCTCCTACCTTTAGTTATAACACAGAACATGGGGGAGAAGACATGGTCGTGAATCTTTCCACCATGTCATTGATCGTGGGTGTGAACGTGATTTCCAATTGATCAATTGATCTTACCATACTGAAAGGAGCAGGATGACCCCTTACTTAAGGGTAGTGGGTGAGAGATGAGGGAGATTAAACTCCCACTCCTTACCTCATCTCCATTGCTTCTCATAGTAGAAGGATGGGGAACATTGTGAGAGGAATAAGGGGTTAGAGAGGAGACCTGAGGAAGATAAGAGAGGGAAAAGGAAATGTGAGGTTTGTGGAGAAAAACCCACTAGAAATCTTGAACTTCGATGGTGTTTTCACTGTGCGCCGATATCACCCTCATTGGAGAAGAAGTAAGCAGTCATAAGAGGCTTCGGTAGCTTTTTCATTGTGAACAAAGGTCGTAGATGAGTTCCCTCTTGTCTGGCAATGATACATGAGGTTGTGGATAAGAGTCTCATGGAGTAGAAGCAAGATGCCTCTTTTTCCTTCCCCGCGGTAGCAACAAGTAGGTAGCGAGCTTGCTATGGCGGAATCCCAGAGCTACTGTCAGCCTTCCAAGCAGTTGCAAGAGACAATCATGTAGAGTTGAGATCCCTTGTGGTAGTCAGAGTGGAAAAGGAGGCCTCGGTCATGCAAGATTGCTCACCTGAGATCTAGCCAGGCGGCGGTGGCTCTTATTCATGGTAGAATATGGCCTTCTCACTCACACACAGGCGTCAGAGGGACAAACGTGAGAGGGATAAGACTAGGTCCAAGTGTAGTAAATTGGTGGATACCCAGTCAGACCAACCTAAATTGGAAGGCCTTACTTGGTCTAGTAGAAGAAGGATGCATCCACCAGAAGGATACGTGGTTGATCCCTACTGGCCAACAAAGGTAAAAATCTTAGAACAATGGTTAAATATTCAATAATTCATAATAATTAGCTCAATGATAAAAATTTTACAAATGATATACCGGTATTTTAAGAAAAATAAGTAGAACCAGATACTATCCATGTATCATAGTTTTTATCCACAAATTGTGGTGATATCATGTAATATGGATCGTATTCATTTCATGTATAATAAATAATAACCAATAGGCTAAAAATATGAAAACATGTCAAATCAATCCTAAATCATGTTTGTACTCCATCTAAGGTCAGTTTTTATAATTTTGATGCACAAAATCATATGAAATGCTTCATATGTCTACTTAGGTCCAATAACCATAAATAAAATGTAGAAAATACATACATGGTCAATAAATGTTGGAATGTTTAATATAAGAAGATATAAGTATATGAAACCTCAAAGTTAATTCTAAGATCACAATGATTCACATAATTCATGTTATACAACAATGATTGCTCGTAATGTGATATAAACCCTAATATGTTGGATGAATATGATCTAGGGTTAAAACATGCACATAATGGTATGGAAACTAGTGGTCATATAATTTACTATAATCTGGAATATGACATCAATAAGACAATTCCAGGACAAGAACACAAGTAAAAATGGGAATGTCCTAATGATAAAGTCAAACCCAAAAATGGACAGAACTAGGGTTAATGATGATGAGAACCTAATGGTGATATGTAATCTTGTCTGGATCAGGGTGTGTCAAGGTGTAGTTGATATGAGGAATATGTGGATAAAATTGTCTCTTTTGAAGGTACACCTTACCTCTTACTTGGCTTATTATACAATATGCTTATACTATATGTGTATTAAATACTTGCCATATGATATTGGATGAAATGATTGTTCTTGTATGATATCTTTCTTGATTTCCTTACATATGGTTATGAACACATGGAACATAATATGTTTGTCCATTATATCCAAGAACTTTAACTCTTTGGTAGTTAGGTGCTAGAAAATAAAGTACTTCAACTCTTTGGTAGTCAAGTACTTCAAAGTGATCCAACTCTTTGGTTGTCTGACCACATTATGAAATGATCAACTCTTTGGTAGTTGATCATAAGGCCTTAAATGTATTATTCCTTTGATGGTCAATGCATGGATGATATAATGGAAAATGTGCCTTAAATATGTGTTCTCTTTTGTTAATAAGTATAACTGTAAGGACCCTGTCCTTCGTTTAGGGTTTACCCTATTTGTTTTGCTTAACCTTGATGCTTTGGTGCTTGTTAATCACCTTTGGTGGTGATTAGGGTTTGGTTGTGCTCTGTTGAGAGTTGGAGGTGCTACTTGCAATTAACCCAAGTCTAGGGTTTTGTAGGCAAGTCTGCCACCTTGTGAGGTGTTCCTCTCTCTTTGCTTCGTCTAGGGTTGAAAGGAAGGCTTGGGCTCATTGCTTGAGTTCTTTTGGGCCTGGTTGAGCTTGTTTGGGCCTTGAGGTGCCTTGTTTTGGCCTGGTTAAGCTTGTGTTGCCCAAGAGAAGTGAGTGTATCGCCCAGGAGGTGAGTGTGTCGGCCTGGATGAGTGGTTGTGTCGCCCATGGTGCCTTGTTGTGTCGCCCATGGTGTTTGACCCAGCTTTGACCTCATTTGTGTCACCACCAGTGGACACTTGGAGCTTGATGAATGCATGTGGCAAAGACCTTGGACAAGTGTATAAGGCTTGCTAGAGTGGTGGCTGGAGCTCTAGGACAAGTGTCCTTTGGGTGGCCGACACCTTGCTTGGATCAACCTTGTTTTCTCCTCCCTTTCCTTCTATATATGGGGTTTCCTTCCTTGCTTTGTGTCCCTTTTGGTCCTTTAGTTTCCTCCTCTACCTTGGTTGCACGACACAACCCTCTTCCTTGCTGGTGGTGGCCGATACCCCCCCTTAGAAGGAGCAGCTTGGTGGATGATATCCCTTGAAGCTTGGATCTATTCTTCTTCCTTGCTCAAGGCGGGTTGCATAACTCCTAACCCTAGCTACTTTATGTCCTTTTCCTTGATCTTGCTTGCATGTTGTTGCTAGTTTTGTATCTTGCTTTAGTATCTCTGTTGGCTGATCCTCTTGTGGTTTAGAGTTCTTGGTGAGATGTGTCCTTGAACCGCTAGGGTTTTGGTTGCCTTGTGCATGAGGTAGAAGATGACCTTGTGGGAGTGTACTTTGGACGATACCTCTTGACCTAGCTTGTAGGGCGACATGCACCTGTGACGGATGATACACCTAGCCTTATGATGGGCGTCACACTCCTATCTTATCTTGTGACGGCCGTTAGGCCATGACCCATTTAGTTGCACGATATATGGAGGGGCTACCTACCTTGAACGTTATCCTTTGTCGTTGGATCTTGGCTGATAGCTGCCCTGCTATGATGGGCGTCACACTGACCTAGGGCGGACGATATACCCCGCTGTTGTGACGGGCGTCATGCTGCTCTTGTATCGGTCGATAAATGCTGCTATGCTGGGCGTTGCCCGATAAGAGAGTGCACGACACACCCCCTTTGACGCACAACACCTCCCCTTGTAACGTTGTGCCGCACGCGCTTGGTTGCCTTAGTGGCAATGCATCATTGTTGCTGGCTTGTGTGTCTGCCGTTTGGTGCATTGTGTTTGGGTGAGGGCAGGTGGCCGTTACACCCCCCCCCCCCACCTTTTAGTGAGGGTTGTGGTGATCTATAGTGAGAGTTCTTGTTATCCTTGTTGACGGTTCCTTGTATCATGGAAATAAACTAGTTGTACACATATACACCCTTGCCTAAACGTTGGTGACTCCTTGCTCACTTAATGATAATGATGATGGTAATAGTAATGATGATGATAATGATAGTGGTAATGATAACGCTTGGTCTATATATCCAACATGACTATATGCATGAAGTAATCATCTTGATTATCTATATAATGATGAGATAAGGATAAGTACATAAATAGTTGCTTAATGATGTGTCTTATGCACATGATCACTAGATGATATATAACTGATAAGTATAGCATCTTGAATGTCATCTCACGATAGTAAGCATAGTCCTTATGTTGAAACTATGATTATTGCATACACTAACCATGCAGGTGATGCTTATCCATGATAAGGCTATGAGATACATGTGATGAGTAGCATCACTTGGATAATTACTCTAGTTGATGAGATTTCATATATGATGTGTTTGTCCCATGATGATGATGTAAGCCTTGAGGGGAAGTGGCAATACATGATGAGGGATTGAGATCCCATGGTATGTGATGATCCTTGAGATGGATCAGGATTGATGTGATTACAATAAAAAGCATAATGTTGAGTTTTATGTTGTTTATTCTGTTATAGTTTGCATGTTATACAACTTGGTTGAATCTTGCAATCCATCTAAAAGATACTAAATAATTACAGTGGAATATATCATGTAGTTTACCCTGGACATAGATCCATCATTGTCCGGAGCTGGTGGTGGTGAAACAGGTTCTCCTGCAGGTTAACCCGGAGCGCATATTGTTGAATATGCAAGGTTTCTCCTAGCCTAAAGTGAGGAGGTAAGAGTGCAACTTCGGTTGTAGACTCGGTTATATGATGAGCATGGTGAACAGGCCCATGACTCCAGATAGGTGATATGAAGAGAATGAATGCGTTCATGGCTCAGAGCACGGTGAACAGGCCTGTGGCTCAGTCTTACTAGCGATGTGACCTGTACCAAGGCAGGCTAGAGAAAGGGTAGCCTGAGGAGATGACCCTGTGGTTGAGGCCACTTAATCATAAGACTGTGGTCCTGCTTGTGTTGTTCTCGTACACTGACTACGAGGGGGAAGGTTGTGGAGTCCGGCTCTTCCATTAACCTTGTATGGCACCAGCTATGGGCTTCGCAGTCGAAGGTTGGATTTGAACGGTACGGTTCACTTCCTCGGGGCATAAACAAATATGTAATTCAGCCGTATAGTAACTGCTTAAGGAAAAACACAGAACATTGGTTGAGGCCTTGTTTGTGTAGTTAATTTGTTATATCTTACAGTTACTTCTATATACCTCATGATATGTGGCAATGTATATATCTTATCTTATTAATCATGTTCCATTGAGAGATGTTGGTTATATGCCTTTTGTACAGCTGGTAAGCTTGTCGGTAAGAATAGCCTTGTTTTACATATACTGCTCTTGTTATACCTGTTATCAGATATCTGCTGTTATAGCTTTATCTTTTTGAGGTTCTGTAGTTACGGCGGGGAGTTATATTTCTCGCTGGGACAATGTTCGATTGTATCACTCCACTGGTTTTTAGGTGTTCGTGCTAGACGTGGTGGTGGTCGTGGAGTTGCGGCCGAGCATCAAGAAGAGCAGTAGAAGGCAAGAGATGGACATACTGCTATTTTGGTGTTTTGTAGTAGAGTCTAGAGTCATCCCTATACTCTCAGGTCCTTGGCGATGTTTTGACATTGTTTCATGATGTACAATTGTAGATGTTTTTGTATATCCTGCTGTTGGCCGGATGCGGGCCTCTATATGTATGAACATGTGATGAACTCATTATATGACAGGACAACTATTACTCTAAGTTGTGGACATGTATCCAGGCTTGAATGAATGTATATAACCTGTTTTCTTGCAGGATGTGGACTGGAATGTAATAGTTTCTCAGTTTATCAGCTTTCCGCAATCGGTTTTAATTAACCCGTGTTTTCGATAATCTGTGGTTATGGTGATTTCCGCACGTTTTTGCGTAACACCTCGTTGTCTGTGTGATAGTGGGATGTGTTGCTACAAGTTTTGGTATTAGAGCCTTAGGTTCACTAAGTCTACAGGGATTTAGGACTAGGTCGTCTGTTCTTGTGTGTTGTCCAGATTTTCTTACAACCGTCTTCTACTCTCAGCGGAAGAAAAGTCAAGATGTCTGGAAACCATGAAGAACACTCAGTTGAGTTTAGTGATGTTGCTTCAGCTGAAGGGCAGGCACATGGAGATCGGGTGCCTGAGGTCCCCCAACCTGACCCAGCCATTCTTGAACACCCTGCCTACCAACAGCTTATGGGGCAGATGATGGCTATGATGAATCTCATGGATGAACGATTTCCAGTGCCTCCTCCGCGAGCATAGGTTCCCCATGGAGAAGCATCAGGTATTGGGAAGACCTTTGAGCGGCTTCGCCGAGTCAGAGCTTCGGATTATGTTGGAACGGCTGATCCAGCGGATGCAGATCTGTGACTGACAAGTCTTGAGAAGGCTTTCCAGATCCTCAACATCCCTGAGGCAGACAAAGTAAAGCACGTTGTCTACCTTCTGAAGGGTAGTGCTGGTCACTGGTGGACCATCGAGGAAGAGAAGCGGCCTGGTGAGGTGATCTGTTGGGAAGTTTTCTAACGTGAGTTCGTCAACAGATACTTTCTGAAGACGTATCTGGATGAGAAGATCAGTTAGTTTGAGCGGTTGCAACAAGGAACGATGAACATCACTGAGTATGAGGCCAAGTTCATGGATCTGTTGAGGCTTTGCCCTCATATGGCAGCAACAGATGAAGAGCGAATCAGACATTTTGAGAAAGGTTTGAGTTCTGAGCTGACAACACATGTGTCTGCGTTGGAGAATCGAGAGCGGTTTGCTATGTTTGTGGAATCCGTCCGGAGGATTGAATGATCAGTAAGGGAGAAAAGAGAGTCCATGTCTCACAAAAGGACTGCTCAGTTCCAGGGACATAGGTTTGGTGGCTTCAAGAAGCCCAGGTTTTCACCACCTTCAGTAATGAGAGGTTCTGGTGTACCTTCGCAGTGGTCTCCAAGTAAGGGAAGAAGTTATGTTTCTTCGTCATCTAAAGCACACAGTACAGCTTCAGCGGAAGTGACGGGGCCATCTAGGCCAAGGTTTGAAGATAGGGCATGCTATCTTTGTGGACAGACCGGGCATCTCAAGTTACAATGCCCGAATAGAGATGTTGAAGTGACGCAGCAGTCGAGGCAGAATCAATAGGGGTCAGATCGACATCAGCCTAGTGGTAGCAGAGGTCGTGGACACAGTCAAGCATCTCAAGCTGGATCGTCTGCTTAAGGAAGCAGAGGACGTGGACAACAAGCAACGGCTCGATTCTACGCTATGAATCAGCCGGAGGCAATAGTCAACCCGCGAGTGGTGACAGGTCAGATGGAGTTATTTCATTCTGATATGTCTTCTTCTTACTTTATATCTGTTCTGGTTGACCCGGGTGCTACACACTCTTTTATCGCCTATAGTATGCTTGAAAACTGTCATTTACCTATTAGTTGTAAGAAAGATAGCCTATTGTTAGAAACCCATCTTGATGGTTCTTCATTGCTTTGAGAAGAGTGTCCATCTTGTGTCTTGTCTTTCTCGGGACACCGCATCCAAGTGGATCTTATACCACTTGATATGCATGGTTTCGATGTTATCCTTGGGATGGATACCTTAGAGAAGTATAAGGTTGTCTTGGACTGTGGTTCCAAGCAGGCAGTGTTTGATGATGCTGGAGAGAAGTGGATCTTCCAAGGAGATAGGAAGATTCTTCTGACGTGTCTGATATCGACTATGGTGGCAAAGAAGTTGCTACGGCAAGGATGTGAGGTGTTCTTAGCTCACGTGGTGGATACTGTTGTGTTTACCAAGGCGAAAGGTCCTAGTCTTGAGGAGGTGCCAGTTGTCTGAGAGTTTGCAAATGTGTTTCCTGAGGAGTTCCCTGGTGTTCCTCCACCCCGAGAGATTGATTTTGAGATCAATCTGGTTCCAGGAACGCAGCCAGTTGCATAGACACCTTACAGGATGGCTCCGTTAGAGATGACAGAGTTTAAGAAGCAGTTGCAAGATTTGTTGGAGAAAGGTTTCATCCGACCGAGTACGTCACCTTGGGGTGCTCTGGTGTTGTTTGTTAAGAAGAAGGATGGATCGATGCGGTTGTGTATAGATTACCGACAGTTGAACAAGGTCACGATCAAGAACAAGTACCCGTTGCCGAGGATAGATGATCTGTTTGATCAATTGTGTGGTGCTATAGTGTTTTCAAAGATCGATCTATGGTCCGGATATCATCAGTTGAGGATCAAGGAGGATGACATACCAAAGTCAGCTTTTCAGAAGAGGTATGGTCATTTCGAGTTCGTGGTTATGCCGTTTGGGTTAACAAATGCACATGCTACTTTTATGGACCTGATGAACCGAGTGTTCCGCCCATTCTTAGACCAGTTTGTTGTAGTCTTTATAGATGACATCTTGATCTATAGTCGGGACAGGCTAGAACATGAGCAACATCTTCGTCGAGCGTTGACTCTTCTTCACCAACATCAGTTGTATGCCAAGTTCAGTAAGTGTGAGTTCTGGTTGGGGGAAATGACTTTCTTGGGTCATGTGATATCTGCTGAAGGAGTCAAAGTAGACCCAAAGAAGGTGGAATATGTTGCAGATTGGGAACAACCAAAGACGCCGATTGAAGTTCATAGTTTTCTAGGTTTAGCAGGGTACTACCAAAGGTTTATCAAGAATTTCAGTGTGATTGCTTTGCCGATGACAAAGTTGACGAGAAAGGATGTACCTTTTGTTTGGGATGATTGATCTCAACAAGATTTCCAGAGTTTGAAGGAGAAGCTGACCAGTGCTCCAGTGTTAATTCTTCCAGAGTCTGGGAAGGACTATGTTGTTTTCTGTGATGCCTCCAAGAAGGGTTTAGGTTGTGTGCTGATGCAGGAAGATCATGTGGTTTCTTTTGCCTCGCGACAGCTTAAGAAGCATGAGGAGAATTATCCGACTCATGATTTTGAGTAGGCAGCAGTGGTTCATGCATTAAAGATTTGGAGACACTATCTTTATGGGGAAGTGTGTCAGATCTTTACGGATCATAAGAATTTGAAGTACATCTTTTCGCAGCACGAGTTGAACATGTGACAACGTCGATGGATGGAGTTGATCAATGACTACGACTACACTATCAAGTATCATCCTGGTAAAGCAAATCTGGTAGCTGATGCACTTAGCAGGAAGTCTTCTTCTCTTTCTTCAAAGAAGGCACAGTTGAGTTCTCTGGTATGCCATAGGCGAGATATGTTTGTTTCTATACAACAGATGAATGTGCAAATGGAAGTTTCTTTGTTATCTGGTCTTTTAGTACAGATGCAAGTCAAGCCTACACTGAGACAGCAAATCAAAGATGCACAACAGACAGATGATGCGGTACAGTTGATCAGATCGGAGTTCGGAAGTGAAAAGTGTGATGGGTTTCATGAGTCCGAGGATGGACTGGTTTGCTTTCGTGATAGGATGGTGGTTCCAGATGTTGATGATCTGAGGAAGTTGGTGCTCGGGGAAGCACATATGTCAATGTATGCTATGCATCCAGGTGTCACCAAGATGTATCATAGTCTGAAGGACTTGTATTGGTGGCTCGGTTTGAAGAAAGATGTAGCTGAGTTCGTAGCGAGTTGTGCGGTTTTCCAGCAAGTGAAGGTTGAACATCAGAAGTCGGTAGGTACGTTGCAACCCTTGCCGATACCGCAGTAGAAATGGGATCATATAACCCTGGATTTCATAGTTGGTCTACCCCGGACAACTAGGAATCATGATTCCATTTGGGTGATAGTGGACAGATTGATGAAGTCTGCCCATTTCCTACCAGTGAATACGACATATACAACCAAGAAACTTGCTCGAGTATATGTGGATGAGATAGTACGTTTGCACGGTGTGCTAGCAACAATAGTTTCTGACAGAGGTCCTCAGTTTACGAGTCATTTCTGGGAACAGTTGCACAAAGCATTGGGAACGCAGTTGAGGTTCAGTATAGCTTTTCACCCGCAGATAGATGGATAGTCTGAAAGGACTATTTAGACTTTGGAAGATCTCCTTCGAGCTTGTGCTTTACAGTTTCTAGGCAACTAGGACGTACATCTTAGTTTGATAGAGTTTGCCTACAACAACAGTTATCAGCGGAGCATTGACATGGCTCCTTATGAGGCTTTGTATGGGAGGAAGTGCATATCTCCTCTGTGTTGGTATGAGTCTGGTGAGTATCAGCTGTTAGGTGCTGAGTTAGTACAGTAGACAAACAAAAAGATCAAAGTGATACAACAACAGTTGAAAGTGGCACAGGACAGACAGAAGTCTTATGCAGTCAATCGCCGACGACCTTTGGAGTTCCAAGTAGGAGACAAAGTGTATCTCAAAGTCTCGCCATGGAAAGGTGTGATGAGGTTTGGCCAAAAGGGTAAGTTAGCACCCAGGTATATGGGGCCTTATCCAGTCATAGCACGTGTTGGCAAGGTGGCTTACGAGTTAGAGTTGCCTCTAGAGTTGCATAGGTTACATCCAGTGTTCCATGTTAGTATGATGAAGAAAAGTCATCCAGATTCGGGAATAGTGATACAGCCAGTTGAGGTTGAGCTTGATGAAGATGTGACCTATGAGGAAGGTCCTGTGGCGATCCTTGACAGAAAGGTCAAGAAGCGGAAGAGGAAGCACCTGGTTCTTGTGAAGGTTCTTTGGCATCACCGTGGCATTGAGGAAGCCACATGGGAGCTTGAAGAAGAGATGAGGAGGAAGTATCCCTCACTTTTCTCTTTGGATTTTGGGGATGAAATCCCTTGAAGGGGGTTAGCTTGTAAGGACCCTGACCTTCGTTTAGGGTTTACCCTGTTTGTTTAGCTTAACCTTGATGCTTTGGTGCTTGCTAATCACCTTTGGTGGTGATTAGGGTTTGGTTGTGCTCTGTTGAGAGTTGGAGGTGCTACTTGCAATTAACCCAAGTCTAGGGTTTTGTAGGCAAGTCTTCCACCTTGTGAGGTGTTCCTCTCTCTTTGCTTCCTCTAGGGTTGAAAGGAAGGCTTGGGCTCGTTGCTTGAGTTCTTTTGGGCCTGGTTGAGCTTGTTTGGGCCTTGAGGTGCCTTGTTTTGGCCTCGTTAATCTTGTGTTGCCCAAGAGAAGTGAGTGTATTGCCCAGGAGGTGAGTGTGTCAGCCTGGATGAGTGGTTGTGTCACCCATTGTGCCTTGTTGTGTTGTCCATGGTGTTTGACCCAGCTTTGACCTCATTTGTGTCACCACCAGTGGACACTTAGAGCTTGATGCATGCATGTGGAAAAGACCTTGGACAAGTGTATAAGGCTTTCTAGAGTGGTGGCTTGAGCTCTAGGACAAGTGTCCTTTGGGTGGCCGACACCTTGCTTGGACCAAACTTGTTTTCTCCTCCCTTTCCTTCTGTATATGGGGTTTCCTTCCTTGCTTTGTGTCCCTTTTGGTCCTTTAGTTTCCTCCTCTACCTTGGTTGCACGACACAACCCTCTTCCTTGCTGGTGGTGGCTGATACCCCCCCCCCTAGAAGGAGCAGCTTGGTGGATGATATGCCTTGAAGCTTGGAGCTCTTCTTCTTCCTTTCTCAAGGCGGGTTGCATAACTCCTAACCCTAGCTACTTTATCTCATTTTCCTTGATCTCGTTTGCATGTTGTTGCTAGTTTAGTATCTTGCTTTAGTATCTCTGTTGGCCAATGCTCTTGTGGTTTAGAGTTCTTGGTGAGATGTGTCCTTGAACCTATAGGGTTTTGGTTGCCTTGTGCATGAGGTAGAAGATGACCTTGTGGGAGTGTACCTTGACGATACCTCTTGACCTAGCTTGTTGGGCGACAGGCACCTGTGACGGACGATACACCTTGCCTTGTGACGGGCGTCACACTCCTATCTTATCTTGTGACGGCGGTTAGGCCTTGACCCATCTAGTTGCATGATATATGGAGGGGCTACCTACCTTGAACGTTATCCTTTGTGGTTGGATCTTGGCCGATAGTTGCCCTGCTATGACGGGCATTGCTGAGCGGTGTGTGAAGGGCATCACACTGACCTAGGGCGGACGATACACCCCCGTACTATGACGGGCATCATGCTGCTCTTGTATCGGCCGATAAACGCTGTTATGACGGGTGTTTCCCGATAAGAGAGTGCACGACACACCCCTTTGACGCGCGACACCTCCCCTTATAACGATGCACCGCGCGCGCTTGGTTGCCTTAGTGGCAATGCAGCGTTGCTGCTGGCTTGTCTGTCTGCCATTGGGTGTGTTGTGTTTGGGTGAGGGCAGGTGGCCGTTACACCCCCCCCCCCTTTTAGTGAGGGTTGTGGTGATCTATAGTGAGAGTTCTTGTTATCCTTGTTGACGGTTCCTTGTATCATGGAAATAAACTAGTTGTACACATATACACCCTTACCTAAATGTTGGTGACTCCTTGCTCACTTAATGATAATGATGATGGTAATAGTAATGATGATGATAATGATAGTGGTAATGATAGCACTTGTTCTGTATATCCAACATGACTATATGCATGAAGTAATCATCTTGATTATCTATATAATGATGAGATAAGGATAAGTACATAAATAGTTGCTTAATGATGTGTCTTATGCACATGATCACCAGATGATGTATAACTGATAAGTATAGCATCTTGAATGTCATCTCATGATAGTAAGCATAGTCCTTATGTTGAAACTATGATTATTGCATACACTAACCATGTAGGTGATGCTTAGCCATGATAAGGCTATGAGATACACATGATGAGTAGCATCACTTGGATAATTACTCTGGTTGATGAGATTTCATATATGATGTGTTTGTCCCATGATGATGATGTAAGCCTTGAGGGGTAGTGGCAATACATGATGAGGGATTGAGATCCCATGGTATGTGATGATCCTTGAGATGGATCAGGATTGATGTGATTACAATAAAAAGCATAATGTTGAGTTTTATGTTGTTTATTCTGTTATAGTTTGCATGTTATACAACTTGGTTGAATCTTGCAATCCATCTAAAAGATATTAAATAATTACCGTGGAATATATCATGTAGTTTTCCCTGGCCATAGATCCATCATCGTCAGGAGCTGGTGGTGGTGAAACGGGTTCTCCTGCAGGTTAACTTGGAGCGCATATTGTTGAATATGTGAGGTTTCTCCTAGCCTAAAGTGAGGAGGTAAGAGTGCAACTTCGGTTGTAGACTCGGTTATATGATGAGCATGGTGAACAGGCCCATGACTCCAAATAGGTGATATGAAGAGCATGAATGCGTTCATGGCTCAGAGCACGGTGAACAGGCCTGTGGCTCAGTCTTACTAGTGTTGTGACCTGTACCAAGGCAGGCTAGAGAATGGGTAGCCTGAGGAGATGACCCTGTGGTTGAGGCCACTTAATCATAAGACTGTGGTCCTACTTGTGTTGTTCTCATACACTGACTACGAGGGGGAAGGTTGTGGAGTCCGGCTCTTCCATTAACCTTGTATGGCACCAGCTATGGGCTTCGCAGTCGAAGGTTGGATTTGATCGGTACGGTTCACTTCCTCAGGGCATAATAAAATATGTAATTTAGCCGTATAGTAATTACTGCTTAAGGAAAAACACAGAACATTGGTTGAGGCCTTGTTTGTGTATTTAATATGTTATATCTTACAGTTACTTCTATATACCTCATGATATGTGGTAATGTATATATTTGATCTTATTAATCATGTTCCATTAAGAGATGTTGGCTATATGCCTTTTGTACAGCTAGTAAGCTTGTCGGTAAGAATAGCCTTGTTTTACATATACTTCTCTTGTTATACCTGTTATTAGATATCTGCTATTATAGCTTTATCTTCTTGAGGTTCTGTAGTTATGGCGGGGAGTTATGTTTCTCGCTGGGACAATGTTTGATTGTCTAACTCTGCTGGTTTTCAGGTGTTCGTGCTAGACGTGGTGGTGGTCGTGGAGTTGCGGGCGAGCAACAAGAAGAGCAGTAGAAGGCAAGAGATGGACATACTGCTGTTTTGGTATTTTGTAGTAGAGTCTAGAGTCATCCCTATACTCTCAGGTCCTTGGCGATGTTTTGACATTGTTTCATGATGTACAGCTGTAGATGTTTTTGTATATCCTATTGTTGGCCGGATGCGGGCCTCTATATGTATGAACAGGTGATGAACTCATGATATGACAGGACAACTGTTACTCTAAGTTGTGGACATGTATCCAGGCTTGAATGAATGTATATAACCTATTTTCTTGCAGGATGTGGACTGGAATGTAATAGTTTCTCAGTTTATCAGCTTTCCGCAATCGGTTTTAATTAACCTGTGTTTTCGATAATCTGTGGTTATGGTGATTTCCACACATTTTCGCGTAACACCTCGTTGTCTGTGTGATAGTGGGATGTGTTGCCACAATAACTTTGCTCAAGTATGCTTTTATTATATTTTTCTATCACTTCTAAGTATTAGTTTTATCTTATTGCCAAGTCTTAGTAAGAGGTATGTAAGAAGACACGTAGGCATACTCAGCACAATATTCTTTATCGTGCTGACGTGTACCACATTTAATCTTTTATTTAGGTTGTGGACATGTTCTCTTGAAGAACCAGGATTAGTTGAGAGTTGTGTGACGAGTTGATGTCCAGGTGGACCTATTGTCTAAAGATCCTATTTAGAAGGTAGTATGTGTACATGTATAAGTTATCATTCAATGTGTAATATCAATTTGTAATGATAATTCATTTTGTAATTGTATGTTGAATGATGAACATGTGTTGTATGGTCTTGTTCTTGTTCATGTGCACGTGCTACTGTTATTTCCTTCTGACTTCCTTTAATTTTCTTCTTCTTAGCCTAGTATAGGGTGTTTAAATTGTAGTCTCGCTGAAGTGAGGTTTCAATTTGGATGTCACACAATAAATTAAGTTTTAGAAAATATGGGGCTGTCACAAAGATTTTCGTTAAATTTTTTAAATATAAATGGTAGGCTCAAAAACCTCATTATACAATGGTTGTGTCAAGTTCACCAAATTATCTTTTGTTTTAAAGTTGTATCACCTAAAGACCAATAGCGGTTGGTCTGATAAAAGTTTTACAACCTTACTACAACTCTTAAAAGATACGCTTCTCGAGGATAATGTACTTCCTTTCACATAGAAGAGACCAAAAAGGTATTTCCATCCATGGATCTTGATTGTGAAAAGATACATGTATTCTCTGATGATTGCATTTTGTATCAAAATTGTCATGATTTGTTGGATACTTGTCCAGTTTGTGAAGAACCATGATACAAGAAGGATGGCAACCCTAGTTAGGCTTTATGGTATTTATGAATAATTCCTAGATTTAGGCACTTGTTCAATAATGTTGATGATGCAAAGAAGTTGGTTTGGCATGATGATGATAGAAAAGAAATGGTTTTCTCAGACACTCTGCATATTGTCTATAATGGATGACAATCGATAATACATTTCCTGAATTTGGTGGTCATCACATAAACTTATTAGTATCACTTTCTGCATATGGAATGAATCCCCATAATTAATGCAATCATAGTACCTACATGTGATTTTGGATATATATAATCTTGATCTAGATGTATGCATGAAACACAAGTATATGCTTTTGACTTTACTGATTTCAGGACCAAAGCAGCTTGCAAATGATATTGATGTTTATTTGGCTCCACTTATTGAAGATTTAAAGATTCTATGGGAGAAGGGTGTAGACATGTATAATTCATATTGAAAAGATAATTTTAATTTGAGTGTGATTCTATTTTTTACAATAAATGATTGTCTAGAATATGGAAATTTGTCTGGGTAAATCGTCAAAGGACATCTCGGTATCCCTATATGTAAAGCAGAGACTCTTTCTACCAAACGAAACATGGGAAGAACACTATTTATCTCGGCCATCACACGTTCTTTCCTAAGGATCATAAATATCATAGGGTCAAGAAAGAATTTAATGGAGAAGTAGAACTACAAAGTGCTCAAAAACCATTATCTGATCAACAAATCTTTACCAAGGTGAAACTATTGAAAGTAAATTCGGAAAAAGAAGAAATCTCCAATTCTCAAAGGTCTCTACAAGAAAAGGTATAAATTCTACGATCTTCCTTATTGGAAGTGTTTATATGTGAGTCATTGTTTAGATGTGATGCACCTAGAGAAGAACATATGGGATAGTAACATATGGGATAGTCTATGTGGCACATTACTCAATACGTCATGGAAGACAAAAGATGGCCTCAAAGAAAGATTGGACATGGTTGACATTGGTATTATAGATTGGCTCCACAAATAAGGAGAGAAGTTAGAGATACTTGCCCCCAACATCTTATACACTTTCAAAGGATTAAAATGTCATCTTTTTTGGGTTCCTAAATGGAGTCAAGGTTCAAGAGGGATAATCTTCAAACATGAGTAGATTTTTGGATATGACCGATTTTAAATTGATGGGCTTGTAATCATATGATTGCCACGTCTTAATGCAAGAATTTATGTTGTTGGCCATCTGTTCAATTTAGCCTAAGCGGGTTACAAATGAAATAATTAAGCTTTATATGTTCTTCAATGTATTTTGCTCAAAATCCATTGACCCTAAGACCCTAGACTCATTGCAAAATCATATTATCATCACCTTGTGTCAACTTGAGGTGTACTTCCCTCCTTCATTCTTTGATGTAAAGGTTCTTTTTACTGTGCACTTGGTTAGATAGGTCAATCTCTGTGGTTTAGTGTTTTTACAATGGATGTACCCATTCGAGTAATATATGAAAATATTAAAAGGGTAGGTGAAGAATAGATATTGACCCGAGGGATATATGGTGGAAAGATACATAGTAGAAGAGGCTATTGAATTTTGTGCCCAATTTTTATCCAATGTTGAAGCCATTAGTATTCCTAAATCACATCATGTTAGAAAAATTGATGGATGAGGTAGTACAAGATGTATGTTTGTATGACTTTCAACTGGTGAATTACACAAAATGCATATGTACGTCCTTTGTAATACGACTGAGGTTGAACCATATGTGGAAGAACACATGGATTATTTATAAACTCATTATCAATCTAAGAATGAAAAGGATATAATCAATGTACACAATACTATTTTTCTGACTAGTTAAAGAATCATGTTATTGAATAGATTGCTCATTCACCAGGATATGTTTCAACAAAGATCTCAGAATGGTTATATGTGGGGCTTAAAACAATTGTGTTGTCTTTTTCTATTTATTGTATAAATGGATACACTTTCTATACAAAATCTCAAGATGAGAAGAGCACTATGCAAAATGATGGGGCATCTTTGGTCTTTGAAGATTTTCACATTTCTAGTGTTGAAGACAAAAAGCGAGTTTGGTGTCACATGTCCTATTATGGTGTGATCTAAGACATATATAAGTTAGACTATAACATTGCATGATTCCTATTTTACGTTGCAAATGGGTTGAAAATGATAAGGGTGTACATAAATAAGATGGACTAATCTTGGTAAACTTGCATAGGAAGGGATGTAAACACGATCCATTTATAATGGAATTACTGAAAAAACAAGTTTTCTATGTGACAGACACAACTAATAAGGGTTGGTGTGTAGTCTTATCTCACAAAAGAAGGTCCCATGAAGGGGGTGATGATGAAGATGCTATAATTTTATAAGAAGATACCTCTCTGTCTAGGATCATTCTAGCTACATCTGCAAATGATGATGCTATTGCTAATGAAGAAGAAATATGTATTGGAGATGATCATATTGATAGGAAATTTGTTGATGATGCCTATGTCCATAAAAATAAAAAAAGTGTATATCTAAGTGAGAGTAAGTATTAGTTGTCTTTAAAAAAGTATTAAAAAAAGTGTATATTTAAGTGAGAGTAAGTATTAGTTGTCTTAAAAAAAGTATTATATGTGCACTAACACCTTTTTTACGCCATGTAAAAAGTGTAGATAACATTTCTTGCTATATACTAATACCATTTTTATGCCACATAAAAAAGTGTATTTAACATTTCTTGATGTGCACTAATACCTTTTTCTAAGTCATGTAAAAAGAGTATATAACATTTATTGTTTTTATTTATCATTCTTTCTTTTTATGTGGTTCACTAATACCTTTTTTTAAGCCATTTAAATCTTAAATAATAGTTCATGTTGTTGTTTATAATTGTTGTTTTTTATGTGGTTCACTAATACTCTTTTCTTCTAATTTTTTTCTTGTTGGTATGCCTTCCCATGAAGATGGCTCAATGACCTAAAAAATTAGAAGGGGCCGCACTACATTGCCTAATGTTGTTATAAAGAGAAGTAGAGAACACAAAATTTGATTGGAATGGATTTTAGAAGTCAACCAAATGGGAAAACATGAAAAACATTCAGCAATTGTATTGGAGTCGCATCGCGAGAACGGATTCCAATCATCATTGATACTTGGAGTGATGTGGTAGAAGGTCTCAAGGACGTTATTTGGGAAGAGTTAGTGGTGAGTATGTAGACATCAATTTTTTGTCTCTTTTTTGTATCAAAGTGATATAGTATACATATTTCATTTGTTATGTGTATATAATTTTATTTTTTGTAGAATGTTTTTTTTATTAAATCTGGTAGAAGGCAATGGGTGTTACAATGAGCCAATGATAGGTGGAGGGAAATTGAATCTTATATTTATCAATAACATTCCTAAGAGATAATGATGGAAATATATGCAAACACCCACCCAAAGATTATGATTTTATATTTGCTGAGCAATGGGAAGATTTTGTCATGAGTCAATTGAATGAAGACTTAGGGAGAATATATAAACTAATGTTTAAAATCTCGTCAATGGTGTTACTTAATACCTTCTCCTACATCACTCCAAGTATAAACTAAGACATTTAAAGCAATTTTAATGTTTTTTTGTTTGTAAAAATAACCAGAGAATAAGTAAGTTGGGAAGAGAACTATCATCAAATAATGAGTATCACACTAGGATTTCCTATAAGGGAGTTGGATTAGGAAAAGAAATTGTAAGATTGAATTCATGTTAAAAGATAGGATCTTCTACGTTTTGTAGAATTTCATATAGATTTATATAGTAATTTCTCTTTTATCATCATGTAAACATATCGTTGAGAATAATTTACATCCAGTTATATCAAAGATATCTTGAGCACAACTATGGAAAAGAGCTCGAATGGATAGAATTGGTATGATTACTAGTGACAAGTTTGAGGAACTGGTGTATAAGATTGTAAGTTGGATTTTTTGTCTTGTTCATTTTCTCATCACTGTGGTTGTAATGATTTTCTAAAGTTGTATTTTTTTATATATTGCAAGGATGCTCTGTCTTAGGAAGTTTTTAAGGGATTGATTAGTGGGAAGGGATGTAATGACGTGCTAACTATGGCATTGAAAAAAAAACACCTAGGTTATGTGTTGTCTTAGGTTATGCTAGAGAAACCAGACTAGGAATAACAATTACAAAATATTCTAATCATATGGCTCCAACAGATGATCATTCACCCCCTATGTTGTTACAATCAATGCAACATATTATTTAAGCTGTGGTCGTGAAGATCAAGTATCTTGAGGGAAAGAATGAGAGCAAGGATCTGAAAAATGTAGGGGCTATAGATGAGAATCCTACTTCCAGATCTAGTTTCTAACAAGAAAAATTTTTAGATCTTCCTAAGGTAAGAAAACAGACAATTATTTATCATATTTTTTATATTGCAATCACTCATGTTGTACTTGTTATTGATGCTATCAATAATTAATTGTTCTAGGGTTATCACAAGTTTAACCATTACATGCAGTTGTTGACGGAAGGATGTACATAGCTAATGAAAATGTGCCAATTATCCTTCACAATGTGGAATTCGATCCAAAACACAAAAAAATTGATAATTTATTCCATGTTGATGCCAGATAAAAGTGTGTCAATACCTTTGGATATGATAGAATATGAAGTATTTTAAGGCATAGGCACTTACATTCCTTGGCCTACAGAATTGATCAAAATAAATATGAAGGTACATGTGACAACATAGCTGTATTTTTTAAATTTCTTCAAATGTATCATAATAATAAAAAATCATTTTTAATGTTTTTTCTAATCATATGCAAGGAATCCCAAGCCTCAAGGTCTCAAGGAAAAGTGAGAGAAGCAATCCGCACACAAACAAGCAAATAAAAAACTAGGTAAAAGTGCAATGAAGTCTCAAGCCCCACTAAGGAAAGAAAACCCCTTCAAAAGCAAGCATGCAAAAGAACTCCACGAAAGCTAAAATTGTTGATGGTATAAGTGGAATATGATGGGAATCATATCATTTGTATTAAAATGTCTGAAGATGTAGTAGACTATCCACATCAATTGTCGACCACACCTGAATTGGTCAAGATATGCCATGATCAAGATCTACTATAAGTGTTACATTTATCAGTGTACATAAAGTAAGTTTCCATACAAGTGGTTATAAGATTTTTAATTTTAAAGACTAAACGTGTATTTTTTTGTTGTAATCATTTGTTTAACAAAGTGGCCTCAGGAAATTTATATAATATATTTGGATTTGTATGTCCACATTTTTATAGATCCGTTGTACACTAAAAAAGAGGAGACTAGGGCACAATATATAGCATATCGTTTCATTAGAGGGAAGAAGCAAAGATTGGAAGTGTTTTTTTACCTTATAATGTGGGTGAGGTATATATTTTGTCGATTGTTTGTTGTTCCAATATTTTAAATGTTTTTGAAAAATACATTCTCTTAAATGTAATGCTTTGTATATGTAGGGGACACTGGATAATTTGTGTCTTCAACCCTACATGGGGCAGTTGCTGCTATATTGACCCGTTAAGAGGAAATTTATGAAGGAACATGGAAAGTCATGGATTTGTAAGTACTGTGCACATATTTTCATTACATAATATATGTTTCAAGACTACCATATACTTTTACTAATGCATAGAGGTCTTGGTTTGAATTTGAATAGGACTCATAGGTTGCATCAAAAGAGAGATGTGTACTATTGGAAGAATTTGAAATGGGAAATTATCATGGTAAGATACCATTTTCTTTCTTTTTGTTGCAAATATGGATACATGCATTATACTTACACTATCCTCTACTAAAAATTAGAGAAAATATGTGTTCAATCATGTCATGTGTAGTAGTTTCATAATCATTTCTGACTTGATTGTGACATGTAGTTTAGTATGATACGAAACAATAACCATTTAGTGTGCTATGGACCTAGTCATGTCATTCATCTTGTGACCCATCTTTTTTGTTCATAATGACATTTCTTACAAAATGATAATCTTAGTGTGTTTGATTATTTCATGAAATATTTGGTTTCTAGCAGTGACGACTTCTTCCTTATTTTCCTATAACATGAGATCATAACAATTATGCTCTTCTATTGAATTTCTACATGACATCTGATCTCCCATGTCATCTCATTGATGGTATGGTCTGGGTCCATATACTTTGAGATGTATTTGCACATATAAGTTTTATGATCCTATTCTTATTCACATTCCAAGTAGAATTTTTATATTATTCTGATTCTTAATGAAATTTTGGATATCAAAGGTCATAATTTGATCAGATCAAATGATAATTGTTGTCTGGTTTGAAAATCTTATATCTAAACAAGCATATGTGTATACTATTAAGCTATATGATTTTCAAGTGGATAGTAATTAAGAGGATAATGTTCTAATACATATATATATACATATATATAGCCCAATTCTCTCTTATATATTAAGTTATATTTGAGATATGAAGTTATAAAGATGTGGATAATAATTTACAACATGAGATTTGACTGTTCTAGTCTATGATTCCCTAGACTTTGGATTTATTATTAATTTGGATTTTTTAGTGAGTTATGAATTTGGATATTGCATTATGATCCCAATTCAGATATTTATGACCCTATAACTTACCATTAGACCTAACCACAACTCTGCATATTATTTCTACTTTTTCTTTGCTACAAGGTTACCTGGCGTAGAAGTATAAATCTACAAGTGAATCAACTATTAATATTGCTACATGCATAAGCATATATGTAGATATCTACAAATTTGATTATGTCCTTTTCTATACACTAGGCCTTTTCAAGGTGAATGTGATAAGCTAGCTTTTATCACTCCTCTCATGTACTTTTTCTCTCTCTATTGTTACTCAAATGACTCAAGTGCATATTAATTCAATAGTTTGAGTGTAATTATGCTCAAATTTTATTACATCAATTACTAATTTTACAATGTGTGCCTTTGATTTGCTCGTTTGATAAAAGTTTCACTATTTAATGATTCACCACTTTGCAAATAAAATTGAACCCGATTGGTATGATCATCTTGATCTATAATATATTTTATAAGATAGAGTGATCAATTATCAACACAACGACATAAAAATCGCTTCAATTGGGCCTCCGTAGCCCAAGTTATGAAGTTTTGAAATTGCTTTGATTTACTCTTGTTTTAGCTCTGCATTTTAATCCTTTTGGGCTAGTTGGGCCGACCAGCTGTGAGCCCATCAAAGTGGGCGTGGCCCAGTGGCCACCCAAGCACCCCGAACCCTAACGCTTCCCCCTTTCTAGACCGTTGGATCGTGGACGCAAGATCTGATGGCTCTTGGTCGTATTCTACCTTTGACGAAGCACCTTGTCTCGTCATTCCCCTTATTTTCTTGTCCAACAAGCCTCTTCTCATCCTCCTTCTGTTACGGGGCCAGGGGACCCGCAATTTAAGTGCTGGTTGTTAGTTGGTTGCGTGGACAACTGTTGTGTCTGGAGCACTGGAATGTAGTGGACAGCTATCAGCCGATCTATGGCTCAGCTGGGACTGTATGATGAGTCAGTCTATTAATAAGAAGGCTTAGTGGACTGGGCGAGATATATCAGCATGACCCTCAGTCCTGTCCTCTCGTCTCTTCTCTGTCCATCTCCTCATCCCCATTCCTCCGTCACCATAGGGACCCTCAGCCCCAATCGCTCCTCCTCGACGATTAGGAGGAGTGCTAGGTTAAATCCTAGCACCTTACTCGGCTACACTAACCACCACCATGGGGGCAAGCTCGGTGTACCTCCTTCCTTCACCTTTGGCTCTGTTTCGGGCCACCCCTACCTCCGCACGGACGAGGCGGTTCCATCCAGCCACTTTTGGTGCTCCCTCAGCCCTTATTTCCTATCGCACCCATCGGCTCCGGCGAGCTTGAGGTACGAACCGCCGCCGCGGCAAGCAGCAGTGAAGGCAGCCACACGCGGGGTTCAGGCTAGCTGGAGGGCCGTTTGATCACGGGGAGTCCTATCAACGACGGCTCAGATCGAGCGGGTTGTTGGCAACTGCAAGGTCAGGTCACGCGGTCATCTACCCCCTTACAGGCGTCTTCCAACCGCCTGGTCCCGCTCCCACTCTCCTCCAACTGCCACGACCCGGTGGCTAATCGCTGAGTCAACATTGGTGTGAGCTGGGCGGCCTGGATCACTGGATCCATTGCCAATGGCATGGATTCATTGAGATATCAATCAAATGTAACACTCTTATCTTTTCCCATATAGTTTGATGCATATCCTTGTAAATTATATATTTTGCACATCCTTTGGTCAAAAGAGGCATATAATATATTATTTTCAATCTACTCGACGAGATCTATCCAATGGTCTATGTGTCAGTTTCAAATTCCTTTTGTATCTCCTGTTACGTTAAAAATGACATCTCTTGATCTCTTTCATTACATTGAATTATATTAATGCTCAAACCTTGATCATATCTTGACCCCACTTGTTTTTTATGAACCTAATCTGTAATATATCCTTTCGTGTGAATTACTATTTGAACTTGATCTTGTTTTTCCCTATGTATGACTCTAATCTATGAAATGGACCATGAAATGTGTATAATTGGAACTTTGATGCCAATGATCTTCTAATGGAGGATCAACTTGTTTTGATGCACCTCAAATCATCATTATTGCTTTAGATCAATAACCTTTATCCATCTATCGATTTGAATCACGAAATGTATCACCTTGATACACTTATGTTTACACTTATGACCTAAAAATGCTCTTTTATGCATATACTTGATGCCACTTGTCTAATGTTGGAAACTTGTTTTCTTTTGATCATCAATGACTATCCCCCTTGAAATCAGTAGTTTTGTTAATTCTATGTGCTAATTTTGACTAACCTTTTGCTATGGTTGCCATTAATAACTGATATGACCTCAAGGACCTAATTTTGGCACATTAAAAGATCTAGTTGACCTAGTTATTTTTCACATGATGTAATATGACCTTTATGCTTTTACGTTGCCCTATCATGTTCAAATCAGTAGTTTCATCACACTTGTAGAACTAATATCAAATTGATCCATCATATACTCTTAATGCTTAATGTCTTGGGAATATGACTCGATTGCATGAAATGAATCTAATGTGGCTAACTATGATCTTGCATGATTAAATCATGATGATAACTTATATATCATGCAACCCCTATTGCTAAATCAGAGTTGATCGTATTCTAGTGTGACTCATAATGTGAATGGTTCACCTAGACCTAGGGTTAAATGATGATCCTTAAACTATGTTGAATAATGGCATGCATGTTTGCAAGTTTGGAACTATGTTGTACTAATTGAAACCTAAGACTAGGGGAACATCCACATGACTCTTATGATGTTTACTTGATAAAACCTAGTGATCTAAGACACCTTTCTATATCTATCTTTGTGAGGTTCCCTCAGTTTGGATCATGTATATGCACCTTACTGAAGAATCATGACTCGAAAGGTACGTTTTCCTCTTAACCCTACTATGTTATACGCTTGCTTGTATGTATGCTCGTATGAATGCTTGGCTACTTACTTACTTGGGTGAGCTATTGTTCCTATGAATATTACTTTCATGTTTGGATATCATATGTTGATAAACCTTGAACTTTATATAAAGAAATCCATTTGTATATAATGGATAAAGAAAACAAAAACATGCTTTGTATAAAAGAACGTCGTTAACTGTTTCACGCCTTGTTTCCAAATATTTCTTATATGATGGTTCTATCCAAGAAACTTTGATAGTATTCTTAAACTGCTTACTTTCCTTTTCATAGCGTACTTAATGCTTTAGCATTAATATGTTTTGTTTATTATATTTTTACAAATGAAGATCCGATGTGCTCAAGACTCTAAGATCTCAAACGAAACACCAATGGGGTATCTTGAATAGAATTGGGTACATGTTTCTATACCCCCCTTCTAGTATCTTGTTATATCTTATGTTACTGCTTTTATATATATTTCATGTGTGAAACATTCAATCCATTCTAGGGACGGACACCCATGTCCACTCGCCTTTGGCTGCATAGCCATTAGGAGCGTGGATTCAAGATAACAAATAGTTCTGTGTCAATAAAATTTTTAGATACTATAGTATGTAATAGATTACATCCTAATGGGATTGTCCAGCCTTGTTCAAAATAATATAAGGAACCAATAGAAAAGTAAGAGTAACATGATTAAGTAAAGGATTCTATTATTAAGCATTCAATGTGATTTCTATACAATCTCATGGGAAGATTCAACATATAAGTTGAGAAAAAGACTACCAAGATTAATATGATTAGGTAAATGACTATTATTATCCATTGCTATAGTTTTTCCCATACGAGTTTCTGTAAGTCTGATACTTAAACACCATTTTTCTCTAGCATACTTACATGTCCTATAAGAAATACATATTGTTGTTTTGATAAGGTCAATCTCGATACTTGAAAAGTATGTTAGATTTACCAACTCCTTGTAGCAAAGCACAAGTATTGCTTAATGCTTTCTCGACCCACCTTTTGATAAGTAGTAAGGGTAATTCCAACAACATGCAAGATCTGAGTAACAAATCAAAGAGGAAGATCATTTTACAAAGATCGAATAGTATACATGTCTTTCATGGTCAAACTCAGACAGAATCTAATGAGCTTGTCTAAGCCTATGTGAGGACTTTGTTAATATAATTGTATTAGGGATGCACACCTTATGAGACTCCCCTCCCCCCATCCCACCATGACCAAGAAACTAAGCATTGACCTTGCAAATTTTCATTAAAGGAGGCATCATGTGTATTTGTTGAAACATAGTTGTTGAAACATAGTTGTTGAAATGAATAATTTAAAGTATTCAACAATATAAATGTGTGTATAGTTTGATAACTATATTGACAGGGAATCCCCTATCAGATAAATAGGTAGTATGTTATAAGAGGACAACATCAATGCTCACATGCATAGCTACATTCGATAGCATCGAACTACCAAAAAACATGCACGACTTCTATTTGTTTATTGAGAAACCCAATTACCTTGTGTTTTGCCAGGTATTGTGCCTAATTAAACTTAAGTATAACTACCTTCTATTTTGTTTATTAATAAATCCAATTACCTTTTATTTTGCTTATAAAAAATACAAAACTTTATTGAGTTGAGGAGATCCAACAAGTAGTATTTTGCTTGAGGCCCTCCACCAACACCTTTAAAGAATTTTTCTATAAAGCATTCTTCAATGAGATTGGGAATAACATATGATCTAGTAGGTGATGCACTTGCTCATAATAAGACCATATCTTAACATTTACATTCTTTCTTCTTCACCTGTCTAAGTAATTCTAGTGTCCTTATCTAAATGTGCATGTAGTTTCTTATTCAACCCCCTCAGTTATATCAATGCCAATGGATGCAATCATAATTGTATATGTAATGTTCTAGATTTAAGGTTGATATCATATTTGATCTTTATTGGTTTGAGAAACCTATTATTTCAAGCTAAAATATGTTAGAATACTTTTTGAACCATCGATACATTGAAATGTTGTTTCTATTTATCTCTTATTTATTTTATATAATGTCTAAAAGCATTCAAACAACAAAAATTGCGGTTATTATGTGATGGAAGTAGATGAGGGACATCATTGATGTGAGAATTAGAAATATTCATGAATGGGTAAGCTACTTATCATTATATTCTTTTAGTTTGTTCAAACTTCTAAATACATTGAGTAAATGATAATATATTGATATATTTGACATGTGATTGTAGTATTATTTGAAGTGTATTCACATTTCTTCAACTAAGAAGAGATAAAAAAGGTCTAAAATGAGTAGGTGATGTGTGTTGAGCACAAATCACATTATGTGACATGAGGGGAAGACATTTGTTCTTTATCATAGAGCAATGTGTGAAGTCTTTGTAGTTAATTTTCAATTTGATTCTAGAGTGTGTACTCACTACACTAGTACATAACCGGCCTTTAGTGTCAGTTATTTAAGGCCTTTTGGTGTCGGTTTCTAAGTGACACCTATGTGGGCATCGCTAAAAGCCCAACCTTTACGCGTCGGTTCTCAAACTGACGCCACAACCCTTCGCGCGCCACTGAAAATGTGCCGAAAACGCGCCAGCAGGGGATATAGGCGTCGGTTATCTGCTTCGAAATCGACACTGAATCACCTGCTTACACGGCCGTGTTGGCCAGCAGGGCCGTGGTGTCTGGTCTTATTAGGGAAATCGACGTCAGTTACTAGTATGGCAACTGACATTGTAACCATATATCGTTGGTTTTATATAGATATCTGACACGTATTTTATGTAGGGAAATCGACATCGGTATTAGTATGGAAACCGACACTGTAACTGTATGTCATCGGGTTTATACAAATAACCGACGCCTATGATTTAATTTTTTTTCTGTCAGTCTGCTGACCTGCTGTGGCTGGTCATAGGATGAGAAACCTGCAGTTCAATTATGAACTGTAGGTTTTACGACATCCATTGATATCAGCCAACAACAGGCCACAAACCTACAAAATTAACATGATGGACAAATTATTATATATGTGATTCACACTCATGTATAAGAAATTTAATTCATATTATTTTTTCATCACACGCATGTAGAAACTAGTAGCAACCTGTAATTCCATTTATTTCATCTCTTTTCACATTCAGACACATGTAGAAACATTCATGTATTGATGATTTTCACACACATATGACAATTCATAAAAATTCATTCACATTCACACAAAATTAATTATGAAAACAAACTTATTTTATTCATCATCATCATTGTCATCAAAATCATATTGAAAAATTCCCACTCTTTGTAGGGCTTTTGCCCAATATTCTCTTACATCATCTAATTCATCTCTCATATAGGGAGCATGTACATCAAAACGCTTTGCACCTGTGTTGAAGTCCTCAGTTTTAAAGACCTACAAAGAGAATGATGTACATACATAATTATAATAATATATAATAAGATTCATATATTTCATATTATCAAACGATACTATGTATAATACATGTTGTATGTTATCGATTTCCAATACAACACGTTTGATGATTAGGTCCATAAATCGCATCACATAGTAGGCACATGCCCAACCGTTGTCTTATGTAGCACACTATAAATTGAAACATACAAAATATTCAAAAATACAAATAAGCACACTTCACATAAATAATATATACATTGGAGTCAGGAAATTACTTTCACATTCTTCCAAATGAGTGTCAGACGTTTTTTCCTGGGGACCTTTCCTCCAGCTTTTTTGTACTCTTGTAAAGACCTATATATGTTAATGTAACACATTAAATTACATAATTAAATAGTAATGCAGTAACAAATGTTAACAGATATAAAAACATAAAATATTTCTCACGAGAATAATGGCCTTTTAATTGCATGTCCATATACATCCAACTCACTCCCCACAAGATCTAGATAATAGACGGTGAATGTCTTAGGGACAATATCTCATAACTCCCAATGCTTAGAACTACAGGTAAGAAAGTAGAAAATTAATAACTTAATATCTGCAATAAAAATGTAACTTTCTTAAGTCCAAATTACAAGCAAAGTAAACTTACTTGACATTGAATGGAGCTATTATCACCGTCTTATTATTTTTACCAAAATATTCAAAAGCATCACAATAGTATAAAGTAACTGAACCAGGATCTGTATCTACAAGACTAATCAAAGATGGAATCAAAAATCCCACATGGGAAAACCCAAAATCTTTACATGTCTTGTATAAGCGGCTGCAAAACATGTATTACGTATGCATTAATATATAAGAAACCAGATTGACGTATATAAAATAAGGTATATGGATGTATAAACTAGATTGTCGTATGCATTAATATCACCATATCCACAACTCTATCATAGATGTGTTCAGCCATTCATACTTAAACAACTCCAAAATATCATGTATAAATATGTTGTTTCTGAATGTTTGACCTGCATTAATATGTATCCAAAACTTCTATTACGTATGCATTAATACGTATGCTAAACTTGTATAAATAGATTGTTATCATATGATTTACATGTAGCATTCTCCGGAATAGTAACATTTATAGGGAAATTTGGATTATGTTCGCTGATCCATACTGCCACACTGCTACAATTAGGACCTATCGAGGTGTGTAGGTCCCCAGGAAGCCAACTTGGTAGTCGAGGAGGTGGAGGCCGAGATGTAGCGGGTCTCGTCTTTTTGACCTATATATATAATTTCATATCAATTGACTCATATATATACACACTAACAAAGTAAAGTAATGAAAATTTATCATACAATATCAGTATAGAGGACATCCGCTTCGGGCCACAGTATCACTCCGCCTACTGCCTCACCAAGTGTTTCAGCATCTGGGTGTGCATGAGGCAGAGCAAGATTCGTCCAGCCAGTGAGTATATGTATGGGGCTCACACGTACCATGTCATCTGGTACTGGACTCCCATAAAACATGCACCCTTTAACGGGTGGGTAAGCCGATGCATCTGCAATGATATATCCTTCACTTTGTAGTCGACATGGCTTCAACCCCTACAAATTTACGTAAAGAATGTTATATGCATATATACACAAACATATCATCTTGAACAGACTAGCTATTATATATGCCATAAAAATATTTACAGAGGACGTGCTAGGTGGGTCTATAGGATTACTCCCAACCTCTACAGTATGAGGAGAAGGAGAAGAGAGGTTCTCCATAGGTATTGTCTGAGTGGCAGTCTGAGATGCCTGCCACTTATGAAATGCATTCTGGAGTCTTTTTTCAATTAAGGAATCTACCTATACATGG
Source organism: Alisma plantago-aquatica (assembly GCA_963693085.1). Classification (NCBI taxonomy): domain Eukaryota; kingdom Viridiplantae; phylum Streptophyta; class Magnoliopsida; order Alismatales; family Alismataceae; genus Alisma; species Alisma plantago-aquatica. The sequence continues at coordinate 578,026,023 of OY856409.1, read as the reverse complement.
ATAAAAGAAATGCTAGTTTCTGATTATTGAATTCCCTTTCGCAATAACATTCTAAAATAAGAATAAGTTACCTTAGCTTGTGAAAGTCCCACTTTTGGGATAGGTTTACGCTGGGGTGGCCCAAAGAACGCTTTGATACCCACACCAGTGCCTGCACCCCTTACACGTCGAGGATGCTCAGGGTTACCCACAGCAATTGTCAATTCATCCCTTATGCCCTGAGGGATGAACTTGCCTTCCTTCCTCTGCTCGTGCAGCTTCCGCTAAGCACCATCAACAAAAATTCATAAGTAAACATAACAATAATCAATATCGATTGATTGCACTAAGAGTTTGATTTTTACCATTTTTGCAGCCGCCTCAGTGGTTGCGGGCTTCGGTATCTCTCCCTTCTTATTTTTCCACCCAGCTATCCACATAACATGATGAGGCAGAGGTGTGGGAGTAGTAGTAGAGGACTCTACAATCTCCTGAGTAGCAGTAGGTTGAGTAGACTTAGCCTGTAGTCTTTGGCGAACGCCTGCATATGCCTTGCTCGTTGAGAATCGCTCTTATCCTAGTTAGTTAGCACATTGATTTGGTTAGTAACACTAAAGGTTAATCTTGAATAGGTGAATACATAAAAATGTATATTAATTAATTGGCAGTGGCGGCGCTTAATACCTTGAATTCATCTGTTTGTCTTTGGGTAACAAACTCCTCCCATTCTCCGGGGTCCAAGTAGTTCCATTGTTGTGTGGCTTCCCTCTTCCTATATATATATATTTTAAAGAGAATACAAACAAAAATTATTAGTGTAAAGTTAGCGAAATACTGATCAATGTCTAGAATTGGAATCTATCAAGAACCTATTTTCAGCATCGTGTATGTAATCTTGGGTGAAATTGGTCCTATAGTTCCTTAGGACCCTCCCACAACGTTGCATCACACATTTACGATGCAACTTTTCATCCAAATCAAATATGCTCTGCAAATTAAATAGAATTGCTATTAACTAGTATCCTAAAAATTAGTAATCTAGACAAATAGAATTACAAATAATAATAACTCACGCATAGTTCCTTCCGTCTGTGGTCTTTCTTCTCCTTAGGAACTCTATGCCATGATTCTAGGATAAGACTACAATGGCTGCGAGTAAGAACCCCAAGATATGAAACAAATGAGTTGCGGTTCACTCCATATGGATTTCCTACCTGATTGAAATCCACAACCAATTTGGGTCCATTGCCCCTTTGCTGTATTAACTTGTTCATCATTGTGATGCCCCTCACTTTCTTAATTTTTCTCATCAAGTGTTGTAATTTCTTCAGGGGGTACATCACCAACCTAAAATTTGATAAAAAACACACTTACATAATATAATTATAAATGAACATATAGATATAAACCTCAGGGATATATTCTTAATACTTACATTGTCAGGTGGTGCAAGCACTTCCTCACCCTCACGGTGATCATCAGCACGGTCCTGATCAGCCATCTGATACAAGTATTAATACTTACACTTCAACAATTCATAACATTTGCACCATTATATACAAGTTCTAGCTTTATCACTCATACTCGTCTTAATACTAAACTTCTAGGGTTTTCCAGAAGTCATCCTTTGTTCAACATCATAAGAATTATATAATTAACTAATCCATCAACACAACCCTAAATAGGGAATATTGCCACCTCACACTGATCCTTATGTATATTTCATATTCAATTTCAGTAAAACTCAACAAACACTTGTATAATACAGTCTAATACAATTCAAATATGATTTTATAATGTCAATTTCAATTCCCAAGCATATTGACCACTGACCTGATTTTTAGGCAATATTCACATGAAATAGCATAGTCATATATCCATAGAATTTCCCATGGATTGTCAATCAATATAGTATGCAACATGGTCGGTCGAGTTAATCTAGAGAATACCTCAACCGCCACTCCTCTCTATAGAGTTCAAACATCATTAAAAAATTAGGAAAGTTTAACAATACGTCCAAAATGGAGTTTCGAAAACATAATTAAAATTTCAGATCAATTGGATATACCAATAAAAAGATAAAATTCAAATACTAGACTGCTATATTTCAGTTTGAATACATGGCCGATGGAGTTTATCTTGGGTAAAATCGGCCGACAAACAAGTCAAAAAAATTTCCAACTAATATCGAATTTCTCCAAACCATGTACAAATTTCAACTAAATCCTAGTTGTATATAAAATGTTGAAAATCATTTAGTACACGACTATACTAATCAAATTTTGTATTCATATGTTACCAAAACCCTAATTTAAGTCGATTAGGATTTTCAATTCTCAAACTCTAATTATGTGAATCAAATAATGTTTAAATCTTCTCATTAGTTTTAAAACATAATGATTAGATTACCATAATTAATCAAGCTTCAAACAATGTAATAATGCATTCATCAACTTGATGAATCTACATATCAAAACTTTTGAGTGGTTGAAGTAGTGAAGGTGTGGCTTAAAACTACCTAGAATTCTAAAACTTGAACTGAGAGAGGATAAATAAATATAAAAGGTTATGCATAGATAAGCACATGAAGAACTTGTAGTGCAATATCCCGCCCCCAAATCCCCCACATTAACCCTGAATTGATATGTGAGTATGTTGTAAACGTGAGTAATATTGTGTAGAACAAAATGCAGTTAGTCATAGAACAATTACAGAATATTGATGCATGTAAACCATACATATAAAAAGAAAGCACACAGCCACAGCCATAGGATTAATGGGCGTGCCTGTGATACAGGAAAACCAAGAATAGGGGGGAAGATCAGGGGAAAACCTGATAATGGGCGTGCAAGAGGGCTGGTCGTGCTTCAATTGACAACCCTTCTAGCAGCTCGAAGAGGCAGCCCTGCTCACTGCTTCAAGCGGCGACGCTGTTGGCTGCTTCAAGAGGTGATGTTGCTGCTCCGTGCAGGTGACAGTGCTACTCTGTGCGGGCGGCGCTGCTGCTCCTTGCCGGCGACGTTGCTGCTCTTGCGGCAGAGAGATCTGGTTGGGTGGTCGCCGGGCAGAGAGCTGTGGTCACCGACAGCGGCTGGCGGAAGCAGAGGCGACCAGTGGCGGCGGTGTCGGAGGCAGAGGCCGAGGCAGAGCAACAGCGGAATCATCGGAGCAAAGAAATCATCGGAGAAAAAACCCTGATCAACAGAAATGAATGAAACAAAAGAGGAAGAGTCTACCTCGCGTTGTTAAGTTAACTATAGGTGTCGGTTGCTAACAAAAATCGACAATAAAAACTTTAAGTGTCAGTTTGCAACAAAACACCAACACTAAAGGGAGGTGAAAATGTTTGCGGTTATTCATGCGAAAACACAATGGCACCCGTTATTGTCACAAAACTGACGATAAAAATGAGCAAATTTATGTCTCGCAGAAAACCTTTAGTTGTCGGTTTCTGTCTTAAAAACTGACGATGTATGTCAATTTTTGGAAGTAATTTTTTTTGCTGGAAATATTGATTTTTCCGGTTACTTTTAGGTGTCGGTTTCTTATTAAGGAACCGACACTGAATAAAAGCGATACCCGTGTCTGGTCGCCCTTCTTTGATTGATGTCTGCTTATTTTATACACCGACGCTGTATGGTTTACGTGTCGGTGTATTATTACAACTGACACCATTAAAAGTGACGTTATAAGCCATTTCTGTAGTAGTGCTACTTCATATTATTGAATCTTTGTATGGATGATTGATTATTTGTTAAATTCATTGCAAGTTCTTTTCAAGGTTTGATGGATAGTTTGCTTAATTTTTTACTTGTTTGTGAAATGGAAAATTATAATTTCATATTTAATTAAAATATGGTTAATTAAATCAATAAAATTGGTTTTATATGACTTGTAAAACTCTAATAAAATACAACAGTTAATACTTTTTGTAAAAACTCCCCTATTACAATGGGTGTGTATGGTGAAAGACAACATGCTTCAATGATTGTATAATATATATTACAATCGGTGCACCACATGTTGTAAAAATATCCATGTTACAATGGGTGTGTTTAGTGAAAGACAACATGCTTCAATTGTTGTATAATATATATTACAACATGTGCACAAAATGTTGTATAAAACACCCATATTACAACGACCATTCATTCAAAGACAATATATTTCAACTTTTTGTATAAAATATGTGCATTAGAACAAGCACATCACATGTTGCATAAATCACCCCCGTAAGATTACACGGCCTAATACAATGGTTAACACCTATTGTAAAATGGAAAAATGAACTGTAGTAAAAAACATTTTCTATAGTAGTGAATTTAGTGTCAAAGCTGTTATACAATATTGTTGTTTTCTCTTGACATTTATTTGCAAGAGTGTCTAGTGGTTGTTGCGTAGAAAGGGAAGGAACATAAAGTCAAGGAGAGAGCATTTTTAGGCATTCTAGCAGTCTTTCTTTCTCTCCTAAGCTCTTGTTCTGAAGGATGTCCTCCTATAGTAGGTAATATGACATGTGTATGGTTGACAAAACATCTTGTAGTAGGGAATGGTAAGATGACATCACTATGAGAGACATTTACGCATTGACCTTTAGATCCAGTTTGACCCCCATCTTTCAAACTACAACATTTATATATGAAGTAAGCCTTTGTTTGATAGTTGAATATTAACTTATGTATTCATGATGGTATTCATCTTCATCAATTGGAAAGATTCAGAATCACGCCATCTTTAGAGGGACTCAAAACTGCCACTCGATGAGTCATGTCATCAGCTTTTCTGCATGCAACAACTTGCAGCTTAACCATTCTGGCAACAACATTTCACGACCTGCAGTTGTATCATCTTCAAATAAAATGCCATTGATGTGTAACACTACCACATTTATATATTCAGGAGTTGAACGACCCCTTAGAGTATCTTGAAGGTCATCTTTTAGGATGCATATTGATGAATGAATATTTATTTGTGTTTATTGAATCTTTTAGATTGTTTATTAGGGACATTGTTTTGATATTTCCCACTATTAGAAACCGGTTTCTTTAGGTTTAATTTTGTCTCCTAAATTATATTTTTTACAATTTTTCTCATTTACTATAGGAAAACAACCTAATTGTGCCCAATCACTCCAAATATCAAGAAAACAAAGATTAAAAGATCAAGGAGGCTTTAAACACACATCTCAACCTTCAAAACTTTCCTACTAGTCAATTGACATCCCCAATTGGCCAACTCACATCCAATAAATGGTTGGATCGACATTTGTTGCAGTTGACTGACCACCCACTTGATCGACTCAAGATAAAAAAGTAGGGACTTCTATTTTATTCAAATTGGTTGATTCAAATCGTATTGACCGACTGACCTACATATGATGCCATGTATCAATCTACCACGCACAATTAATTGACCTCCAAATGATCGACTGACACAATAGACTCAGTCCTTACTACTGCTGCCAAGATGCAAATTTAGGGTTTGATGGTCACATACATTCCCTATAAAAGGAAGGTGTAGGCCAAACACAAGGGGGATGATACATGTTCATTTCAAAGCCTCTTTTGGGTGCACATATTAAGGAAAGGAGAGAAGGAGTTGTCATCTTCCTCATGCAGTTTGTTGAATTGTTGCCAAATTGTAGAATAGATTTGGACATCATTGAATTCTCCTTATGCATCTTTAGAAACATGACTCCCTCTCTTCTCTTCTTTGCTTTTACATTTAATCTAATAATGAGTGAGAAAACATTTTTACTAGGACATGAGGAGTAGCCTTATAGATTGTATCTTGTTTTAGTTGAAATCGTCTCAAAGAATTATAATTTTTAGATGTATTTCATTTGATATATGTGCTTAATGTTTTGGCTTCATCTACAATTATTCTTGTTTGTTATGATCTTTGGTGAAGAGACCACAAAACCTAAGATTAGAACACTAATTGAACATGTAAAGTTCTAGCTGAGACCTTGAATGGAGTTCTACTAGATGATTGGATAATGATCCATGAATATTGAGATCCCATGTTTTTGGGAAATTTGATCCTTACTTGATTTGTATTCCAAAAGGATGCAAATTTACTTGGTCCTAATATAAAATTACTAATTTAAAAGAGATGATTTGACTAGAATAACTATGTAGGCTATTGTGGTGAACCAGAAACCCCCAATATTTTCACTACTTGAATTTTATATTTGGTCAATCACTTTTTCTTCTATAATCTTTGCATCCATTTTTTTATAATCTTTCTCAACAATTGTATTTAAAAAAATATTTTTATAAATAAGTTTTGTCCCTTGGATTTTACCCTTTTATGTACTACAATTTACCTATTCTCTTGTAGGTGAGTTGATTGTCGTTTGTAAGGATAGACTCAAGCAATTCCTTCCTTAGTAAATTTCTGAGTGTAGACTATTAATATCACAGATCTCGCCTTTTGGAAGACAATTTCTCAAAAAATCTTTTCTTCTTGTTTCCCATCCATGAGTTCACTCGAGTCATCTTGTGACAACTTTTTCATGCCCACCTATAAAATCTAGGGAAGGTGGCTATGATGGTCCAAATTGGCTCCTTAGGCACTGCGTATACAAAAACTAGGAAGTCAGTGCCTTCTAGTTGGTTACGGAGGACTTCTTTTTGAGACACTTAATCTTAAAGTTCTCCCTCCTCTGTTTGTCATCAATAGGAAGATTTTTTGTTTCTATACATTTAATGATCACATTCTCTATTTAATTAACTGGAGGGGGGTATCTTTGTGTTATTTAGTGTGTTGTTTCTCCTCTTGGTGTATCAGTTGGTCTGCTACTATTGTCTCTCTCAGAAGATGGTTTTTCTTTGTATGCTACCCCATAATATTCCATCCTTTCTGCCACTCTGTCACCCTCCCTTTCTATGTAGGGTCCAGTCATAATTCCTTGATGACCTCTCACCATGGCAGCTTTTGAGGAAGACATGCACCCCTATGATGTCTATGTGGTACCATATATGGAGGATTTGCTGGATCATGGAAGAAATGTTTGTCTTAGAGGACCTACATTGTGTTTAGACCACAAAGACCATGTAAGTCTTATAGATAAATATCCTCAAATGGTTTCGTCTATTAACAAACTCCATCAATATTACCACAATGGAAGCACAGTCCCCTGATTCATACTATTGTTGGGGGACTTCTGTGCTGATCACAAAGTTTTTATAGATAGTTCTATGCTTGTACCCATCCTTCTTTTTCTCTTGCTTGAGCCTTGTAGGGATATTTTGGATTTTGTGTGCCTTGACATAGAGGAAGACCATAGTGTTGCAATTATATCTTTCACAAAATACTTGTAGATCAACATATGTCTTCTATAGAGATATACTACCATTAGAATCTAGTGATTCTTCATTTGATATGGAAACAATTTAATCTTTGTTAGTTGGCTATTTATATCTTCCTAAAGTTTGAGGACAAGTGGCGAATCAAATTTCTTATGGAAAAGGCAATTGGCTAGTGTGGGGGGTTTATTAAAAACTAGATGAACCTTCTTCAAGTACAAGAATTCTTCCAGCACAATGGCACATGCGATTTTGATCAGACACTTGTGCTCCCTTTCTTTTTTGTGGAATATCCCCCCTGAAATGCTCACATGTTGGAAATAGTCCCTTGTTCTTGTACAAATACATGCTTCAGAATGGTTTTCGTCAAGGACATTTGTAAGGACATGCCTTTCCATAGGAAATCCTTGACACTTTGCTATGTCAATTCCCTCCATTTTGCAAGGAAGGAGTGTAGACATGGGGCCTTGTCTATCTTTTGAGAATTTCAATCATGGGAAAAGGGGAGGAGTCTTTCTCTGGGGCATCTTTGTAGAAGAAGTCCAACCCTTATTCATAATCATCAGAAGTCTCTTCTCCTATCGCTACTAATTTTGCTAGGGATTTTTTTGTTGTTTTTCCTGTCATCGAGACTTGATCTACTGGTCTCCTATTAGATGATGCTTTGTTTTCTTGGGCAGAAACATCAATCTAGTTGAACTAAATGTATATGTCACACATATATGATGTGAAGACATCTGATTCCATGAGACTTGTTTCCATGGAGAGTATCTTCTTAGAAGTATGTGTGACGTGGTTCTAAATTACTTCAAGCACAACATCTTCAGCACATACCACAGTGATCTTAGGTGATCAAGCACAACATCTTCAAAACATACAACGTTAGATCTTAGGTGATCAAGCACAACAACATCACCTTCTATCTACTTAGGATCTATGATTTTTGATAAAGAGGGGTGATTGATTTCTTGTTGTTGTAGAGGGACATCCGTCGGTTGAACAGGCTTGACCTCTTCCCACTATTTTATGTCTATAGGTTTATTGTAGGCTGGAAAGAGGTTAAAGTCAATTGCAACAACAAGACTACTTTGTTTTCTCATGTAAGCCTATACTTTTCTCTCTTCTTTTGGAGTTGATGATGGCTTCTCATCTTCCCTTGGTGATGATGAAGTGGACATGATCGATGACGCAGATGACCATGATGGTCTTAGTCCATGTTGTAATCTATTTCATGTAGGAATTTCTTCATGTCATCACTGTTGATTTTCCAATTCTTCCCTGAGGTCGTCCCATTCTTCCCTAAACTCATCCTACTTCTACCTCTTTGTGACATTCTATACATTGTTCTACCAGTTCTACCCAGTCTTGTTGATCCTCTTCTGGCATTGACATTCCCCCATATGTTTCATGAATTACAGGAGAGGTGTAATCCTCACATATATTCTCTCTACCTATGTGGTTAACACTTACAAGCTAGATGATAAAGAAGAAAAATTGGGGGAGGAGATAAAAATCTACTGACGTGTGACATTGAATTGACATTTGAGCTCCTAATCAAGATTAGATAGAGGTGTTTGTCTCTGTGTTGATGCAAGTTTCATTGGTTTTGCATCATTTTTTTATGAGGCAGCTACATGTTCAGTCTATGGTGGAGTTGGAGAAGCTTGTTCAGGATGTTCTATCATTAGGAGTTCCTGCACATCGTGTGGTTTGACTTCATTGGGATGGTAACCCTGATCCTTATCTAGATTATTAGGTTGGACTTATATTGAGGGTTGTTTTGCATCAACTACCTAGAATCCCACTTCTCCCTCTTGTTATTTTTTCTTATATGTGACTTCATATTTACCTGTGACGGGGTCTTTTCAAACATACTGAATGATGTGGTCTCAACATCCTTTGACATATTCTTCTAGATCCTTGTTTACATTTGTTGGAACTATGGCTTGATGTTTCTCTATGATTGCAATCTTTTCAACCTTCATCCCGTTGACGACAACTTTGCAAACTTTAAAATTTATCTTTCTCTTTGTCGTTGGTTCTACAACTACCTCTGCTTTAGTCTCATTTTATCTCTAGGATATTGTACTCATCTCAACCCTAGCATGTTGCATGGGTGCACTACATATCATCTTTAGAATGTTCACAATGGAGAAATTGAGCTTATCATAGTCATAGTTGCTCATCTCACAGAGAGGTAGTAAGTTGTTCGTATTTGCAAGCATGTGATAGTACTTTTCGACCTTTTTACACATCTTAAATGTAGAGAGTAGTTATTTCAGGTCAACAAATCTATCACCCGTACTCTCCAAAAATTCTTTAGAATATGGGGGTACTTGAGGTGGAAGCTTATCATCATTATTAGACCTTGAATGCATAATTCTTTTTTACTATTTGGGGCACTTATAATGGATAACTTCTTGATTAATAGTCACCCAATATTAACAATGTTCTTCTCCATCATGGTCTAGATCATGAACATCTGCTCCCTAGTCATATCCTCATAGCAGATCATGCAAATACTGCACATTCAATAATCTTATGTATCACTCATATGATTTTGGAGTGTACCTAGGAAGCCATAGAATTTATAGATTTATGCATGAATTCTCCAGTCACCTTCTCTTAGATTTTTTTTGTAGAAGTACCTTACTTCATTGTCATAGTCTACTTTGCTAGAGGCAACTTCCTATACATCTATCTCACTACCTTGTTCAACATACAATTTGTTAAGATCTATTTTTTAAAACATGCAGACAACTTGTTTAAAGGTTCTTCTTTCCCATTCTCTATCATATTTGTATACAAGGAGCTTCTTCAATGATGTAATAAACTCCATTTTCAGCTTCATGTAAGATTGTTTGTCATATGTGCAACAAAATAAGAGGTGGAGTCCTTGTAGAATTTTCTCTACCCTATCATTTATCTCAATCCCTTTAGAGTCACATGTATCTTGTTTCCCTACAAGTCCTGATATTAAATGAATCAGTATTACTTGATCTGATGCTCTTTACTCTAGGCTCAAACTTATTCTCTTCAAGCAAAGTTGACACTATGGTTGAGAGATGTTGAGTTGTTATTAAAATAGTAGGATGTTATTTTGTGGGCTCAGTAAGGGATATTGGTTTACTGGCAACTTCTGGTTTTACCTCTGGAAATTCAGCTTCCTTGGCCTTGGCCTCTGACACTATTTTCCTCCCTGCCCTAGTTCTCATCTTTACTTGACTTGGAGGGAGCTTAAACTACTTTCCTTTTCAGTTTTTTCCTCTCTTCTTCTAGTGGCAGATATTTAGAGGAGATAGGGGATAGCTATCTCCCTTCCTCCTATTGAATTTGGAAATGTTCCAATGGAGTCAATAATGATTCGTCTCTCTAGTTGCATTTGTAGGTACATTCTTAAGGGGATGCCCTTACTCTCATCTAGGAATTTGTTGATTTTCTAATGTAGTTGTTCCATTTATTCCTTTGAACCAAGTTACAATTCTAGGGAATCTGAAGCAAACCTCAAGATTGCTAATTTGAATGGAAATTTTGGTTAGCAGAAAAATTAGTTGCACTGAACTGATGGAAGATGATGATAATCACTTGGTTGAAACAATGTTCAGAGACCAGCAATATGTCAGTTTTTCATCGATCTATGCTTACGAAGTTTAGAAAAAGTGTTCGACAACGTATCGTAAACGGAATGTTGATTGGAAAAAGATTAGGAAGAACATGGAAGAAATAAGACCCCAATGAATGAAAAGTGGTACGATGGAAAATATATGTCGACAAATTCTCAAAGGATTCCCAAAACATGGATAAAAATCTTAATTAAAGCTAAAATTGAGTGATGGGAGTCTTGTTCAGTTCTGAGGGAGGGCAATAGATGTGGAGAGTTTATGAGAAATGTTTCTTCTATAGCAGGGGTTACCTCCAATGGTAAGTTCCATCAGAGGATGATCAATGAAAAAGGAGGAAATAGAAACAACTAATATCTAGGATGAGTGATTAGAGGGTCAAAGACTTACTCTCATGATCTTAGATCAATTTCCATGTTATTTTGATCTCTATCATCCAGTTGTTGTCAATTTTCTCATTGTGTCATGCTCTCTACTAGGGTCTTATCATATTAGAGCTGACAACAGTGATTGCAATGGAGTTTGAGTTTAGTGTTTCTTGCTTTGTCCTCTTGATCTTGTCATGGTTAGATACTAGAGGCGGAGACACTTGTCCAGCTTGGATTATCGACCTACTAGTTATCCTCAACGAGTGTGATGGTCAAGTATGCTAGAGATTTGACAATGACCTTATGAGGTTTCCTTCATCTTGTGGTTGGCAACATGGAGTGTCCCAATGGCTCATGTAGCGGTAGATCACAATGGTGATTTGGCTTCCCTCACCTCACTCATCTTTGGGTTCAATGATTTAGCAGGGGTGATCAAATTGATCTATTATACCACCCTCTAATGTGAGTCCATGAGTCAAATTTATCATGGGGTGGCAATTGGTTAGAATTTATTGGTGCAAAGTTTTTTTACGGTAATTTAAGATTTTGTCGATCAATCATGTACTTAAGAAACTAGCTCCACAGTGACATGTTAGAGTTTCTTTGAACAAGGAGAGTTATATGGGAAGTCTAATGACAATAATACTGATTCCTCTAACCATGTCTCAATCACAAGACTCCGATGGTGATTATTCTTCCTTCAGTTAGATGAAGATCACAACACGATGTGTAGGTCATTCGTTAGGCATCACGATATGTGCCCTAATGGAATTTCTAAATACTGTCAGAGGTTAGAGACTTCAGTCTTGATGAGTTTGATGGAGAATCTGGGTGAGCCCAACGACATTCTTGACTAGTTCTAAAATGAGATAATAAGTCTTCTTCGAATGATGAGAGTTCTGAATCCAATGGATATAAGTGTCCTCCAACTGGCAGTTTGTTTGGATGATCGTAGATGAATGCATTTTCAAGGATCGATGAAGACCATGAAAACCTCCATTCTAATCACTTGTGTGTATTTCCATCATTGTCTAAGAAAAAAAATTAGCAACAAACTTTATTATTTATACATGAAATTATCAAAATAACATTCTCTTCAAACAATCTACAAGATTTAGCAAATGAATAAAAACTAAGACATAACAAGGTTTGAAATCATATTTAATTTATCAAAAGTAAAAATGAAATAAGCAAATTTTTTTAGAGAGCCTTGGGTTGCCTCCAAAGAAGCACAAATTTTTATAGTCTTTATCTTAATTTTATTTTTCTTATGTAGTCTTGGGATGGTGGTGGTTCCTCAAGTTTCACTTTGACTCTTGAGGTGAATGCTTCATCTCTTTATGTAAATGAGGAAAGATGTCATTCACACTAAGTTCCTCAAAGAATTTATGATCAAGTTAACAAACCAAATATGTTAAATGAGTTTTCAAGAGGTGTACTATTATATCTAAGAGTGTGCATCTTAGTCTATTGCTAACTTAAAGAATTGACATATGCTAAGTAGACCTCAGTTCCTTAACAATTATTGATTACCTTATTCCCAACAACAACACCAAAAGTTGACGGCCTAAAATCTCAAAGACAAAACAAAGGTGGATCTAGAATAATTGGAGTTTAAATTCATAACCCAATACTTAGATGTCAATGACGATAATATGGGACCATGTATAGTAAACAGGGTTGAACACCAAGACAAGGTTGACAAATGTATAGGATTTAAGACCTTGTCTTAGTTACATTTAATTAAAATGAGAAAGAAATCCTTTACAGAATGATGGTGCTAAACAAAGAACTAAACAACAATGGTAAATAGAAAGTATATTAACAAGTCAAGAAAAAAATTAATCTTTAATTATGTTTTGAATATATGGATATAACTTGGATTGAATTTCACCATTTAAGGCATCTCATCAACATGAAATACTCATACCTATTATGTACACTCAGCATAGTTTACAAGCAATCATCATTAGTGTCTATTTCCTTCTCTTTTGAGATAGGTTAAGATCTAGATCATAAGAGTGTCTCTCTTTTGAGATGGAAAACATACAATAAAAAATAGAACCGAATGTTCATTAGCTTTTATATTCATCCATTCTCAAGTATTCATACTACTGCATATCTCTATATAGACTAATATTACTCTTTTGAGAAATTAGCAATCAAACATCACAACATGGTAGCTAATCATACAAATGAAGAATTATGAACCAGGGGTATGGAGATACACATTACAAAGAGCATATAATCAATGGACATGCATATTTGCATGTTGGGAGAGCCTTATGGATACTCCCGACCCAAGAAAATGGTTTATCCACTCATGGTAATTAGAGAAAATACAGATTTCCAGATGAGTATATTCATAACAAGATGGATGGATGGTGGGAGATGAACAAGATAGGAGAAGAAGGAAGAGAATACAACAAACAATATCAAAAAGGGAACTGGTGCTCTATGGTGACCTCTTTCTTCACTACAGAGATGATGCTGAAGAAGGTTGTAGCACCCATGAAATATTTCTCTCTCAAAGAATATCCTTAAGGTGCCATGGGGTGAAGGTGGCCAAAGAATGCTTTTGGACTCTCATCCTTGGCCTCTGATGGTTGACAATGAGTGTGGAAAAGGGAAACACTTCATGGAAGAAAGAAGTTGATTTTCTTGGCGGATCTTCACCTCAATTTATAAAAAATCCTTATGTGCCCAAGGCATTTAGGTTTGGGTATTTTATTTCATCACAATCCTTAAAGCACGTGCCTTAGGGTACACACTTAACTAATAGTAGTGGCTTCATGATCTAAAAAAGCTTCATTGGGCTGGGCGTAGTTTGCATCATCATCGGCAGAAAGCTAACTGGTGGCCAGGATGGGATGCCATTCAAGAATCAAAGGAAAGTCCCTCCAAGTCATGACCAATCATCTAGGTTGTCAGTCTCTATAGGTCGAACATCAGGCTTAAGGTGGACGATGGGGGTGCAGGGCATCGTCTCCCTAATGAGGCTTAGAAATTTATGAAGTATTGCCAATGAGTGGTTGATGGTTCTCATGTGAGGTTCCCTCAATGCTACTTTGGGATATCCAAGGTACCATTAGGATATGGCTGATGGTAGAGATGTTTTAAGTCTTTTCTCCAAAAAAGATAGGTAATATATGCAAATAGGGAACTATTTGTGAATTGCTAATAAAAGTTAGACTTATAAGTGTTAAACTTGGAATTTTAATTAGAAATGAGAATAAAATATTCATGTAATATCCACAAAATTGAATCTTATCATCATGTACGAACATCATCTTTATGTACAGTTATATTGGTGTGAGTTCTAGCTCATGATGTAATGTTTCTTGGACATGTAATATCTATAGGTCATATCACTATTGACACTTTCAAGATTGAAGATATGATGAAGTGGAAATATCTGAAGAACCCTTTTGAGATATGTACTTTTGTTGGCCTTATGGGCTACTATTGGAGGTTTTGTGTATAATTACACATAATCGGCTCTTCCAATGATGAAGTTGAAATGGAAAGATGCAAAGTTCAGCTAGACTCTTAAGTGTGAGAAGAGCTTCATGGATTTGAAGAAGAATTTGACTTATACTCTGGTGCTTTTTCTTCTTGTTAAGAGTAAACCATATGTCATCTTCACATATGCTTCTAAGAAAGTATTATCATATGTCCTCATGGAAAGGATGAATAATCACCTATCCTCGTGCATGTAAACCAAATGAAGGTAATTGCTCGACACATGATTTACAGCTAGCTGCCATAATTTATGCACTAATGATATTGCGACACTACTTGAATGGAGTATATTTTGAAGTCTTTTGTAACCATAAAATCTTGTGTTATGTGATGAAATAGAAGAATATGAACATACACCAGAGGGGTGAAGGAGTTTGTAGAAATTTTCTAATTAGAGACTGGGTTGCAAGAACTTGAAGAAAGGTCTTCATTGGAGAATATGAGAGTACTTATGTCCAGTCTATTTGTCTCTCCTGCCTAAATTGTTGAAGTTGTTTCTACACAATTAGACAACCATGTGCTTGATGAAAGTTGTTGACCAAGAATATACTATCAAATTTCTATATTAGAGTGGATGGTTCCATTTTCTTCCATCATAGGTTGTGGACTCCTGATGTTAGTGACATGAGGCAGAGAGTTCTGAGAAAAATTCATGGGTCCAAGTACACGATTCATCATGGTACAACAAAGATGTACAAGGACCTACAATGGGGTTTCTGGTGGAAGAATATGAATATAGATATTGCCGCTTATGTTGCAAAGTGCTTAACTTGCTAATAAGTGAAAATAAAATACCAATGATTAGGCAGTCTTCTCCATACACTTGAGAAAGTGGAAGAAAATCACTATAATTTTTTCATACGATTCCCAAAATTCATCATGGGTACGATGTGATATAGGTTTTTGTGAATCACCTAACCAAGTCAGGTCACTTTTTTCCCATAAGGAGTACAAATAAAGTCCTTGATTTGGCACAGTTGTATGTGGACTAAATCATTCATCTACATGGAGTCCTTAAAGAAATGATTTGTGATCCAAAGTTCACATCACATTTGTGGAAGCAAATACATGATGAGATGGGATCCGACATAGGTTTCAACATAGCTTACCACCCACAAAGTGATGGATAGCTAGAAAGGATAGTTTAGATTCTAGATGACTTGTTATATGCTTGTGTGATGGATTGGGGAATACTTGGGATAAGTATCCTTCATTATCCGAGTTTGTATACAAAAATAGTATACAAGATAGCATCATTATGATGCCTTTGAAAGTACTCTATGGTTAGCCTTGTCGTTACCACTGCATTAGGATGATGTGGGAGAGCATTGTTTTATGATGAATGATGACATGCAGATGAACTGATAAAAAATTTTGATAAAGAAAAGGATATAGGCTTCCCCAGATAGAAAAAATATGTATGCTAATTAGAAAATCTCTGATGTGAAATTCCTTGTAATGATCCAGATTCATCTTCACCATAGAATTAGGGTCTACTTAGATACTTACATGCCTAACTTAAGTTATCTTTATTTAAGCTTGATTAATAATGATATGTCTAATTATGATGTTTTAAACATAATGTGGAACACTAAACATGCTTTATTTTGAATCGTTAGTGTTTGAGAAGTGTAAAGCTTAGTCAGCCAAAATTAGAGTTTTGATAGAATATGGACACATATTTGGTTAATCTGATGGTGCAGTCAATTATTTTGGTATTTTGTAGATAACTTGGATTTATTTGAAATTGGGATATATTTGGATAAATCCATTATTTATTTTTTGAAATTTTCATATAACTTTTTCTTTGAATATGTTGGATAGATGAATTGCAATTCAATCGACAATGATGCAAACTACAATATTATAGTGTAATGTTTGACTTTCGTCATTTATTGGAAAATCTAAATGACATGAAATTTTTACTGTAGTAGTAACACTTCATTTATGAAAACATGCTAATTTTTCATAATTTTTGAAGGAGTTTTGATTTATTCAGATAATGTTTTTCAGTAATGTTTCGGATAGAAAATTCTAAACAAATAAAAGAAAATGTAAGGTAGGGATAATTTGCAATTGTCCCAAGAACCTTAATTGTTATATATGAGTAACCTAACACACTAGTATCACACATATTTCTTGACTGATTCTAGATAAACGAAATGCAAGAGAGAGATAAACAATTAAGGTTTGAGTGAGTAAGGAGGTAGAGATGCCAGCCTAGGGTTTTATCTTCTAATGAGCGTTAAAATTAAGTAAGTTTACCTTCTTTAGATAGATTATCGTGGTGAATATTCTCTTTCATGTCTAGATTCCATCCCTCCTCTAATTTAATTCATGATGGTGTCAAATCACCCTATTTCATCATTCTTTCTCTAGAATTATCAATTCCTAGGGTTTTTGAGTTGGAAGGAACAAGAAAACAATGGATTACTTGAAGTTTGATATGGATTCAATGGGATCATATTTCCAGATACGTTTTTAAGGTTATTCCACCCTAGGTGAGTGGGTACTTCCACAATACATTGTACTAACACTAGATCTTATCCACTAAAATATGTATTTCTTCTGATATGCCGTAAGTTTTCCTTTTAATTCTTGCTTTTACAAGATGATTTAGAACGGGATATCTCCTGATGTGATGAAATCATATTAGAAATGGATACAAATCATTTATAATAGTACTATTAAAAGTATTACAGAATTTTAAATAAAATACCAAAACCTAGGGTTTCCAGTTAAATACTATTTGATTGTTTTATCTAAATGTTTAATACAAATATGTCAAATATTAGTTAGGGATTTGATTGAATTTTTTTTTTTGATATCTTAATAACAAGGGTGAAACCTTGTATAAGTGAAAATTTGGGATTTTTTTGAATAGTGAAGTCAGTAAGATAATTCATTTGAAGTAATTAATCTATTTATTATTGACGCACGATATTTTAGTGAATGGTGTGGATATCCTTGTTAGTTTCATTCTAGGGTTTCTATACACGCTTAGTTGTATATGAGCTAGTAGAAGTAGTCTTTCTACTTGTCAAAGTTTATGATGCAACAAATTCTTATATGTGAGCCAATTCATATGTGAATAAAGAAAATGAAGCCCTAATAATAGGGTATTTAGTATATCAAGTATGTTCATTTTAGTATTTTTCAGTATGATAAGTGAAGTAGCTCAATAACTCAGTTTAAAGTACAAATTACAAAATATAAATGAAAAGATATTAACATAGGGTTATGTTAAGAAATGTTGATTAGATGATTGTATAGTAAAAATAAAGAGTCAATTAGACATTAAATGTGTTGAACATAGTAGATTCCTTATGGAGGAATGCATGGTTGTGGAGGAAATGACATACTGAGTGGAGAGTACAAGATGAGATAGCTAGAGCGTAATAGAAGGGTACGTGATTCTAAGCCCAGTCAAAAATGACTCCTTAAAATAGTAGGGGTACCCAATATTAACCGGAGATTCAAGAGATGCCCGGTGGTACCCAAGATTAACCGTAGATTCAAGAGATGCCCGATGGTACCCAACATTAACTAGATATCCAAAGGTACAAAGTTCAATATACTTTTACTTAGGTACCCAACATTTACCACATATCCTGGTGGTACCTAGTTTAGTTACTACTCATTGAGTCAAACCTTGTGAAACCACAAGAATAGACACTTTTAGCCAGAGTGCTTTTGAATCTCTATCAGAGTAAGCATGTTTTGTGGAGGAGTGTAGTTGGTACTAACCAACTATTTAACCGCCAAGATCAGATGTGGTGAGGCCCGTTGTAGATTGGGTAACTAGGTAGCAGACCTAGAGTCCCAAGTCTTCTCTAAGTCTTGTATGGTGAGATCATAGCTTGATATAAAACTTTCACATGTCGTAGTACACTTCATGTGTGTTCATGGAATGTAAGATGAATAAGAGATTGATGAAATATGTTCAACTATTGATTTAGTGTATGCAATTATCTAAAGTAATTTGGCATTTCTATGTTTCTAAATGACTAGTTCCCTTTGAAATTTATCAACTATGTTCATATATTGGCTTACAACTTACAGTTATCTAGAGAAATCTTTCCACTTAAATGTTTGTGAATGACTTGTTCCTTTATATTTTGCTACTTTTCTACTTTAAATGTAGTTGCTCAAGATTATATGCTTGAGAATTTTAGTGTTTTAAAGTATTTCATTGAAGTACTCATTCACAACATGACTATCTCATCACTCACACAAAAGTTTTAGGCACACCTTGAGAATATGAAGATCTATATGTATATTAGAATTTCTGCCACAAGTCAGATTGTAGAGAGGCCCATGCGGTCTATCCCTTTCACTCTAGATCCTTGTTTAGAAGTAAAAAGAGTTGCATACAAATGAAGTTGTAATTATGTTTGATCATGAAAATATTTGCATTTATTGGTCAAGTCAACTATTATGTAATGATGAAATATAGTATGGATTTCTCAATATATTCTTTTATGTTTACAATCTGATCAAAGATAAAGGTTTTATTTCTTATATAAGGTTGATTCATATATTGCATGTTAATGTTTTGTTCAATTTTCAAAAAGAAACAAAAAGGTTAAGAGAAGTGTTTAGTTTGCTTGAAGTTAGGTTATGACCTAATTTCCTTATCTATCAGTGATGGTGGAATCTAGGTGTGATAACTTGGTATCAGAGCTTAGGCTGGGTCAGTAGGGACCACTAAGTTAGTAACTTAGAGTCATATGTGTGACAGTTCAAGAGGTGATGTGACTAGATCTCTAGGAAGCTAGAGTATTTGGACACCCTGGCCCAGTATTGAAATAATTAGGTTAACCAATATCAAGCTACTTTTCGAATTCTTCATTGGATGCCTAGGACAAGTATCAAGAGGGAGGATGTGCTATTGAGTAACCCTAGAAGTGTTAGGGTTAACAGATTGGAAAGTAAGAAAAGAATAAGAGAATAAAGATAGAGTCTGATACAACTTTTTCTTTTATGTTGTTGTTTTGACTCTAGATGTATAGAAATGCTCTTACCTATATGAATCTAGATATTCAGTTTTTAGAATGTATATGGTTATTTAAGATTGTTGTACACTATGAAGTTACATCAATATTTTTTACATTCTTTGCATTGTGTAAACTATAAATTATCTTTAATGAGTATCTTTAAGTGGATGTTCTTTTCACATGTTAGAGACAAATAGGAGTTGCTTAATCATAAGTAGCTAATGTATTTGTGACTATAGGTTCCTCTTGTTCTAGATGGTGTGATTAATTACTAGGATCTACTAGTTCATATAATTAATCTAATAATAATACACTATGGAGAGGTAAACCCACAATGCAACGAGAATGTACATACACAAAGATATTGAAGTATAAGGGAAAGACTGGAGTAACTAATAATTAGGTGGAACTTATAACTATGTTCAAGGTTTAGGGATCATACAAGAAACCCAAATTGAGGATAAAGGAAGAAGGAACATAGATTCAAGACATAGATTAGTATATAGCTCACATAATGAAGAAGAAATAATTGACAAAGAGAATTGAATCATATAAATGATTGTAGCATTTTATTCAATTTGAAACCAAGTAAAGTAAATAAGAAATGAGTTATACATGTTGAAAAACATAGAAGAGATAGACAAATTTAGAAAAACCTCATGATAGTAAATTATGTCAAATAAAAAGACTTAATAGAAAGAAATTAAAAGAAAATGATATAAGGCTGATATTAAGGCCTAATTATTAGTATTTCATGAAGTCTAGAAATATTCAATATGGAAAGATAAGAGAAGAATACATAAATACCATGATAAAAAGAGTTAATCGTGAAGGATGGATCATATAATCAAGTAAAATATGTGTATGTACTTCAAAATAAAATAAATATAAGAAAAGATTTTAAGTATACCATAGGTACATAGAAGTGAGCAATTTTTAGTAGAAAGTATGTGAAAAGGACTAGACTAACATTTAAAATATAAATTCAGGACAAGAACTCAGATGAAACTAGAGGAAATTATGGAAATGGTGAGCTTGATTAAGAAAAGAGGACTACATGGTTTAATAGGGAATATTAAGTGTCTAAATATATAATGAACTCTAATGCATTCATCCTTACTTCTATTTCAATTCAAATTCTCTATAGAGTAACTAATTAGTTTCAACCAAATGTACTCAATAAGTTCCATGTGATGAAATGAAAATAATTTTTAGAAAAATAAGAACAAAGGTGACTCAAAAAATCAACGAGTCCTATAAATATGATTTGCATGTAGAATAGAAAAGCTTGATTAAAATAATGTTTGACCCTTTCATGAGACACTTTAAATATGTAATGTATCATGCACAAATGAAACCACTACGAAGAATGTTAGTTAGAAATTCAACTTGATAAAGTAAAAGGATGATAGGAAATGTATAACATGAAATAGAGAGTCATATATTCATGAACGAGGAACACACTCTTGTTAGACAAATAAAAGTTAAAGATGACAAATGGAAGGGTAGCATACATGAAAAGAATGATGGAAATTAAAGAAAGGGTTTGAAACACGATGAAGAAATATACATAAAAAAAGAGATTGTGAGATGTAATGAAATAGGAAATAATCAAGTCTTGTTGATGATAAATGGTCAAGCCTAGATATGAAAAATGTGCTAAGTGAATACTTGAAGGATATAAATTGATATCTCATAATCATCATCTCTTTTGTATCTTCCATAACGAGAGTAATGTGTGGATGAAGTGACAAGAAAATCAATTCTAAATGATGCATAAATATAATGATAGATACATGAATTGAATGTAATGATGATACATTACAGAATGATGAACCCCAATGGAGTAAAATAAGAACGTAACTTAATAGAAATTTCAAATAAGAGAAAAGAAATTCAAGTAATAAAGAAAAGGAAGATTTAGTTAAACTACAAGAGAGATATAGTTTGAATTTTTAAGTAGAGGAGGTAAAATCATGTTGATGTGAGATTAGGTTATGAATAAGGATTGCATGTTTGAATGTTTGGATTTTAGCAATTCAATGGTCACTAGTGAGTTGACCTTGCTTACTAATAATATATTAAAACAAGATCTTGAAATTAGAAATATGGGAAGTAAACCAGTAGTGATAGTAACATTAGGTTTAAAGGTAGATAATAAGAAAGACAGATAAATAACATGGAAATGACTACAAACAAAGGATAAGAAATACATTTGGAATGTAAGAAGTGTGATTTTAACCAAAGGAGAAGTGCTATATGAGCAGTGTGTGATATGACACAAATTCTTCTAGTAATAACAATAATGATGAATAATGGATTCTTACCTTAGATATTTTTTTTGAATTCGGACACTTTCATTCATATAAAATCAAGGAACAAAGAATACATCATTCTCAGCTGCTTCCCTCCATAGAACAGGCAAAGTAGCCCGTCTAGAAGACTGCCCCCAGAAAGAAGAGCATCCTGAGCAACGAGATGAGCCAAAGAGTTTTGAGCGCTTTTTACATGAATGAAACTACAAGAAAGAAAGAAAGAAGCAACACTACAAATATCCGCAGCCAGCAAACCCAAGTAACCGGAGTGCTTTTCCTTGGTCTTCAAAGAGTTTATCACATTCAGGGAATCCGAACATAGGTAGAGATGATTCTGTGGTGGCACCATATCTCGAGCAAGGAGGATACCTTCTCTAGCAACCATAACCTCCGCAATGTCTGACGACCAACCAGCTCTCATGCATCTTTGCGTTGCACGCATGAACTCCCCATTCATCCCCCTAATCACCCCCCCTACCGCACATCATCCATCCGGCTTTACTGCTGCATCGACATGTATGAAGACACAGCCATGCGTCCGTCCGTCCGCCTGCACTACCCGCACAGCAGCTCCGCCCATCTCCCCATCAGTCCGCCGCCCCCCATTCTCGTCCCCTTGCTGTCCGTCCTCCCTTCCCCACTTATATCTCCGGTAGTCAGCTATCATTGCTCGGTATGACTGTAGAATAGGCCTCGGAAAGGGTGGTTCATCTTGAAAATTTTTTTTGTTGTGGCACGTCCATATGGTCCACCAAACCACCATGATCTCGTCCTTCTCCTCCTCCGTACTATTTTGCAGCAGCTCCAATAGATCGTCTTGTACGTTTTGCATACTTCCCAGACGTGGCATCGGTTGCATACAACTCTCCCTCATCACCACTTCTGCCCCCGAACAGTACCCTAGCATGTGTTGGGTAGTTTCCTCCTGTTGAGCACAAATAGGACAAACCCCATCATCCGTAACGTGTCTGTCCCTAAGCCTACTCCGTGTTGCTAGACAACCAGTAGCAATGCGCCATAGGAAGTGTGATAATTTTGGAGGCCATCTCCTTCCCCATATCAATCTCCACAGGTCATGCGGTACCACCCTATGCCTTTCCCGCATAGCTGCTCCTCCTAATTTCCCCACCCAATAGGCCGAACGAACAGTGAAGAAACCCTTTGCATTTGGCCACCAGAAGATGTCGTCCACCTTCTCAGTAATAGGAAGTGGAATCTCCCTAATCAAAGCAGCCACGTGCCTAGGGAAGAGCTCCAGTAGCATGTCCACGTTCCATTCTTTCCGCCCCTCCACCATCAACTCACACACCATGCTCACCGCGCCAGCCTCATCCGGTCTGTACCGTGAAAGATCCCCCTCCTCTCCATGCAGCCATCTATCTTCCCATATGTTCGTGTCCCACCCGTTTCCAATACTATGAAAGACGCCGTGCATGAGGAGAGATTTTGCACCCCATAGACTTCGCCACGTGTAGCTTGGAATGAGACCCAGTCTAGCTTTTAGAACATTTCCATTCGGGAAATACATGGCCTTCAGCACTCTCGCCACTAATAAATCTGGTTTGGTAAGCAATCTCCACAACTGACGTTCCAACAAAGCTTGATTAAACGTCTTCATATCTCTGAAGCCCATTCCTCCTTCCCTTTTCGGTTTGCACAGCCCCTCCCAACAAAGCCACGAGATCTTCCTTTCCCCCGCTTTCGCCCCCCACCAAAATCTGGCCACCATAGAATTTATCTCCTCAATGATCCCCATCGGTAATTGGAACACACTCATTACGTATGTAGGAATAGCCTGCACCACTGCCTTGATAAGCACCTCCTTTCCCGGTTTGGATAAAAGTCTTTCCTTCCATCCTTGTAGTTTGCTTCTCACTCTGTCAATGATATACTCGGACACCTTCTTCTTCGACCTCCCAATAGCCGCCGGTAGCCCCAAATAAGATGCTTGTTTGTCCACCTCTTTGACACCCATCAGATCCCTCAACTCTTCTTTTTTGCTTCTTTGTATCTTCTTGCTAAATGAAATTTCGGACATGGTGAGGTTGACCTTTTGACACGATGCCTGTTCGTACTGGCTGATAATTTCAGCTATTTTCAGGCATTCATTTCTTGTCCCTCTAGCAAAAAGAATACTGTCGTCTGCAAAAAATAGATGTGAGATCCGGGGGGCCCCGCGGCACACACTCATACCATGGATGGTATTCGTAGATACCGCGAGGTTCAAGAGAGTAGAGAAAGCATCCGCACATAGAATAAAAAGATAAGGAGAGAGCGGGTCACCCTGTCGAAGTCCTCGTGAAGGCTGAAAGGTGTTTGATCTTTCCCCGTTGGCCGTGAACGTGTGAGAGACCGAAGAAACGCAGTCCAACACTCTATCACACCACCTCCTACCAAACCCAAACTTTTCCATAACAGTCTTCAGAAAATTCCATTCAATTCTGTCATAGGCCTTCATCATATCAAGCTTCAAGGCAATGTGTCCTTTCTTTCCTCCTCTCCCTCGTTTCATAGCATGGAAACACTCATAGGCGATTAAAGAATTATCCGTGATCAATCTACCCGGTATGAAGGCACTTTGTTGTTCAGATATGATGATGTCCATGAAAGGCTTGAGACGGTTGGAGAGCACCTTTGTGGCTATTTTATAAATGACATTACATAGGCTAATAGGCCGAAAATCAGCCACCACCCTTGGTTTTTTAATCTTCGGAATCAGCACTACCAAGATATCATTGTACTCCTTGCAAGAATAATCACCTTTCCACCACCCCTTGATGTAATTTGAGATATCCTTACCCACCACCTGCCAAAACTTTTGATAAAACATGGGTTTTAAACCATCCGGGCCAGGCGCTTTGTTTGGATGCATCTGGAAAACTGCTTTCTTCACCTCCTCATCCGAAATGTCCCTATCCAACAGATCAGCTATAGCATTGCTAACCATGGTTTTTATCCCTTCCACCGCAGCTTCCATGGTTGGAAGATGTGAAAAGGTCCTTGTAGAAATTTTCAATGATGCCCAAGATATCTTTATCCTTTGTTTTCCATATTCCACTAGAGTCTTTAAGCCCAGCAATCGTGTTTTTCTTCAGCCTTTGAGACGCTTTATGATGGAAATATGCAGTATTGCTATCACCTTCCTTCAGCTCCTTAATTCTGGCTCGAGCACACCAAAAAGCTTCATTTTCCCTATGCAATTTTTCCAGCTCTCTAGCAAGCTCCTCACATCTTTGTAGCACTCTACCATCCGGCCATTTCCGCTGCTCCTCCCCCAGCCTTTTCTCAATAGTTTTTATCTATTTTTTTATGTCTCCAAACTTTACATCAGCCCATGTAGCCAAGTCTTCACTAACACCCCTTAGCTTGTCTTTGAGATCCATACCACTGGAAGCCTCCCAAGAATTTTCCACCGTAGTAGCACAACTTTCCTCGGACAACCACATAGGTTCGAAGAAAAATCTGGATTGTCTCTTCTTCTGTCTTTCCTCCCCTACCAAAGCCGAAAGCATGATGGGTGCATGGTCAGATTGATAGAACGGAAGATGGTGGACCCAACTCCCCAAATATTTTCCCCTCCATTCATCACTCACCAGGAACCTATCCAACCTCTCCTCCACGAGCATCTCTACCGATAGACCTCGCCTCCAAGTGAACGTGTTGCCGGAGTATCCCATGTCAAGCAGAGTGCAGTCATCAATCACATCCTGAAACGGCTTCATAAATCTGTCAGGTTTCATCGGGCCACCCCTCTTTTCTTCATTGCAAGTAATCTCATTCAGATCTCCGAACAGAACTAACGGCTCCCCATACCTGCCACGGATCTGACGCATCAGATCCCAAGTCTTGTATTTCTTAGCTTGTGCAGACCAGCCATAGATACCACATGCGTGCCATGCATAACCAATAGAATTGTCCACCACCTTGCTCTCCACGTGCCTCGCAGAGAAACCCGTAACCTCCACCTCGACCTCCCGCCACCAGAAACCCAGTCCACCTGCCATCCCAGCACTCGACAGACACATGCCATCAACAAAACCACAACTTCTTTTAATCCTATCCAACGCTCTATCATCAAGCATAGTTTCCATAACGAAAACTATGTTGGGTCTTTCCCTCCGACATAAATCCCGAAGGGCTTGCACCGCTGCCGGGCGACCCAGACCCTGGCAGTTCCAACTTAAGATTTTCATTGTTGTTCACGGGGTTGGGTTGGCCCAACACCCGCTACTTGATGGTTTTCACCCGATGCCGACTCATCTGAGGTAGATATGCGCACACTTCCCATTTTTTGCTTTTTTGTTTTCTCATCTGCCAGTTGATTTCCATCATAATTTTGTAGCCACAGAGACTGACTATCGTCTTCCTCCGGTTCTCTTTGTCTTTTCGACGCACCCAACCTCGTGGTCGCTTTCCCCATTGCCCTGGTCATACGGTTCTCAGCCATGTGCTTGTGACCTGCCTTGTTTACTCCCCTTGAACGAAGTCGGAGCCTCTTCTGTTCTTTTGCTTTCCGCCACTGTTTCTCCATATCCTCCCCTTCCTTCCCTGGAAACATACACAGGTCATCGGGCAAAACCACCCTGGTCACCCTCCGCCCTGGACGGGCCGGAGCCACTTCCCTATTTCCCTCCTCTTCCGGCGACGACTGATGTACAACTTCTACAGCCTCCCTTTCCCTACGTGCTACCTTCTCTGTTCCCTGTGCTTTGTAATTGCCCATTATCAACTTTCCTTGGCCTGAGCCCTCTTGGACCTGCTTCTTGCATGCCGTCTCCTCCTTAGTCGTCTGCATTACCCGGTCTGCCTCCCTTTCCTTCCACGTCCCTTGCTTCTTCTTAGGATGACACTGCCCCGTCGGACTGAGTGTCCGGCGAGCCAACGCGTGCTGATTACTATCCTCCATTATGATCACCTCTGATGTCCTATCCTTCCCCCCCTCCATCCCCTGCTCCTGTGACACCTCCATCGCCACCTCCCCTCCTTCATCCTGCCCTCCATCTCAGTTCGTCGACTGTGTGTCCGCCGTAGACTCCTTCGTTCGTCTTCCCGACTCCGCATCGGAGGCCGAAGCTTGGGAGCCGCTCCTAGTTTGGAAGAACAGCCCCCGTTTTAACCTCGATCGAGACCCCCCGAGCAGCTCCTCCTCCACCAGAATTCTTGGTCGTCGCGGCGACGCCTTGAGCTAAGATCCCCAGCCCCGCTGGTTCTCCTCTTCCTCATCGTACTCATCACAATCTTTATCAATATGCCCCATCTTGCCGCAGATATAGCAAAATGAAGGGAGACGTTCATATTTCAACTCGACGTCTCTCGTTGCTCCATCATGCCCCCTCACCCGCTGAAATCTTTTCAAAGGCTTGTTCACGTCGATTCCCACTCGGACACGCACTGATGTCTCCCACCCTAGCGCATCACAGTCCAGTTTTACAACTCTTCCGACCTTCTCCGCTATGCTTCTGATCGCCGTTTCTGACCAGTACCCTAACGACACATTGTACAGCCGCACCCATATCTGGCACTCATTGAACCGAATCCTCCCTGGTTGGTCTGACGGGTCGATCTCCTTCAACAGCAAGATCTTGTTATCGAAACTCCAGGGGCCTCCTTCTAGCACTTTTTGTTTGTCCTTCCAATGAGTGAATTGGATCGCAAAGGTTGAAGCATCTATCGACCGGAACATCACGTCGCTCGCCAAACCCCAAGCCTACGCTAGGGTTTTCTTCATAGCCCCAAAGTTATAGGTGCGGTCGGTGAAGATACGTCCCAGTAGCGCTAGTTCCACATGATCGGGCACTCCCCGATCCTCCTCTTCCGCAATCTCTGCCACCACATGTTCTTCGTCCGTTATCCTCAGTCGCTCACACTGCTCTGCTAAGAAATCTGCCATCCGGATCACAAAGCAAGAACCCCCAAGTAGGATCAAACACCCACAGCCTAGACTTGGACCTGCAAGAGAAACAAAGTCGGGAAGAATCCCGCTTAGGGGGGTAGCTACCACTGCGGCAAAACCCTAATCGCCTCGTGCGTCGCCGCAGCCAACGACCAGGGAGCGCGGGGAGAGGGTGTTTTATGGAACTAGATCCAGCAATTTTACCTTAGATATTGTAATGTGATAGACATTTATTTTATATGAACAAAAGGATAGGGATAAATAAGAAGAAGTAAGTAATAATACATAAAAATAAGTAAGAGAAAATAAGTAATTTTTAGTAATATATGAAATTATTGATCTAATAAAAATAAATTATAATTGTATACCTAGATGCATTTATATTCTAAGAAATATAAATTAATATATGCATTTGTCACTCATATTGGTAATCTAGCTCAATATTGTACAGTTCTTGTTAATCCTAGTCTACTAGCTTATGAGTGAATTATATTAGAGTAGCACTATAATAAAAATACAAAACAACAAGTGAACTATCTTTTGTAGCTTAGTTTTGACATAGAACAAAGTAGATTCAACTATATAAATTGATATGGTTAGATCTGAATACCAGTATTAAGGTTAAACCTCAAGAGAGTATGATAGAATTGAAGATGGTTCATTTTTATTTCTCTTTCTTAGTAAATGATTGTGGCATTGAAAATTCATTTTCTTTCATTTAAAAGATTTTTTTAATCTATTGTGATTAGAAAATAAACAAAGCACTCAACTTTGAGTTCAATATTTAGATAAGAAAAACAACAGTAAATCAAATAAAATATTTCAGAACTTGAGTAGAAGTCATGTATCTAATTTTCATGCATCTTTATGTTTCCAGGATGAAGCCTTTTAAGAATGAGAGTTTGTAATGGCCCAATTTCATCTTAACCATCTAATTACAGTTTACAAGGATAATTACATGCTTAACTGGAGCAATCATTATTTAAGCCTGATTACATGTCTAATTTTGATGTTTTAAACCAAACGAGGAACTCTAAAGTTGCTTTTATTTTGTACAATTAGGGTTTGATATATGTAAACCCTAGTTGTACAAAATTAATGTTTCGATTATTATATCATCACACAATTTGATAAATACAATGGTGTAATAAATTATTTTCAGTAATTAACATGTAAGATGGATTTTTGAAATTTGGATATAACTTGGGTAACTCCACTATTCGTGTTAGTGTGAACAATTTTAGAATACTTGTATGTTCCTTGAATTCGTTGGTCAGTTGAAATGTAGTTTGACTAACCAACTACAAACTACATTATAGTAGTGTAGTGTTTGATTTTAAGTTATTTATTGGTAACTCTTAATGTCCTAAAATTTTTAGTAGTAATGTGAAACTTCATTTTAGAAACCATGCTATTTTTTATTAATTTTTGGAGGAGTTTGACTTATTTAGATTATATTTTGAGTAACATTTTGTGATAGAAAATTATGCTAAAATAAAATAAATTGTGACGCAGGGATAATTTGCAATTGTCCTAAACACCTTAATTACTCTATACGAGTAACCGAACAAACAATATATCCCATATTTTTTTGATTCATTTTAGATAAATAAAATCCTAGAGAGAGATGGAGAATTAGGTTTTGGGTGAGGAAAAAGGTGGGGATGTCGATCTCGGGTTTTATCTTCTAAGGAGTGATAAAAGCAAGAAATTTTACCTTCTTTTGACAGATTACTATGGTCAATCTTATTTTTAATGTCTAGATTCCATACCTCCACTAATTGATAGAACATGGTATCAAATCACACTCTTTCCTCATTCTTTCTCCACAATTATCTATTCTTAGGGGTTTTGAGTTGGAAGGAAGTAGAAAATGGAGGGTTGCTTAAAGTTTGGTATGGATTCAAGGAGATGAGATCTTAAGCTATGTTTTAATTAAGGTGTTTCACATAGGTTAGTGAGTACTTTCATTTAACAATAGATTGCACTAAAATCTCTAGTCATTCCTATATACGACAATAAAACATAAGTTTGCCTTTTTTTTAGATAAGTCAGGCGATAGTTTTATTCATCTTTCCCACCTCGTGCAAGCATATTTAAATGCGGGTTACACAACTTGGACATTTGCAGGGAATTAAATATGGAAATACTACTACCATTACAAGGGAGTACCTGACCAGTGTCAAGCACAACTGTAGGAGGTTTATCATAGAGTTTAACCGTGTTGTTATTAGCCAGATGGAATTTAGCCAACGCATCATCATGAGAGTTCTTCTCCCTTTCTATGAAGGAGATCGAGGAGGTGTTTTTGAGGACATGTTGGATACTCTTGATGAGGTTAGCATAGTGTGGATATCTTCTGTAGTTGTCTTTAACCATTTTGGATGGTAGCATGCTGTCTGTTTCCACGATGACATCACATAAAGGAGCAATTCGGATAATTATCGCCGCTAACAAGATAGCTGTAAGTTCTGCCTCAAGAGAACTATTCGCAGTGATCGACTTTCCAAATCCTCCTTGCCAACGGTTGTTATGGTTTCTGATGACGACTGATATGGCCCCCTGTCCCTTCTTCCAAGCTGCGTCAGTATTAAGGATTAGGCAATCAACAACTAACTACTTTTGTATGTCTGACCTATGCATGGGCTTTATGCTCTTCCTTGGGTCCCAAGCCTTCTCAGACATCTTGGCTTCCATCACAATGAAGTTGACCTATTATTATGTATTAGTCTGTTGCCTTTCGAATATCCACTGGTTTCTTTGTTTCCAAATGACCCAACAAGTTATGAAGAATAAGTTTCTAGATTCCTCTATGGATCAAAGGTTCTGTCTGATGCATTGCTCGAGGTTGTCTGAGGACTAGAATATGGAGGGTAGACTGAGATTGGGCAAATGTAGCCATATGGGCCTTGCCTTAGCACAGTCCCACAATGCATGCATGTTGGTTTCCTCCGCTGTGTTGCATCTACTATAGGTAGAATGCATTGTCATTTTCCTATGCCTGCGACTCCAATTTGTAAGAAGGGCTCCGTTGGCTGTTATCCACATGAAGGTCTTGACCCTTGCAGCTACCTTGGCACTCCATAATTTCCTCCAGTGTCTCGGACGCTTGATTTCACAATCCGCACGCAAGGCTGTGTATGTGGACTTTGCTGTATAGCTTCCTTCCTCATTTGGCCTCCACACGCATATGTCTTTTGCCACAAGATCCACTAGGGGGTGGACTTTGTACACTTTCTTGGTGATGTTTGAAGGCATCCAATTCTCTAGAAACTCACAACCCCATTGTCCTTCAGAATTTACCATACTGCTGACCTGTAGGTCTTTGAGTTCTTCAAGGATGGTTCGGGTCACGTGGTCCTTCAAGCGGGCACCGCTAGGTAACCATACATCATGCCAAGTATTGATGGTGTGTCCACTGATAGGGATCATATAAGTGTTAGCCTCCATAAAGGTCCGTGTATGTAACATTGTTCTGGATAGTTGAGACAGATTAGAGGGTGGCACTGTATGCTTGTTCAGTAGCTTGTTTTTCATGGCCCTGCACCACAAAGAATTCCATCCACTATGAATATCCCAACTGTGCCTTAGCAACAAAGCTTGATTCCACTCGCACATAGATTTGAGTCTGAGGCCCCCATGCATTTTCTTGCTAGTTATGCGATTCCAAGATAGGAGGTGTATCCCTCTTTTGCTGCATCCCCCAATCCATATGAAACATATAATCTCCCCATCAATTCTGTCACACAACTGGAGAGGGAGCTTCTCCGTTTGCATAACATAAGTAGGGATAGTGGCTAAAGTACTCTTTGCCAAGTTCACGCGTCTGGTTAAGGAGAGGTTTTGTGCTGCCCATGAGTTAACCATGCTGGTTACTCGTTCAAGAACTACATTATAGGTTTACTTGTTCACCCTACTGTGAAGAATAGGGACCCCTATATATTTCCCTAGGTCCTGTGTTCTTTGTAACCCGCTTCTTGAGCAGATCTGTTCAGCCTCCTAATTTGAGACACTCTTTGAGAAGAACACTCTAGTCTTTTTGATGGAGATAGCTTGGCCGGATGCAAGTTCAAATTCGCTAAAGCATTGCATGATAGTATCTATGTTCGACTCATTATCTCTAGCAAATAAAAGTATGTCATCAACAAAGCACGGGTGGGCAATCAAAGGCCCTCTTCTACCCAGTTGAATGGGCTGCCAATTTTTGGTGTTCACACGATCTTCAATCATCTGGCTGAGTCTTTCGATACACAACACAAATAAATAAGAGCTTAACGGGTCTCTTTGTCGGAGCCCCCTCTTGGGTTTGAAACTGGCTGAGACCTTGCCGTTCCATGATATGGTGGAGCTGCCTTTAGTGATGGAGTTCATGATGTATGCTTTCTAGCTTTTAGTTCTAGCTTTTATAAGACAATTTAAAAATGGAGTATTTCCTGACGTATTTAAATTTAGATGATGAAATCATATGAAAAAACTGATACAAGTCTTATAGAATAGGATTCCTAAAGTTAGTACAAAAGTTAGAAGAATGTATTGAAACCATGGGTTTCACATTATATGTGTATTTGTCGCATATTGCTAAGTAAAGAACATTGTTCATCTGAATCTTATTATATATTATTTGATTATTTTATTTGATTTTTTTGTACAAATATGCCATAAATTAGTTATAGATTTAATTGAAGTTAGTGGTGTTTGCTTGATATCTCAATAAAGTGGGTGAAACCCTAAACGAGTGAAAAAATAGAAGGTCTGTCACTAGAGAGAATGGACGTCAATAAAATGATCTATTTGATGATTTTAGTTTATTTAATTAGTTCATTTTCAATTCATGATATTTTAGTGAATGGTGTGGAAACCCTAGATTAATTTCATTTTAGGGTTTCATTTACATTCTTAGTTGTATGTGATGTAATAGATATAGTCTTTCTACCACTTAAAGTTTATGATATAATAAAATATTATATGTGAGCCATGTTATAAGTGAATAAGGAAAATGACACCTATACAATAGGATGTTCAATAAATCAAATATTTTGATTTTAGTATTTTTCAATATGATTAGTGAACTAGCTCATTATCTTAATTTACAGTACACATACATAAAAGCTACGAAGAGAACTTGATGTAACATCCTAAAATCTAGGATCTTATCCTATTCCCATGATTAGAAGTTTAGAGGTTTGGTTTATTAGATTTGACCAAATGATGATAAAGTTTCACCTAAATGCACATTGTTAATGCATACAATATGAATAACTCGATGGTAACCCATACCATATATCAGCTTGAAAATAAATATAACATATTAAGTGGCACATTGACATAATAACATGTACATGTGCTAACATGTGAGTAAGCTCATGAAATCTATCACACATGCTTCCTTTTCTAACTAATATTCAAATAATTGCTAAAATATATTTAATAAGAAGTATAATGTGCTTTGGAATAATAATTGGTCTTTCCATGTCCATATATATGAATAATGTACCATTATCAATATAAACATTTAATTAATGTACTTAATGGGATAAATAATTTTAATATATAAAATATAAAATTCATGCATAATAATATGAGAAAACTCTTTTTGATAATATTGTTAGGGTAATAGGGCTCTAAATAATAAATAATAATGGTAATTATGTAATGTTACAAAAATATAATGGTTATGATTCAAAAATCCTAATTGTGTTAGAATTCCAAAAAGGAAATTTCTAAACTCAATTATAATGTTAAAATAATGTTCCTTGGGTCTGCATTAGCTTGGGGGTAAAGTTTCAAAATATTTATACAATCCTAGATATCTTAATTTCTTTTGGTTAAGAAAATATGAGTTTTTTTCTAAAATATTAAATAATATGGTTAATGACATAAAAGGTGGAAACTAATCTTAAATCAGGATTTGACATACAAAAATTAGTCTATGTGTGAATTTTCTCATTAATTGAACTATCTTATCTATGCTAGTTTTATTTAGGAGAGAGAATATAAGTTAAGGTCCAAAAATGTTATATAAAATAGTAAACAATACCAAAAGGGAAAATTATTAGAAAAATCTGGTTTCTACGTGTCTTAATTAGTCTAGGTATAAAATTTGGCATTAATTGGAACTTGTTTGAAGCCAAAAATTAATAAGAAAAGGAAAAGAGTTAAAAATGACCCACCCAATTTGATAGATATTTATATTTCTTTGTTCATTTCCATATAGTTTTGGGTTTTGGTCCCCTTGATCAATATGTCACATGAATGTAACCCTCACAACCTAGGTGCACCCTCTTCCTCGCTGACAGAATGAAATCAGATGGCCTCCATGCCATCTTCCACCTTTTACAAGTCTGGTCTGAACATGGTGTTTTTATCCGATCTTCTGGCACTAATATCTTCCTCATGAATGCACTGTTCCCCATAATTTCTTCATTGATGAACTCGTTCTTTGAATCTACATGCTATGATACTTGATTTCCTTATATTTTTCATCCAAATCAAGAAACACTTAATTCTCCCCTCTCTACCCTAGTACCATAATCTGCCACACAAAACCATCCCAGTAGATTATGTACTTCCGAGCATGTTCGGAAGTAAAACCATTTCCCATGTTCAATTTTCCCTGAAACAACCATAACCCTTCTAACCAACCCTTTATTCATTCTATGACTCTCCTTGTCATCGGTTGTTGAGGAAGTATCCTATACACAATTCCCTTGGGAGAAACCATAATTGGGTAACCTCAAATCTATAGACATTATCGTTTTGCTTGTCTTTCATCCTTTGTGGATTTCAATTAAGTTATAAATGAGGTCACAAGAGCATGTTTGTCTGGTTCGTCTGTATCACCTGAGTACTTACTGATGAATTTGTTCAATCCTTTTGGGTCTAGAGGATCAATCTACAACACTCCTTGTTTGTAGTTTAGGGAAATTCACATTTTTCATCTTCAACTTTCACTTCTTCTGATAAAAATTTTGGGTTTCCATTCATGTTTTGATCAATTCTACTCTCATTGAATTCACATGGAGTCTTTGAATCTGTCTCCATGTTTTTGTGAGGTTATTTGCTTTAGTTTCTGACTTCATGGCTCGCTGGAGTTGGCATTGTAGTAGGGTTTCTAGTGTTGTTGGGTTTTCTTCACGAGTAGTTGGTGAATGGAGGAGAAGTCAGCGGGGAAGGTTACTGGACCACACCTGGATGTATTTGATTTCTCTCACACTACTCAAGGGAAATTCCATTATTTCACCCTCATTATTTTGTTTTATCATGCTAAGTTGAGATCTGACAGGCTAGAGGCCTAGGCCTGGTGGCCGACCCCGATAGGGCCACATCAGTAGTGATTTATATCAAAACCGATAATGCTTATATGTGGAATATTTGAATTTTCTGATAGTTGAATCTTTTGAAATTCACAAAAAAATATTTATAGCTCAAAGAAATAAAACAAGATATGTTTTGGAATCGTGATGTCATTCCCTATCCATTGGTATTAGTTTAGTCACCTAATTCTAATATAATAAGTATATGGTTTTGATGGATTTATCTAATTGACTAGATTTTCTAAAATTTATAACTAGTAATATATAAGTCATAAAAATAAAGTAAAATATTATGAACTCGTTAATATAAAATTTACAAAACGGTGTGATTTTGATAACCTAATTTGTTATTTAGAAAAAGTGACTTTTAGGGTTTATATAATTAATGAAAATGAAACCCTAACCCCATCTATGCCTTCAATAAGTTGCTTGTGGACTGATATGGAATTAGGGTTCTAGCCTTAGACACATGTATACTTCATGTGAGGTATGTTGCTTCCCTATTTATCATATTGAGCAATCACCACTTATTATCTCTCTCTCTCTCTTGGTCATATGGACAAATTTAGACTATACAATTTCTCTCTTTTGAGAATTTATTTCATGTGAAAGATTCTATGTTGATTCTGATTTTGTGGTCCTCTTACTGTGTTGGACATTCTTATTTACTATAAATTGTACTTTTACTTGATTAAACTTTTACTTACCTCTACAGTTTGCATGCATTGTGATTCAATAGCATTTGAGTTGTGTAAGTACTTTGGTTTTTATGGGGCTATGTTCTCTTTATTAGTGGTATGGAGGTTTATGTGCCCCATACATGGGTTTTGTGCCACTTTATATACATTTGGGAGCTTGGTTATGTTGTTTACTCTATTAGCCTTTAAGAATATAAGCTTAGCTGCCATTTTTATTTGTATTTCAGTAGTGGTATGCTTATCTCACATGCATGCAGGTTGATATTATTGTGATGGTTTTTTTCCCCTAAATTCTTTATATGTGCTTTTATTGCACAACTCTAATATTTTATTGATGGAAAGTATTATTGTTGATTATCATCTTATTGAAATTCTTTTTCTCTTGATATT
Source organism: Alisma plantago-aquatica (assembly GCA_963693085.1). Taxonomy (NCBI): domain Eukaryota; kingdom Viridiplantae; phylum Streptophyta; class Magnoliopsida; order Alismatales; family Alismataceae; genus Alisma; species Alisma plantago-aquatica. The sequence goes on along the minus strand of OY856409.1, from coordinate 577,989,618 downwards.
CACTTTGCTAGTACTTTCCTCTTCTATGGGAGGCCTTGTTATATTTGAGGTCCTTTTTCACTTATATTGCTCAATCCCCAATTCACGTGGTTTTTATGCTAATAGTTTATATTTTTATCTTCTCTTGTTGGGTATTCGTTCACCCCTAGGTGTAGAACATGGAGGACATGACATGTAGATATGGAATAAGCCTATGGATATTACACTTAATGGAAGATAGACTTGAGATAATTGGATATACCTCTACTTATGTCCTGATGTAATTGCTTTCATGTAAGCTCCTTAATGGGATAAAATTTTGTAATCTTGCATAAATTCAATATAGTCATGAAAATTATTCCTCTTCTATACTTAGGTATTTTGTATACCATCAATTGAGAAATAAGAAAACTACACTTATTATAACATGCTTGTTAGTATGTTTGGATAGATGAGCTTATTCCTCAAATTTAGTTGGGAGTGGAACCCCTCTCAGGTCCCATTCCTTACATGATGGTATCAGAGCCATGGTAGTCAGAATCTGGATACTTCAATTTGGTCTCGCTAATTAGAACCTTACGTTGTATAATTACCCTCTAGGTGAGATGTTTACCTGAGACTTAATCTATGTTATTCATGTGATGATGAAATGATGAATTACAATAATATAAGGTGCACATTGGAATCATGATTACTAAACCTTAATGTGATGAGGTTTTAGGTCTAATATGATGAGGTTTTAGGCGAACTGTCACATAAAAATTTGTGACCCAAAGTTCACACTCCTAATGTCTATATAGTCAAAGGCGAGTGGACCTTGGCATCTGTCCTTAGAATGGATCACATAGCATATGCATGAATAAAGCCACAATCGACAACAAGGTAAGAGACAACATGGCATACCAAAAGGAACAAAACTAGTACCTGACATAAGATCTTAGTCCCATATGTCAACCCATGAGAATTTCATTTGCATGTCATTTGATATCAACAAAGTAACAGCCATATTGGAGAGGAAGAAACGATCATAGGAAGATTCATAGTGTACTTATTATCTAAAATCAAGAAATGAGTGCACATCAGCATAACTATGTTGAGTACGCTATAAAATACATAAAATCGCAGGTTTAAGAGACATATATGCTTGGAAAATTATAATATTATTGCAAAAAATAAATAAATAATATTAAAGACTTTATCATAACAATCAAGCATGTTTTATATGGATTTACATCATACTAAACAACATTTCATGGTCATTCACCAGCTTCCCATTGGAATGTCTGTGAGGAGAATTTTTGGCTCAAATCCTATATGTCACCCTATTTCTGTGTGTGGGACGTCAAGACCAAAGTCAATGATCTAACCATATTTTATCATGACTTGTGCCCTTACCCCAAGAATACAGGTAGGTACACAAGGTCTGTACAATGGATAAGTTCATTTATGTTCATGGTTTGTTCAACATATTTATAGGAAAACAAACTTACTTATCATAGGGAACAAGTAGCTCAAACAAATACATAAAGCCAAGAAATTTAGGTATACAAAACATAAAAACAAGTTCAATAAGATTAGTATGGCCAATAGGAGTATAAATTGTACATTGATTAGAGAACAAGATTAACAACTTGATTTAGGAAAACCATACATAGCAAGTTTGACTAGATCTTAGTAGAAAGAGTCAACCAATTGATCCTGAGAATACAACTAACTGCAATTGTATTAGCATAAAAAATATTAGGTCTCATTAATCATTATAATGGTGATTGCATGTGTCACCTAGATCTAGGTACTCATTTCCATTAAAAATATTTTTAATAACTCAAACTAGGTCATGCATAGAATTATCAAGCAAGATAGAACATCGTGGGTTATTAATAGTTAGAGTGACACATAACAACTCCATCAGGGATATATGATTAGGGTTTTGAGATCCCAAATAGGGAAATCATAAGATTTGAGCAGGATTAGTCGACACAATAATCTATATTGTCATATTAGTCATTTGAGTCATGATCATACAAGATTTTCACCAATAGAGTGTATATGGGGCCTACTAGATTTATGTTTCCTAAACATAACTAGGCTACTAATTTGAGATCATATATAACATGGATGATTGTTAGGGAAAGTTTTGCATAAGATTAGAGACTAGTTATCAACATGCATATTAGATCACATTTCAAGTCAAGATTTGGGCATTTAGTCACATAAGTTCTCAAGAATGGTTCATAAGGAATATAAGGATACAAGGCATGGAAAGCTATTGATTTAGAGGTCACATAATGTATTAAACTAGCATGAAATCAATATTTGAACAAGGTGCAAGATTAATTTTTAAAGTTTGCATGAAACACATTTCATAGTTCAATTCACATTGTAAGGTCAAAAAGGGGTACAAGTATGATCAAATTCAAGTCTTTGTTCAACATGCATAAAAAATTACTAATTTGGGTTAAGAATGATGATTAGGTAATGTTCAATTAAGGTATGAAAGAAGTAACCTTTAGCATAAGAGTCCATTCGAGGTCATTCAAGGAACCTTAGACCATTTTAGGGGACATGGATATACAATGTTCGAATCTTGATGTATAAATATGTTGAAGTGACTGGTCTTAGGCTAAAATTATAATGCGGGAGATAAAAGATTAAGCTTGAGCACTAGATGGCATAGAACATGTAGAAAGAGATAAAAAGGTATCATCCTTAACATATCAGTAGAATTGAAAGAGTAATCAGGCCATGAAAGTAGGACCATTTAAAATATATCGTTCTCTATATACAAATTCATATATTATATGACCAAAATGCCCCAAGGAATGATGAGATATGATCCTTGCAAGTACAAACATGGATCGAGAGAAAAAAAATAGGGAGGAAGCTACCATCTAATGTGATGATCCATGCTAATCACGACCCTTGATTCTTGATCGAGTGGCCATGAAGCGCCCTTACTAGGCTATGAGAGGGGTGTAAGGAATGGGTTTGTCTGCCCTCTTGTCGCCTCACTAGTGGCCCACACTAGGTCTAGTGGACTGCGGTCCATGAGGGAAGAGAGGGGTAGGTATTGCAATGATCTGGACCGTCACTTAGTGGACCACCATCATCCCAACAAGATCAGGGGTCAAGGTCCACTATGCCCCTTTCACTCCACTCTGAGAAAACTCTCTCTTAGCATAGTGGTGCTCTACAGGGAAGGTTGCTAGAGCTTCTAGCAGGTGGGAAAAGAAACCAACAGAGAACCATGAAGCATGCTAGTTGGCTTCATCCAACCCATCTGAATATGACGAAGCAAATGGATTGGTACGAGGAAGGAAAAAGGGAAAACACCCAAACAAGACCATGGCGGCCACTTCTAGAGCAAAAAGCAAGTTGAAATAGTAGAAGTGGGGGTCTAGGGTTTGTGGAAAAGGGGAAAAAGAGATGGGAATGAGAGATGAAAGCAAGGCGAAATGAATGGGTTCACTAATTTTTAGAAGCGGTCAAGAATGAGGGTGATTGATGGAGCAAAAGTAAGGTTAATTGAGCTAGCGCTTTGGCACCTATGCATCATATGAAGGTAGGCGACAAAGCATAGCCCTCAGATCTTGAGTAAAATTTGTGGCATAGAAGACTGATGGCTGGGATTAGTCAAAAAACATCCAAGTAGATTGATGAGAAGGTAGGAGGGGAACCCAATTCCATAGGGCTGGAGCTCCCAGTTTGGGCCCATAAAGCTTAAATTCATTTCAAAATAGCTATAAATCAAGTTAATTCAATTAAATATAAAATGAGCATATCTCTCTCATTCTAGCTTAAAATTGAAGAAAATTTGATGTGTTGGAAACGTCAGAGTTTCCTTTACAAAATGATCATAAAATTAATTTGGAATGAGAATGATATATGAGATAAAAAATGGATGAGAGAGGATGATGCATAATATAGATGTGACATCAATTTTATATCAAAATGAGTATCACCAAATCTCATGTCAACATAAGGTTACCTCAAAAGTCATAAGAATAACTCAAAATAAGAAAATGACAATTATAGTGAAAAATTGATGCAAATTTGAAGTGCATAGCACATACATGAGGAAAGAGAAAAGTCTAGGTTATTACATGAACTTACCCTACCAAATAGTTGAATCATGACATATCTGTTTGTATGTTAAGATTTAGCTATAGATTGGGTTTTTGCATGAGAATGAGGAAATAGTTGACAAGGAGATCATATATGGATAATATTGTGACTTGGTTTTCTCATTGATTTTGAAATCATCTATGTTTCATGTCCATGATTTTCTAAAGAAAAAACTTATTTTCTGTTATACTATTATATGTAAAAAAATCTTTAAATATTTTCATGACTAAGTCACAATGAAGAGATATGTAATGACCCCCTCCCCTTGTATCCCCAATTAAGATGGTATGTGAGGGAAAATGCCACTATCATATTTATAGGATTGTGGTTTAGAATTTAACCAAAAAAAATTATAAAATTTCATTGAATGAAAAAGATTTTGATAGAATATGAAGGATAGACTCTCCACAAAGGATTTACATGATATGGAAATTTATAATTTGTACTAGAAATAAAACTAACTAACTAGATCCTCCATGGTAACTTTAATCATGTTTCCTTTTAGTGACTTCTTCTCAGGATGTCCACATTGCAGATTAATAGTAGTTTATCCTAAAACATCTTGTACAAAAACATGGTCAGTATAACAAGTTATATTGGTATGTGGGGGAAACAAAATAGTCACATGTAGGTGTAATAATATAATCAACTATAGCAACAATTACGATTACAAAATTGAATATGCATTTTCTTGTGTTAACGTATACACCTTATCCTCTTTTCTCAATGGTGTGCCCTCTCTATTGGGGATCCTCTTTATGGGGAACCCACTTTTAAGGGTTTGGTCCCTGTAGTGGATGTTTCATAACCTTCCGTCACCGGGGCTTGGTTTAATAAGTAGGCCTTCCTCTCTAGGCCTGAGGCGGTCTTCTTTTCTGGGCTTGATCACCAATCATCCCCACGTTGACTTAATTCACTCCATGATCTTTAACTCACCAGATATGATGCAGTGTTTGAGAAGTTTACATTTATATAAAATGGTATCCATGGTGATTGTATAGATTGCAGGAAGTAAATAAACATGCAAGCATTTAATTGCAATCCGATCAAGAAAACTCCAAGAAATCATGGAAGCCAGTTAAGATGGGTAATCATAGGCTTAACCACATACCTTTCTTAGAATTAACTTAAAGTCTAAGGAAACATGTGCAATTGAGAAGAAGCAAGCAATAACCATGGAATTAATGCATAACACCGAAGTATTACTATTTCATTCATAAACTCACATTAAGATTGACTTGGGTTCCAAGTTAGGGTTTTGGATTCCAAACCCTAATTGTCACATTCGATGCCTTTTAAACTTACAAACCCTTATTTTGATATAATATGCATTCTTTATACCAAATGAAGTCAAATATGTCCTTTTAACTAAAAATACTAAACCTTTTCCATGATAGTCATGTAAGCATGTTATGATCATTAAACTTAAAATATTAGGGTTTCCAGGCTTTAAATACATTAATATTAGTAACTTTAGGTACCTTTGAAATTCAAATTAGATCTAGGTCTTCAAACTATTTTTATTGAAATCCTTTCATTTTTCTGATTAACTTCCATATATAAGTTATCATCATTGGACATTCCTATCAATTACTTTTTATTTTTACAAGATTAATTCAATTTGAGCCAATTAGGGCACACCACCTAGGTAGCCAGTCATCAGGGGCCATGGCATTGGGCCGCGGCAAACCCAATTGGCTCATGCATTGCTGGAACCTGGGCTCACCCGTGTTTAAACAAAAAAAGAAGGGGAAATTTAGAGAAACTCTTACCGGTTAGAAGAGATGTCGAGGGTAGATCAATCTTTTCACTGCAGGTTGTCTTCAACCTTGGCTCAACTCCTTCCCGTAAGTAGGTGGTCAACCAAGAGGTTGACTCCAAGCTTTATACCTCCTTCACATCAAGAAAGAGGGTCGATACATTTGCCTTGCCCCAACAAACTTGTCGAGTGTCTCAATTTCCCTGGAGGTGTTGATGCTGCTAGAACGGTGAAGTGTATCTCCAGTGATATAATATAGAGGGCTAGAAGTGAAGGAGGGTGATAGAGGAGAAATTGAAAGTAGGGAAGACTATTTTAGGTCTCATAGATTCTCACAAAAATCTTCACAGTCTCGTAGAAGGGTACTACTCCCTTTTATAGACCCCTAACTATGGTGCATAGGTTGGCTAGGGGATATGTAAGTTGGAGGAAGATGTAATTTCCTTATGAAGTAGGAAAATATCAGGATGAAAAGGGGTGTTTTCCTCTCGCGAATCTACTAGAGAGATTTCTAGATCTGTCCATTTATTGGGTTGAGAGAAAATCGAGCACGAAAGATGTTAAAGTTGTGTTCCTAATTCCTTTTCCTATTCATGGTAGAAGACAATCTATAAAGTGTTACATCGTGATACAACAATTCATAAAACATGCACATATAAATGGGTTGAGTCTCTGATTTTCCAAAAATGAATTCAATGTTTACATTTAATTATCCACTTCGTATAAACCACTTTAGGGAAAAGTCTTTAATTCATTTTTCTCTCTCTCATTCTATCCTTTTTATTCCAAACATTAAAGGGAAGTTTCTAGCACTTATATCTAGGAGTGGGAGACATTTGAGATCAAAATACAAAAACTAAAAGTGTTTTTTCTTTGTCTCTAAGTGTCCCTTTTATTATATTTATTTCAGGCATCAAATTAATTCTTTTCTTTTTACAACTTGGTCATATTTCTTATTTTGATACTTTTCTTATTAAAAACAATACACAAATGAAACCAATTCATTAGTTGTCTTCAACACCACTTTTCTAGAAAACTCCACACAATTCTATATGTAGAATACTAATTATCCATTACTTTTGGAAATTCATTTATTATGGTATTTACCTCTTTGAATTTATCCAATACCCATTGATGCATTACTGAAAACCATATAACCATGACAACCATTGCAACATAGAATTTGCAAATTAAATCCATACTTTTAAAATAAGTCATACCACATTTTCTGATACAGACTTAATAATCAAATATTTTCATTCAAATATGTAAACATAGGTGAAATACCATGTTATAACATCCTTTCCTTCTTATATGAATTTTGTCCTAAAAATTCAACTAGTCATAAAAAGGTTTATGATGAGACTTTTCCATGTCCATCTATATCTCTCATGTGGCTTTATTCCCGCCATGGTGGTTCCAAATAATTGTTACCATCTCTATCTTTTATTCTTGACCTCTTTCACCGTAGAGTCTATTATCCTCACAGGTGACTCAGGGTATAAAAACCTCCCTTGGAGTTCTAAAGGTTCAATGTTCATCACATGGGTTGGATCCCTCACATAGTACTTTAGATTGGACACATGGAATACATCATGAAGACGGTCTACCTCTTGACATTGAATATTAAATTGAATGGATTGAATCCACTTGGTAATTGCATGTCCATTTATGATTTCAACTTCACTTGAAAATGACCTTGTTCACTTAGGTTTCCAAACCATTTATTCATTACTCTCTCATAAGGGGAGAGATAACACCTCAAAACCTAGATTATACCATTTAGATTTCAACTTACGTACTCATTTTCTCATAATTTTTTTAAGCTAGCATTTGTCTGTCCAATCTCTCACACTCATAAGAAGATGAAATAAGCATCTGACCGCAGTCCAAATACAAAGCTCATGCCACTCCAAGAGTAGGGATGGTGCATTCACACATCATTTTTAAATTCCAAATTTAGGTGAAGTCATTATCCAAACCAAGAATACCACAACTTCCTTAATCATGTGCATTCATATGGGAAAAGATTTACTCATGATTTTTGAGTATATGCATAACTCTATTTAAGATTCTTATTCAAACATCATCACATGACTTCTTATATCATTTTCATCTACATCTCATACATCATTAGACTTAGTCATCCCCTTAATATCTCTAGGTCATTGGTACCTTTGGAATTATCTCCTATTGTCCCACCTCTTGACCCCCAAAGTCCTTATACACTTAGGACATGATCATACCTCAAACCTCATAAGTATTATGTACCTTTAATCATCCTACTTGATCTTAGGGTTGACTTAGGGCCCTACACTTCCAAAAGGTTTCACTAAGATGTCATAACTTTATTATATTTCATTAGGAAATTTACTTAAGGTTTGTAATATCCAATCACATTATTTCCCTTATAATTCGTTCACCCAAATTTCCTTCATCTCCCAGGGCATACATTGTTTACTTTATGTCCCTTCATCGGGATCATGGTGACCTTCTTATCTAGACTTGGTCCCATTTTATCAGTCACTTTCGTGGTGACTTTTCCTCATGTCCCTTAGAGATGGCTTACATGGCTCCAATCAAACATACTCAATATATGTGATTTCATGTTGTATACACTTAATCTCTCAGCCTTTAAGTGACAACTTCATGCTTAAATTGATTTGTGATTTTACCCTTCTATGGAAGGTCCCATTCCAAGACAAGATAAAACTAATATTTGTTAAAAGAAATAGAAGCATCAAACTTGAACCAAGATTTATATTATCACAAAGGGACATGTCATTTAGGCATACTTTCCATTATATTATCCATGCATTTTTTACTTGAGAGTTATATTATCATAACATGTGATTTACCATTCAAGAATTGGATCACAATCAAGTACTTTATTACCAAGATTTTAGATGCACAAGAACGGATATGTTATATTTCATATGCTCGGGACTATACCATTTCATTACACCATATGTTTTTCTTGATACAAGGTGTACTATAACATACTACACATGACCACCTTCTATAAGTCAGTATGCATTGGCCTAAGCTTCCTCATTACCAATGGAAGAGACTCGAGCCTGCTGGAGTTCTTCAGCAATTGGGAATGCCCCCTGTGGTGCTATAACAACTGATTGAGCCGCTACTGGGCCCAGACCTTGAGGGTCAGGGAGGGGATAGTTTGACCAGATGTGTCATTCTTGGTGGGAACGATATCACACCTTATTCTCATGGCGACATCTTCCAAGGTGCTTCTTCCCATATGTCTGGCAGATGGGGTTGGGATTCATGTGATGGGGTTTTCTTTTTCTTCCATTCCTATCCCTTCCATGATTACGGCCTTGTCCCCTTCCATTGTCATTACTTGGGGAAAAGTGTCTTCAATGAACACTAGTATCCATTAGGTGGATTCTGAGTAGGCATAATGGTCTTCTCCATGTCTAGGGCCAAGCTAAGGGCCTTGGTGAAGTTTGGAGGTTTTTGGCCATCACATGGGGTCTTATCTGGGGGTGTAGGATCTCCAAAAAATGTTCCACTCACTTCTCTTCGATCAACATAAAGCCAAAGCACTCCACGAGTGGAACTTCTGAGCATAGTCTACAACTATCATGTTACCTTGATAAAGAAGCATTAACTGCTTTTCCTTCTCCTTCTTTGCAGAGCTGGGAATGAATCTTATAGAGAAGATGGTGTGGAAGTACATCTAGGCCATTGGTTTTGTGATCAAGTCTCATTCGGTAATGCAATTCTTTCAACAAAGTTTTTCTGATCCTTCAACAAGGTGAGTAGCAATGTGAACCTTCTTGCTAGGTTGCACCTCCAGATTGTGGAAGCCATTCTCCACAACTAGGAGCCATGCATCCTCCTTGTCAAATACCTCAGTTTTGTATTCACCCCAACACTTCTCTATATTTAGCTTGATGAAGTCAAGGATGGTAGCTCTGAGATGAGGGTGGATTGGTAGGGGTTCACCATTCTCATATCTGGCAACATCTTTGAGAGCTAGGTCCCTAATGGCCTCACTCAGCTTCTTCTACTGCTCTAGCCAAAGTGCATTAGGGGTGTGAACTACTACTTGCCCAACTATCAGTCCATAATTGACAACATGTCTGAGGTCATCCTTGGGCTCATCTTCCATCATAGGATCACTCTTAGATCTCAATCCATCCTCTAGGTTTGGGATATCAAAGGGGCTAGGCTTGGACTTGGAACCTTCCTCATTGGTGGCCTCCTTTGGCCTTTTCTGCTTCTTGGAAGACTCATCTTCCATGGAACTCCTAGTCTTCTCTGAGGATAGTATCTTTCTATGGGAGTTCCTCCCTTCTGGGTAGTCCCTGGGTGTGTCATTAGGGATAGCGGTGGCCTTGATACATGCCATGTTGGTTCACATAACCTTATTTCAGTTTCATGTTTAGGGTATATAAAAAATCATATAATTATGTTCATGACATCTTATTTACATGTAGTTTACTATTTGGTGGATGATGCCTTAATACATAATATCAATAACCCTAGTTTTCACAAGGGTAGAGGAAGCAATTATCAGGACCCTAGGGATTCAGAGAGTGAAGCAGGGGATAGAGAAGGGGTAAATTTAGATGAGAAGAAAACCGAGAAGTATTTTATTTTGAGTAAAATACTCTGAATTTGGCAAGGCACAATGTACGGGCTCGAGAGTCCTCATAATCTAACTAGAAGTATGGATAAAATTTATACGAGCCCCCAGTTCGTGGTCCCTTATAGACACCATCCTCTTTAGAAAGTACTCTAATAGTTATCTTGGGCTCTATATAACTCTTAAATTTAATGATTATTAAAGGTTAAATGGTAAACCAGGCTTTGATACCAAACTTAATTCCCCTCCCATGTAATCCATAGTTAAGGTGGACCATGAGGGCAAGGGGAATTATCAAATTTACATGACTAAGGCTTAGCAATTAACCAAAAATAATTATAAAATTTCATTCAATTGAAAATAATTTTATACAATATGAAGGACAAACTCTCCACAAAGGAGTTACATGATATGGGAATCTATTGTTTGTAACTGGAAATAAAACTAACTAAATATTCAATGATAATATTAATCATCTTTCCTTTTCGCACCTTACTCTTAGGATGTCCAATTTTTAGATTAATAGTAGTTTATCCTAAAATAGCGTAAAACAAAAACACGATCAATATAACAAGTTAGTATGTGGGGGAAACAAAATTATCACATGTAGGTGCAACAATATAATCAACCATAGAAACAATTATGGTTACAAAATTGTATTATCATTTTCTTGTGTTAACCTCACCACCCATATCCTCCTTTCTCAATAGTGTGCCCTCTGTATTAGGGAGCGTCTTTATGAGGAACCCTCTGTTAAGGGTTTGGCTCCTATAGTGGACATTTCATAACCTTCCCTCACCTAGGCTTGGTTTCATTTATAGGCCTTCCTTTCTAAGTACTACTCCCTTTTATAGCCCCTGGCTATGGTGGATAGGTCCGCAATGGGATCTACAAATTAGAGAAGTATGTAATTTCCTTCCAAAGTAGGAAAATATCAGGATGAAAAGGTACATGTTCCTCTCGTGAATCCACTCGAGAGATTTCTAGATTTGCACATTAATTGGGTTGAGAGCAAACCAAGCAAGAAAGATGTTAAAGATGTGTTCCTGTTTCCTTTTCCTAATCATGATAGAATAAAATCTATGAAGTGTCATATCGTGATCCAATAGTTCATAAAACATGCACATATAAAAAGGTCGAGTCTCCAACTTTCCAAAAACAAATTAAATCATTATATTTAATTATATATTCCCTATAAACCATCACTTTAAGGAAAAGTATTTGATTCGTTTCTCTCTATCCTTTTATCCTTTTTATCCCAAATTTTAAAGGTAAGTTTTCAACTCTTATATCTAGGTCTGGGTGGGATTTGAGACTAAAATACATAAGTAAAAAGTGTTAATTCTTTGTCTCCAAGTCTCCCTTTTATTCTATTTATTTTAGGCATGAAATTAATTCTTTTCTCGTTTAACTTGGACATATTTTTTATTTTGATTACTTTCGTCATTAAAAATGATATGGAAACAAAACCAATCCATTAGTTTCCTTCAATACCACTTTTCTATAAAACTCCACACAACTCTACATACAAAATACTAATTATCCATTCTCTTGGAAATTCATTTATTATGATATTTCCATCTTTTCTCTTATCCAATATCCACTAATGAATTATTGAAACATGTAAAACCACAAAAAACATTCAAAAGGAGAATTCGCTAATTTAATCCATACTCTTAAAACAAGGCATACAATGTTTTTCAATATATCCTTAAAAATGAAATAGTTACATTTCTTTTATATAAATATATATATATATATATGAAAACCCATGTTATAACAAGATATAAGGAGTTGGCAGATATACCCTAGAAAAAATTGTGGTAGAAATCTCTACCCTAATTTTGTCTATGAAGTGGTAACTTAGAGTATGTGACATGATATACATAAAGGTTTAGGTGACCTACCCTTTCATACTCTATGACATTTTGGTTGCTCTTGTGAATATTAGGGTTGTTAGGTTAGTAACACAAGGACCTGAAATTCAACCGTAGGTTGTTTTGATTCGTTAGTTGGATTCATGACCTATGAACAACATAAACACCTAATATATTCACAAAAAGAATGGTCAACAAGTGACCCTAATACCTTGATGTCGTTTAGTTTGGCTTATTAGGTTAAAACTTTGAAGGGGTGGAGAGTATTTGTGGATAAGATATGGATGCTGCAATTTTGAGGAGGAAATCCTTTTAAGGGGTGGAGTGTTGTAACATCCTAAAATCTAGGATCTTATCTTATTTTCATGATTAGGATTTTAGAATGTTTTGTTCTTTATATTTGACAAAATGAGGATAAAGTTACACCTTAATGTACATTGTTAATGCATATAACATGAATAACTCAATGGTAACCCAAAACATACATTAGCCTAAAAATAAATATAACATTGTAAGTGGTATATTAACATAATAACATGTATAAGTGTTAACATGTGAGTAAGTTAATAAAATATGTCACACATGCTTCCTTTTCTAAATAATATGCACATAATGGGTATTACCATATGTTTAATAAAAAATGTAATGTGCACTGGAATATTAATTGGTGTTTCCATGTCCATAAATATGGATAATGTTCCATAATCTATATAAAAATCTGATTATTGTACTTAATGGGATAAATACATTTAATAAGTAAAATATAAAAATCCATGCATAATAATATAGGAAAACTCTTTTGACATGAATGTGAGGATAATACGATTCCAAATGACAAATAATTATAGTAATGATGTAATGTTACAAAAATATAATGGTAATGAGTTAATTATATCAGAATTCCCAAAAGGAAAAACTTCAAAACTAAAAAATCATTGTTAAAATTGTGTTCTTTGGGTCAAAATAATGGGGGTCAAGTATTAGATTATTTAGACAATCTTAGATATCTTAATTTCTTTTGGGTAAGAAAATATGAGTTTTGATCTAAAATATTAAATAATATGGTGAATGACTTCAAAAGTGAAAAGTAATCTCAAACTCCAATTCTACATACCAAATTAGTCTATGTGAGAATTTGCAAATTAATTGAAAAATCTTATCTATCCTAGTTTTATTTAGGAGAGAGGTATAACTTAAAGTCCAAAATATTATATAAATAGTAAAAAATTCCAAAAAGCAAAATTAATGGAAAGTTCATTTTCACATGTCCTGTTTAGAGTAGGTATCAAATTTGGCACTAATTGAAAATTGTTTGAACCCACAAATGAATTAGAAAAGGAAAATAGTTTAAATGACCTAATTTAATAGATACTTATACTTATTGATTCAATTCCCTATAGTGTTGGGTTTTCTTACCCTTGATCTATATGTCACATGAATGTAACCCTCCGAGCCTATGTGTGCGCTCTTTCTGGCCGATGAATTGAAATTAGATGGATTCCATGTCATCTTCCACTTTCAGCAATTTTGCATGGTGTTTTTATCAAATCTTCTAGCACTAATATCTCCCTTATCGATGCACATTCTCCCATGATTTCTTTGATAATGTACTCACTCTTTGAATCTACATGCAATGATACCTATTTTCCTTATCTTTTTCTTTCAAATCAAGAAACACCTAATTCTCCCTTCTCTACCATAGTACACATAATCAGCCACATAGAACCCTCCCTTTATATTATGTACTTCTGAGCATCAGACCAAGTAAAACCATTTCATATGTTCAATTCTCCCTAAAACAACCTTGATCCCTCTAACCAGCCATGTCTTCTTTTTATGACTCTCCTAATCTTCACCATCTCTAGAAGTCTCCTATACCCAATTCTCATGAGTATTTTGGCTGTCTTTCAACCATGGTAGATTTTGGTGAGGTTATGGAAGATCTTTCTAGAGCATGCGTATCTGGGTCCTTTATACCATCTAGATGCCTAATCATGAATCTTTTGAATCTGATCAGACCTAGAGGATCGATCAATGCCACCCCTTTTTTCTAGTTCAGGCAAGTTAGCATTTTTCATCTTCACCCTTCACTTCTATTGGTTTTGAATCTAGTGCAAATTTTGGGTTTTGATTTTCATTTTGATCCAAATTTACACTCTTTGACTTTGCGTGGAGCCTCCTAATCTACCTCGATGGTTTTTGTGAGTTTCTCTCCTCAAGTTTCTAAATTCATGCCTCGCCAGAATAGGGGTTCTTGTTGGGTTTCTGCTGATGTCGGGTTTTGTTCAGGAGTAGCTGGTGATGGGAGGAGAAATCAATGGGGAATGTGACTAGACCACCCCTGGATGTATTTGATTCCTATCACGCTACTCAAGGGCAATTTCATTATTTCTCCCTATTTGATTTGTTTTATCGTGCTGAGCTGAGCCTTGGTAGGTTGGAGGCTTGGGCCAAGTGGCCGACCCTGATAGGGCCACATTTGAAGGGTTTTTTTAATCAAAATAGATAATGCTTATATGTGGCATATTGGATTTTTTTATTTGTCAAATTTATGAAATTCACAATAAACTATCTATAGCTCAGAATAATAAAATAAAAGATGTTTTAGAATTGTGAGGTCATTCCCTCTATCCATTTTCATTAGATTGTTTACCCAATTCTAATCTAATAAATATATGGTTTTATAGATTTATTTAACTGACTAGATTTTCTAAAATTCACAACTAATAATATATAAGTCATAAAAATAAACTAAAATATGTTATGAACTCGGTAAAATAAAATCTAGACAATGGTGTGGTTTTGATAACATGATTCATTATTTATAAAAAGGTGACATTTAGGTTTTATATAACTAATGCAAATGTGACCCTAGTCACATATATGCTTTTAATAGGTTTCTTCTAAGTTGAGATGAAATTAGGGTTTTGACCTGGGACATATTTATACATCATGTGAGGTATGTTGCATCCATATTTATCATGTTGAGAAATCACCCACTTTTTATCTCTCTCTATTGGTCCTATGAAAAATTTTAGCGTACATAATTTCTCTCTCATTTAATAATTTATTTCATGTGAAGAATTCAATGTTGATTCTAGATTTCTTATCCTCTTACTTTGTTTGATATTCTTATCTATTCCAAAATTGTACTTTTCATGATGAAACCCTAATTGTGGATATGAACTATTTTGCCCACTTATGTTATGTATGTTTCATATACTTGATTTATCTGATGGCAATCTCAATAATTCTATTTACAAGACTAAACTTCTACTTGCCTCTACATTTTGCACACCTTGCGATTTAGTAGCCCTAGAGTTGTGTAAGTACATTGGTTTTTATGAGGTTATGTGCACTTTATTTTTTGGGTGGAGGTTATGTGCCTCATACTCAGGTTTTGTGCCCACTATATATATATTTTGGAGTTTGGTTATGTTCCTTACTCTATTAAGGTTATGATCCTTAGATGCCATTGTTATTTATATTTCACTAGTGTTATGCTTATCTCACATGGATGCAGGTTGATATTATTGTGATGTGTTTTGTTCCCTAAATTCTTTATATGTGGTTTTGTGGCACAACTCTTATATTTTATTAATTGAAAGTATTCTTCTTATTTATCATCTTAATGCAATTGTTTTTCTTTTAATATCTACTCAGATAGTACTTCCCTCATATATTAGAAGCCTTTCTATATTTGAGGTCATTTTTCCCTTATATTGTTGAATCCCCGATTAATATGCTCATACTGGCTTTTATGCTGATAATTTCCATTTGTATCTTCTCTTATGGGGTATGTTTTCAGACCCAAGTGTAGGACATGGAGGATGTGACATGTAGATGTGGACTTATCCTATGGATATGACTCTTAATAGGAGATAGACTTGAGATAGCTAGATATTTCTCTACTTTGATCCCGATGTAGTGGCTTTTATGTAAGCCTCTTAATGGGAGAATATTTTGTAATCTTGAATGAATTTATTATAGTCATGAAAAATTATTCCGCTCCTATACTTTGTTATTTTGCATATCATCATTTGAGAAA
Source organism: Alisma plantago-aquatica (assembly GCA_963693085.1). Lineage (NCBI taxonomy): Eukaryota > Viridiplantae > Streptophyta > Magnoliopsida > Alismatales > Alismataceae > Alisma > Alisma plantago-aquatica. The sequence goes on along the minus strand of OY856409.1, from coordinate 577,973,218 downwards.
TAAAAACAATTACACCTATTCCAGCATGCTTGTTAGTATGTTTGGGTAGATGAGTTTATTCATCAAATTTAGTAGGGAGTTGATCTTCTCTTGGGAACCAATCCTTAAAAGAGATGATGATGATATGATTGTACAGTGAAATTAAAGATTGATTCAGAAAATATATGCAATGAACACCATAGATTCCCTCCAGAGGTCTTCACTCTACTGAAGGAAATGACATGTTAATTGGAAACATCTAGGATGAGGTAGTCGGAGCGTACTAGAGGGGTAAAAATATCTATTTCCAATGAGGAAGGAATCCTTAAAATAGTAGGGGAGCCCAATATTAGTGGAGATTTTGGTGATACCCAATGGTACCCAACATGAATCAAAGATCCATGTGGTACAAAGTTCAGTATATAATCAGTTAGGTACCCAACATTTATCGAGGATCTTGGTGGTACTTAAGTCATTTACTACTCAATGAGTCAATCCTCTTAGAACCACTAAAGTAGACAATTTTATCCAGAGTGATTTTGACCTTCTGTCTGAGTACCTAGGTTTAGAGGTGGAGTCTATTTTTGCCATCCATCTATTTAGTCGTGGAAGCCAGACATGGTGAGGCCAGTTGCATATCGGGTAGCTAGTTAGCATACCCAGAGTGTTGGGTTTACTTTAATTGGTGACATCATATATTTCTATAATGCCTTTACATGTTGTGGTATAGTTCATGTGGGTTCAAGACATAATAAGATGAACAAGACATTAATCAAGTATGTCCAGTTGTTGATTTACTGTTTGTAGTTTTCTAAAGTAACCTACCATTTGTATATTTCTAAATGACTATTCTCTTTGATATTTATCGAGTATGTTAAAAAATGATTGACTCCTTTTAGTTATCAAGAGCAATCATTTCATTTTTATGTTTGTGAATGACTTGTTCCTTATAGTTTATTATTGTTCTACTTTAAATGTAGTTTACCAAGATTATATCTTTGACTATTTCAGTGTATAAACTATTTCATTAAATTACTCTTTCACTGGATGAGTAATTCATCACTCTACTCACACACCTTTTAGGTACACCCTAACCTTAAGGTGATTTATATGTATATTATAAGTTATGCCACAAGTTAGATGTTAGAGAGGTCCAAATAGTGTGTCTAGGTCCCCTAGGTCTATTCTTATAAGTAAAAAGAGTTGCATATGAATGAATTTGTGATAATGTTTGATCATAATGGTGTTTGCATACAATAGTCAAGGCAACTACCATGTAATGTTGAAAAATAATATGGATATCTTAATGAATTATTGTGTGTTCACAATCAATCAAAGATAAAGGTTATTTTCTCATGTGTGGTTGATTCAAGTGAACTGTTTTAATATATGATTCAATTTTTAGAAAGGAAAAAAGAGAGCTAAGAGAAGTGCTATGTTTTCTTGAACTCAGGTTATGCCCTAATTTTAATATATATCATGGACAGTGGAATCTGGGTGTGACATTCATTTTAGGGGATTGCACATTTTTGAAGATTAAGGCAAGCTAATCTATTTCTAGGTCAAAGGTCAAAGGCAAGATGAGCCCACGATATGAGGGACCATTTGAAATATTGGATAAGGTCGGGGACCATGTTCCAAATTTTAGTTTTGATGAATATGTGAAAGATTCTTCGGATATAATATGTATTGAACCTATTGATTTCCAAGAGGATATACCTTAGGTAGAGTTCTCAATGAAGATCTTGGACTTAAAAGTGAAACAACTGAAGAATAATGAGATCAAATAAATAAAGATTCTCCAGAAGTATCATAGCCTTGAAGAGAGTACTTGAGAGCTTAAAGATGAGATGATGCAGACTGACCCCTCCTTTTTTTCTTGAAATTGTAGGGACAAAATCCCGTTGAGGGTTGGTGTTTTGTTTTGTAACATCCCCATATCAAGGTATCTATCCATACTTTCCCTTTTTCTTGCTTACTTTATGATTAGATCTTTTAAAAAATTCCCTCTTTTAGCGACATACTAAATTTAGTGAGATCCAATAAAGAAATTAATTCATTACTAACCCATGTATATGGAATTTTATAATGAAATAATCATATAAATCTAAAATTAGGAATTGGCGAATTATTACAATAATCCATATGATTCACCATGGTAGTGCACAATACGAGTTAAGATCAGAGAATGCAAAAGAAAACTGAAGTAATCACCATAATTGACTAATTAGTCGAGCTAAATACCCTAATTAATTAATGTATTGGAGAACATATATAATACAACTATTCTCAAAATGCAAATTTGAGTTCATAGTAGATTTCCTTATACTCAAGTCATTGTACCTATCGATTTTTGGGTTAATTGGATGTTAATTACACAATTTAAAGCTATTTAGAAATAAAAGAATAATGTGTATTTGAAATTAATTCATTTATATCAATGTCATGCCAAAAGTTCCATAGTCCATTTGTTTTCTCTATTGTCACACAGGTTTGGGCCATCCCACAAATTTCTACTTATGTGGATTCACTTGATTTGATGGCATGTGGATCATCCTCTTCCCCACCAACCCTGCATGCTTGAGCATTATGAAGACAAAGAGTTTCATTCAAGGATCTATCCCTCCCACTAATTTATTTACCATGATTTGTTCACCATCCAAAATGTCATCAACTTCCATTTTTATTGAGACACACATGGCATTGTATGAGGCCTTGTACATGAAATGTCCCTTTTCACCTTTTTGGGCACCGTCTCTGCACAAGATTGCACCCAATATTCTTCTGATTCACCCTGACAACAAATGCCAGTTTCCTTCGCTCATCTTCAACCTCTGTTACTATAATGGCTACTTATTATGAGCTTGTACGGTTTAATGATAAACCAAATTTCTTGATAGAGGTATTACGTGTCTGCTTTGTATCATCACTGTGTCAACACTTTTCTTCTTATCCTCCTTATTCTTCTCACCCATACATGAATCCACTTTCATTGTCGGCAATCCTCTAGTCTTCATATGACCTTACCAATTCTTCAACAACCTTGGAGCACCCTACATTGGTTGTGTCAGTCTGTGGACCGAGGGAAATATTGTCTCTTGGATAATGTTTTCCTGTTGATTTGTTGCCTTACAAGGATGATGTCATTTTGGCCGTCCAACATTATCTTAGGACTGGTCTGGTTGCATGTAGTCAGGTGTAATTGTGTGAATTCATAATGTAAAAATGTACATCAAACTCACACTTCTGACCACACCATAACAAATATGTATTTACCTTGATATAATAGTGCACTGACCCTAGAATGGGATTGTGATGATAGTGGGAGTGATCACAATTGTGTGAACACCAGATCAAAGGCCATGCCTTGGATCCAAGAACATGGAGTCAAGCTCCTATGTGACTGAAAGGGCCGGGCTAGGTACAATCCCATTGGAGATTTCCTAGTGATACCTTATGGACCATGTATTTCTGGTGGTTGACCTCAATGGAAACCATGAGTTTTTGTGTAGAATTGACCAATTCGGTTGACAATGTTTTTACCTTTCTACCCTATTGCACACCCAATTACCAATTTTAAAGAGAGGGAAAAGCAAACCTTTAATCAATTTTCCTTTTGTAGATAATCACTACTACAAATAAGTTTATATAAATCATAAAAAAATATTGGTAGATAAAAATAATAAATATAAATATATAAATAAAAAATAAGATTCATCAAATGCCATAGGTATGGGCATCTAATTTCAAATTTATAAAAAGGTGATGTTTCAAATAAAGGATTCAATGGGATAAATATTAATAAAATATGTACTTATAATGAATAGGTTGTGAAAGGGCCTTAACCTAGCCCTAGAGGTGTTGTTGAGTAAGTTGGTCAGACATTAAAGCATGTACTCATCCCTATTTATATCCAATTTATTAATTTGACTTATGTCAAATTTCCTATAATGAGACAACTCATGAATATTTGTTTGTTTTATTTTCCTATATTGTGAATCATTTATCTTGAAATTGAATCATATGATTCCACTGAACTTGATAATATTTTGTTTCCTTGGGTCTAAGACCCCACTTACATTGTTGTTTGGTCTTAAAAATGTTAATGGTGACTCATGCATTATGTTGCCACCCTATTTGTGTGTGTTTGATAATTTATCTAGATATCTATCATACATTCTTATGCATAACCATTAGGGCACGCTATTCCGATAGGGGTGTGCCTTTCCAGCTCTTTATATACAGGAAGACATGTTTTTACCCAGAGTGTGATATTCTACCCATTTTACTTTTTCCAATGACCTAGTGATGTCTTGGACCTATGATAGCTATCTTTAGTCTAAATATATTTGCATGTGAACATACCTATTTGTTGTGATGTTGTGAATGACAACATATGTCAAGACTTGTTATATCAAATGTTTAAATCTAGAATTTAAATACATGAGTCTCTTAGAATTAATCCTCTTCAACTTATCTATCTTTACAAGGCCCCACTTTATGAGAACATCTAATTTATACTGAAAACTTCACTTAAATGCCCACAATGTTAATTTTATATACATACTCAGTCATGTGCTAATACATGCCTTTGTTTCCTATTTTATACGGATGTTTCCCTTCCAACCCGGTACAAATCAGCCGATTGAATACCTTGTGGTGGATCAGGTGCTTGAAGATATAAGTGTTGTGGAACACGTGCCTCAGTAGTTTGTGGAAGCTTCTGAGATGTCTAGGTTGTCTGCTGGAACCAATATACCTAGCTCTACTCCCATTCTATTAGTTTTTTATTAATTAGGACTTGTATTTGGAACTATTTTAGAACTTGTAATATTTAATTTCCCTTTCTTCTTCTACATCACTATATGCTCATTTAATCCATACTATTTTGAAAATATTTTAGTGTACCCTTTATTTAATTTTTGTGCATGAATATATGGGGTGTACTTGAGTACTCTCAAAATAAATGCAGGTAATGGTCCCTTGTGGGTCTTACACCTTTTACAAACAATTCCAGATTCTATTCTCCTCAAGTCATAGAGGAAAACCAATTCTTTTGTAGACTTTGCTAACAATTTTCTAAAAGATTGTTCTCCTAGAAAAATGGCACTAAATTGTTGGGAGGCCATTAAATGGTAAGGAGGCATCATAGGCTATTGATCTAATTGTTTTAATTTATTTATATATCTATTCATTAGATCTTATCATTCTTATCTAGTTACCCTTCAAGTACAAATTGTATAACTAGACCATTTCCATAAAGGGGTAGTTGCTTTTTCTACATCTTTGCTTGGTTTTTAAAAGAAACTACACATCACACATCAATATCTTCTCTAATTTTTGATCCCTCTCTTTCCCACATCTCATCTTAATTACCTAGGACATGTTTCTAAATTTGTAAATCATGAAAGGATTGATATCATTTCAAATATAGAATCATTGGGGATGACGATGAAAGTTAATGGTCATCTTATATTCTTGAATTTTTTTACTCACACACCTTAATCACAATTTCCTAATTGTTTTCTTATTTTGTTCTCTGAACAAATACATAAATAATGTGTAACAACTTGACCTTTTCCTCTCCTCAATTGTACTCATTATCTTTCTTCAATTGGCCTCACTACAAGAAATTTGCCCTTTGTTGAAGAACATTTGTGAGGAACCAAAAATCGTGAATAATGATGTCTATTTGTGAGGGCTCATCCTTCAAACATGGGGCCAAATCCCTCAACCATGTTTTTAACATCCTTAGACCTTTTATGTGAACACTAATCCCTCACACATACATTACTCACTAATCACCCTGTGAAAAATGTCATGCCAAATATTTCCCTCCATCTCATAACCCTTCCCTCCGTTCTAAATCACAATATCTGTAAATCAAAATTAAAAAAATAATAATAAACCCTCCCCTTGTTCTGTGAGAACTGTTTCACATTTCATACTCACGTTGTTTCCCCTCACGCCGCATCGGTCGTTTCTATAATAATAAACCCTCCCTCTCGCATCGTGCGTGTCCGCTGGTTCTCCCCTCTCAGCGCTGGTCATTTTCTCTTCGTTCTCGGCATCGGTCGTTTCCTCTCTGCCCTCCGTTGCTCTGTGTGCAAGTGCTTGTCCAGCAATATGACACCCTCGCAAGCCCGACACCCTTGGTCAGCAGTCTGATGCAAGCCCTCGTCCGACACTCCAATATCGTCTCAAGCGAGCCTCGAGCAGGAACGCCGTCGTGGTTGATCTCCGACAAATTGAAGGTACTGACACAATCTCGGGTCTTTAAACCTTCTTTCTATGATTCAATTTTTCACTGATTTTACTCAATATGCTGGGTCGACAAAGGTCCCGTGTTTTCACCATAGATGTATCTATCCTGGTCTTCAGACAAAGGTCCCGTACTTTAGTCTTTTACCTTTAGCCCTTTTTTGGTCTTGAATTACTTCTCGTAGTATCATATTCACTTAGTTGTCTTCCACCACAATAAAAAATTATACGTCTTCTATTTGCTACCTTCGTCTACAACATAATACTTTATCTAAACACAGTGGCTAGCGGCATCTTACTCTATTTTCTGGGTGCACTGAGTGTGCAAAGTGTGATTTTGTAGGGTAGAAGCTCTTTGCAATTGTGAAACTTCTCTTCACACTCCTACTAAAAATCAAACAATCCATGTATTTTGTTTACCATTGTATAGCACTCAGTGGAACATTTTGTTTTGTGATGGTTCCAAATTTCAAAGGAAACTAAATTTTGTGTTTTTGCCTGTATATAGGTACCCATAGTAGCATTGATATTCTTCTTGTCTGGCCAACTTGTAAATTTTTGTGATCATTTTCACAAAGTATGCATGTTTACTGGGAGTTTTCACCATAGATGTACCTATGAAATAAACATGCATACTTTGTGAAAATGATCACAAAAATTTATAAGTCGACCAGACAAGAAGAATATCAATGCTACTGTGGGCACCTATATACAGGAAAAATCACAAAATTCAGTTTCCTTTGAAATTTGGAACTAAACACAAAATTCTGTTTCGAACATGTCCATGGTATACGAGAAAACAGACTCCAAACTCAAGTATGTTCCTTATATCTTAACAAACTGACTCCTATGTTAGAAACTATTGATTATTTTTGCCTAGGGATGTCATCTCCATCTTGATTTTCGTATATGTGATAGGGTCGCCCATGATAGTAGCATTTCTGATCTTGTTTGGGACTAGAATATGCCAGTTCTATAGGAAGAGATTAGAAAAATACCAACCAAGTTTGAAGAGGTCCTCAAAGAAGGAGTTAAATACCTAGATGATCTGGGTTTTGTTGGTAGTGTGAATCACACTAATCAATAGGTTGTGAATGCATTTTTTTTCGGTTACATATATAATGGAATAAGTAAGTATTTTTATCCCTATATTTAGTCTGTCTGATCATGGCACATTGCTTACACCATAGTTATCAAGGCGCCGCATAGGCGTCCTAGGCGCTAGGCAAGGCGCCTCAAACTAGGCGCCCAGCCTAGTATATGCATTATATGGGTTTCTAAGGCCTTTTAAGCCTACATTAAGTCATTTAAAGGATAAATTAGCATGAATCAAGTCTGGATTTGGTCAAATTAGATTAGCTTGAGTAAATTTATGGCTGAAATAAGTCTGATTTAGGCAAAATCAGGCCAAAATTTGGAAAATAGGGAAACCATGTTTGATTTGGTCCAAATTGGTAAGTCATCATAGCTTGTTTGTTAAAAAAATTACTTCCTCATATGTTTATTGTTCTTGCTTCTTTTTCTTTTCTTTTTTTTATCCTTTCTCCTGCATTTTAGTCCTTAATCCTACTGTTGCTGCGTTTTTTTTAGATATTCCTCCTATATCCCCTCCTACTCCGAGATCCTACTACTGTTGTGTTTTTTTTAATTCTTTTTTCTTCAAATCCTTTTTTACATCACCACCTATGCTTCGTAATGTTGATGATGTTGTACTTTCTACTTTCCTCTTTTACATCACCTATTCCTTATGATGTTGCTACTGTTGTTTATATTTCTTTTCTTTTGTTTTCCATCCTCCATTTCCTTTTTCCCTGCTTTCTTTTCTACTTTGCCTGCTCCAATTGTTGTTGTAGGCTTGTTGATATTACTTCCCCTTTTTCTTCCTATTCCCATCTCCTACTATTGCTGTCATAACCTCATTCAGCCCTCTTTTTATGTTTCGTATATGGAATTATATGTAGTATATATGTATAATAAGAATCAAATTAACATACTAAAAAAGATACAAAATATAAAATATGCCCAGAATAGCCTAGGTGCCTAGGCGGGCTAGGCACCCCTTAGGAAATGTTGATCACCTAGCCGCCTTGACAACCATGGCTTACACATCATATCATTAAGTAGTATGTCCCATTGTTCTCTCTGGGCAAGTAATTGTGATGAATTAGTATATTTGCACGTGAATGTGTTTTTCTTTATATGTAAACATGTATGCCTGGCTATGTATAAATATACATATTTAGTTTTTAGGATAAATTGATGAAATCTAACAATTTTCATCATGAAATCACTATTTTGAGCTTAATATTTGTCAAAGATGTGTCGAAGTTTGGTGTAAAAATCCTCGAACTTTTCTCGATGTTTCCACAAACTTCCAGTTCCACACTTGTCAAATTCAACTCGAAGTCGAAGTCCTGTTCTGAGATCATGTCTACCCAAAAGTGTTACTAAGTTGAGTCTAATACATGAAGTCACGAACAAACTCAATGATACCAAAGACATGAAATAGTGAAGTAGAAACAATAGTACAACTGTAAAATACTACATATTTGAGGCTTAGAATGGTAAAATTAACGAAGTATTATAACAACTGCAATTTCTGAAAGAAGATAACAGAAAACCAGTATTTATAAATGGATCACTGAGAAAACTAGGAGAATATTTCCAAGAAGTCACACATGGATCTGTTATGATCCTTGTTGAGATGGTAGTGAAACTGGTGGGAAAGCTTCTATGGGATGACACTTAAACCATATTTGGGGTATGTAGCTGGCCCATGCCCATTATGTAGGAGCTTGTAGACCCAGACAATCAAGATGCCATAGTTGGAGCATGCTGGAGGTATTTTGGCAGTGAGGCAGAAACAGAGCAGAAGATAATAAATGTTCATTGATATAGGCTTAGTTTTCCACGAGAAAGGACCCATGTCGATGACATTTAGTTCCATGCTGAGAAGTGATTGCTATCAAATGGAGGAGAAAGACACTATATTGACACCCCTGAAGGAGTAATCCACAAGACTGAGGAGTTTGCCACTGGAGAGTGTCACTGCTTGAGGAATAAGTGGATGGTATAGTATAACTCCTTATTTGTACTCTACAACAACTGCTTTCCTCTGTAACTGGAGTTGGAAGCAGCTGCTGAAGATGGAAGAAAAAGGAAAAGAAACTAATATGGTGAGATAAATGTCAATCGTCATCATCATTTTCTTCTAGGTTTACATCACAACCATGTTGGGGTTGGCAATCTGAATCCTTTATTTCCATTTTTCTCTGTTTGAATCATATTCTCAAGCTTAACGATAGAAGTGAGAAAAATAAAGAAGATGAGAGTTTTTGGGCAATATGTAAGTTTCTGGCAGGCTGTCAGCAAAAGGGGTGGCAACTGCAAGTGTCAAGATTTTTCTGGTGATGTTCTGTTACAAGAGAAGTTTAAGTAGTGATGACATCATGTCACGTATTATAGGACTAGACTGAAAGCTCACTTTTTATTGAGTCCATAAATCTCTGATATTATTGGTCAAATAAAGTAAAGAAATAAGCATTGTATTCTCTAAGGGAACCATAAATATATGGATTCCATAACAAACATGCTACTAGTCTAGTCCTGCAATACATGGTATAATATCATCACTATTTAACTGCTTCCGTAACAGATCACCATAAGTATACTGAGCTGGTGATGAAAACACCAAGTAGAATGCCTCCAATTGTTGGTTGATCTTCAATCCTTGGAGGCACATGTGCTTTTCTTGCACCTGGGTTCTATTTTCTGGTTGCCTATGTTGCTTCAACTCTCAGCAGTGCTTCATAAGCACAGTTAAATATTGTTGGGAGAGAGGCAGCTCCAGTGGTTTTCTTAAGCAAGCCTGCACCCAAATATAAGCTATAAAGCATATTGCAGGACTTCGACTTCATGTCGACTTCAACGGGTGTGGAAGTGGAAATTCATTCTGCCTGAGGTAAATTCATTCTGACACATTGCTGCATTTTTCATTTATAAGTCTTTGTGGAATTTTAATGGCTTTGCCTCAGAAGTTGCAACTTTTCATATGTTATGTTATTTACTATGTTGTTTGGATAAGCTTTATCAAATACTATAGTTATGTCAGCATTACAATACCAACAAAATGATTGGTTCTAGTTGGTAAAGTAATAATTCAAAGATTTTAGATGTGTGAAATTCAGTCTACCTAAACAGTTGCAGTGATTGGGCAGTGTATGCATCACATACAGAAATAGATTGAGAATCTAGAAATTAAATCTATAACTATGGTTATGCAATTTGCTTAATATGCATATTCTTGAAAAAAGTGTCTTTTGGTTAGGCTGACAGTGCAATCTGTTATATGTTTTAATAATATCTGATCACAACCTCCATGAACAATAAAACTGCTTCTCACTTCCCTGCCATCGTATTGAAGATACATGGGAAATACCATTAACAATTTTGTTTGAGTGATTAACTTCCACCTTCTGTATTAAATGATCTATATGCATGATAGTAAAAACAAAATCCAAGCTAACTAAAGTTGCAATTGTTCCACGAATTATTACATAGAAGCATGAAGATCTAAACAAAATTATGTAGACCAAATCGCCACCCTATTAATCAATTGACTATGACAATATGACTCAAAGACTCGAGGTCAATCTAGTTGAACACTATACATTCAATAGAGATCAACCAATCATCACGTATACCAATAAACTAGTGGTTTGATATCAAGAAATCAACATGTCTAGTTACCTATTTGTTCCAAGACACAATCCATAAGTTTCAACCATTATTGGACTTTACCAATGACCTTTGTTGGCCAGTACCTATTTGTTGGGTCACTAATTGTCGGGCTGGTCCATCAACAAGAGAATCACAGGTCCTCCAAATAGTCATATTGGTAATCCATTTGATCAAACAAGGAACCCATATAGTCATCATAAGAAATGTCATTCAACCATACATGGGCCATGAATATTACACTCCCAGATTGGTTGAGTGAAACCCTCATTCATTAGATTGGTATAGGAAACCAATCATAACAGACATATGAAAAAAATGAAGAAGCAGGATAAATCAATCTACCATTTAGAGACTAGTCTACTTAGTAGACCACACACAAAACATTGGAGAGGTGCACAAGTCAACTGGCCATAGAAATAGAAACTAGCTCAATAGATAGAGGGGAGGATATCTCATTATATGGTTGAAATAGAAACTTGAAGGATACAACATCAAATCAGAGTGATAAAGACTTCCTAGAAAAAAATATCCTATGAAAAAAACAAACTAATAACTGAGAGATTCTCACATGAAAACCACAGAGTTCTTATCATTTTTGGATATTCTTTCCTCACATATTATGTTCTCTTATTCTTCATCTAGTTTCCCAGTTGTAACTAATATCAAGAAGAAGTATTCCATTTATTAGCCATGGAAAGTAGAACCATGAAATCAAATATGCATATAATGTATTTTATCCATTGTACTATTTCTTAGTTCATATATATCATAATTTCCCAGATTCAGGTTCAGGTTATTCTATAGATCAAATTATGAAGTAGGAGTTATTCTACAGATTCAGGTTGGCGATTCACCAAAACCTGAAAATAGGTAAAGACTACAGATTCATGTATTTGATGGGTCCAGCAATTAGTATAGGGGACAGATATAAAATATGAAGAACAAATTTACTCTAAATCATACCTATATCAGGTTACTCGATTATTTATATATATATAATCAAGGAATATAAATACCTAGATAGACTGAAAGGAATATAATCAGTATACTATTTGAATTGCATATATATATATATATATATATATGTATATTTCTTGTAATGTGTGCTTAACTTATTATATATTTTCCTTCATGTAGATGGATTTTCTAATAGATCGGATTTGGATGTATATTGGGAACAAAGTGCGAAGTGATGTATTCAAGGCAGGGTTACGAAAGTTCATTGAGTTTTCTCTTATCCATCAGAGACCAACTAGACAGGAGAAATTAATATGTCCTTGCAAGGTATGTTTGAACAGATACCTTAAAACAGAGGAGGAGGTATTCTCACATGTATTACAAAAAGTATTGGTGCATAGCTATGATGTTTGGATGTTTCATGGGGAGGTGATTGGTAGGAACAATCCTGTTGTGGCACCAAACATGCCTAGCACCGACAATATGCATCAGATGTTGGGGGATTTGTTTGGTATGGGTGACACAACAAATGACCACTCTACTAAAGCTACAGAGGAACCTGCAAATGTAGATGCGCAAAGATTTTACAAGCTACTAAAAGAGGCGAATCAACCACTCTATAGAGGTTGCACAAGTCATTATAAGCTATCGTATTTTGTTTCCTTGCTATTTCTAAAGGACGAATCTAGATGGTCCAACGATTCTTTCACAAAGTTGTTACAGTTGATTATTTCAGGATTTTGAGAAGAAAATTGTCTATTCCCGGAGACGTACTATGAAGAAAATGCGATCGTGAAGGATTTACGACTTGATCATTATTTTATAGATGTATGTACAAATAATTGCATGCTTTTTCGCAAAGATGCACCTTCAAAAGAAAATTGTGATACTTGTGGTGCTTCAAGATGGAATGAAAACCAATACAAAACAAAGGGAAAGAAGGTAGCTGTTAAGTTCATGTATCACTTCCCTTTGATACCTCGGTTAGAGAGGCTCTATATCTCTTCATCTATTTCTAAAGATATGATTTGGCCATCTGAAGGAAAAGGCAAGGATGGTCTTATTCATCATCCTTCAGACACACCAAAATGGTTGTCTATTGATGCCAGGTATCCAGACTTTGCTGTTGAACCACGCAATATTAGATTGGCATTAGTAACAGATGGATTTAATGCATTTGTCAATATGAGTGCATCACATAGCATTTGGCCTGTGTTGGTGACACCTCTCAATCTTCTGCCTTGGCTTCTTATGAAAGAACAATTTATTATGATGTCCCTATTAATCCCAGGTCCACATATGGTTGGAAATGACCTTGATGTATACTTGGAGCCATTAATTGAGGAGCTACAACTACTTTGGGATCTTGGAGTCAAAGTTTATGATGCATATAGCAAAAGGAATTTCACTATGCGGGCAATGATTTTATGGACCATTAATGATTTTCCATCATATGGTGACTTATCTGGTTGGAGCACTAAAGGTAAGAAAGATTTGGGATGTCCTTGTTGTAATGTGGAGATTGTATCAAAATGGTTAAAGTTTGGGAAAAAGCAATGCTATGGTTTCCATCGACGTTTTCTTCCAATGAATCATCCATGTAGACGTGATAGGAAAAACTTTGATGGTGAAAACGATTTTCGACTTCCACCTAAGCCACTATCTGGAGAAGATATACTGAGGCAATTTGATGGATATGAAAATATCACATTTGGAAAAATGAATAAGCGCAAGAGGCTTGGAGATCAAATTCAACCATTACCTCCTGGTTGGAATAAGATAAGCATATTTTTTCATCTACCTTATTGGAAGTATTTATCTGTTAGAAACAATATGGATGTGATGCACATAGAAAAGAATGTCTGTGAGAATATTTTAAACACATTATTGGGTGATTCTAATAAAAGTAAAGACAACTTACAAGCTCATCAAGATATGAAGAAAAAGCAATTCAAGGGAGACTGGAGTAGGAATGCTTTCCATACAAAGAAATTCAAGGGAGAATGGAGTAGGCAGGCTTTCCATATAAGGCAATGGACATCCACTAATATTTCAGCCACAAGTACCTCATAACATCTATAGATTATTTTCAATATTCATACACATAAGAATATTAACATGTACACTTTATTAAAGGATGCAGTTGAAAGTTGGTGCCCTACTTCTGGTAATAATCGACAAAGTCATCCTCAAATGCAGAGCACAACAAACACATCTTCATCGGTGTCTTTCACACCAATAACTCAGTGTTTAAATCAGGTATTCAATATGTGCTTGATTAAACTTCTAAGGTATCCATCCATATATCTTGTACTTATACCAAATCTGATATATAAGGCCAAATCAAATATATAAGGCACGAATCTACTTAATGGTTAATGCCTCGGGCCAGTCGGTATCCAAACCAAAGACATGTATCTTCTTCTCAAGAAGTGTGGATAGGTCCACAAGAAGGCAGGTGTTGTTGTTCTTGAAAACTTTCTAGGGAGTCTAGATCAGTGGTCTTATAACATCCTCCCTCATAAGGAGACAATCAACTTTATATTCTCTGGTTTTTCACAGAAGACTGTGTTACTAGCAAGGAAAATGACAGACTTATTGCTAGGTCCATATGTGTATGTTCTGGAGTTTCAGATTAAGCTCTTGTATGTGTTGTCACTCACGTCATCTCTTATCTAGTATGTGCTATAGCACTATATTCTGCTTTTTACATTTGATTTCACAACTGCAATTTGTCTTATTGCACCTATTCACTTCATGTCCCCCAAGAGAAGTGCACTATCTGTATTAGATTACTTACCTACACAACTGTTTGCATATTGCACTTCAGTACTAGAGAGCAATGCCAGTATGTCTCCTTTTCTTAAACATTAGTCCTTCCGTGGAGATTCTTCAAGGCCATGTAGTATGTGACATATAATGCTCAAATGATATTTTTTTTTGTCCATCTATTAGTAAAACCAAGTAGGAACTGCAAGATCATGTTACATTTAGTAATATTGAGATATATTCTTATAATCTTATTCTTTCTTTGTTTCCACGTTATTACACAATTATGCCACTACTTCTGTTTCTTTTTCTTTTATCCCATATCCTGTAGTTGGGATTTGTCTGGTTCCCTCATCCATGTATATAAGCAGTCACTCCTTTCTATGCAGCATATGCTTTTTTCTTTTCATAATAGGGTATTAGAGCAGGAACACCTGGGGGGGAGGGATTTTCTCTGCCTCCCCTCTATGCCCCGCCTAAAGTAGGAAATTTCTCTCCTCTCTCATTTGAAACCCTAGAGGATCCCATATCTTATAGAAGGCAGGTGTTTTCCAACTGAAGGAAAATGGGATGATATCTGGAAGCTAAAATGTCGACTCATATCAAGATTTAGTCTTGGATTCTCATGCATGAGGCTCTTTTGACTAACTATAGAACGGTACATATGAAGATGTACCTTAGAGACTAACTATAGAATTTACCATCACGGGTTACATCTGAGAATAATGCATAACACATATATCTAATCACACCATGCACCCTTATAGATAAGCACCTATTAACAAGGAAATGTGACAAATTCTAATATAGTTAAGAAGCAAATTAGATGAAAAGATGATAATAAGAAGTGCTTTTACACTCCAAAAAAATACCAAAGGCTACAAACAGTTCCAAAACTTCTGCAGATGAGCACATACATTTCCAAAACTTCAGCAGATGTGTCAAAATATCATACATCTAAAGGGTTTATACATGAATAGTGAAACACCAGTGGC
The DNA here is from genome assembly GCA_963693085.1 of Alisma plantago-aquatica. Taxonomy (NCBI): domain Eukaryota; kingdom Viridiplantae; phylum Streptophyta; class Magnoliopsida; order Alismatales; family Alismataceae; genus Alisma; species Alisma plantago-aquatica. Next base: position 577,957,517 of record OY856409.1, on the reverse strand, counting down.
AAAATACATATGTACTTTGAATAAGTATTGACAGGTATATACTGTACAGTTCCAAGAACCTTATGGAAATGCAATTTGTTCCTAGAAGATGATATAGATTACTTAGCCAACATTTCCAAGAAGAAATTTGACATTATTATAAGAAAGGGAAGGAAATACAAACAGTTGCAATATACTAGCTCCAATTGTAGTACGGATAGGAAAAGTGGGTAGCTAGCAGTGGCAAGCATTTCTAGTTTTGAGTTTAATTTCTAAAAATCAGAATTTAGGAGGATAAATATCAAAGTTACTGCTAAACCAAGAAAAGTGACCATTGACCACCACCCCACCACCAACTGGATGCAAACGCCACCCACACAAGAAGAAAAAATGTATCATAATGGCTTTATTAAAGATTGGCATCAACATAAAAGATAATAACTACTTTGATATGACAGTATCCAGCATTCTAAGTCTGAGAAACCATTTTTTTCATGTCACATTTGTAGCCTCCCATCCTCTATATTTAGTAATTTGTCAATATTCAGTAATTTATCCAATGAGATATAGGCATATAACCCACTGAGTTTTTTTAATTATGTACTATTTACTAAGTTCAATCATAATTTTAGTTTACGGGTGCATGTTACTGCTATGTTGGTTCACTTACATTTATCTCTAATTTGCACTCACTCTGATTCCTTTTTGTATTTATATTGATAGAGTAGAATTACTTTTAATGATGGATTTCGACGGACAATGCACCTTGGAGTAGACCAAAACTGAAATATAAGGGTAAGTTGTTTGTTGTACTATGATTTATGTATAAACTTTAAATTCTATTAATATAATGATTTGTCATTTTTAGGAGAAGAATACTCAAGTACCTAACCGTATGAGGCCTGGCATTGATGAAGAGCACCACACCATTTGAAGGAATATGGAGACATTATAGATCTTAAGAGTTTCTAGCATGATATGTTGATTGTCATCAATCTCAAATTTTAGAACCATATGTATTCTTTATTTATATCAACGTTGAGCACACAATGTATGGATAATATTTTGCTTGAATAATAGAAATTAGTTTGAGGTGATTTAACATTTTTATGTGTCATTTTGGTGTTGAATCTTCTTATGATGTCATGTGAATTAGTATAAAAATATTGCTTGAGGTTATGTATACAAAGTTTTCATTTAAAATTTGATATTCACTATAGTAACAATTAATTAACATTTAATAAATCATTCAATAATCAATAACCAAATCATTTACAGTAGTGCCTCATAAATATATTGATGAAGGTCTTTAGTCCCTCAAAAATGTAGTGTTGAGATCCAAATTGACCATCAAAATTGCATTGATGACGACCACATAGCCCCTCAAAAATATATTCTCCAGGACCATCAAGTCCCTCAAAAATGTATTTATGAGAACTAAACATGCCCTCAATAATGTTATTATGAAGGCTATATAGTCCCTCAAAAATGTATTTATGAAGGCTAAATAGTCCCTCAATATAACATTCTTGAGGGTCAGTTGGTCCGTGACAATTATATTCGTGAGGGCCACTGGTATTTGTCACGTGAGTTCTCTTCACGGACCATTTGTGAGGGACAGACTCACAACCGTCCCTATTTGTGAGGGCCTATAGAGAGGGGTTTGTGACAGGACTCACTCATGAATAATGGCCCAATTTTTACTAGTGCCTTCTAACTCAAATGGACATCAATTGCATAGTTTTTGTTTGGTGATCACCAATTGTGTCACATTATAATCAATGTTGCAACATGTCACATTAATATGAACTATTGAGCACAACATCAAGCTTTAATCAATCACCATAGTGAAAGGGAAATTAGAACACTTCCATGTAATTTTATTACTCTATATTGTGTATCAAGTTGTAAGGCTTCCAACTTCGAGTCCGTCAACAAAAAAATCACCTCAATCGAACCATCATAGACTTAGTTATTCATTTTTCAATGTTGCTATTCTTATATTTATAATTACATTAATTTATCTTTTTTTGTACCTAATTGGGCCCAAACTTTGGATGCATCACCACCTAGAAAGGGGGAAAACCTAACACACCCTTTCTTTTGATTATTACACCACTAATCCCAGATCTGATGGTTTGTATGTTATCATGTAATGCCCCGTGATGCTAACCGAGATTAGTCAAAAGAAAACACAAGATCAATCACTAATTAACCATACAACCAAAAAAGAGGGTAAATTAAAACCAATTTTAAAATTACCATCATATTAAAAAATAGTTACATGAAGGTCCAACAACTTACATATCAACACATACCATATCATGTATTTAAATGTATGTCTAGTGGATTCAACCACAATATGTATACAAAAGCATTTTCTTCACATATACATGCCATATACAAACATTGACATACTTCCAAAAACACAGGTTGATATACATATCATCTACAACACATCCCATGCCCAGACATAAGAGCACAAGTCTGAATCTAGAACACACTAACTACTAGCCCACCTTCTTCTCCTACTATTCTTTTGGCTTCTCTCCCTTATAACCATGATCCTGATGATGTTGCTGAAGATCACCTAAAAATATGTGGTGACCCACAAGGAGAGACCAATGTCCCATCGAGATATATAACTCTCAATAAAGGTTATTTATTACAACAATATATATTATTAAACACGTTAAGTAGATTAAATAGATTGAGAAAGTTAAAAATATAGGCATAGAAACTTGCATGATTAACAAGTATATAAAGAAACATATAAGGCTATCATTTACTAAACGATTGACTTATCCTACTTCATTACATAACATCTAAGTAGTATAAGAAAATGGACAAGGGTTATTGACCAATGTGAACCGCATTAAACCCTAAGTAGATAAGATATACACCTAGATTACATCTTTTATTAAGCCTTGAGGAGTTTGAGTCATACCACTTAAAGTCCAACTGACCACTGCTAAGTCAAAATTAGTTTTGTACAAGATTTAGGAGAGCTGAAATCCTAAGATCTCATCTGCCCTCGGTTAGTACGAGTCAGTCGCAACGACATATATAGTCAAGCTAAAATAGATCCTAGTCCTCCCTTAGTATATAGGTCATGAAACTAGTATCTAGGGTATACAAACCCTAACATCTGAGGTACGACCGTAGCTGTCCATAAAAACATCATATAAACCAAACCATAATCATTTGAGATACGACCTCGACTGTTCTCCTAACGAAGTGTGACCACAACCATCCTAAAAAACCATGCATATATTCAATAGTCTACAACTCTGAGCTTCCATTGGAGGAATACCTATGTCACCATTCAGCAAATCCTGAGACTCAAATGGATCTAAGGCACAGGGAACTACATGATTAGGGTTTCACTTGATTAGTTAAACCTAGTTGGGTAAGTTAAGGTTGCATCAACAAAGTTGTACAAACCCTAAAAGAGTTCTAAAAAAACATGGTATGTTGCAACTTCAAAACATACAAAAAGTATGAAATATAATTCTTACCACATCATCAGAGGATATCAATACTTGTCACATTATTATGATGATCACACCTGCATAAGGACTCAACCATACCTAAGGGTCATTTAGACCATCACATCATTCTCTATAAAAACATCATTACCTTTCCATGCCCTACCAAGGCTCATCAAACCATCACCATACATGTGACATATAATTTCGACATAACATTTCATTTAAGAGACTATGATGTTCATATGGAAACAATATTGGGGTTACAATAATATTGAGAGAGTATTTCTCATCATACCAATCACACAAGCAATCTAAGTATGATTAACCATCATCACCTATTGTATTAGGGTTAGGTTCAATGAGATATGTTGAATTAAAGTTACAAAACAACACTCAAGAATAAACCCTGGCTCATAGAATTCCATTAATAATGAAGGCATAAGGTTAAACATAACCATCGATCATAGAGTTAGGAAAAACATAGCAGACATAGAGTCAGAAATTTCCATTGACCACATAGGTTAGAAGACTTTGCTGACATCTAGGGATATATTTCTCATTAGTCAGTAGGGTTAGAAAATCTTGGCCTCTACTAGGGTTAGATATCTTGGCCATGACTAGGGTAAGATATCATGGAGACAACTAGGGTTAAAATATCTTGGCGACCACTAGGGTTAGAAAATATTGGTGACTACTAGGGTTAGAATTCTTGGCAACCACTAGGGATGGAATTCTTGGTGACCACTAGGGTTAGAAAATCCTTGTGACCGCTAGTGTTAGATATCTCATCAACCACTAGGGTTCAAAATCTTGGCGACCAATATGGATTCAAAACATGGTGACCAACATGGATTCAAAACTTTGTGACCAACATGAGTTTCAAAATCTCATTGACCACCATGAGTATAACACATTAGAAGGTCTAGGTTTGTCTATCTTCAAGGAAGAAACACACTTAGGTTTAGTGGTACATCAAGAAGTATCATCTACTAAAAAATCTACCATATAAACTCAAACCTTGGCAAAGATAAAATCTTTCTACTTGAAATAATGTTGTAGAGAAAGATCATGTACATGCACGATAAGAGTAAGCAATGATCATGGACAAAGTTATATAAATCACCTTATTGATGATGAAGAAGCTCCAAATAGTAGGGTATCTCGAGGAAAGAAGGTAGAAACCCCAACTTGAGCACTCCACTCAGCCAAGCTAGCTACTTCTCTAAAAATGAATCAAAATCTAGGACAAGGAAGTAAGAAAGAAGGTGTCTTTAACCTTTAGCTCAAGATCCACCATGTATCTGACCAAGAAGAGGAGAGAGAAAGTTAGGGAGCAAGCAAAATTAAGGAAAAGAGGGATGTCTAACTTGCCAAGGCCAAGAAGTAAATCCATAAAGCACCAAACGATAACAAGAAGGGTGGATCCAGACCCTAGGTGCACATGCAAGCAAGATCGACCATGGTTCTCCTATCTTAGCTCCTCCTTCTCCACCAAAAAAGGGGATGAGCTCCAAGTATTAAGGAAGAAGAGAGAGAGAGATAGGTGCGTAAATAACTTGTTTTCATGTGAGGAGAGAGGTATATAAAGCTTGGGGTGGGAGAGAAAGGAAAGAAAGGTTCCAGGCCAGGCATGGCATGTGTCCAAGGTCAAAACATCTCAACCACAATAACAAAAAACTTGGCAACCAAGAGGATCAGAAAACCAATCAACCACCAACTTATAGGAATGTTGGCGACCAAGATGAATCAAAAGTCTCATCTACTATCGACACTAGAGACCACATCCAAACGTCGTCAACCACTACCCGAGAGACCACATGAAATATCATCGACTGCCAACCCTAGAGAATACATGGAACCTTGGTGACCACCAACACTGGGTGGCCCATTAGGTCCAAACATACAAGGATCAACCCTAGGGTTAGGGCATCTATGAGAGAAAAGCCTAAATAAGGACAAGGCTAGATGTCACTACTCAAACCAAGGTGTAATAAGGTGCCCCAAAGAATAAATATATAATCCTAATATGAAAAAATGTAAGGACAACAAGAATGTGACACATTACAAGGAAAATCATAGATATGGGTAAATTGCATAAAGTCCCAAAACAACATATATTCTCAGAACTTGCTGAAACAATATCTGAACTGGATCAAACTTGAAACTTAATCTTGTCACATGATATCATAACACATATTAGGGTTTGATTAAAGTTTTAAGCATCAAATTATGATAAGAAAGCATGTTCAACTAAAAAGCAAGGTCACTGGTCTTACAACCATAAACCACAAACAAGGATTTTGCCCTCGACATCCTACGCAAACAAACATAGGTAATTCCTACGCATCTCATCCTCTAACTCCCGCATGGCCTCCTACACACCTCGGTGATTCCAAAACACCTTCACTAAGGATGTATCCTTCTTCTCTAGCTTCTCCAATCTCATATCCAGGATCAACATAAGACTCTCAACATACGGCATGTCATCCTCCAACTCAACCTCCACTGGATGCAATGTAAGCTCTGTATTAGGGTGACACTTCCTCAACATGAAGACCTAGAAGACATTATGCAACCTATGCTACTCTGCAGGTAACTCCAACTTGTATGCCACCTTATCCATAGGTTCCAAGATAGGGTATGGTACCACAAATTTAGGAGCCAACTTACCCTCCTTACCAAACCTCAGTAAACCTTTCCAAGAGGAAACCTTGAGATACACATTATCTGCAACTTAAAACTCCAATGGTATTTGGCAATTATCAATATATGGCTTCCATCTATCATGTGTGGCTTTCAACTATTGTTGTATTAGCTTGATCTTCTCTGTAATTTGTTGTACTAACTCATGACCCAAAAGTTGATATTCACTTGTCACATACAAACAAATGGGTAACTAACAACGTCTCCCATGAAGAGCTTCATATGATGCCATGTCTATACTTCTATGATAACTATTGTTGTAGGAAAAATCTATCAAACTCATATGTACATCCCAACTACTAAGAAATTGCAAGACACATGCCCTAAACAAATCTTCCAACGTCAAAATGGTCCTTTTTGACTGGCCATCTATTTGTGGGTGAAAAGCTATACTAAACCTCAGATGTGTCCCCATTGATGTATGCAGACGTTTCCAAAACTAACTCGTAAATTGTGGACCTCTATTGACTACTATAATAACTAGAATACCATGCAAATGAACTATCTCATCAACATATATTTGTTCCAAATTCTCTACTATATATGTCGTCTTGACTTGAAGGAAGTGAGATGACTTTGTTAACCTATCAGCTATCACCCAAATGGAATCATGACCCTTGGATGTACAAGGAAGACCAACCACAAAGTCCATGGTTACATGATCTCGTTTCCATTGTGGTATTTACAAATGTTGTAATGTCCCAATAGGATTCTGATGCCCTACCCTGACCTACTAACAAACTAGACACTTGACAACATACTCTACTACATCACATTTTAGACTTGGCCACCAATGTAGGTCCTTTAGATTATGGCACATCTTGGTACTTCTAGGGTGCATCAACATTGAGGAATGATCCTCCTCAAGTACCATCTTCCTTAGGCAATCAACATCAGGAACCACAATCATGTTGTGGAAGCAAACTATCCCATCTTCTAACTAATGGAAGACATCATACTTCATGTTAGAAAACTCTGACCTAGTAATATGTATCATGACATCACTCTTTTGAGAATATTGGATCTTTTGTATCAAGGTAGGATTCACATACAACTATGCTAACAATCCTACCAACAAAGATACTCCCAACTATAGATTCATCTGGCGAAGAGACACTAATGTTTCATGATGAAGATTACTTCCTACTCAAAGCATTGGCCACGACATTCACCTTCCCTGGATGGTGGTGTATCATGGAATCATAGTCATTGATAAGTTCCATCCATCTTCTCTGTTGCATGTTCAGTTCCTTCTTTGATAAGATATACTGAAGTTTCTTATGGTCGGTGAAGGTCTAACACTTCTCTCTATATATGTAGTGCCTCCAAATCCTCAAGCCATGAACCATAATTGCTAGATCCAGATCAACCATCAAATATTTCTCCACTTTTTTCTTAAGTTTCCGTAAAGCAAAAGAAATCATGTTCTTGTCCTACATCAACACACATCCACATCCATTCTTCTAAGCATCAAAAAAGACGATGCAACCTTTCCCTTTCTTTGGAAGCACTAAGAAGGGAGCACCGGTCAACTTATCCTTCAACATCTGGAAAGAATGCACACATTAGTCATCCCAGATAAAAAAAACTACCTTTCTTGGTTAACTTGGTTAGGGGTAACACTACAACACTGAAATTCTAAATGAATCATGTATAGTAACTAGACAAACCTAGGAAGCTTCAAACTTTGGTCAATGTCTTCGACTGATCCCATTGAACACAGACTCTACCTTCTTTGGGTCTAAGAAAACACCCTTAGTTGATATGATGTGACCAAGAAAAGATACCTTTGTAAATCAGAACTCATAGTTGTTGAACTTAGTATACAGTCGATGCTACCTCAACAACGTTAATGTCTAGTGAAGGTGTTGCTCATGTTGTTGAATATCCTTGGAGTATATTAAGATAACACCTATGAAAACAACCACAAAGTAATCAAGATACAGTCTAAACACCATGTGCATCAGATCCACAAAAGTCATCGGCATGTTGGTTAACCCAAACGGCATAACTACAAACTCATAGTGACTATACCTAGTCCTAAACGTAGTCAGGTATGACATCCACCTTGATCCTCAGTTGGTGATATCTTGATCTCAAATTTATCTTGGAGAACACTATATAACCTCTCAATTGATCAACCAAATTATCAATCCTCGACAATGGGTACTTGTTCTTCACTATCATCTTGTTCAGCTACCGATAATCTATACAAAGCCTCATGGAACCATCCTTACTTCTTCATAGACAACATGGAAGAACCCCAAGGGGAAGTGCTCGGTCAGATGAAACCCTTCTCAAGAAACTCTTACAACTATTTCTTCAACTCCTACATCTCTGTTGATGCCATCCTATAGGGAGACGGGGCTATAAGTTGCATTCCAGGAACAAGATTGATTTCAAAATCAATCTCTCTAGGAGGTGGGATACTAGCAAACTCCTAGAGAATGACATCCTAAAACTCTCACACTACAAGTCACTCCTAGATACTAGGACCTCTCCTCTTGGTATCCACAACATGTGCCAAAAAGGCCTCAGGCCTTGTCTCATCAACTTCTTTGCTATCACATCCAACACCAAACACATAGGAAGAATATCTTCATATCTCCTAAGAAGACCCACAAAACATCTCCATCACAGAACGTCACCACCTTGGAACTAAAGTTTGAAACAACCATGTACTTCTCCAAGGTATCCATATCTACGATCACATCAAATCCAAGCATATCAAGTGTAATCAGATCCACTTGAGTGATGTGTCCAGAGAATAATCAACGCAAGATGGAGACACCTCCCGCAACTCAGAGGAACTAACTAAAGGGGTTTCTATATGAAGACTATCAAATTTATCGAGATAGGCAGATAACAACTACTTATCACCAATCCAGTGATAAAAGAGTGTATCACACCTAGATCGAACAAAATAGATACAAAAGAAGAAGCAGATAAATCAGAATGAAAAAGATCCATCTAAATTGTCAACCCATGGATTAACCACTCCCTTCAGCTGACTCATAGCATAGAATCTAGCTGTCGCATGTTATCGTCCATGACCCCTGCCAACTCACCCTAATGATCTTGCATGTGATGCCTGACTATATCCTCTACCACCACCACTGCTATAGTGTTGTTGTTGTGAACCTTGTTGGCTCGACCTCGGCTGTTGTGTCACTTCTTCATCCTTCATAGGGCACATCCCCCTTAGATGCATGACTTGTCCACACTTATGACAAGTACTTGATTCTTACTATGGCCTAAATGACCCTACACTAATATTGACGATTCACTATGTGTTCATGTTGGTGGAATGTTGTGACCTCTACTCATACTCAGGGACCATTGTAATTGTACTTGTTGCCTCGAATCATAAAAAGTCGATCATTTTTATGACTGTGGTGAGGAGAACCTCAACTTCTGAAGACTGCTAGATGATTGTCCTTGAAATTGGATGGCCTCTTCTTAGCATTAGTTTCACCCTTACCGATAGTAGACCTCTCAATCCTCCTCATGGACTCCACAATGGTAGAGAATCACTCTCTATTCTTCAAAGAAGACATTGTTGTAGATGACTCTGTGCTCAGACCCTTTTCAAACCTCTAGATCCTCTCCTTCTTCATTTCCATCATTTGACGATAGAACATAAAGAGCTCCATAAACTTCTTCTCATACTCATTGATAGACATCAAACTCTCACATAAATTCACAAATTGTGCTTTTTTCTTGTCCATATATGCCTCTCACAAACTATGGCTCAAAAACTCCCGTCGAAACACTTGCCAACCTACAACAACTCCTGGTCTTTTCTCCTCTTCTATGACCCACCAATGACCATCATTTCCCTTCAACCGGTAAACACCATGCTTCACCTATCCTCTTCCGGGATATTCAAGATCTTAAACACCTTCTCAAGCTCTATCAACCACATATCTATGTCAGTCAGGTCCACTGTACCCACATACTTGATCACTCCTACACGTATTAGCCTCTCAAATGTCTTCGCAGAACCCTGAGATTCCACATTAGGGACATGTGCCCTATCTTGAAGTATGTGTGCCCTATCCACTAAGTGTGTAATTGCCTCCATGAGCTACCCAAACATAGACTGGAAAGTAGGATTTGCCATGGTTGCAGCGTCGAATTGTGGCATTGTGGGTTGTTCCCAGCCTTTTACTGGCACTCCACCATCATGTGTCAGCAACCTACTGCCACCTCCTAACATGACATATCTAGTCTCTATGTGCTCTTCACATTCTTCAAACATATATGCATACGAATAAGTTATGATCAAATATATTAGATTACGTAAGAACAGACACAAACCTATGCCTGATGTCCATATATTCTCAACAAATATAAACCTCTGATACCAACCAAACTTTGATGTCCCATCATGCTCAACGATATTACTCAAAACAAAACACACTTTCGATCACTAATTAACCATACAAAAAAGAGGGTAAATTTAAACTAATTTTAACATTACCATTATATTCAGAAATATTTACATGAAGGTCCAACAACTTGCATATCAACACATACCATATCAGGTATCTACATATATGTCTAGAGGACTCAGCCACAACCTTTATAAAAAACATTTGTTTTACATATACATTCCATATACAAGCATTTGCATACTGCCAAAAACTCGAGTCAGTATACAAATCATCTACAAAACATCCCCTGCCCGGACCTGAGAGTATATGGATGACTCTAGGACATACGAACTATAAAGCCCACCTTCTTATCCTATTTCTCTTCCTTCTACTCTTCCTCATCACCACGATCTTGACGATTTTGCTGAAGATCACCTAAAATGATGTGGTGACCCACGAAGTGAGACTGACATCCCAGTATGAGATATAACTTCTGACAATGGTTATTGATTATAGTAGGTTATATTATTAAACTAGTTAAGAAGATTAAACACTTTGAGCAAATTAAATAGATAGGCATAGCAACAAGTATGATTGACAAGTATATAAAGAAATAGATAAGACTATCATTTACTAAAGAATTGACTTATCCTTCTGCATTATGTAGCAACTTAGCAGTATAAGAAACAAGGAAAGGGTAATCAACTAATGTGAATCAACTTTAATGTTAAGTAGATAAGACACACCAATAGATTACATCTTTTATTAAGCCATGTGGAGTTTGAGGTATACAACTAAAAGTCCAACTGACCACTTCTAAGTCGAAATCAATTCTATACAAGAGCCTCCCTAGGTCAGTATGAGTCAGCCACTACGACAAATATAGTCAAACTACAAAATTGCCTAGTCTATCTTTGGTATATAGGCCACGACACTAGTAACCAAGGTATAAAAACCCTAAGATCCAAGGTGCAACCATAATTGTCCTAAAAAATATCATATTCAACATAACCATAATCATCTGAGATACGACCTCGACCGTTCTCCAACTGAGGGATGGCCACATCCATCCTCAAAAACCATGCATATTCTCAATAATATATGACTCTGAGCTTCCATTAGATAAATATGCATTTCACCATCCAACAAATACTGACACTGGAATGGTTCTACAACACAGGGCAATACGTGATTAGGGGTTTCACTTGATTAGTAAATGCTAGTTTGGTGAGTTAAGGTTGCATCGATCAAATTACATACAAACTCAAAAAAGAGTTCTACAAAAATATTGTATGTTGCAACTTTAGAAGATATAAAATGTATGAAATATAATTCTTATCACATCATCATAGGATACCAATCCTTGTCACATCATGATGAGAGTTACAACTTCCTAAGGGCTCAACCATACCCAAGGGTGATGAAGACCATCGCACCATTTCCTGTAAGAACATCAATATCTTACAATGCCTTACCAATGCTCATCAAACCATCACCATACATGTGAAACATAAGTTCAACATAACATCTCATTTAGGAGCTTATGATTTTCATATGGCAACAATATTGGCATTACAATAACATTGAAAGAGTATTTCTCATCATACCAATCATACAAGGAAGCTAAGTGTGATTAACCATCATCACCTATTTGTATTAGGGTTAGATTCAATGACATATGATGAATTGAAGTTATAAAAAAGAACTCAAGGGTAAACCATGTGTGAGAACATGTCACACTAAATGAGATTACTCAAAATATGATCAATCACTAATTAACCAATTAGTAGAAAAGGGGGATAATTAAAATAGATTTCAATATCACTAACATGCTTAGAAACATTTACATAAGAGCCCAACATCTTTCTTGTATTCATATCTCATGCCAAGAATCCTTTACAAATACATACAAAAGAACATTATCAATGTATGCCACATTTAAAAGCATCATACAACTACCAAAGACTTTAGTCGATTGAAACATCGTATACAAACTCTCACCTAGACCTAAGAGTACATGGACGACTATAGGACACAATAGACATTTAAAAACCTTCTCTAAGGTCCATCACCACAATACCTCCTTGCAGCCATGGGTATGTTGCCACTACTGTCAATCACCTAAAAAGATGTGGTAACCCACGTGGTGACACCCATGTCCCAGAGAGAGATATAACTCTCAACAACACTTATAGGTCATGACAAATAATTCGATTAGATAAATTAAAAAAATTAAGCAAATGAAACAGATAGAGAACTTTATATAATAGAGTAGAAATACCAGATATAAAACTTCTTTGGAACATTTCAAATCAGAGTTATATTTGTAGCATTGAAAGATTAACATTATTCTCAGGAGATAAAGCGTAGTTAACATCATGGACATGATTATTATCTTAATCCTAACTAGAATCCTGAACATGGATACCAATAGTATCATGTCTAACTGGTTAAGCATATATACATCATAAGTAGAGAAAATAGCACAAGAACAACAATTTGCATAAGCATGACTAGCAGTATAATCATATAAAACTATAAAGGTGTGGCTAGTAGTATAAGCATATATAATTACATAGGCATGGATAGCAGTATAAGCATAGCTAAAAACATGAGATAACTATTATCATAAACATAACTAGCAGTCTTAGTATATCTAAGAACATAAGCATGGCTACTTATTCTATTGCACTATACATCATCTATGTCTCAAAAGAGCAAACAAGGGTTATCATCTGATGTGAAGTGGCATCTATAACCCTAACAGATATACTACACAACTCGATTATGTCTTTTATTAAGCTTTGAGGAATTTGAGGCACACCACTCAAATCCCATTTGACAACCACTTGGTCGCAATCAGTTTCGTACAAGATCTAAGATACAGACACCCTTAGATCTCACACCCTTGGTTAATACGAGTGAAAATGAAGTGACATAACAGTCAAGTTGTCTATAGTGACATATAGTCAATCTACTAAACACCGACCTATCCTTGGTATAAAGGTCATGATGCCCAAAACCCGAGTATATACCACCCTATCATCCAAGGTACAACCACATCTATCCTCAATCACATGTGTACAAGTATCAACTATTTCTCAAACTCAGGCATGACCGCAGCCATTCTCCATAGACTTAGAATCTGAATGTCAAGGACGAACACTCCTTGTACCCCACATACTCAATAGTATGGACTCTGAGTTTCCCATAGGAATACTCGTTTCCCCATTCAACAAGTGTTGACACTGAATGGTTCTACAACATAGGGCACTACATAATTAGGGTTTCACTTGATTAGTTAAGTCGATTGGGTGAATTAAGGATGCATCAAACAAGTGGGCATACAAACCTTAATTCATTTCTAGAAAGCATTGATATATAGAAACTCTAGAAGATATATCATGTATGAAACATAACTCTCAATCACAACACCATATGGTACTATTTCATTCCCATTCATGATTCTATACTTTTCATCATACCACCACAAGATACCATTCCTTTTCACACTATTCAAGGGTTCCAACCCTTATCACCTCATAAAGGTAATTACACCTTCATTAGGGCTCAATCATTATCAAAGGTCACTAAGACTATCAAATGAATCCCTGCAATATCATCGATATATTTCCATGCCTTATGACAAGGCTCACAAACAATTATCTTACATGTGACATGTAAGTTAGGCATAAAAGGTTTATGATGTTCATGTAGTAGCATATTAGAATTTTAGCAACACAGAGAGAGAATTCCATCATCATACTAGTCACACAAGGCTAAGTATTATTAACCATTAATACCAACTTGTATTAGGGTTAGGTGTAACAAGATGTACTACATTTCATAAAGGACATTGGTTGGTGAACCAGGAGAGACATCGGTTTTCAGCAATAGGTGGAGGGAAAAAATCCAAAAACAAAGGGAAAAACCATTAATTGAACCACCATATGCAAGAGCAAAAGACCATCGAATGTGGAATCTGTAACCATCATTTGTGGAGGGGAAAACATGACCCACATTTGTGAACACAAGGAAGAACCCTAGACAGAAACTAAGTGACCACCATTGATTGACACACAAAAGCCAAACAAAATAGCAAAAGAACCAAACCATCAGATTGCAAAAGAAGAAGGAAAATAGCTCAAAAGCCAAAAGTGGTATCCATCATTTCTTGATCATAAAAGAGCAAGGTAAGATGTTTCCATGATTTTCATGAGGAAGACAAAATAACAGCACCAAAAGCCAGACCATCGACTGTAGCAAGAAGGTACACCATCATTTAGCAAAATAAGAAGGAAAATAGCTCCACAATCCTAAGAAAACCCATCGACTGAGAGATATCAAGGACCATAGTTTTACATGAAAGTAAGATCTAATGGTTCCTCTATGAAAGGAAGGTCGTGCACAAGGTTCATGGCACATACAAGAAGATAAACAACCAAAGAACTAGTACCTAAGCTCAAACCCTAAGTAAAGATGTTGTTTTTCTACTTAGAACTTAGTTTTAGAGTAGGATCTAGCACATGAAAGTTACAAGTAAGCAGTAAATATGGAGAAAGTTATATAATTCACCTCTAGGAAGAAGAAAAAGTTCCAAACATCATGGTATCTCGAGTAGAATAGGAATAAACCCTAGCTTAATCACTCCACACAACAAGCAAGATCCTTCTCTAAGAAGGAAGCAAACCCAAGGTCAAAAGAGCAAGAAAGATATGTTCTTTAAGCTCTAGCACATGCTTCACCGTGGAAAACCATGGACAAGACCAAGAAGAAGGAAGAAGGAGGTAGGGATGCAAAGAAAATGAAGGGAAAAATGGATATCTTACTTGCTTAGGTCAAGAAAAAGCATAGGAAGCTCCACATGCTAAAAGAGAGGGTAGATCTGAACCCTATTTGCACATGTATGGAGATTGAACAACTAGACCTAACTTGAAACATAGCCTTATTATATGATATAAAAGCACATATTAGGGTTATATTAGGGTTTTAAAAATACAATTAAGATAATCAAGCATGTTCAACCAAAATGCTAGGTCAGGTGTCTCACAACCATAAACCTCAACATGGATTTCACCGCCAAAATCCAAGGCAAACAAAGATGGATACCTCCAATGCCTCTTATCCTCTAACCTCCACATGGTTACTTCCATCTCATGGTGATCTCCCAACTCTCTCATAGGAATCATGTTCTTCTCCCTCAACTCCTACATGTCTCATTTTTGGTTAGCATAGAAACCTCCACATAAGAGACATCCTCATGCAACTCATCCTTCACTGTCTGTATCATTTGTTCTGTACCAGGGTGAAACTTCCTTAATCCATGAACGTAGAAATTGTTGTGCATCATGTACAACACTTGTAGTAACTCTAACTTGGAACTCTAGTTTTTATCCTGAACTATTCCTATCTATTACTAAATAACTATGTCCTTCACTATAGTAAGTTGTATCATCACATCACTCGGAAGTCATACTTCTTTGTTGTTACCAAACATGGAAAGTCTTGTACATCTTACCATATGTAACTTCACAAGATGTCATGTCTATGCTCATCTAATGGTTTTCATAGCAAGCAACTTAATCAATCAGGTGGATATCCCCTAACTGTCAAGAACTGTAGGTCATATGTTCTTAGAAGATTTTCCAATAGTCTAAATGGTTGACTGACCATCAGTCTACCAAGTAAGGATGTGTTGAAGCTTCACTCTGTCCTCATAATATGTCAACTTTTTAATGTTTCTTATTGACTTGTTGATGATTGTACACTTGACTATACCTACACCATACCCTATTCCATACTTGGCTACCATTGTATGTTTTTCAACTTATGATACATCTATGTGTCGAAGATGTGTTTCCTCATGTGCTTTATCACTCAAACCATCAACATCTAAACCATCATCTGATTGTAGAATCATACACTATCTTGTCATCTGACTTATGGAAGCTATTATGAGCCCCATTGTGCTACTCTGTTATGATGTCTTGCATCATGGTATCATCCATCTGCACTTCTTTTTCTTGTTGTAGCAATGTTGATTTGACTTGTAGCTATGTCCACAATCTTGTCAATGGAGATACTTCCAACTATACATCCTCCTACTGAAATGATGTTGGCATGTTCAAAGAGCATAACTATGTATTGTCTGCAAACATTGATGAAGCTAACTTCTAGGTTGACCCCATATCATACAATCATAACCCTACATTGGCATGTATCCCTAACCGTTCCTTGAAACATCACAAAATACGATGTATCTTTCACTTTGTTTAGGAAACACTAACACTAAATCACTTGTCAATTTCCCTTTCAACATCTAGAAAAGATTGTTGATGCCAATGTTGGCACTTATCTCTGCATAAAACAAGGAACACCTTTCCTATTCAACCTCATTCGGAGTAAATAAATGATGATTATGTTCTAAATGGACTTCCTATAGTGTCCTACTAGGCTCAAGAAGCTTCATATTTTAGTTGGTGTTTGGGGATGCTCATACTCCAGCACTATCTTCACCTTATTTGGATTTACACAACATCCTTAGCAGATATATCATAACCCTGAGAAGACACTTCAGTCAACCCCAAACGTCACTCTTGTTGAACTTGACACACAATTAATGATGCTTGAACACTCATAGGTCTTAGGTAAGATGGTGTCCATGTTTTTGATCATCTCTAAAGCACGTTGAGGTGTTATCAATGAAAGTTACCACAACTCATAGGGACATGACCTGAGCACTCTGTTCATCAAGTCCATAATTGTTGTTAATGTAATGGTTAGTCTAAACAGCACAACCATGAACTCCTAGTGACCATACAACTTATGTCATTCACTCAGATTCTTATCTGATGATGTCTTGACCTTAGATCTATCTGAAGGAACAATGTAGTGCCTCTCAACTGATCAACAAACCATCTATCCCTGGAAGTCACTATTCTTCTTCCCAAATGACACTTGGAGGATTTCAACATCAAACTCTCTCTTTCTAAGAGAAAAGAAACTCTAGGAAGTTCATCTAATAAATATCTTCAACTCACATACTATTAGTACACCATGTATACTAGGACTCGCCATCTTGGTATCCACTTCATGTGTTACAAGAAATTCACATCCCTATTTCATCAGCTTATCCTCCACCATAGCCAACTCATGATGTATGGGAGGAGTCTTTCAAACTCATGGAAGACTAAAAAATTGTGCTTATCACAAAGCATCTTGATCTTAAAACCATAGCCCAAAACATCCACGCATCACATCAAGGTAACCACCCCCCAAATTAAAGTGAATCCTAGCATACCAAGTGGCATAATATCCATCTGCAAGTTGTGCCCCAAAAAATGAGGAATGCAAAGGAATTCATACTTCTGACCACACAACAACAATGTCAAGGGGTTACTAGCAAAGGGGGTTATTGATTCCATCTTTGTCACACAGGTTACAACTTTTTATGTATTATTTTACCTTTTCATATTGGGTTCCTTGCCATTAGCATAGGAATTATCATGATTATTGTGTCTTATTGCTCTTTTTTTTTAACAATTCATCATTACTATATATGAGTTCGTTCATGTTTTCTTGTTTCTCCTTCACGTACCAAGGGGGTAGATCATTACATTTCACATTTCCTTATTAATTTTCTTTACATGTCATGGTAGTCTTACTTTAACATTTTCTTACACACATAGGTTGGTTTGTGTTTTACTCAAGTTCCACTTTATTCATCTATCATTGTTCTTATCCATCTTCTCTGATCATACTTATCTCAGGAGTTCTCTTATTCTTACATGGATTTTGTACCTTGAATCATTCCATTAGTATAGTTTTATCTCTCTTTTACTTCATTATCCTCTAGAAACTATAGTTTCAAGAACTCCTTTTGCTTATTTGGATTCAGATTTAGGTTTCATTGTGTTGTATCTTTCTCTCATAGTTACCAAACATTCACGTTTTGATAGGTTACAATTTGATTTTCATCTAACAAACCTTCTCTAAGGTCCATGAGTCTCTTTCTAGTACTACCAATCACCTAAAAGGATGTGGTGACCCACGAGGTGAGACCCATGTCCCAATGAGAGATAAAACTCTTAACAACGCTTGTTGATTATGATAGATAATTCAATTAAATAAATTAAGAAGATTAAGCAATTGAAACAAATAGAGCATATTATATAATAGAGTAGAAATACCAGATATAAAACTTTATGGGCACGGTTCTAGCAAGATTCATATTTGTAGCATTGAAAGATTACATTATACTTAGGAGATCAAGCATAGTTAAACTCATGGGTATGATTTTTATTATAAACCTAACTAGCATCATGAACATAGCTAACATTATTATCATGTATAACATGCTAAGAATATCTACGTCATAAATAGATCTAACAACATAAGCACAACTATATGCATTAGCATGACTAGTAGTATAAGCATATGTAACTACAGAGGCATGGCTAGTAGTATAAGAATATCTTACTACATAGGCATGCCTAGCAGTATAAGCATAGAGAACAACATGAGATAACTATTATCATAGACATAACCAACAATAACAGTATATCTAAGAATATAAGCATGGCTACTTATATTATTACACTATACATCATCTATATGTGAAAAGAGCAAACATGGGTTATCATCCAATGTGAAGCATTGTGTACAACCCAAACAGATATACTACACCACTGGATTATGTCTTTTATTAAGAACTAGGGAATTTGATGTATACCACTCAAATCCCATCTGACCACCACTTAGTCGTAATCAGTTTTATACAAGATATAGGAGTACAAGCATCCTAACATCTGACCCCCTCAGTCAGTGTGAGTGAAAAGGTAGTGACATAACAGTCAACATGTCCATAGTGACTTATAGTCCATTGGATAAACATCGGACCATCCTTTGTATAAAGGTCATGGTTCCCGAAACCAAGGTATATACCACCCTATCATATCATGTACAACTGTGGGGAAATATGGACACATAGTAGGCTACAGAAATAAAAATTCATCGATCCATATTGCCCAGATTAGGAAGATCAGATTAACAACTATGTAATGGAAAGGATTGTTTAATCAGTTCATACCTGGTCCTCGAGCATGTCTACTGACTATAACTTTTTGTTGTATTACAACACTCCTAGTTGCACTAGGCGGCGTCTGCATAGCTTCTGGTCTTCACCACAAACAATAAACTCAGATGGCATATGCATTAGCTCCTCCAAGGACTGTAGGGTGATGTTTCCCTGTTAGCAATGGGCAAAGGCCACCTCGCCTCTGTGGAAGTTCACATGGACCACCTAAAACTTGTGTCGTTCTACTGGAATTAACAGGAAGGAGTTGTCCCTCCCATTGTTGTACTAGTCACCAACTTTCTCTCCCACAATTGTTCTCCCTTGCTATCCTTCCCTTTATCGAGTAGGACTTGCTTGGGTTCACTCTGTTACCACCAATAGTGAAGACAGATAGTTGTCAGAGGCAATTGATGTGTCTAAGAAACCCCAAGTAGCCCTCTATTTATAGGAGGGATTAGGGTCTGGGTTCTTAATCTGTGTGGAAGTGGAAGGAACTAGAAGATCATGAATTTTCACAATCTGTGAGGGCTGAACCAGTCGATTCACAAGCGAGCTAGTTGGCTCACATGGGAACAAATCAGTTTGCTCTGTGAACTGGTCATTTCTCCATTTTTCCCAATTGCATATGAATTGGCAATTCAAACCCAATCAATGCACAACATGATGTCAGCACTAATCCTTGATTCAATCAAGTTTCGACATGAATCGGGAGTCTCACTCTTACGAGATAGTCATCTCACGACCCGAGCCAGTCGGAAGTGAACCGATTGGTTTGCTACCCAGTTCATGTCGAAGTGAACTGATTCAATTTCTAATCAACTTGACACTGCAAACTGTCCTTTCAACACTTGAACCGATTGGTTGGGAGTCTAATCATCTGATTTGATGCTCTAATTGAGTACCTAAACACTTTACTAATCAATTCTATTTTCATTCATGAATAAACTCATATTCTAGGTTAATTACTATGTGTTTGACCCTATAGGTACCATATCATATTGGTAGTGAATGTCCATAACTAGTTTATGACATCACAAGCAAAGTGGGGTGCCTACTCACACATTAGTGCTACCCAAGTGAATGGAAAGTTTGAGAACAACTTCAACCTACAATCTATTTAAGGTGTTACAATTATTTTATAATTCCTTTGCTTCTGATATCCAAAATGAACTAGAGGCATGGAATCATCATTCTCTCAATATTCAATCCATGTTCCTTGATTCAAGAATAGAATGTTTGGGATATATGCGACCTCAATATCATATATTGATTCACATGTGCATACACATGCTTTTCTTAGTCTCGCTTATCAAGTGGCCAGGATGTCATACTCGATTAGGAGGGACAAATCCCATCTACATCACCCACAGTCAATCCCCATGTGTCATGGTTGCCCAATTATCACCGTTATGGCAACCCTTATTCATGATCATATTGGATGACATCAAAGCACACTGAATGACATGTGACAAGTGTAGTGACTTTAGGTCCAAGACCAAAAATCACCACCTTTACTATGAGAGATGACTATGAGCACCAAGTATGATTTCCATGTGTCACTCTCATGGTGGGTCTGTCTAATACACTATTCTCTAACATGTAGCTATGTGCTTGGTTTGATATACCATATCATGACTAATGAGATTATGTCATAAACCAACACACATTACAGTCTTATGTGTTATTGTTGTCTATTTTCCTTCCATAGTCACATCCAACTAGGGACAAGATACGAATGTACATACTCTTAACATGTGTATGATCTCATTGTTCAAGTTACATACTTGAAGACATATCTCATTGAGTAATTGTCATTCTCTAGACATTCATTATTTTTCCTCATTATCTCATAAATGAATGAAATAGAATGGATTGGAAGCTTGACTTCATTATAATTAATCAAATCCTTTATGTAATATTCCATCACAATCATCGTACGATTGTCTCTCTGGGTGTACATACCAACATACTCCCACTTGCACTTAGAGACAATCATCTACGAATCAAATTCTTAGTGATCTAAACATGCCCATCATGTTTGTGCTACGCAAGTGCTAATCCGGTGGGTTAGGAACATTTTGTGTTTAGTTTGTATATTTCATGTATCTCATCTATTTGATGTGAGATAAAATTGTTGTAATATGGTATCTAATATTCCTTGCCTAAGCACTAGCTCCGTTATCGTCACATTATTTATACTGAATCAACAATGGTTGGAACATTTTCAAGTTCATCCATATGAACTTCTAGATCCATATAGTATTCACTGTGGTGTTCACAACACTAGGATATTCAGCTTCTAATGGTCTATAATTTAGAACTCTTACAACTTCTAAATTTTCTCTTAAGATTAAACACACAACTTTTAATATTGCCATCATTCTCATTCATTTCAGAAGCTTACATCAATGTAACTCTTTGCGCTCAATTCTTCCTTGTTGCTATAATCTAGAAACTTATCATTTTGTTCTACTCAAGTATGAATGGATGTCTCTAATTGACATCCCAATGACCCTCATTAGAATCTAAGACCCTTTTATCATGTTCAATACATACAAGACTATGGGATGAGTGCATTATATAGCATTCATGATAGATCCAATTGTTGGTGCATATGGCATCTTCCTAATGTCTTTCCATTGTTCATAAGAATCAGAACATAAGGTTCTTGAGAGACTAATACCGTATAAAATGGATAGATTCTCCCTCAAGAATCCATTATGTAAACTCTTTAGCATGTTGCTATTCTATGTTCTCATTTTAGGTCATGAAACTTTCAAGAACTATCTCTATAGATTGTGATCCCTATCACATAGGATGTTTCACCTAATCCTTCATTATTGAGGGTGTTTTCCATGCTAGGTTTCAATACTAATAGTATTTTCATGTTTTTCCCCATAAATATGTGGAAGATTTATATATGCTCCCACTAATTCTTTTGTAATCATAGATTTTATATTTTATCTTGATTGAAGTCAAACTCTTTGACTATCTTGTCAAGTTAAAAAGATCATATCTCTGAGATGCTTGTTTCAATCTCTCATATTGAAATTTGTTGCTTATAGACTTTATTTGCATTCACGAAGTTATAAAACCTTTAGACTTTGTCATGTACACATCATTTCATAAATTCCATTAAGGAATGCATTTTTGAGCTTCACATTCCCAATCTCTTAGTCTATACTTATTGCAACAACAAGCATGACAATTGGTAAAGGAATTTTTCATGTTCAACAATTTGAACTGATTTGAAAACCTTCAAAACCAATTTGTCCCAATAGGTTATCCATGTTGGTCTTCCCAATGAAAACCTAACTTCACCCTTTTGGATTTTCCTCTTTAGGTGGTACTACCAAGGTCATACCTTGTTATTGAACATGGACTCTATAATGGCTTTAATCCATTTCTCAGATTTTGGATCTCAATAGCTTCTAGTTTATTTGTTGGCTCATCATCTTATGACCAACTCATAACATATCTGAGTTATAAGATTCAAAATTTTTAAATTTCAGATATGTGCTTATGAGAACTATGAGTTCTATGTTACTTAAGGAATTTGATATTCCATAACAACTTGGGATTCCAAAATGTTCTTATTGTACCTCCTTGTTGATCTTGAACCTTTCGAGTTCTACTTTTACTCCCACTGACTCATTTGGAACTCAGTTATCCTAGCAACAAACTTTTTGTCAGATTAGTATTAAAGGTAGTATTCAATAATATGGTTTGTGGATAAACCTGTTAAGATATTGCTTTCTTTATATAGTTTTCAATCCTTAAGACATATTTGTACATTCCCATATCTTATCACATATGATGTCTTTTAATCCATTTTAGTAGGTACATTGTTTTAGTGTAAAATATACACCTATGAGGAAATTATAAGATTAGATTAAATGATAATCACATCATGATCCATCAGGATGTAATTCCTTCTTTTTTATATATTATCATGTTTTAGATGGATTAGAATTGTGATACACTATCACAACCCTTCCAGAAGGTCCTAAAACTATTGATGTAAAGTATTTAAACATTTGATCATACCAAAGTGTCTTAATAATTTTATAAAATTTATACTTCATTCCTAATATCCTTGAACACTTCAGAGATTCATGTTTGTGTTTCACCAAATACAAACCCTATATCAAATGAGATCATCAATGAATATAATAAAGTATAGACAACTAGTTGTAGCATTTATTCTATAAGATCAGTATGTATAAGACCGAATAGAATGCTCTCTCTCCACTACACCTAGTGCGAGGCAATTTGTCATATTTCTCATATATAAGACATGCATGTCTCTTATTGGTATATCACCCAAAAGATTCTATACAAACATCATATGGATTCTAATGATGCATTTCTCATGTATGTTCTCAAGATGACAATGCCACAAATTGTTTGAGTTAACAACTATACTCCTTTTGGTGTTTACATTATGAACATTCATCTTCAAATCCTTGCGTATAAAGATCATAAAATATTTAGGGCATTGCCATACAAGATCACATCTTTGAAATAGAAGCATTAACAACTTTTTATTGATAATCATCCTTGTCATACAAGAAGCATAAAGTGAAATGTTTTTATTATTGGAATAATGAAATAGAAGTTCAACTAACTCTATTACATGCCCAATGGGCTAAGATAAAATTCAAAATGTAGACTATAGCTTTAGAAACTCTTGCTTCTGTAGTCCATCCTTGTCCTTTCATAAAGGTTTTACTTCTTATCAGATTCTATACATCAATGTATATCAGATCTACATCCGATATGACATACCAATGAAGATGTAATTTAGACTTATCTTATAATGTATATAACTAAAGTGGAGATATCTATATCCTCTTTGTTATTCTTTAGTTCCTCCAAATAGAGAGGGTAATTCCTCTTCCAGTGTCTAGCGTGGTGGCAGTGCTGACATTTACCTCCCTTTTTGTTTCACAATTTGCCTTAAGATATGAAGACTTGGCCTTCTGACTAGATTTAGAACTCTTTTTGGCTTTGCCTTTATACTTTCCCTTTCTCTTTCTAATCATCATCATAGACTTGGGATTGTCTTTCTTCATTTGTGTCTCAGCTATTCTCAACATGCCTAATAACTATGTCAATGGCTTGTCAAAGTCATTCATGTTGAAGTTCCTAACAAACTAACTGTATGATTCTGGCAGAGAGTGCATAATCACATCAGTGGCCAACTCTTGACCCAATGGGAATCCCAGACTACAAGGTTCTCAACATACCAAATGAGCTTGAGCACATGAGGACCTAGTGGATCACCTTCTTCCATGTTACATTTGAGCAGTGCCTTAGAGACATCAAATCTCTCCTATCTTGCCTGATCTTGGAACATGTTCTTGAGATGTGTAACCATCTCAATAACATACATGTTCTCATGCTTCCTTTGAAACTTATAGTTAGTGGAGCATAGCATCAGACACTTGACATCAATGACATCTTCAATATGCTTCTTGTAAGCATCCCTGTCAGCCTTAAGTGCATTGGTAAGGGGTTCATCTGGCTCTGGTACCTGAAGGACATAGATCTTGTGCTCCTGTGTGGAAACAATTATTAGTGTCCTAAACTAGTGATGGAAGTTATTTCCATTTAACTTGTCCATCTCAAGGACTAATCATAGAGAAAAGTTGTTGTTGTGTGTTGCCTTTTGATTCTAGAAATGTATCTGCAATTTTATCAAAAACTCATTTTTTAATTAATTTGATTATAATTTCATGATGTTTATTAGGTACTAATTAATTATGTCTCTCACTATTTAATTCAAATTGATATCCCTCAAATATTAATTCAGAAGATTGAAATAGCATCCAAATTAATAGTTGAGAGATTGAAACAATTTATCCATCATTGGATTTCGGCTGAGAAAAGTAGTTTCGTTCCAGGAAGAAGAATTATGGACAATACTGCTCTGGTTCAGGAAGTCATTCACGGCATGAGGAGTAGAAGGGGAGCTAAAACTATGTCCATTAAGATAGATCTGTCCAAAGCATATGATAGAATGTCTTGGAGGTTCATTGAGGAAACTCTGCAGATGGTGGGTATTCTGATAAGTGTTCGACAGTTTATCATGTTCTCCATAACAGAAGGCACATCTAACATTGTTTGGAATGGTAAACATTCTCGATCCTTTACGGCGAGTTGTGGTCTGCGTGAAGGGGATCCGTTATCGCCCTATTTGTTTGTTCTTTTCCTAGAAAGACTATCCCAGATGATTCAGGAGAGGGTGACAGACGGGAGATGGAGACCTATCAAATTGGGTAGAACTGGATTCGAGATAGCCCATGTTTGTTTTGCTGATGACCTTATTCTGTTTGCTCAGGCAAGTCGAGCTCAGATGAGGTCCATTCTACAGTGTCTCAAGGTGTTTGGTGATGCATCAGGCCAGCAGATCTCAGCCGAGAAGTCTCACATCTTCTTTTCTAAGAGCGTGCTAAGAGAAGTGAGAAGGACTATTAAGTTGTTAAGTAGATTTCGTGTTACAGATAACTTGGGTAAGTATCTGGGCATTCCTATTCTGCATTCAAGAGTTAACAAGCAGACTTACTCAGAAATTATCGACAAAGTAGAAGAGAAGGTACAAGCTTGGGAAGCTAAGACCTTGTCTTTGGCAGGGAGGGTGTGTTTGGCAAAATCCACGTTAACAACCATTCCCTCTTACATGATGCAAATGGCCACCCTTCCTCTCAGTCTCTGTGACAGAACTGACGGTACAGTTAGAAGGTTCATCTGGGGTGGAAGCTACAAGACGAGGCCAGTATCCTTGGTGGCCTGGAACAAGGTCACAAACGACACGTCCAGGGGAGGCTTGGGAATCAAGTCCATGAGGGAGTGGAATGAAGCTCTGCTCATGAAGAATTCTTGGGAGGTTTCTACTGGGAGGGAGTCTAGCTGGTGCAAGGTGATACGTCCACGATTTGCTAATGTAGTAGTGGGGAAGAAGTGCTCACCTTCTAGGCTAGGCCAGGCGACGATTGCAGGCAAGCAATTCATTCTTGACAATTCTATGATGATCCCAGTGGGAGGGAATATGATCAATGTTTGGCATGACGTATGGGTGGAGGAGGGTATTAATCTGAAGGATTTCTGTAAGCATGAGATACCTGACGAGCTCCAGGACCTTATGGTGAGTAGCCTTGTGTTGGACACAGGCGAATGGGATAAAGAGTTCTTGGATTACTGGTTGGATGAGATTATGGTGAGCAAGATCCTGGCGTTGGATGTCCCAGACATCACGCACCAAAATGACTACAGAGCGTGGATACACACTGCAGATGGAAATTTCTCTTCGAAAACTGCTTACCAGGTGTTAAGGGAAGGGAAGGAACTCAACTATCTGGGAGATTGGGGGGTTGTATGGAAGCTGAAGGTCCCAGCTAGATTGCGAGTCTTCGCATGGCTGGTTACTCATGGCGCTCTTCTGTCAAATGCCCGTAGATTGGCAAGGAACATGACCATGGATGGTCTGTGCCCTAGATGCAAGAAGGAGGATGAGACTGTTATCCATGCACTGCGTGATTGTGAGAAGGCCAAGACTTTCTGGATTCATTTCTTCAGGTCCGGTAACCTGACGGATTTCTTTGGGCAGACTACCATTGAGCTTTGGTTGAAGAGTGTATATGGGAACTCAAATTTCATAAAGGAAGTGTTCTGGATGATCTACAGCAATATATGGAGATTTAGGAACACAGAAGTTTTTGAAGGCGACGTCATGCCGATGGAACACCAGCTCCGATTTATTTAGAAGGACATTACGGTTACTACAGAAGCATGGGCGAGGCAAAACACAGGTCATCGGCAGGACAGAGTACATTGCTGGAGAAAACCGGAGCTGGGCACGATCAAGCTGAACGTGGATGCAGCAGTGAAGGGTAAAAAAGTTGTGATAGCGACAGTAGCTAGAGACGCACAAGGGTGGTCGCTTAGGGGATGGTCGAAGAAGATAGGCGGTTCTTTGGTAACCGGGGCAGAATTAGCAGGGATTCACCTAGCCTTAGAACAAGCTCAAGCACACGAATGGAGTAGTTGTATCGTGGAAATTGACTGTAAGTTGGCAGTGCAACTGTGCGGCGAGGAGGCAGAACGCTACCCTAAGTTAGCATACTAGCTAAGTCGAGCGAAGAAGAAGATGATGGAGAGTGTGAGATTACAGCACGCCGACTGCGAAAGCAATTCAGTTGCCGATAAAATGGCCAAACGCCAACTCCGATGTGCATCACAGACCCATGCCTTTAACGGGCCTCCAAATTGGGTTAGGAGCATTTATCTTAGCGAATGTATTTCTGTACAATCGGCTGGCCCTGCAGCTAGCCTATCGAGTATGAGGAGAGGGATACCCTGTAATAACCAGTGATGTTTTAATATGTTTGATTATTACAAAAAAAAAGATTGCAACGTACAATCTTCTAGTGAGACAAGATCCATAATTCAACTATTACCTGACCAACATAGGCATCCTTACTCAACTATTAAGGTAGACATGTTTGTTAATTGCATCTTATGCAATTCTTGTATAGATGATATGTGCAACTCCTTGCCATATGAAGCTACATACCTCTAGTATTTAATCCCACTAAGTACATATAGTTAAGTCTGACCCAAAAACCAACATGATAGATATGCACCCTACTTTGGAAGAAACTACATATCTATCATCACACTTCCACAATATGGACGGTGCATCATGCTTTGGTTTAATGTACAGTTGTTCAATCAAGATTTTCATCTGTTTTGTTTATAGAAAGCATCTTAGAGTTAATATTATATTTAAGAAAGTTTGTATATATACATATACTTT
Source organism: Alisma plantago-aquatica (assembly GCA_963693085.1). NCBI lineage: Eukaryota > Viridiplantae > Streptophyta > Magnoliopsida > Alismatales > Alismataceae > Alisma > Alisma plantago-aquatica. The sequence goes on along the minus strand of OY856409.1, from coordinate 577,929,074 downwards.
ATCCAATCACCACATATATATAGTACATATCATATACATGTTGTAACATACTGAATCTCGAATCCTTTTTTCAATTTACCCATTTCCAAGCTTAATCCTTTTGGGCCTTTTTCCAAAATTTCCTATCTTTTGTATCCTTTTTGGCCTCAATGTTGAATTTGTGCAATATTTGATGATGTGATTCATATTTACCCACATTCATGGCAATGAATGGTTTTTTGCACAAATATTCCAACTAATCTGATAATTGGGGTCTAATAATGTAAAATGGCCATTAATGAGAGATTATTAGTACATAATGTTAATTTGGAGCTTTTATATCTTTTTGGGATAAGAAATGAGTAATAATGTGCAATTGACTTAATAAATGGGATATTCACCCTCTTATCTCCTCTCTCCTCCAAATTGTTATTAGGGCATTAAAAAAAGGTGGGTAAGAGGTGGTACATTGAATCATAATCATGACACCACCAACTTTTCTTTTTCCCGAACCTTCCAGTTACGAAAAAAGAGACCGACATCAAAGCGGAGTCATGCTGCTCAAGTCTCCGATGAATCAATTATGATTTTCCCTACAAATGGGTCTTTTAGCATGTTTTTCTCTTAGAAATGAATTTTCATGAGCCATGAACCCGCCCAGTTCTCCCTTTTCAGTTTCCCCTTCCGAGAAGCAAGAAAGAGCAAGAAAGACTTAACATTACCTTCGTGAGAGTGAGAACCTGGCAAATAGTCATTTTTGCATTCGAAATTCAAACCCAAAAACATAATCAAAGACTGGTTCTCACTTGAGTAGATCCCAGCTTTCTTCCACTTACTTCTACTATTCCCTATTTGTCTTCACACTTGAATGGATTTATAATAATTATCTAGGATTTTATTGAAGGAATTGCTAAAGAATTAGTTCTGTATTAATTCACCCTTTCAAAATGCATTAATATACACATTAATGGACAATATGGTGTTTAATGGTCAAAAGGTGATAAAAAATGATATTTAAATCCATAGGAATATTCTAGACAATATTTTGGACTCATGGTTCAAATTTGAGGTCATTTGACCCATGTTTGACCACCCAAACCAATTTTACAAAATTAGAGTAAAGTGCAACTAAGGTTTTAATGTCAATTTCATTAATTCAATGTGTAATGCCAAAGTCCATTTATTTTTTATATTTCATGCACCTAACCTCCCCTCCACACAATCCAACGACTAGTATTTGATCGCCTGAACTAGTATACAATCCAATTACTTAAAAGTCGTCAACTACCTCTGGGTAGAAACCGTTTTCGGTAGTGATCGATCCTCAATCTCGTTCTCCCTCTACAAGCACTTGTTTCACAAAATTTCTTCTCCCCTCTCTTCATCTCTCTCTCCCAGTTCTAGCAAGCCTTAACTCACTCCACCTCATGGCCTAAGCATGAAACACCCATTTAGGGCTTTGCTCTTCTCGTCGCCCTTCTCGCAGAGTGAGCTACAAGCCATCCCATGGCTATTTAAGAGGTCAAAAACCATCCTTGCGGATCACATTCTCCTCCACATTAATCAATTTCTCCTCAAACTACCCTGAATCCCCCTACCTACTCCTTCTCTTTCTCCAGTGATTCTGACCTTGCCCTACCTCTTTGTGACACCTCAGAAGAAATTGATTAGATGGTGATTTCCTTGACCCTCCTTCTCTGTTTCCATATTAATTGTTCCCCTCTTTCTTGCTCGAGATGCTGAAACCTATAGGTCGCCTCTAGATCCTCCGATGGAGGTTTTTGCTTTGGTCTTCCAGAGGTACACCAACCCCAAAAATTGGCCCGTTGGCACCGCCTAGCCATCATGAGTGTCCCATCGAGTGTTCAACTAGGATCACCATCATTTGATGACCATGGGTCAAGGAAACCAACAAGTTATGAAGTCAGAAAGGTCATTGGTTGGTGAACTAGGCAAGCCATTGGTTTTCATCAACAAATGGAGGAACAAATCCAATACCAAAAGGAAAAATCATTATTTGAACAACCATATGCAAGCACTAAAGACGATCGAATGTAGAAACCCTAAGCATCATTTGTGGAGGGGAAAACATGACCATCGGTTGTGAACACAAGGAAGAACCCAAGATAGAAACTAAGTGACCACCATCGATTGGCACACAAAAGCCAAGCAAAATAGCAAAAGAACCAAACCATCAGATTGTAAAAGAAGAAGGAAAACAACTCAAAAACCCTAAGTGGTGTCCATCATTTCTTGAGAATAGAAGAGTCCAAAATAGAAGATAAGTCATGTCTATAGTTTGACATGAGTAAGAAAAACAAAAATGCACCAAAAGCAAGACCATTGGTTGTTGCAAGAAGGTACACCATCATTTTGCAAAAAAAAAAAGAGGAAAACGACCCCAAAACCCTAAGAAAACCATTATTTGAGATATATAAAGGACCATTGTTTGACATGAAAGTAAGGTATAAGGCTTCCTATACCAAAGGAAGTTCGTGCACAAGGTTTAGGGAACATCCAAGAAGATAAACCACCAAAAAACTAGTACATATGTTCAAACCCTAGGTAATGATGTTATTTTTCTACTTAGAACTTAGTTTTAGAGCAAGATCTAGCACATGCAAGCTACAAGTAAACAATAAACGTGGAGAAAGTCATATAACTTGCCTTTTGGAAGAAGAAGAAGCTCCTAATAGTAAGGTATCAAGAAGAAGAGGAAGAAACCCTAGATTAAGAACTCCACATGGGCACACAAGTTCCTTCTTCATGAAGGAAGCAAACCCTAGGTCAAAAGGGTAGGAAAGTTCTAAGTAGCTTGTTTTCTATACCAAAGGAAGTTCGTGCACAAGGTTTAGGGCACATCCAAGAAGATAAACCACCAAAAAACTAGTACCTATGTTAAAATCCTAGCTTGTTCTTTAAGTTCTAGCACATGTTTCTTGCATGAAAAACCATAGCCATGACCAAAAAGAAGGAGAAGGATGTAGGGAAGAAAAGAAAAGGAAGGGAAAGAGGGATAGCTTACTTGCTTAGTTCAAGAACAAGCTTAGGAAAGTCCACGTGCTCAAAGAGAGGGTAGATCTGAACCCTAGTTGGACATGCAAGGAGATCAAACACCTTCCTCTACCTTGGGATCCTTTAAAAGATCTAAAGGGGGGTGAATAGAGCTTTTTGGATTTTTAAATTTAATTAAACAATTAAAACACTTGAACAAGAAGTAGGAGGAAACAAGGAAGACACAAGGATGTAGAGTGGTTCCAACCTTAGAAATCTAAGGTAGTCAGTCCACTACCCAATTGTTTCCAATTGGTATTTTGAAAGAAATTTATTTTATTACCTCTCGATGATGTTACACAAAATAGAATTGCTTCCTATCTACACCCTTAAAGTATCCTTCACCTGAAGTAGCTTCAACCTCCTTGAAGCAGCCTTCTGAAGTACCTCCAAGTCCACAGAGCAGCCTTCACCACCTTGAAGTAGCTCCACAACCTTGAGATAGCCTTCCTTTAGAAGTAGCTCCAACCTCCCTTAAAGCAGCCTTCCTTGAAGTAATCTCAAGCACACCTCCTTTCAATAGCCTCCAACCTAGGAGTAGTCAAGGAGAACAATATACAATAAAAGAGAACAATATTGGAAGAAAGAAAATACTTAACCAATGAGTACAACACTTTGATCCTATATCAAGCGTATATATCTTCTATCCACTATAGATGAACCTGGTTATGTGGTGGCAAGGAGATACTAGCTATAGGACACGAAATTAGAGCTTAAGGAAACAAGATTGCAAGTATAACTTTACTTTTTCCTCACTAGGATTGATTCTCAAGTAGTAATGTATATTTTGGGTGTCCTAAGGCATGTACTATTTATTGGAATGGGTTGCAAGGGCTTAGGGATGTTCTAGAGTGTTCTTAGTACTCAACTAGCCATTAGGTGTCCATAAATTGCATTGCAATGATTAATTGTTTAGTGTTGAAAAGTGCAATCCAGAACCTGTCTCGGACGAGAAGTTTGTCAACTGAGATGTGTCTCGGTCGAGAAATTCTTTGACAGAGCGTTGGTTTGGAGTAAAAATATTCAACATGTATTGTGACTTTCCAAATACCAACTACTCTCAGTCTAACATCTATGGAACCAACTTGAAGGTCTATCTCAGTCGAGAAATTTGTCGATTGAGGGCCATTCTAGGGTTATATGAGTAGGTCAATAATTAGTGTTTGTGAGTTAGACTGGGGTGATTCTCGGTCGAGGATTTTGTCGACCAAGAGTGTCTCGGTCGAGAAGTTAGTAGATCGAGAATTGTTCTGTTACAAAATGTTGAATCATCTACGAAGTGTATGTAATGATGTGTAATTGTGATTGCATCTTAGGGGAGGATCTATCTAAGTGTTATGAGTGGATAGGGAAGATCTAATGCTTGATTTACATGATATCTATGTACTTGTACAAGTTTTTACATTAAGTACAATCATGAAAGTTAAAGCAATCTAAGCATATTGATCTCCAATTTGCATTGATCTTCAACTATCCTCTTCCTTATATGTTTATCCCTGAAATACTCAAATAACAAGCTAGATCCACAAGAATGAAATGTTTGTCATCATCAAAACAAAGGGTTTAATAATGTCCAATTTAGCCAACATACGTATCCTTAACAATTCAAGGGGGGGCGTGAGCCAAGCATAAAGGAAGATGAATGGGTGAGCTAGGTGCAAGAGGGAAGGTTTATAAAGCTTTGGGTGAGAGAGAAGAGGAGGGTGATGTGTCTAGCTTTGTTTTCCATGTGTCAATGGCCTAAAGGGTCACATACATGCAATGCAGAAGCTCCATAAGTTGTGGGATTCAGAAGGGACATTGAATGTTGGATTCCCAGGGTGTCCATGAGTTTTAAACCATGGTGACCATCGGTTTTGGAACTCTAGGTCATAAGGGTGAAAACCATCATTTCAGCACCTCTCTAAGTGAACCACCGACCCAAGGCGCCTCAAGAGGGGAAAACATCAACCCTCACACCTAAGGGGACCATAAAGGAACCACAACCAGATCCCAACACCATCAGATCCCATCCAACTAGGAGGACCATTAAGCTACGACATCCAAGGTAGCTCATTCTTGAGAGCAAAATGATAATACAACCCTTAAAGGTATCACCACCAAACCAAGGTGCTACCAAGTGCCCCAAGGCTCAAATAGATAAAACATGATAAGGAAACATGTAAGGAACAACAAGAATGTGACAAATTGCAAGAAAATCCTTAGATATGGTAAATTGTATAAAAGCCCAAAATAAGCATATAATGCATAACTTGTTCAAACAATGTCCAAACTGGGCCAAACTTGAAACTTAGCATTATTACATGATATAAAAGCACATATTAGGGTTAGATTAGGGTTTTAAGTATCCAATTAAGGTAATAAAACATGTTAAACCAAAAATCAAGGTTAGGGATCTCACACCCTGGCTCTTAGCATTTCTATCGAATCATGAAGGCATAAGGTCAAACATAACCATTGATCACACAATCAGGAAACATAGAAACCATAGAATTAGAAATCCCCATCGAATACATAGGTTAGAAGACTTTGGCAACCACTAGGGTTAGATATCTCATCGACCACTAGGGTTAGAAATCTCGTTGACAATTAGGGTTAGAAAATCTTGATGAATTCTAGGGTTAGATATCTTGGCGACCACTAGGGTTAGATATCTTGTTGTCCACTAGGGTTAGAAACTCTTGGAGACTACTAGGGATATAAAATCTTGGAAACCACTAGGGTTAGAATTCTTGGTGACCACTAGGGTTAAAAAATTATAGCGATATCTATGGTAAGATATCTCATCAATCACTAGGGTTCAAAATCTTGGCGATCGCTAGGGTTAGATATCTCATCGACCACTAGGGTTCAGAATCTTGGCGACCAACATGTATACAAAACTTGGTGACCAACATGGATTCAAAACTTGGCGACCAACATGGATTCAAAACTTTGTGACCAACATGGATTCAAAACTTGGCGATCAACATAAGTTCAAAACTCTCATTGACCACCAAGAATCACAGACATAAGCAAGGTCTAGGTTTGTCTACCATCAAGGAAGAAACATGTGTCAAGTTTAGAGGTACACAAAAAAGGATCATGTACTAAAAAATCTGCCACCTAAACTCAAACCTAGGTAGAGATAACATCGTTCTATTTGGAACAACTATTTAGAGATAGATCATGTACATGCAAGAGAAGAGTAAGAAATAATCATGGATTACATCATATAATCACGTTAGAGATGATGAAGAATATCCAAACAACAAGGTAGTTTGAGGAAAGAAGGTAGAAACCTTAGCTTGAGCACTACACTCAGTCAATCTAGCTTCTTCTCTAAAAAGGAAGCAAACCCTAGGTCAAGGAAGCAACAAAGAAGATATCTTCAACTCTAGCTCAAGCTCCATCATGTATATGACCAAGAAGAAGAGAGTGGAAGGTAGGGAAGCAAGAAAAATGAAGGAAAAGAGGGAGATCTCACTTACCAAGACATAGAAGCAAAGCAAGGAAGCACTAAATGATCTCAACATGGGTGGATGCAAACCCTTGGTGCACATGCAAGCAAGATCAGCCAAGGTTCTCCTAACTTGGATCCTCCTTCTCTACCAGGAAAGGGGGAAGAGCTCCAAGAAGTGAGGAAGAGGAGAGAGAGAGAGCTAGGTGTGTAAAGAACTTGTTTTCATGCAAGGAGAGAGGTATATAAAGCTTGGGGTGGGAGAGAAAGGAATTAAAGGTGTCAAGACAAGCATGCCATGTGCCCATGATCAAAACTTCTCGACCACAAAAAGAAAACTTGGTGACCAAGAGGATTAGGAAACCAATTGACCACCAACCCCAAGGAATGTTGGCGACCAAGATGAGTCAGAAGTCTCATTGACCGCCAACACTAGAGACCACATGAAAACTCATCCACTCCCATTGCTAGAGACTACATAAAAACTCATCGAATGCCAAACCTAGAGACCACACAAGACCTTAGAAACCACCAACACTACCTGGCCCATTGGGTCCCAACATCCAAGGGTCAATCCTAGGGTTAGGGGATCTATAAGAGAAAACCCTAAATCAACACAAGGCTAGATGTCACTGCTCAAACCAAGGTGCAAAAAGGCACCCCAAATAACAAGTATATCAAACTAATATGAAAACATGTGAGGCACAACAAAAATGTGACACATTACAAGGAAAACCCTAGATATGGGTAAATTGCATAAATGCTCAAAACAAGCATATATTCTCATTACTTGCTCAAAAGTGTCCAAACTAGACCAAACTTGAAACTTTATCCTATCATAGAATATCACATCTCGTCTTAGGGTTTTTTAAGGTTTCAAGCATAGAATAATGATAATCAAGAATGTTAAACCAAAAAAGCAAGGTCAGTGGTCTTACATATCCTCTACCTTGGGTTGTACCACTGTAGCAAGAAATTTTTGGATCAATTAATCAGCTACTTCTCGAACCCCTTTTTGAGAAATTGACAGCCCCAATTGGTTCATTTCACTTTCCCATCCACTTCCCAAAATAGTTTCTTCTTTTTCTCTCACCCTAGCTTGCCCCATTACACCTTATTCGATATACTACTTCCATGTCCTCAACCTCCCCTCTTCACTTGGGGTTTATTGCACTGTTTATCTTCCACGCTTGTAAGGATCGGCCTTGGGGATGCAACTCATCAAAAAAGGTGACTAGTCACCTCCTTTACTCCCTCAACCCTCATTCTGCTTCTTCCTATTTACTTTGGTGAACCAGTAGAAGCAGGCGTGAGGCCATGTTCTTCTGAACACAGGTTGGTGTGAGAAACAACATCACCCGATCTGTGTGCTCCATGGTGGACAAGGATTGGGTGTCCACTCACAGTCCACCGCACAAACCTTCCTTTCCCCTCCCTAGTCAATGGTGGACCAAGCATGACCATTGCTTGGGAGCCACTCGTCCCCATGCCCATGCAGGCACACTACATTTAGGTGATTGTGAGCATTGACCAACCACATAGAGGCAAAGGTGAGCAGTCACAGCTGCCTCATAACCACTCTATGGTGGTGGGGTGCATCTGAGAGTGTAGTCACTAATGGATTTTTTATCAACGATCCTGACAAAGAGTCAAATGATTTCAATAGCATCCTTCGTCCAAACTATAGTCATTTTATGCAAATGTTATAAAATGCCAAACTTCCACCTCCGATGGCAAAATTAGAGGGCATTACATATCAAATTGATCATTTTGAAAGGATATAAATCATTGGTATAGTTTGATGACCTGAATATAATCCTAGATCTTTTAGTGTTCCAAAAGATGATCTCTTTTAATCCTCTATACACACTTAATACACTTTTGTGTTAAATATTGATCGAAGGATGACCCTACTTGATGTTTTTGACCCTAATCTTGAAATTATGATGAGTTTATGTCAAATATTTGACCTTGACCCTATTCTATGTCCCATTATGATCCATAAATCATTTATGGCCTACACTTCACTTTAATTTCTAGATCCAAAGTTTGATTTTTCAACATGATGGAAAATGACTCAAATTTTCATGTTAGGCCCAAATCAATAATATGCCACACACCTTACACAATCATCCCATATTTTTCCTATACTTATGATCTTGTTCTATATGGTACTTAATTCTTGAATATGACCCATTTATGGTTATGTATTATTATGTTTGATTCAAATATTATGGCTGACCTATCTTGTACATAAAACTCCTTTCTATAATTGAAATTAGTAAGATCATGATGATTTTGTTGGAAAGGTAGGCCCACAGAGAAAACCATGTGATGATTGACATGGAATAAACCATAAAGGATTTGATTAATGATTAAGACTTATTTTAGGGATTCATCTTGTGTCATATTGCATTTAAATCACATTTATACATGTTAGATTCCATGTTATTCCCCTGAATATGCATATTTGTATAAAATGTACTTATGGAGATTATTTGCATCTTTTTTAGGAATTTGGACCACACTTGATGGAAGAGAGAGAGAAGGAGTGATCCTAGGGTTTTCTCTACCCTTGGAGAGACCTAAAGTAAAGTCTGATGCTCCCTCAACCTACCCCTAGTAGCCAAAGATCCATTGAAGAAATGATGTCCACAAAAATCCATAGAAACAAGTCCAAGTGTTGATCCAGAGGCCAGTACAACTATGGTACCACAAAACGGCTGTGCTAGCACACTAGCAAATCAACAGAGCAATCTCCAAGCAAAGCTAAAATCACAACAGCCGTGCCACTCAGAATGGTCGTGGTGAATTGACATTGAATGGACGTGCCACCTTGCATGACCGTGTGACATCAGAGTTAGAATGGTTGTGGAGACAAGAATGGGCTGTGCAATTCAAGCCACCATGACTGTGGTGACCACCACAATTCTGCTACCCTAGACCCACCACGATTATGCCACCTATAGTACAAAATCCACCAAGTCCTGTGATTTTACCCCATTTCTCACCATAGTCATTCCCATTCACCATGACCGCTCTCACCCCTTCCCACCATGGCCATAGTGACCAACATGGTCGTGCTACTCACAAAAACTTAGCAACTTTTGCACTGCATTTCCCACTTTACCCCTACTTGACCTATTGCTTCTCCACACCTATATATACATAGGTAGTGATTGGAGCACAAGGTTGGCCACCCCTAGCTACCTTCTACCACCTCTTATCTCCCCATTTTCACCCCTTAGCCATTGCACTTAATTTCCACCTCCATTCCACTCCATTTCACCATTTCCAACCTCAAAACCCTAGTTTCTTCTTGTTTCCACCCATTTCCACTATCATCCCATGCCATTGCACATTAGAGGATAGAGGAGGACACCCTATAGCAGCTAAAGTAGAGGAATTCTTCAACTACACTGAGCTCCATGACTTCTTCTACCTCTTTCTCCCTTCTTTTGTTATTTTGCATTTCTATGGGTAGCTAGGCCCCTTGGGTGGGATGTTAGTGGTGTAAAATGTCACTTTGATACCATGTTGGGGGAAAATGATATGTAAACATTGTAATTTTATTTGCTAATTATTATATTCTTTTTCTATCTCGTTCTCCATGAATTTCTTATCGGTTTGTGCTTGAAATCACCTAGGAATTTATGGAAATTGCTTATATGTGTGAATTTTGGGATTTGCTCCTAGGTCCAATTCTTGGATCCCTAGCTAGCCACCCAACTTCCTACATTCTAATCAATTCTCCTAACCCTACTTGAGAGATATACGTATCTAGTTTAGATTAATTTGGTGTGCTTAGCATGGAGCTTTCTCAAGGCTAGAATGTCAGTGATGGGAGGCCTAAAACCTAACTTTCACTCCCATTACTAACCTCAGCCCCTGATCATCCTAAAATCATCTAACCTATAAACCTAGGCTTGTTAAGACTCTAATTTAATTACACCTAAACCCTAACCCAATTGAGCCTCACAAGGGTTGTAGGGAGTGTTAGGGAGTAGTTCCCCTATACACAACCTACAATATCCATGGCCAGTTAGTAGCTTAGGCTAATTCATTAAACTCTAGATTATTATTGGTTTGATAATCTAAATGGAATAATAATGTTCATATGTCACCCCCAACTTAATTGATAAGTGCATCCCCTGAACAACACACACACCCCGTCATTGCTTTAAAACCCTAATTTCCTTCTTTCTTAGCTAGTGTTAGCTTAGTTAGCTCTTTTCTTAGCTTAGTTAGCTTCTTGACCTGTTCTTACTTTTTTCTTGATATCTTAGGTCTTAATTTACTAGTCTAGTGTAGTTTAATTCTCTTCTTTCTTTCCTTAGTGTAGATTGCTCTTATCTTGCTTGTTCAGTAGAATTAACTATCTAGGGTTAACTTAGGTTTTAATGTGACTTGTCTTTCTTTAATTGCTTTCTTTCTCAACTTAGTATAATCAATCAAATCACCTTTAAACCCTTCAACACTAGACTCTATAGCAGGAACCTAGCACCAAAAACTAATCTAGCTCTAGTACCCCTTTTATCCCTATGGATTGACCCTATACTTGTCGCCCTCCTGTACTACGACATGACCCCGTGCACTTGTAGGTGTAGTGTTGTGGTTTTTTGAGAGTGTGTTGAGTTAGGTCCATTATAAATTTCAAAAGTTTAATCCACAGTGTGTTTCTATCTGTAGGGTTGCATCTATTCAAACTCTAATTGAGTAGTGTGTAACACAATTGGCAGGAATGCACCAAGCTTTCTGGCACCATTTCTAGGGAGTAAAGGCATTCCTCCTAGCTAGTTAGTTTTGCTTTGACTCTTCCTACTTCCCTCATCATTGCCATTATTTATTCTTTATTCATTGTGCATATTGGTTTGCTAACTTTCCCTCTAATGTTTGGTTGTGCCTTGTTCTTGTGAGAAGACACATGGGGAAGACAAGATGGAAGGCCAAGATGTACCTCATAAGCCACTTCAAGATTACTTCATGCCGAGCAACTACAAATTGCCAATTGCTAGCAGGGTTGATCAAATGCCAGGGGAGAAATTCTCCATCACTCTAGGTCTTCTTGGGCTCCTTCCCATCTTCTACGTCTCGTAGAGTGACAACCCTTACAAGTACATGGACTCCTTCCTTGAAGTATGCTCCACCTTCAGGATGTCAACGGCTAGTGATGACACAATCTGGTTGACCTTGTTATCTTTCTCTCTCAAAGATAAAGCCAAAGATTGATATGACTCGAGGAGGGACATCATAAGTTGGGAAGTGATGAAGAATGCATTCTTAATACAATTCTACTCTATAGCAAGGCTAAAACAAATGTGGCGTACTGTGACAAGTTTTAGTCAAATGGGCAATGAGCAGTTTCACAATGCATGGGATAGGTTTGAGAAGATGTTGAGAGAGTGCCCACACCATGAGATCTCTTTTTAGAAACCAGTTCAGTCCTTTTATTTCGGTCTATCTATAAAGAGCCAGACCTTAGTGGAATCCGCTTGTGGAGGAGTTTTCATGTCTAGGTCGCCCAAGGAGATATGGCCCTTGTATGAGCAGCTGGAAGAAGGTTTAAGAATTCGAGCTTCAAGCATGATGAATGACAATTGCAATACCTTTGATATGACATCTCTGACTCATAATGACTCGAGCCCACAAGTGATGAAGATTCTTAGTGAAATGGTGAGTTTCATGAAGAACCAGGTGACAAATGTTCCTTGCCACCCAATCAATTATATTGAGTTCTATGGTGCACCTCACTCCTATAGCTATCAGGAACCACAAAGTTTGAGATATAGCTCAAGGTTTGAGGAAGATATTATCTCTAGATTGAAGAGCTTTGATGACATATAAATGAATGTGACAAGGCTAGAGGATAGGATAGAGCAAATATCTTTTATAATTGCTCTCCAAGAAGAAAAATTGTCTTCAAAATCCATCTTGAGTTTCAATGAAGAAAGTGGACCAATGCCTTCTTCACAAGGTTTATGTAGTCCACCTCCCATGCAAGTGCATCCCATATATCACTTCCAAGGCAATCCTATGCCTTATATGCCAGCTCTCCCTCCATCACCACCAATTTCTCAACAATTCACCTTCCAACCTCAATTCTCCCATCCACCTCAATTTCAATACCAAGTGTCACCTCCACCTCCTCCACAACTACAACTAGCTCCCCCTCTCCGCCATGAGCAAGGAAGTGTTGTGATAGTTCTAAGGAGTGGAAAATCTCTTGAGCAACCCACTAGTCAAAGAAAGGTTGATAAAGCAAAGTAAAGGCAGCCAAGTGGTGATATTGTGATTGAGATTTTTGAAGATGATTCTGTGATACATCCTATTGATTTTGGGATACCATGTGCTCTGCCTCATACTCCATTTGTAGGTTCCACCATCCCTAGTGTTCCATCTCACAATGATGCAATAAAGGCCAAAGCAAGTGAGCCACCATTCATTGAAGCATTATATGAGCCACCAGAAGTAAGGAGGAGACAAAAGCACAATGTTGACATTCTGGAGGTGTTTCACCAAGTGAAGGTCAATATTCCATTGTTGGATGCTATCACAAAAATTCCATGTTATGACAAGTTTCTTAAGAACTTATGCACTGTGAAGAGAAGGTCAATGGGGAGGATACCTAACAAAATGAAGTTGACTGAACAAGTGAGCTCTATCATCTAGCACTCACTCCCTGTAAAGAGGAAAGATCCAGGAGCCCCAATCATACCTAGCTACATTGGGGGACATCACATAGGCAAATCCTTACTTGACTTGTGATACAATGTGAATTTGATGTCATATTGTGTCTATGTCGAGTTGGGTTTAGGCAAGTTGAAACCAGCACATTACACTCTCCAATTGGCAAATCACTCCATCAAAGTGCCTAGAGGACGAGTGGATGATGTTTTGGTGATGATTGACAAGGAATTAGGAGCAGTATTTCTGGCTAATTTCATTGTTCTTGACATGGAATCAGATGATAGGAAGATCCTCAACATCTTGGGGAGACCATTCTTATCTACAGATGATGCTGAGATACATGTTCGCAGTCGCATAATGACGGTCTCTTTCATGGACATGAAGATAAAGATCAAAATATACAAGTATTCAAATCGATAGGTTCAAGATTAAGAAATTGGATATGGTCACTTCAAGAGTCCTATTGATCATTTCAAAAGAGGAGATCTAGATGAAGGATTAGATGATACCTTTGGTGATCAAAGGGATGAGGAACATAGGTTGAATGCAAATGAAAGATGTATCTATTGAAAGAATGGGTACATGAGCATGTCAAATGGATGAATCATTGAAAAAATCTCAAAGAAACCTAGTTGAAGGAATGTAACTCAACACTTGTGGGAGGCAACCCACCTAGGATTGGGAATTTTTCACCCAACCTTCCATTTTTGATACTTTTGTTTTGTTTATACACTTTCCAAGAAAACACACACACACTTGTTTTCAATAGTTTATGTTTAGTTTTAAGATGTGCATGTGAAAATAGGGTGAAATGAGGAAAACTAGATGAGATTTTGACAATTAATCCATGAAAAATCATTTTGGACCAAGGATTTGACATTTTGATGAGATTCAAGTGTGGATCAACTGCCATTGTACTGACCATGGCCGTGGTGACATAGAATGGATGTGGTGGTGAATTCACAATCAATAGGGGAATCGAGAAAAATCAGAGAAGTCGAGAACTGAAGAATAGACCTACCACGACCATGCAAGGCAGCAAGGCCATGCAGCCACTCACCCAGAATAGTCGTGTAAAGCAGAACGGTCAAGTTAAGAATAAAGGCAAAATGGTCGTGCAAGACAAAAAAGTCATGGTACAAGCCTCCACACATGGTCATGCAACATAGCACGACCGTGCTGCAACTTGACTCCATCACTTAAGTCAGCATTTTGTAAAAATTACAAATCATTTCTATTGTCCACTCCGTGAACACCATGACCGTTCTCCATGAATGGTGGTCCTATAATACCTCCCTGCCACTCCACCACCCTCAAATCATCACCAAATCACCCCCAATCCATCCAATCAATCCCCCATTATTTCCACTATGTTAATCTCCATATTTCATCCATTTTCATCCATAAAATACCCCATTTCTCTCCAATCCTCCCCAATAGCCCAGTTCTTCAGAGAAAACCTAAAGTCCCATTTTCTCCACCAATTTCGATCCAAAATAAAGCAAATGGCTAAGAAGGTTGTAGCTAAGACCAAGGATGTCATCTCCTATGGATGTCGGCCTAAGAATGCATCTTCTTCAGCTTCTTCATCTCTCCTAGCACTTCCACCACCATCGACTGTCTATGATTCACAAGGAGAATCACCCCATGTGGCTGCGATAGTGGATCCTATTATGGAGGACTCCTCTAGGGTGCCTAACAGAGATAGGTAAGTGGTGAGGCCATCAATTTTAGAAGCTTGTCTGTTAGTTTCAACAACCTGACCTTTAGTTTCAGCTACTAGGGCATCGACGTCCATGGCACCATAGACATAGACATAGCCGAGAGCACAATGATAGTTACTAATAGATGATGAAGATGAGGTGATGCAGGATGCATCACACCCTAAAACACCACAGTAGGAGCCAGATGTAGAGATCGAGACTTCTAGTGGGTGGGCAAAGAAGTCCAAGCACCTGGAGTGCCTCACGCGTAGGGTGATAGCCACCCGTTACGCATGTCGGGAGACACTGAACGCCCTAGGGTTCCTCAAGTACTATGAGGGCATGATGAAGGAGGTTGGCCTGTATGACATTCTGACAACAGACCAGGAAACCTACATTTAGCTCACACTACATTTCTTTGCCACATTGGAGAAGGTCTCCCATGATGGTGAAGAGGCCATTGAAGTCAGACTTGTAGGCCAATGTCATGTAATCTCTTCAACCATGCTGAACAATTTCTTCGCTCCAAATGAAGAGATGACAGCTCTTTTTGAGATTGGCAAGACAGACAAGAGTGCCAGTGCTAGTTTTACTACCATGTGGAAGACTTTCAATGCCCACAACGACTTTGTCGTGGGGAAGTCGAAGACAAGTTTGCTCCATAATTCCTTCCTATGCTATGTTCAGAAAGTCCTAGCAAATACCATCTTTGGCAGATATGAGAATCAAGGGAGCTGCACAAAGAAGGACTTGTGTGTTTTGGGTGGTTGATAAAGTGAAAGCATGTGAACTTAGGAGCTTTGATGATTGACGTTTTTAGGACAATCCCATAATATCCAAGAGAAAAAATACATTCATTCTAGGAGGGATTGTGACATCCGTACTTATTTCCCTTGGTCATGATGTTTCTGGATACACCAAGATTGAGGAGGGGAGTTGGTGGACCTGCACTATCTTGTATGCTCTGTGATTATTTTAGTTGTTGATTAGAAAATCTTATTCCAGGTCAACCCATCTTACCCAGGTGTATCACTAGAGCTCTCATACCATGTTGCACCTCTATTGTTGGAGTGGGGTCCTACTCTGGATTTCTTGGAAAAAGTGAGAAGATGGGAGGAGGAGAATCCTAGGGACACATTTGAGTAGACAGAGATTGCCCCATAGGGGTTAGGCAAGTCACCGAAAGCTATGGAGAGGAGGAGGAATGCTGAGGAGTGAGAGAATTATAGGGTGAGGTGACATGAGGCAGAGACATCACAACAGCAGCAGTAGCCCACAACGAACACATATGACATGTCCACCATACATGCATAGTTGGAGGGCATCCAAAGCACTCATGATTGCATACTGAGCACCCAGGAGGATATTTTGAGGACATATGAGGGTTTCTAGTGCACCTAGGATGACATGTGGTTAAACCATTAGCAGATGCATTATCAGGTCAACCACTTATATCAGTTCTAACATGCCCAGTCTCAAAGGAACCCCTAGTAGCCAGAAGATTGGTGGAGTTCACTACCAGCATTTCAGGACAACTACCTACCTCCATAGTCAGATTACTAGGGTTCCTACTACCAACATCCTCCACCATATGGAGGATCACCTCCACCGCAATGATAATCTACCCTATCATCCCTAGACTTTAGTGTCATGCTGAGGACAACATGATTCAAAAGTTTGGGGTGGTAGGGCGGTATGCCCTTACCTTTTTTTCACTCTCATTTTGCATATCACCTATCATTTATTTTTGTTTGCTTGCTTTTGTTTGTTTTAGTTTAGAATTTACCTACTTTGCATACCTGCATACCATGTAGTTACTTTCTTGCAATTTTCGCATACTCATCAAAAATTTTGCCCTTTTTGCCAAGCATTGCATATAGATTTTTTTTCTAATTTTGCATGTTTTAGCTAGGATTTTCTTATTTTGTGCTTTATGTTTAATAATATAGGCTTATATGTGATTGAAGGCAACTTGGCATCATTTTGGCCAATTTTGCCCAAATTTGAGATTTCTTGCCAAAAAGTGTGTTTCAACCCAACCTCTACTATTTGGATTAAAAATGACGACCTTTGACAAATGAAAGTGAATTATCATTGTTTATTGCTAAATCATATCAAATATTTACTTTTTACATGTGCACCACCTCTCTTGTGTTTGTGAATGCTTTGGTTGAATTGTGACTTGAGCAAGCTATAGCACTTTGTGCCTATGAAATCACATGATAGAAGTATCAATTTCAGGTTGTTCATTCATGTGGTGTGAAATTGTTGGATGAAGTGTTGTATTAATTTTCATGCAAGAGACCTTATGTTGAGAATCATTCCAATGACCCCTCTTTGACCTGACTCTTTACTCACCATTTTCTTACCCCTCTTCCTCATGAAAGGATTTCAAAGAGAACATATCAGTCGTGGACACCTCCAAAAGTTTAGGGTGGCCATATCTACATATCACCACTTCACTCTCACCACCATGTTCCCTATCTACTCCAAGGGAAAAGAAAAAGAAAATAAAAGATGCTCCTATTTAAGAGAATCTAAATAACAAAAAGATGAGTGTGTAAAAGCACTCCAAAAGCTTACCACAATCCTTTCTTCTATTTTCATACTCATTCATCTAGGAAACATCAAACCTAGGTCATTTTACCCTTTCCGCAACCACATGGGTCACTTGTGTGATTTGAAACATAAGGATGAATGCATGAAGGTGAAACAACACTCTTAGTCATCTTTGATTAACTCCATCATGAAATGGTCTACCTAGAACTACATGAAAGAAATATGCATATCTTGTGTGTTTTATTCACTATAATTGAAGTTCATATGCTTTGTGATCTGTTTATGATTGGTTTGTGAAAGTAGGAGAGGAGAGAGGAAGAATGCATGCACTTAGTCATTATTGATCCCATGCAGAAATAATCATCTTTTGCATTACATTTGTCATTTCTTGATTGTGGAAAAATTGCAGAGAGATTGAGTCAGAGCATACTTGAGGACAAATATGTTTTAAGTTTGGGGTGGTGATTCATCACTATATTAGGGCTTCATCTTGTGTCATAGTACATTTTGATCACATTTATACCTATTATATTACATGCTATTCCCCTCAATATGCATATTTGTATAAAATGCACTTATGGACATTATTTGCATGTTTTTTAGGCATTTAGACCATGCTTGATGGAAGAGAGAGAGGAGTAATCCTAGGGTTTCCCTACCCTTGGAGAGACCTAAAGTGAAGTCTGATGATCGCTAAACCTACCCCTAGTGGCCAAAGATCCATTGAAGTAATGATATCCAAGAAAATCTAGAGAAACAAGTCCAAGTGTTGATCTAGAGGTCAGCACGACCGTGGTACCACAGAACGGATGTGCTAGCACATTTGCAAATCAACTTAGCCATATCCAAGAAAAGCTAGAATCACCATGGTTGTGCCACTCAGAATGGTCGTGGTGAACTGACGTAGAATGGTTGTGCCACCTTGCATGACCATGTGATAGTAGAGGCAGAACGGTCGTGGAGCCAAGAACGGGTTATGCAATCCGAGCCACCACGGTTGTTCCACCTCCAGTACAAAATCAACCAAGTCTTTGAGATTTTTCCCCATTTCTCACCACAATCATTCCCATCCACCACGATCATTCTCACCCCTTCCTACCATGGCTGTGGTGACCAACACGGTCATGCTACTAACAAAAACCTAGGTACTTTTGCACTGGATTTCCCACTTTACCCCTACTTGACCTATTGCTTCCCCCACACCTATATATACCTAGGTGGTGGCTGGAGAACAAGGTTGGCCACCCCTAGCTACCTTCTACCACATCTTAGCTCCCCATTTTCACCCCTTAGCTATTCCAATTCATTTCCACCTCCATTACACCATCTCCACCATCAAAACCCAAGTTTCTTCTTATTTCCACCCATTTCCACCACCATCCCATGCCATTACACATTGGAAGAGAATGGAGGACACCCTACAATAGCTGAAGTGGAGGAATTCTTCATCTAAACTGAGATCCATGGCTTCTTCTACCTCTTTCTCCCTTCTTTTTGTATTTTTCACTGCTATGAGTAGCTAGGTCCCTTGGGTGGGCTGTTAGGTGTGTAAAATGTCACTTTGATACCATGTTGGGGGAAAATGATATATAAACATTGTAATTTCATTTGATTATTATTATGTTCTTTTTATATATCATTCTCCATGAATTTCATGTTGGTTTGTGCTTGAAATCACCTTGGAATTTAGGGAAATTGCTTATATGTGTGAATTTAGGGATTTGCTCCTATGTTCAATTGTTGGATCCCTAGCTAGCCACCCATATTCCTACATTCTAATAAATTCTTTTAACCCTAGTTGAGAGATCTAAGTAGCTAGTTGAGATGAATTTGGTGTGCTTAGCATGGAGCTTTCTCAAGGCTAGAATGTGAGTGATGGGAGGCCTAAAACCTCACTTCCACTCCCATTACTAACCTCATCCCCTAATCATCCTAAAATCATCTAACCTAGAAACCTAGGCTTGTTTAGACTCCAATTGAATTACACCTAAACCATATCCCAATTGATCCTTGCAAGGGTAGTAGGGAGTGTTAGGGACTAGTTCCCCTATACATAACCTAGCATATCCATGACCAGCTAGTAGCTTAGGCTAATTCATTAAACTCTAGCTTGTTGTTTGGTTTGATGATCTAGATGGAATCAAAATTTTCATATGTCACCCCCAACTTAATTGATAAGTGCATCCCCTGAACAACCCACACACCCCTTTATTGCTTTAAAACCCTAATTGCATTCTTGCTTAGCTAGTGTTAGCTTAATTACCTCTTTTCTTGCTTAGTTAGCTTCTTGCCCTATTCTTGCTTTGTTCTTGATAAATTAGGTATTTAACTTCTCTTTTTCTCTATTTGCTAGTCTAGTGTAGTTTAATTCTCTTCTTGCTTGCCTTAGTGTAGATTGCTCTTATCTTGCCTTTCTTTGTCTTTTCTTGTTCAGTGAAATTAACTATCTAGGGTTAACTTAGGTTTTAATCTTACTTGTCTTTCCTCAATTGCTTTCTTTCTCAACTTAGTGTAATCAATCAAATCACATTTCAACCCTTCAACCCTAGACTCCACACTAGGAACCTAGCACCAAAAAGTAACCTAGCTCTAGTGCACCCTTTCCTCCCTGTGTATTGACCCTATACTTGCCACCCTCCTATACTATGACATGTCCTGGTGTGCTTGCGGGTGTAGTGTTTTCATTTTTTGAGAGTGTTTGAGTTAGATCCATTATAAATTTCGAAAGTCTAATCCATCATGTGTTTCTATCTACGGGGTTCATCTATTCAAACTCCAATTGAGTAGTGTTAACACCATTGGCAGGAATGCACCAATTAATACTTATAAAGGCAAGCTTCCAATTCATTGTGTTTCATTCAGTTGTGAGATATTCAGGAAGCATTGTGAATGTGTAGAGAATAATACTACTCAATGATGTATGCCATCTATAGGACTTGTGGAATTGAGATCATATGGACGTTAAGAGTATATATACATATTCTCATTATGTCCCTAGTCGATTGTTAATGGGTAAGGTAAATAGACACCAATAACATATAAGACTAGAGTGTGGGTTGGTTGATGACAGAATATCATTCATCATGATATGTCAATATCAAACCAAGCACACAGATACATGTTATTGAACAGTGTATCAGACAGACTCACCTTGAGAGTGACACATGGAAACCATCATTAGTGGTCATAGTCATCTCTCATAGTGAAGGGGGTGATTGTGATTCTTAGACCTGAAATCATTCCACTCGTCCCATGTCTTTGGTTATGCTTTGACATCGTCAAACACAATCCTAAAACATGGGTTGTCATAAAGGTGATGATTGGGTGAGTTTGACACATGGGGACTGACTATGAGTAATAGAGATCGGATTTGTCCCTCCTAGTGGAGATTGATATCCTGCCATTAGATAAGTGAGACTGAGAAATAGATGTGCATGCACATGTGAATCAATATATGATATTGAGGTCCCATTATCTCAGACAGTCTGCTCTTTGTTAAAGGAACATGGACTAAACATTGAGAGGATAACCATCCATGCCTCGAGTTCATCTTTGATATAAGAAACAAAGAAATTATACAATCACTGCAACACCATATATAGATAGTAGGTTGAATTTGTTCTCCAACTTTCCATTCACTTAGGCAGCATTGATGTGCGACTAGGCATCACTCCTTGATTGTGATGTCATAAGCTAGTTATGGACATTCACTTTCAACATGACATAGAATCTATAGGGTCAAACACAATGGAACACATATAGAAGAGGAGTTTGAATCTTGATTGGATTGATTACTAAAGTATTTAGGTATTCATATCCATGCAATGAATTGACTAACTACACAGCCAAATGACCATCTGACAGTATTGAGATGGTCGTTTGGGTGTACTAGGCGAGCGTATCAAGTGTTGAGATGCCCGTTTGGGTTGTTAGGCTGATTAAAGATTGAATTGGCTATGTTTTTCCAATTGAGGTGTGAACTGACTGGTTCAATTTGTACAACCGATTAGCTCAATGCATTTGTTTCGATGAAGAAAAGAAGGTGAGTCTCCCTTCTTTCTCATATTTCTACATCTAGGATCCGAACTATATCATCTCACCAGATGACCATTTGGGTGAGTGAGATGGCTTGGTTGGGGCTGAACAAACTTTTTTGGAAGTTTCCCAAACTCATTTCAATTGCACAATACTTGTGGTACAAGAAATTAATGTCTATCATTAATGGGAATCGATTGCCAATTTTGTATGTGATTGGGAAACTGCTAGACAACTGTTTGGCAGAACAACATTATCATCTCATCTGACCTGATGATCGTCTATTTCACCAGATGACCATTTTGTGTCTCATAGGTTGTGAAAATTAAAGATCTTCCGGTCCCTTCCACTCCCATAGAGATCATGAACAGACTGGGAACCCTAACCAAGACCCTGTCAATAAAGAGAGGGGTATTGGGGGCTTCCCATATCACAACAACTGAGAACTAGTTGCTCTGACAATTGTTTTCCTCTCTAGTTGTGGTAACCAAGACAACCCAAGTAAGTCCTACCCGATAAGAGAGGGATAGAGAGGGATAAAGAAGGGGGAGAACAACTAAGAACCATTGTTGTGGGAGAGCTAGTTGGTGACTATTACACCATCGGGAGGTACAACTCCTTCCTATCTTTTCTATTTGAATGACATGAGTTCTAGTTAGCCCGTGTTGACTACTCTAGAGGATGGAGTCCTTTGGATACTTCTACGAGAGAAAAGTCAGTCTGAAGTCTCTGTTAAGACCACAGGAGCACTACACAAGTTGTTCTGCTCGTTGTTTTTGGTGATGACCAGGAGCTGCACGGCCACCGTCTAAGAGCAACTAGTAGATAGTTGCATTGAAGTGAGTTTTTTACGCTAGACTTGCTCCACGACTAGATATAACTCATTAAACCATCATCCCTATTTCATAGTAGCTGACACAATCTTAATGTTATGGGAATACAGATAGATAGATTTTTATTTCTGCTTCTATACTCAATGCACGTATTTCACCAACAGTGGTATTAGAGCCATGTCAATTTATTATGATTTATGATAATCCATGACCATATTTTTGGTTTAATCATGTGTTTATTGCATATGATGTGAATATTTAAACTATCTCATATGCATATCCGATCAAAGGCCACATAATCCCAAACTAATATATATATATATATATATATATATATATATATATATATATATATGAAATTTACATGTGTCGCCCTAAAATTGGTTTTGATGGTAGATGTGTAGCGTGGTTATGGCCTAAACCTTATATCTATGTATGGTTGGATGTTTTGGTTTTATTCTTATTTATCTCGATCTCTGTACCGAGGCTCTACCTCCCTCTTCCCATGTAAAGTTAATTCATTCCCACCTTAACTCCCCTCAAATATAACTTGAGGTTTCTCTTTACAATGTAATAGTTTAATAGGAATAGGGTAGTTTCTTTTCTTGCAACGAAGAGGAAGATGATCATCACCGAATGAGACAACCGGTTCGTGAGACAAGTCAACCATCTACAGGACCATGAAGGATAGAACAATGGAGCCAGACGACTACCTAGTGGACCCAACCAGCCATTTGGAAGGAGTCCAAACCAATTGACCTGGAGGATAGACAAACGTCTATGATGACAAACCGACCGACCAATAGGCGAGACGTCCCATTCAAGGGTTGAACTCATCTACCCAGATAGGCAAGCACATATCTACACAAATAGCAGGTACATACATTTGATGTGATTATTGACCTAGGTTGTAGTAATTCATTATGGCTCTAGGGAATTACAAGTAGACATGACCATAACCATCACTTTTTGTTTTATATTGCATATTTTGTTTGTGGAATATAGTGTGTATATGATACATACTATATATGTGGTGATTGTATAGAGTATATGTATATATATGATATATATAAAACCCATAAATCAAACATATTAAGTCTACGATGCTTCCCAATAACAATACACATGAAAATGTTGTTCAACTAAGTGCAGGTTACGCCTTTGCGTGGTGCACCATCTACCTCGTGGAAGTGTGATGGTAGATATGTAAGTTCTACATTCGCAAGGTGCTTATCAATTATATTGGCTATTGGGTCAAGCTTAATTGTTGATTCTCAGAACATCTAGGCCCAAAAGCATACAGATAATTATGGAAAGGAGTTGTTGAAATTATCTATCAATAATTATATATTATGCAATTGGAAAAAGTTGTCTACCTTGGTAATCAACTGCGTTTTGCGATGTTGGTTGGTCATAGTTGAATTATCTTGGACCTTTCTCATTAGAAAATTGATTCGATGAACTTCTCTGAATTGATAATTGAGGGTTGTCAATTTGGAAAAAAATAATGAGAATGATAATGAATTAAATACCTAATTATTATTTCCCAAATTTAATATTAATCAAATCAAATCAAAAAAGAGTTTTGTTAAAATTGCAAATTCTTTTATAGAATCAAATGGCAACGAATGACAAACACTTTTCTCTGTGATCGGTCCTTGAGAAGGACAAACTAGATGGAAATAACTTCCATGATTGGTTTAGGACGTTGAGAATCATTCTCACACAGGAGTGCAAGCTCTATGTCCTAGAAATGCCAGAACCACAAGAACCACCTCAAAATACACCAAAGGTTGACAAAGATTCTTATAAGATGCAACTAAAGATGTCATGGATTTCAAGTGTCTGATGTTATGCTCCATGAACTATGAGTTGTAGAGGCAACATGAGAACATGGATGTGATTGAGATGATCACACATCTCAAGAACATGTTCAAAGATCAGGCAAGACAAGTAATATTCAACATCTGCAAGGCACTATTCAAATGTAACATAGCAGAAGGAGACTGAGTAGGTCCTCATGTACTCAAACTCATTGGGTATGTGGAGAACTTAGCTAGACTAGGATACCTCTTGGGTCAAGAGTTGTCCACTCACGTGATTCTATAGTCTTTGCCAAAGTCATATAGTCAGTTTGTCATGAACTATAACATGAATGACTTTGACAAGCCATTGATAGAGTTTTTGGGCATGTTGAGAATAGCTGAGACACAAATGAAGAAAGACAATCCCAAGTATGTGATGATGATCATCAAGACAAACGGGAAGTCTAAAGGCAATGACAAAGCTTAGAAGGTTTCTAAAGATGGGCAGAAGCCTAAGTCTTCAGATCTCAAAGGAAAAGGAGGAGTGAAGAAAATAAGAGGCGATTGTCACCATTATCACCAGCTTGGACACTGGAAAATAAATTTCCCACTCTGGTTAGAGGAACTAAAGAAGATGAAGAAGGAAGGAACTTAGGCCTCCACTTTAGGTGTAAACGTTATAGAATAAATTTGATTACTTCTTCATATTGGTATATGATACCAAACAAAGATCTGATATACTTGATCTATAGGATCTGACAATAACTAAAATCCATTCATGAAAGGACAAAGATGGAAAAGGTGGACCAAGAGTTGTGAAAGCTATAGTTTGCATTTAAATTGATCTTAGCCCAATGGTCATCTAATAGAGTTAGCTGAACTACTATTTCATTATGCCATCAAATAGAAACATTTACTATAAAGCATCTTGTATGACAAGAATGGTAAATCAATAAAGTATGGTTTTGATTTTTCTATTTAGAAAGATATCATCTTGTATGGTAATGCCCAAACATCTAAATGATTATTGTATGAAAGGCATTGAGATGAATGTTTATAACATTTATACCAAAGTATTATAATTGATAACTAAATACTATCATTAACATTAGTCATCTTGGGCGTATAATATAAGAAATGCATGTCTAGAATGCATATTGATGTTAATCTAGATTGCCTTGGTTATCGAACCTAAGGAAACATGCAAAGGCTTATTTACACACAATGTGACAGGACATCCTTCACTAGATGTAGTGGGAGGATAAGCCTTCAATTAGTCCTCATACATGTGATGCATGAAGATCTTATGGAATGGATGCTATAGATAGTTACTTATACTTCATCTTATTTCCTAGTAATATGATGATACATACTCAGTAAAATAGAAATATAAATCTCCTAAAGTGTTCAAGGTGAATATAAATGAAGTATGACTTTGATGAAATTATTAAGAAACTTTGATGAGATCAAATGTTGAAATGCTTTGCATCAATGACTTGAATACCTTCAAAGAAAGGACTGTGGTAATGTATCACAAGTCCATCTGAACATGACGATGTGTTAGAATGAAGGAATTATACCATGATGAGTCATGATATGATGGACAATTAATCTAATCTTTTTATCCTCATAAATATATATCTATCACTAAATAGCGTACCCTATAATGGTTAAAAAGACATCATATGATATGAATTGGGAATATCACAATATGTCTAAAGGATTGAAACCTACATTGAGAAAGTTGTTTCTTGAAAAGGTTTATCCATAAACCATAATTGTTGAATGTTAGTATTAATTCCAATCCAAAAAACAAAATGTTTTGTTGATAGGATAACTGAGTTCCTAAAGAATCAGTGGGAGTAAAAGTAGAACTTGAAATGTTCAAGGTCAATAAAGATGTACAATGAGAACCAAGAGAATCACATGTTGTTGTGGAATCTCAAGTTCATCATGTAGCACAAGATAAAAATAGTTCTAGTAGAACATGTCTAAGATTGGAGGATTTTGAATCCAACAATTCACCTGGGTTGGTCATGACAGGATGAGACAACTAATCAACTAGAAGCTATTAAGTACCATAATATTAGTAATAGATCAAGGTCATTATGGGGTCCATGTAAGCTAACAAGATAGGACCTTCATAGTGCCACCTAAAGGGGTAATACCTAAAGGGTGATAAGGTCTTGTGATAAAGACCTACATGGACAACATAAAAGGACAGACTGGTTGAATAGGTTTTCAAATTAGTTCAAGTTGTTGAACATGAAAGAAATTCCTTTACCAATTTTTAGGCTTATTTTTGTAGTTAAAATAGACTAAGAGATTTAGATATGAAGTTAAAAACCGAATTCCTTAAAGGGAATATATCGGAGGATGTGTACATGACACAACCTAAAGGGTTTTATAACTTCAAGCATGCAAATAAAGTTTATAAACTACAAAGTTCAATATGGGATAGAAACTAGCATCTCATAGAAGGAAACTTTGGAATTGACGGGATAGTCAAAGAGTTTGACATGAATCAAGATAAAGATGAATTTTGTGATTACAAACGATTTAGTGGGAGCATATATGAATATTTCACATATGATGAGGAATAACATCTCAATATTGTGAATATTGAGATTTGGCATGAAAACCCCTTCCACAAAGAAGGATTGAGTAAAACATCTTATGAGATAAGGATCAAGATCTATAGAGATAGTTGGTGAATGTTTCATAATGGAAGTTAGAGCACATACAATAGCAATGTATTGAAGCAATTCAACACAAAGGGATTCAATGAGAGAGAATCTGGATTAGTTTCTTATGAACCATATGTTCCAATTCTTATGAAGAATGGAAATGACATGACCAAGATGCCATAGGTTGCACCAATGGATCTATCATGAATGCTATAATTGCACTTATCCCACATAATCTTGTATGTATTGTACATGACAAGATGATGGTAAATTCCAATAAGGGTTATTGGAATGTCATTAAAAGACATCCATTAGTACTTGAGAAGTATTTAAGGATTGATTGTTGGTCTATAAGGATATAAATAAAAGGAAGAGTTGGGTGTAAAGGGTTACACCGATGCAAGCTTCTGAAGTGACATTAGATAATTGCAATAAAATATGTTTGATTTAAAAGGAGAAATGTTGTTAGCTGGAAGGGTTCTTAACTATTAGACATTAATTCTATTCTACAATAGAAATCCATTATTCTTGTATTATGAACATAGAGTGATACTATATGTATATAAAAGTTTATATGACAAATTACTAGATCTTTCAACCATTGATGACTCAGTAGTAATATTATGACAACAATGGAGCTACTTGTTAGGCAAGGAATATCAGATACCATATTACGATAGTTTCATCTCAAAGCGAAGAGACAAGAGACATGTAATATATTGGCTAATAGCAAAGTATTGCTAACCTGTTGGATTAATCACTTGCATAGTAGAAACATGGTGGACATGTTTGGATCACTAAGAATAAGATTCATGGGTGATTGTCTCTAAGTGGGAGTCTGTTGGTAAGGTATGCCTATAAATCCAATCATGTGATGAATGACATGGCATAAACCATAAAGGATTTGATTAATACTTATAAAGTCAAGCTTCCAATTCATTGTGCATCATTCAATTATGAGATAATGAGGTAACATTGTGAATATCTAGAGAATAATACCACTCAATGATGCATGTATTGAGGTATAGGACTTGGTGAATTGAGATCATACGAATGTTAAGAGTACATTTATATATATATATATATTCTCATTATGTCCCTAGTCAGTTGTTATTGTGGAAGGTAGAAATACACCAGCAACACATATGACTACAGTGTGGGTTGGATGATGAAAAAATCTCATTAGTCATGATATGGCAATATCAAACCAAGCACACAGATACATGTTAGAGAACATTGTATCAGACATATCCACCTTTAAAGTGACACATGGAAACCATCATTGGTGGTCATAGTCATCTCTCATAGTGAAGCAATTGATTGTGATTTTTATACCTCAGATCACTATGCTCATCACATGTCGTTGGGTATGCTTTAACATCATCAAACGTAGTCCTGAAACATGGGTTGTCATAAAAGTGATGATTGGGTGACTTTGATACATGGGGACTGACTGTGAGTGATAGAGATGGGATTTGTCCCTCCTACTGGAGATTGATATCTTGGCCACTTGATAAGTGACATTGAGAAACGCATGTGCATGCACATTTGAACCAATATATGATATTAAGGTTACATTATCTCAGATAGTCTACTCTTAATTCAAGGAAAATGGAATAAGCATTGAGAGGATGACCATCCATGCCTCTAGTTAATCTTGGATATTAGAGATAAAGTAATTATACAATCTCTACAACACCTTACATAGATAGTAGGTTGAAGTTGTTCTCCAACTTTCCATTCACTTGGGCAGCATTGATATGCGACTAGGTAGTGCTTCTTGCTTGTGATGTCATAAGATAGTTATGGAAATTCACTACAAACATGATATGGGACTGATAGGGTCACACACAAAGGAACTCATCTAGAAGAGGAGTTTGAATTTTTATTGGATTAATTACTAAAGTGTTTAGGTATTGTAAAGACATAGTGTCTACTATAAATCATGGCAAACAAAAACACCAAATGTGTGACAGCGGAAGAAATAAAAACTTGACTTTATTCAAAATGTATAAAGAGTACATTATAAAAATTTCCATAAAGGAAGTACAACTTTATACAAAACATAGGATCTAGGTATAGGAAGACTTAGACTAAGCTAATATTGTCCCCAAACAAAACAACTTAATAAATAAAGACAACTATGACCATGCAAGCTATATGTTCCTTTTCTTCTGTCCTATCCTTAGCCTTAGGTTCACCAAGCTTCCACGCACACTCTGATCCTAGCCTGGATGGTTGGGTCATCCAGGAAGAGAAAGATAAAAGTATGTGTTATTCAAGAGAAATAGGACAATTAAATAATATAAAGCATTGCAATATAAAAGATTCTCTAGAGTAAGAGTTTTCAAAAGAAATGAGGCATGTATATGAATAAGAGAGAGAAAATTACCATAATCAATCACCACAATAATAATCACATAGCATGAATATATTAAGACACAAAGTCATCTCAATGTAGGGTGAGGCACCTACCAGACCTCACCTGTGGCAGGGGGACTAAAACCCCAATGCCTAAATAAAGTGGCAGGGGGACTAAAACCCCAGTGCCTAATATAAAATGGCAGGGGTACTAAAACCCCAGTGCCCGGCAGGAGGACTAAAACCTCAGTGCCCTATGGGTAGTTTGTACTCATGTACACTACATTGTCATTTGGCCTTAAATACATCATGCTTAATAGTCACTTGGTAGTATTGAGAAGTATAACAAGATTGCAACATTGCAAAATGGGAATAAAACCCATGAAATAAAGGAGCCAACATAAGCAACCACAATATACAATATTTCCAAGTATTTCAAAAAGATGAGCCAACATAGGCAATAGCAAGGTTCACATAATTCAAATAGATGAGTCATAATGGCAACAAAAGCATCAAATATGCAAAGAGCCAAATAAAGGAATATTGAAGGATAACAAGGCTAGCACATCTTTAAGGTAGGGTTGGATAAGAGCCCAACTGAAGGATAGGTAATTTTCACATATACATTCACATTCACCTTTGATAGGATTCACATACCTGTTTTAATTAATTACCATCACATTCACCAATCTGATTGTATCACCATTCCATTTTCCCCTAGTTATAAACATTACACATGAATTAATATATATAAAGACATAAAGCATAGGAAAAACCTTAATTTTGGAACTTATCTACAAAACCACGATTTAAGATTCAAAACCTAGTCAAATATATTAGTCATATTCTCTTGAATAATAAAACATATTTTATTACCCAATTTGGATTTAAAATGAATTATTTATGTATTTTAGAACATTTTATACACTTAAAAAGGCATACAAAGCAAACTTTCGAAAATAATTTAGAATCAGGCTTCAACAACTACAAAATTTTATTCTACTTGAAAAATCCTTTCCAACGACTATTTATTCAAATTTTTCTGACATGGGAATGATTTATTATGAATTAAATCATCTCAACCAATCAGAATTCAGGGAAATGCCACATCAATAAAATAAAGGGGCGATTGGGCCACTGAGGCTGGGCCCACGCTGACGCGGACCAATCACAATTGGCCGCATCAGCGGGTCCACTCTCACTGACCTATGTCAACAGCGAGTGAGAAGGGGAAATGACCAAAATGCCCTTACGTATAAAATGAAATCAATTAAAATGATGGGGTCACCAATGTGATATGCTCATTTCAATCATTACATCGAGAAAACAAAACCAAACGTGAAATTACGATATTACCCATGCATTATCAATGGACTTATCAAAGCCGTGGGGGCTCCCTGGTCAATCGACGACCTGGTATGTTCTTCTTCGAGCCATGGTGCTCAAGCAGCAACCAGGGAGTCGAGACCAAGGTGTTAGCTCGCTATACCCAGCGTACAGATGTTCTGAGATCGGAAGCAAGTTCCCAAGGATCTCGCGATCACAGAGAACCCTGAAATGAAACCAAGCATGGCCCAAGTCATCGAAACTTGGCCGACACAGGGGAGATCACCATCAAAGGAAAAACACAACAAAACGAACGAGAAATCGTCTATTGAGGTCGTCACTAAACTCATGGAGGCAGTGTGAGTCTAAATCAAGCCTTGCCGCAGGAAGAGGAGCCCCGAGGTGGAGAAACACTTGGCACCACCGAGCAGGTGAAACCCAGTCTATAGGACCCAACGATAGAGTTCATCACGAGACCAGGTAATAAGGCGAAAAGAAAGAGGAAGCACCGAGGATGCTTACCCAGCAACCAATCGAACGGAGGTGGCTTCTTGAGACAAGGGGAGGTCGCCATCACCGGGGAAGAAGACCGAGAAGGTCGGGGTCTTTGGGGGAAAACAAGGAGAAATTTGTTGAGGAGGTGGAAGGCTCAAAGCCTTAGGAAGCTTTAGACGCCCTTAAATAGGCATGGGGAAGGTCGGAGCTTGCTCTGCAACGCCATGGTAGAGAGGGGGAGGCGGCCCAGGTTGGGCGTTTCATGCTCAGTGAATGGGAGGAGATGAGCAGTCCCTTGTTGGATGTGGCTTGGTGAGACGAATCGCGAAGAGGAAGAATCGAGTGAGATGGTGATGTGTAGAGGGAGAACGAGAGTCGTGAATCAACTGCTTGCGGAAACAGCTAGAGAGTCCAGCGTCGGGAGGTTAGGGACAACACACGAGCTGTCGGATCAAAAGGCAACTAAAGTAGGTCGTTGGATCAAGGGACCACGATGGTCCAGATCCCATGATAAGGAAAAATAAAAGACTATAGTGTTATACATCCATTTAATGAAATCGATTAAAATTACATAGTTATACCTTATTAAAAGCTTATAAAATGGATTTGAGAGGTCAAATGAAGTCCAAAAGACACCAAATTTTAACCACATGCTCATATTAAAGTCTAGAAAAATGCTATGCAATTACATTCTCGTTTTATAAATAATATAGCCCTTAATAAATATATTTCTCATTAAAGTGTATATTAATATATTAAAATGAATGAGTTATATGAAAAAACTTCTTTTAATGGAACATGTGAGTAAATTTCGAGATATTAAACACATTAAGATTTCAATAATCATTTCTCAACAAAATAACATATTTTCATGAATTAAAATCATATTTTGAGGAGACAGAAACAATTAAGGTTAATGTTTTCATACATTAATTCAAATACACATTATTACTAATATATTTATCCAAAAAGCTCCAAATTAACATTATCTAATTATTATCTCTCATTAAACTCCATCTTGCATAATTAGTCCTTAATTATTACGATAAATGGGTTATTTGTGCAAATATCCCTCCATTTATATAAATGAGGGAAAAAGGTAATTTCAACCTTGAATTGTGCTCAAATTGCATAAGGAGTCCAAAAAGAATATAAAAGAAGGGAAATTTATGAAATTATTCCAAAAGGACTTGAAAGAAATGAAAAGATAGAATATGGGTAAATTGTAGGGAAGACCCTAAGATTCAATATGTTACAACACACCACCCCTTAAAGAGGATTTTATCCCCAAAATCACAACAAGAGGAAAGAGAGGGTGAGTGTGGAACTTCCCAACCTTAAACACTAGGTTATAACCCTTAATCTAGGGTAAAACACAAAATCTACATAAGTCAGGTGTTACTAAGATTTCCACAAAACCTATAGCCTTTTATCAAACTCAAATTAACATTTTTGCCTTATTAGCATAATCTCCAACATGAAGAGGTATCATATTTCTTATACTATCACTTGTGCCACATTTTATTCAAAACAATTACATCTCAATATTATATCATGTGTATTTCCCTCATCAAGGGTTTTAAACCAATTAGGGTTTACTAAGCCATTTCAACATTAATTAATGTATTAGGTCAAAAACCTTAATAACATGAATTCATTTTCCATTATCCTCTTAAAAGTATCATGTAGAATTATCACAAATTATTTTGTAGAAAAAGTTAATATTATCCAACAAGTTATTAAGCCTATAATAATTCCAAATAATGTTCATATTGCACATTATCATCTCATCTTTCATACTCATATCCATGACATCATTAATCATTGTCGTCCATTACACTTCATATTATAAATTATACATATTTTACTTCACATTAGGCATTTTATGAATATTTATGTGAATCCAATTATTCATTATCATGTTTGAGTCATTATACTCATTCTAGTGAATAAGATGTAACACATTAAATATTTAATGAATTAATTCATATATCAAGTTATGATGAGGTGTTCATTAGAGAACAAGGTGATATACCTTACATATATTGATAACTTTGTGACTATAATCCATTTACATGCATTAAGGTATCTTATGTGATGATGACACCTAATGTCACTAATGTATCATGAAAGGCATTAAGGGTATATATATGTATATGTTGTCAAAGCTAGATGATTACATATTAGGGTTTAGGTCAACATGATCATTACATGTTAAAGCATCCTTGGGGTGCATTATCTATACACATTTTACCATTAGGGTGGCATAGTCAACGTTATGTATATTCAAAATTAGTAATGAGTAACTCATTATTATGTGAATCAAGTATATGTGAAGGTTCAAGCATATGAACAATCTCTATATGACTTATTACATATTCATGTCTGTATAAACAAACAAGTTGAATTACAAGCATAATGTGTTTGGTAAATTCTTGTTTTCATAAGTTATTATGCACATATGTCCACATAGATAGGGTTTCTAACTCTAAAGGTATTTGTTTTTTCTTTTAATTGGGATTCCATCCCCCTAAAAAGGGATTTCATCCTTGAAATCAGATTTGCAAAACCAAATAGGGTACTAACACCATTACCCTCACTCCACCCCTTAAAAGGGTCAACTAAGTCAAACTAAGATAAGGGTAAAAGGGTACATAAAACTCAACACTAAAAGGATTTACTAACCAAGCTTCAGGGTGCAACATAGGGTACACTAAACCCTAAGCATAGGAGTATAAGACATTTAAGGATGACTTTTTTGTGTAAGATATCAAATCATCACTTATGGTTTTCCTAAGGTATTCACAAATTAGGCAACATGCCCAAAGATAGACTATTTCAAGTTGTCTGTATCAGATCAGGCCAGGCTAGGTCATATGAGCTCAGGAGTCCTCGTTACCGAGCTAGTGGGGCGGAGGAAAATATTTCCAGCCCCCAAGCTCTGACCCTTTCTAGAAACCATCACTTTCAACTTCTTTCTCTAGTAGCTTCTCAATAGACAATTCACCAAAAAAGTTGACAAATTTTATTTCTAATTACGAAATTATTAAGATACTAAATCAAACTTTCATTATAGGTCAACTCTAGGTGAAAAACTTACTACATGAAACTACATATGGTAAGGGTTCTATCTAGGAGACAATTTGAATTAGTCAAGAATCTGACTACCTTGATGCTCTGATACCATGTTGTAAAGACATAGTCTCTACTATAAATCATGGCAAGCAAAAACACCAAATGTGTGGCAGCGGAAGAAATAAAAACTTGACTTTATTCAAAATGTATAAAGAGTACATTATAAAAATTTCCATAAAGGAAGTACAACTTTATACAAAACATAGGATCTAGGTAGAGGAAGACTTAGACTAAGCCAATATTGTCTCCAAACAAAAAAACTTAATAAATAAAGGCAACTATGAGCATGCAAGGTATATGTTCCTTTTCTTCTGTCCTATCCTTAGCCTTAGGTTCACCAAGCTTCCACGCGCACTTTGATCCTAGCCTGGATGGTTGGGTCATCCAGCAAGAGAAAGATAAAAGTATGTGTTATTCAAGAGAAATAGGACAATTAAATAATATAAAGCATTGCAATATAAAAGATTCTCTAGAGTAAGAGTTTTCAAAAGAAATGAGGCAAGTATATGAATAAGAGAGAGAAAATTGCCATAATCAATCACCACAATAATAATCACATAGCATGAATATATTAAGACACAAAGTCATCACAATGTAGAGTGAGGCACCTACCGGACCTCACCAGTGGCAGGGGGACTAAAATCCCAGTGCCTAAATAAAGTGGCAGGGGGACTAAAACCCATTGCCTAATATAAAATGGTAGGGGTACTAAAACCCCAGTGCCCGACAGGAGGACTAAAACCTCAGTTCCCTATGGGTGGTTTGTACTCATGTATGCTACATTGTCATTTGGCCTAAAATACATCATGCTTAATAGTCACTTGGCAGTATTGAGAAGTATAACAAGATTGCAACATTGCAAAATGGGAATAAAACCCATGAAATAAAGGAGCCAGTATAAGCAACCACAATATACAATATTTCCAAGTATTTCAAAAAGATGAGCCAACATAGGCAATAACAAGGTTCACATAATTCAAATAGATGAATCATAATGGCAACAAAAGCATCAAATATGTAAAGAGCTAAATAAAGGAATATTGAAGGATAACAAGGCTAGCACATCTTTAGGGTAGGGTTGGATAAGGGCCCAACTAAAGGATAGGTAATTTGCACATATACATTCACATTCACCTTTGATAGGATTCACATATATAAATATGATTCACATACCTATTTTAATTAATTACCATCACATTCACCAATCTGATTGTATCACCATTCCATTTTCCCCTAGTTATAAACATTATACATGAATTAATATATATAAAGACATAAAGCATAGGAAAAACCCTAATTTTGGAACTTATCTAAAAAAACACGATTTAAGGTTCAAAACCTAGTCCAATATATTAGTCATATTCTCCTGAATAATAAAACATATTTTATTACCCAATTTGGAGTTAAAATGAATTATTTATGTATTTTAGAACATTTTATACACTTAAAAAGGCATACAAAACAAACTTCGAAAAATAATTTAGAATCAGGATTCAAAAACCACAAAATTGGATTCTACTCGAAAAATCCTTTCCAACAACTATTTATTCGATTTCTGACATGGGAATGATTTATTATGAATTAAATCATCTCAGCTAATCAGAATTTAGGGAAATGCCACATCAGCAAAATAAAGGGGTGATTGGGCCACTGAGGTCGGGCCCACGCTGACGCAGACCAATCACAATTGGCCACATCGGAGGGTCCACTCTTGCTGACCTAGGTCAACAACGAGTGAGAAGGGGAAATGACCAAAATGCCCTTACTTATAAAATGAAATCAATTAAAATGACGGGGTAACTAATGTCATATGTGCATTTCAATCGTTACAACGAGAAAACAAAACCAAAAGTGAAATTATGATATTACCCATGCATTATCAATGGACTTATCAAAGTTGTGGGGGCTCCCTAATCAATCGACGACCTAGTATGTTCTTCTTCGAGCCATGGCGCTCGAGCAGCAACCAGGGAGTCGAGACCAAGGTGTTAGCTCGCTATACCCAACGTACAGATGTTCTAAGATCAGAAACAAGTTCCCAAGGATCTCGCAATCGCAAAGAACCCTAAAACAAAACCAAACATGGCCCAAGTCATCAGAACCTGGCCGGCACAGGGGAGATCACCATCAAAGGCAACACCCAACAAAACGAACGAGAAATCATCTATTGAGGTCGTCACTAAACTCGCGGAGGCAGTGTGAGTCTAAATCAAGCCTTGCCGCAGGAAGAAGAGCCCCGAGGTGGAGAAACACTAGGCGCCGCCGAGCAGGTGAAACCCAGTCTATAGGACCCAACGATATAGTGCATCACGAGACCAGGTAACAAGACCGAAAGAAAGAGGAAGCACTGAGGATGCTTACCCAGCAACCAATCAAATAGAGGTGGCTTCTTGAGACAAGGGGAGTTCGCCATCACCGGAGAAGAAGATCAAGTAGGTTGGGGTCTTTGGGCGAAAATGAGCAGAAATTGGTTCAGGAGGTGGAAGGCTCGAACCCTTGGGAAGCTTTAGACGCCCTTAAATAGGCTTGGGGAAGGTCGGAGCTTTCTCTGCAACTCCATGGTGGAGAGGGGGAGGCGGCCCAGGTTAGGTGTTTTGTGCTCAGTGAATGGGACACTACTACAGAAACAGCATTCAGTGTCGCTTTTCTGGGCGTCGGTTCTTTAGGAAAACTGACGCCTAAAATATTAGACGTCAGTTATTTAGGCAAACCGACGTCTATATTCGAAGACCAGCCAGGCACGGGTACCGTTTTGAATACAACGTCGGTTGTTAATAATAAACTGACACCTAAAGTCGCCCACGAAATCCAATTTTCACGCAAAAAAAGTGTCACTTTAAGTGTCGGTTATGTAGATAGAAACCGAAGCCTATGTGTGATGAAAATTTGTGCGAAAAGTGTCACTTTCAGTGTCGGTTATCCTTTGATAACCGACGCTGAAAGTGGTTCCCGCCAAACAATTTCGTGTAAATATTGTCCAATTGGACGTCAGTTGTTTCAAACAAGCGACGCTAAAGATGTTTAGGCATCGGTTGTTTCAAACAACCGACGCTATTTGGGAACTTAATATCCCGCGATCGTCCGACTCTTCCCCTTTCTTCTGTTTCATCGCGAGCCGATTTCCATTTTCTTCTCTGCTGTCGCCCGACCACGCCGCCGATTTCTCCTCCACGAAAGCTCCTTCTTACTCCACGACAGCGCCTCCGCGCCGCCGCTGCGTCCCCTTCTCCGCCGCCACTGCTGCTGTCTTCTTCTCCTTCTCCGTGCCCCCTTCTCCGCCACGCCCCCTTCTCCGCCGCCATTGCTGCTCCAACGCCTGAGATTAGGTGCTCCAGCGCCGCCACGCCTCAGATTAGGTGCTCCTCCACCGCCGTCGCGCCGCCGCAACCATCTTCTCCAGCCTCGATGCTAGCTGCTCCTCCACCGACGTCGCTGCTAGCTACTCCTCCAGCCAGAGCCACCAGAGCCTCTTCCTTCTTCCCTTTGACAAGGTTGGTCCTTCTCGACTTTTTTTCATCGATTATATTCTTGTGATAAAAATGCATTATATGTATTTGATTAGAGTTGGAATTATGTATAAATTCTAATATGTTTTTGTCCCAAATCTAATTATATTATAATGATTGTATGAACATGCATATATGTAACTATGTATTTTATTGAAATTTAAAATTATTTGTAAAGAATGACAACATACATGTATTTGTTGGCCTAGAAACCCGTCTAAAATTTACTCATTAGGAGTAAATCTTGGATATTCCCCGGTTTGGGACTGTTCTTGAACACCTAATCTCACTTAGGATGTAAGTGTGTAATGTGTATTGGGTTTTCGAGAAAATTTCGGCAGCATTTCCCCGTTTGTTCTCTAAGTACATATGTACTTAGAGAACAACGGGGAAATGCTGCCGAAATTTTCTCGAAAACCCAATACACATTATACACTTATTAGTGAGATTAGGTGTTCAAGGATGGGATAGGTGGTACACATTTATTATATATAAGAATGACATCAAATGTGTTTGTTGGCCTAGAAACCCATCCAAGATTGACTCATTAGGAGTAAATCTTGGATAGTCCCCAGTTTGGGACTGTTCTTGAACACCTAATCTCACTTAGGATGTAAGTGTATAATGTGTATTGGGTTTTCGAGAAAATTTCGGTAGCATTTCCCCGTTTGTTCTCTAAGTACATATGTACTTAGAGAACAGCGGGGAAATGTTGCCGAAATTTTCTCGAAAACCCAATATACATTATACACTTACTAGTGAGATTAGGTGTTCAAGGATGGGATAGGTGGTACACATTTATTATATATAAGAATGACATCAAATGTGTTTGTTGGCCTAGAAACCCGTCCAAGATTGACTCATTAGGAGTAAATCTTGGATAGTCCCCGGTTTGGGACTGTTCTTAAACACCTAATCTCACTTAGGATAGGTGGTACAAATTTATTATATATAAGAATGACATCACATTATACACTTAGGATGTAAGTGTATACCCTAATCTTTTCCGAATATATACTTGTTTCCTAATATATACGTGTTTTCTCTTTGATCATAGAATGGATAGATCATGGATGTCCATTCGTAATCGTTGCACCCCAGAGTTTATATCTGGTCTTGATCAGTTTATTAGATTTGTCGAGGAACATAGGAAAAAACCTACAGATAGGTTCTATTGTCCATGTAGGCATTGCGGTAACAACTTGAAAGTCAACACTGGTGAGGAAATCAAAAGTCATGTCATGTGCAATGGGATTGTACAAGGCTATACATAATGGCACTGGCATGGAGAGATTTCAAAATTGAAACCAGTAGATGTCGATAGCAGTGCTTGGGTGGAAGAAGAAATTGCCTCCGATGACGTAAATGTGAACGAACCAGTTCCAACAGACATCGTTGATGCAATGCTGGATAGTTGTAGGGTAGAGCACACCGATCCACCTCCTATCTTTAGAAACATTGTGCATGATGCTGAGATACCGTTATACACAGGCTGTGCTAAGTTTACGAAGCTTAGCACTGTGTTGAGATTGTATAAGTTGAAAGCTAACAATAGATGGAGCGACAAAAGCTTCACTTCATTGTTGACTTTGTTGAAAGAAATTCTTCCTGAAGGAAACGAGCTGCCAATCTCAACATACCAGGTAAAGAAAATGTTGTGCCCAATGGGAATGGAGGCCAAGAAGATACACGCATGCCCGAATGATTGTGTATTATTTCAAAAGGACTATGTAGATTTGAAAGATTGTCCAAAATGTGGTGCGTCACGGTATAAATTGACGACTTCGGGGGAGTCCAAAACTGGTTCTCCTACCAAGGTATTGTGGTATCTACCTATAATATCACGGTTTCAACGCTTGTTTGCAAATTCGAAAGATGCGAAGAATTTGAGGTGGCACGTAGATGTTAAGAAAAATAATGATGGGATCCTACGACATGTGTCTGATTCCCCACAGTGGAAGAAGATTGATCTATCGTACCCCAAATTTGGTGAAGAAGATAGGAATCTAAGACTTGGGCTTTGTACAGATGGGATGAATCCGTACGGGACATTGAGCAGCCAACATAGCACTTGGCCAGTCATTCTTGTTATATACAATCTTCCTCCCTGGATGTGTATGAAAAATAAGTACGTTATGTTGTCGTTGTTGATATCAGGCCCTAAACAACCCGGACATGATATCGATGTTTATCTTGAACATTTGATTGATGACTTAAAGAAACTTTGGGCTGAAGGTGTGATGACCTATGATGCTTCAGCAAGAGAGACATTTCGTTTGCACGCTATGTTGTTTTGCACTATTAATGACTTTCCAGCATATGGGAATTTGTCTGGATATAGTGTCAAAGGAGCTAAAGCGTGTCCTATATGTGAAGAAAACACTGATTCAATAAGACTAAAACATGGCGGCAACACTGATTCAATAAGACCAAAATAGTGGGGTCACTCTTCAAGCGTCGACTATGTACTTTGCAATTGCAAAGGATAAGAGTCCACGTGAAGCTAAAATGTCATATTACGGTGTCATTGAAGACATTTGGGAGTTTGACTACATAGATTTCAAAATTCCGCTCTTTAAATGTAATTGGGTTGATAACACCAAAGGAGTTATAGTGGATGAATTGGGTTTCACTTTGGTGAACTTTGAAAAGATTGGCGAGAAGGGTGAACCATTCATATTGGCATCACAGGCGAAACAAATATTCTATATCGATGATCCTGCAAATGATAAATGGTCAGTTGTTCTTCATGGTAAAAGACAGTTCATTGAAGATCCTATAGATGAAGAAGAGTACTATGATAAGTATGATGACTCCAGTCCATTCTCAGTTGGGTTGCCAACTCCACAAAATATTGAAGCTAATGATGACTTATATGTGCGCGGAGATCACAATGAAGGATTGTTAATTGATAAAAGATCACAATTTTAGAGACATGTATGTTTATACAAATGCTAAATGAATGCCTTTTTTTAGTTAATACAAATGCTAAATGTTTGCCTTTTTCTAGTTAATACAAATGCTAAATGTTTGCCTTTTTAATGACATTTTCAGATGGCTGACCATGATGAGCATGATGTCCATGATGAGCATGAAGTCCATGATGAGCATGCTGTCCATGATGAGCATGGCGAGGATACCAATGTAAGTTCTAAAAACATATCATGTATTTCTATAAAATTCATTATCTTCTAGTTATGTCATATATCCTATATTTCTATATTGGGCTAATTCAGTGTGTTTATATTTATCAAATTTTAGGTCGATGATGCACATGTACCCACTGAAGCACTGGAGCAACTTGATGTGCATCACCAAACACTTAACAAGAAAAGGGGCATCACTCTGTTGAAGAAGTTAATAGCGCTAAGTGGCAGTGGATCCAAATTGGTTGTGGAGTTTGATAATGGAGGAAATGCAATTGGAGTGAACCGCAATAATTTTGTAAACTATCTTGGGTGTACCACTCGGAGCCATTGTGGTGTTAAGTATGATAATTGGCATAAAGTTCCTTAGGGGAAAAAAGACTTGATATGGAAGGATTTATGCGTGAGTTATTATTATTTGCAATTCTATTTTGTGGATTACAAACTCTATTATTTGCAATTCTATTTTGGATACTAGTTAATAACATTTCTATTTTACAGAATCTGTTTGCATTGGATGAGAAGTTGCATCGTAAAAGTGTGATGCAACACGCTGGAAAGATGCTTAGGAATTATAGGACAAATCTAAACAGAGAATACATAAAAGAGGGTGATAAGAAGAAGAAGTCAGCCCTTGAACAATGGAACTTCTTGGACAAAGAAGATTGGGACAATTTTGTTGCTTCAAGAAAATCTGAAGAATTCAAGGTATTAGGCGTCACTCCCAATTTAATTAATATACATTGTATTCACCTATTCAAGATTAACATTTAGTGCTACTAACCAAATCATTAATGTGCATACTAACTAGGCCCTCAGTGACGCACAAAAAGCGAGGCGTGCATTGAATGTGCATGACCACACTATGGGTCCAAAAGGCTATGCAAGCGTTCGCCAAAGACTACAGGCAGAGTCTGCGGCTACTCAGGAGTCTGCTCCTACTCAGGAGTCTGCTCCTACTCAGGAGTCTGCCACATCCATGCCTCGCCATGATATCTGGATAGCTGGGAGGCAAAACAAGAAGGGTGAAATAAAGAAGCCCGTAACTGCTGAGGCGGCTGCGAAAATGGTAAAATGCAACTCTTAGAGCAATCGTTTGAATATTGATTATTTGTGGTGTTAACTTACCAATTTCTATTGATGGTGATTAGCGGGAGCTGCACGAGCAGAGGAAACAAGGCATGTTCATCCCTCAGGGCACAAGGAATGAATTGACAGTTGCTCTGGGTAACCCAGAGCATCCTGGACGTGTTAGGGGTGCAGGCGCTGGTGTGGGCATCAAAGCATTCTTTGGGCCATCCCAGCGCAAACCCAGAGCGGGACTTTCTTAAGAAGAGGTAACCTATTCTTTTTTTAGAATGTTACTGCAAAAGGAAATTCAATAATAAGAAGCTAATGTTTCTTTTATCCATGTATAGGAGAATAAGAGAGTCGAGGATATAGTTGCTAAGAAGGTCAATGATGTAGTTGCTGAGAAGGTCAAGGAAGAATTGCTGCAGTTGCAGGCATCTCAGGCTTCCAATCAGCCTATGGCTACCCACTCTTCTCCTGATGCA
Organism: Alisma plantago-aquatica; assembly: GCA_963693085.1. Lineage (NCBI taxonomy): Eukaryota > Viridiplantae > Streptophyta > Magnoliopsida > Alismatales > Alismataceae > Alisma > Alisma plantago-aquatica. The sequence continues at coordinate 577,886,768 of OY856409.1, read as the reverse complement.
CAGACTGCGAGTAATCCTGGAGACCCATCGCCTAACACGTCTGCTGTAAGTATTGTTTATGACATTGTAGCTAGTCTTTTCAAGATGATATGTTTTCAAGATGATATGTATATATGTATAACATTCTTTACGTAAATTTGTAGGCATTGAAGCCATGCCGCTTAAGAATGCAAGACTATGTTGTTGCAGAGGCGCATGCTTACCAGTCCCTTCCTGGGGCAACGTTTCATGGGACTCCAATGCCGCAGGGCTACATTCGTGTGAGCCTGATATGTGTATTACCAGATTGGAGGGAAGTTGTGTTGCCATATGCCCACCCAGATATTGATACACTTGGTGAGGCAGAAGGCGGGGTCATATTGTGGCCCAAAGAAGATGTCGTCTACACTACTGAAATTGTAAGATAAATTTACATTGATTTAGATTGTTAATGTGTATATATGAGGTCAACTGATCTGAAATTATATATACAGGTTAAAAAGAAGACACCAGGAGCACCTAGGCCTCCACCTCCACTTCCCGCATTACCAAGTTGAGTTCCAACTGACCTAACATACCCGTTAGGTCCTGCTTGTAGGGGAATGGCATGTTGGCTACGGGCACATAATATACATTGCCCTATAATTGTTTCTTTAGATGCAGATTATGCAGGTCAATCATACGATAGCTCTTTATTTATACAAGATATTATTGAGTTGTTTATGTATGCTTGACTGAATACATCAATGATAGAGATATGTATAAGGTGAGATCTTGTTTATACATCCATATACCTTGTGTAAGATCCGGTGATCTGGTTTCTTATATATTAATGCATACATAATACATGGTTTACAGTTACTTAGTCGAAGATCAATGCAAACAATTTGCATTTGATCATGTGGGATTTTTGATTCCATCATTGATTAGTATGGTAGCTAAAGACCCTGATAGTGTTCAACAATACTGTATAGATGCTTTTACAATTTTTGGTCAGCAAAAGAAGACGATAATAATAGCTCCATTCAATGTCAAGTAAGTTTACTTTATTTATAATTTGGACTTAAGAAAATTCCATTTTTATTGTGCATTTTGAGTTATTAATTGTTAACTTTTTACCTCTAGCGGTAGACATTGGGAGTTACTAGTTATTGTCCCCAGGACGTTCACTATTTATTATCTAGATCCTACGGGAAGTACATTAAACACTAAAATTGGACACGTAATGAGAATGCCATTATTCTGGTGAGAAATATTTCATTTTTGTATCTGTTAACATATGTTATTACATTACTATTTACTTATGCAATTTACTGTGTTATATTAACATGTAGGGGTTTAGATGCATTCAAAAAGGCTGGAGGAACAGTCCCTAGGAAAAAGAACCAGCCAATAAATTGGCAGAACATACAAGTAAGTTCCTGACTCCAATGTATATATTATTGATGTGAATTGTGCTTAGTTGTATTATTTTGTATGTTTCAATTTATAGTGCGCTACACAAGACAATGGCTGGGCATGCACATACTATGTGATGCGATTTATGCAGATGATTATCAAACATGCCGCATTGGACATCGATACCATACATGAGGTATTATATATAGTCTCATTAGTTAGTATAAAATATATCAATCTTATTTTTATATTATTACTTATATATACATCATTCTCTTTGTAGGTGTTTAAAACTGACCACACTATAGGTAAACGCTTAAAAAATATACATGCTCCATATACGATGGAAACATTAAATGAAATAAGAGAAGAATGGGCAAAAGCCATATAAGCAGTGACAATTGTAAGATATAATTGGGATGTTGATAGAGATACTGAATGATACTTTGTAAATGAATATTTCTGAATATTAATACATGTATTTGAATGTTTCTATATGTGTGAATGTGAGAATTGAATTGATGTCTGAATGTATCTACTTGTGTGAATTTTTTTTTGTTAATTTTGCAGGTTTGTGGCCTGTTTGTAGGCTGATATCAATGGATGTCGTAAACCTGCAGTTCAGAAAACTGAACTGTAGGTTCTCATCCTGCTGACCAGCCACAGAAGGCCTGCAAACTGATATGAAAAAAAAACAGATATAGGCGTCGGTTATTTACAGAAAACCGTCAGCAAAGACCTACATCGTCGGTTTTTTTTACAAAACCGACGCCTAATGTGGCCACGGCCGTACTGGAAATGGCGTCGGCTGTTAGTGTAAAACTGACGCCTATAATACATATAGCGTTGGTTTTTTAGTTGATCACCGATGCCAAAAGGGTTCGCGCCACAGAAAACGGCGTCATCTAGGACACTCTGCGTCGGTTACCAATTAAACACTGACGCTATATTCCATATAGGTGTCGGTCTTTTAGTAGATAACCGACGCAGAATGTGTTCTAGATGACGCTGTTTTCTGTGGCGTGAACCCTTTTGGCGTCAGTTTTCTATAAATAACTGATGCATGTATGTTAAATAGGCGTCGGTTAAAAAACCGACGCCGAAGTGTTTGACCTTTAGCGGCGCCCACATAGGCGTCGCTCGGAAACCGACGCCAAAGGGGGTTAAACAACCGACGCTAAAAGGCATTTCTGTAGTAGTGGGAGGAGGTGAGAAGTCCCTTGTTGGATGCGGCTTGGAGAGATGAATCGCGAGGAGGAAGAATCGAGTGAGATGGTGATGTGTAGAGGGAGAACGAGAGTCTTGAATCAGCTGCTTGCGGAAACGGCTGGAGCGTCCAGCGTCGGGAGGTTGGGGACAACACATGAGCTGTCAGATCAAAAGGAAACTAAAGTAGGCCATTGGATCAAGGGACCACGATGGTCCAGATTGCATGACAAGTAAAAATAATGGACTATAGCGTTATACATCCATTTAATGGAATCGATTAAAATCCCATAGTTATACCTTATTAAAATCTTATAAAATGGATTTGAGAGGTCAAATGAAGTCCAAAAGACACCAAATTTTAACCACATGCTAATATTAAAGTCTAGAACAATGATATGCAATTACTTTCTCGTTTTATACATAATATGGCCCTTAATAAATATATTTATCATTAAAGTGTATATTAATATATTAAAATGAATGAGTTATATGAAAAGACTTATTTTAATTAAACATGTGAGTAAATTTCGAGATATTAAACACATTAAGATTTAAATAATCATTTCTCAACAAAATAACATATTTTCATGAATTAAAATCATATTTAGAGGAGAGAGAAACAATTAAGGTTAATGTTCTCAAACATTAATTCAAATACAGATTATTACTAATATATTTATCCAAAAAGCTCCAAATTAACATTATCTAATTATTATCTCTCATTAAACTCCATATTGCATAATTAGTCCTTAATTATTACCATAAGTGGGTTATTTGTGCAAACACCCCTCCATTTATATAAATGAGGGAAAATGGTAATTTCAACCTTGAATTGTGCTCAAATTGCACAAGGAGTCCAAAAAGAATATAAAAGAAGGGAAATTTATGAAATTAGTCCAAAAGGACTTGAAATAAATGAAAAGATAGAATATGGGTAAATTGTAGGGAAGACCCTGAGATTCAGTATGTTACATGTATTCATATCCACACAGCAAATTGGTTAACTACACAACCAAATGACCATCTCATAGTGTCAAGATGGTCGTTTGGGTGCACTAGACGAGTGTCTCAAGTGTTGAGATGGCCTTTTGGGTTGTTAGGTTGATCTGAGATTGAATTGGATATGTTTTTCCCATATTGAGGTGTGAATTGACCAGTTCAATTTGTTGAACCGATCACTTGGCTCGGATCACCAGACGACCATATGGGTAAGTGAGATAGGTATCTCACATGTGTGATATGGCTTGGTTGGGTCCAGATAAATGTTCTATAAGTTTCTCAAACTCGTTTCAATTGCACAATACTTGTGTTGCTAGAAATTAATGTCTTGCATTAATGGGAATAGAATTGACAATTTTTAATGCAATTGAAAAATTGTTAGATGACTGTTTGGAAAAATGTGATGACCTTCTCCTGTGACCAGATGACTGTGTGGGTGACCAGATGACTATTTTGTGTCTCGTAGTTTGCAAAAATTCAAGATATTTTGGTCCCTTCCACTCTCACACAGATCCCAAACAGACTAGGACCCTGACCCAAACCCCACCTATAAATAGAGGGGTATTGGGGGCTTCTAAGAACACAAAAATAACAACAACTGAGAATCAGTTGCTCTAACCATTGTTGTCCTCTCTGGTTGTAGTAACCAAGAGAGCTCAAGCAAGTCCTACCCGATAAGGGAGGGATAGCGACCAGAGAGAACAACTAAGACTTGTTGTTGAGGGAGAGCAAGTCAATGACTAGTACACAAACGTGACAGACTACTCCTTCTTGTCTATTATAATTCAACAACAAAATTTCTATTTGATCCATGTGGACTACTCTAGAAGCAAGAGTCCTTTGACTGCTACTAGGAGAGAAAAGTCAGCCTACAGTCTGTGGCACGCCACAGGAGCACTACATAAGCTATTATGTTCATTCTTCATAATGAAGACCAAAAGATGCACAACCACCGTCCAAGAGAAACTAGTAGACAGTTGCATTGAAGTAAGTTGATGTCGTTGGACTTTCTCCTACACCAGTTATAACTCATTAAAGCATACTTCCTATTTCATAGTAGTCGACACGATCTTGTTGTTATGGGAATAAAGATAGATAAATTTTTGTTTCCGCTGCTATACTTTGTGCCCATTTTTCACCAATAGATTTAAGAGCCTAATGTCTGATATTCACTCCATGGTTGTATTTAGAAGTTGTGTGACCCTAAATTCACTAATGATGATCTAGTATGACAATTGACTTGCTCTCTATGAGTGCTCCCTAATCACAATGTGAATCTTATTATTATGCTATCCAATCTTGAATCATAGTTAACTCTATAATTGTTTACCCCTTAAATGTGGATGTTCCACCTAAGTCACATGATTGAACCTTATTAGCATATGAACCATGTTTATGTTTGCATGTATGTTGACATGTTGATACTAAGTTGGGACAATGATGCCTAGAACATAGGGGACATCCACCTAATATTGGAAGTGTTGGTGATATGACCAAAGAGATAATCATATGATGATTGTAGTGACAGATCTTATAATTGACTTGATTATTAATAAAAACAATTCTAGATATTATGCTTGTTTCAATATAGAATAATGAATAAATATAATAATGTCCTAAGAATGTATGACTCAATGACATGTGAGTTCAGGTTGATCTCCTGAATATGATATCATGTGTATTTTAGAGTATTCATTCTTGTCTTAGTCCCTAGTTGGATATTATTGACGATATTAGGACAACAATAATACATCCAGACTAGTATATGTGTTAATTGAGGACTACATCTCATTAGTCATGATACTGGATATGAAATCAAACACATAGGTATTTCTTATGAACAAGTGTATTGCACTAACCAACTTTGAATGTGATACATGAAAGACAATAATGGAAGTCAAAATCATATCTCAGTGTGAAAGTAGTGATTATGGTCCTTAGACCTGAAGTCTCTATAATCATTACATGTTTTCAATGTGCTTTAACACTACTCAACGTGACCTTAAAAATGGTTGGTATACATTAGTGCTTAGGTTCATTGTGACACATATGGATTATTGTGACTGATATAGATGGAATTTTTCCCTCCCATTGGAGTGATATCATGTACACTTGATGAGTGACACTATAAAATGCATGATTGTACTCATATGAGTCCATATATGATATTAAATCATATGTATCTCAATGGTTGGCTCATGATCAAGGAACAAAGATTGAACATTAAGATGATGATGATTTCAAGCCTCATATTCGATCTACTTGTTAGAGGCAAAGGGATTATATAATGACTATAACACTAGTCATAATACTAGATTAAGTTGTTCTCCAACTTTTCTAATTACTTGGGTAGAAATGAAGTATTTCTAGATATCAATAATTTCTTGTGAAATTATATTTGATTATGAATATCACTGCCAACATAATTTGGAGCTTATAGGGTCACACACATAGAATGAATTGGAATAGGAATATAACTGTAGACGTGATTGGAAATATTCTACATCAAATTGATTACTAAAACATTTCAGTATTAACTAGAATAGAATTTAATCTAAGTTACTTAGTTAAAAGGTTCAAGCCAATTAACTAGATTTATATCTTTTCCTTATATGATAAGTCGACTGGATAATCCCAAGCTATCAGATAGAGCCAGATGACGCAAAAATTGTTAATTTATTAATATGATTAATTAGTTAATTAATTAAGGACATTATTCTAGAATATTCTATATGCCTATTTGGAAGTCCACGAGAGACCAGTTTTAAATGAAGCCTCAACCTTTCATTTACCAAGGTTCTTGGGAAACCCTACTTTCTTTCCTATCCTATTTATAGAGGCATGATGAATGAATTTTTAAACAAACTCATGTACATAAAACCCTAATCACCTTCATCCCTAAGAGAGTGGGAGAGAGAAGGAGAGCGACCATTATGCTATCATGTCACCAAGTGAAGACAACTCCTTCCCCACCAACTCAGGTTGTGTGATCGGGCTATGTGGACTACATAAAGTTGCATACAATGAGCGATTGTGTTTGGAGGATGTCAACGAGGACTGTCTGTGCAGGCAAGGAGCAACACCACCACCGCATGAAGGGAACATCATTGGACTTTCTCCACGACAAGGTATACCTCACAGACCCTTCTTTCAAATACATTATTATCAATGAGATCTGCTTGGATGATTCCTAATAGAAAGTACTTCTTATGTACATATCTTGTTGATCTAAACTACCTTCTATGGTTGAAGCCTTGACTTGATGAAAAGTGACCTTGTTTGCCCTATCATAGGCCTTTTGGCTATAAATGTATGTAAGGGACTTAAACCTTGACTATTCATATAAAATAGATGGAAAATCAAATCGAGAAACTTAAAACACAACTTCATGATGAACTCTAAATAAGTAAATGATCACTTAATGTACTAATAAGCAACCATTAATCTAACATGGATATAACCCAAAAATGGAACTAATTTTGTTTAATGAAGATAATCTAATTGATATGTTTAATCTTGTTCTTAATAAAGTTTGACTTGTGATATAGATGGTCAAGGATGAGTTAGTTATGAACATTTGAATAATGTACGGGCTTCAAACTCTTTCTTGCAAACTGATATGTGTGTATGCTTACTTACTTGCTCAAATATTTCCATGTAGTATTAAATTATTGTACATTGATGGTTTTTCGTGTTGCTTTTGTAACTTGAACACATAATGCATATTTATATTCCACAAATCTTGTGCATCTTCTTGTAGTCTTGGGATAAGGAAACAAGAACAATCATCTTACTTGAGTTGTCTAGATAAAGTGGACATTGATGATAAAAGAGTTTTCAAGATAGAGGTCCCCAATTAACTAATCTTCAGCATTCTTACAGACTCTTCTGATAGGAAGTTAGTGAAAGTCCTAATGAATACATGATATTGTCAGTATAATTGTAGTAAAATTACATAACCATTTTCTCTCATTTTTCTAAGAACTTCACTCATTTATTCATGTTCTTGTACTTCTAACATCTTTTCAAATCATGCAAATATTATATATATGTATATTTCTTCGATGTGCTCAACACTTTGTGTGTTGACACTTCTTTCACGTATGTTTTAGGTTCCGAGATGGCTAGGAGTTTATTTGCTTGATTATCTATGTTTAAGTGTACTTTTTGTAAGATCCTAAGTAGTGTACATGAGCAAACTTATGTAATTTGAATCTTCAATATGTAATTGAAATCTAATAGTAAGGCAATCTTGTTTAATGTATCATGTTGAATGTTGTGATTATATTGGTATTTTTATCTTACAATCTGTTCATGTACGCTAAAGTTTTATACTTCTTGTAATCGTACTTTCATAATACCATGTTATGGACGGAATCTCAAATCCTTCTGTCAATGACCTTTTAATCATTTGAAGGTTGGATTTCGAGTAATAAATAATTCATCGACAATGCTTCTCATGAACTCGAATGTTTTAATAACAATTTTGATATTAGGCACCATCAATGTGCCCAATACCTATGATTGTCTATCCCTATCTCTTGTTTACGTTTTCTACATCTAATTTGTATTTGGGTGGAGCAATTTTTTTTACGTAATAAAGTACTTATTCTGAATTTTTTATCTTTTCACATTTCTTTAGTTTTACATGGATCATCAAATTTAAATCTTTTATAGGTTTTTCTCACATATAAAATACAAGGTTATCGTTCTTTTCATATACGTTGCAATTATTTCCTTTTTCTTATTTCTTCCTCATCTCTTCCTTTCAATTCTGATGAGATTAATTTGTAATCTTGAAGCATCAATCGTAAACAATATTATGAAAAACACTTATGGGAATGGCAAGTGCTTTAGCGTGGTTTCGAGTGATTAGTAGATTGTACAAGATATAGATTGAACGTGCATTTATTATATTCAAAATAATCACGACATCAAACGAGTCAGTGAATGTGCTTAGATTATGTTTGCACGTAGTGCATGCACAAGGATGAAGAATGTCGTTCGAGGATCTGCAGTGTTGATACTTTCCGTCACATCCAATTACTATCAATGGCGGACCTATATAGAGGCCACATGCGGCCTTGGCTTCACCTTGTCATTACGAAATTAATTTCAATTGAATGATTAGCCCGTTCAACTACCCAATGGAACACACGTTGGCCTCACCCTGTCATCATGAATTTAATTTCAATTTAATGATTGACCCTTTCCACTTCCTAACGGCACACACTACTCCTCGGATTACGGTTGAATAGGAAGGCACTCTCGTTTTGAATGGCACGAAGCTAAACGCCTGAACAAAGGCACCTCGTCTCTGATTTCTACATATGAAATATCAATAGTTATTTAGTGAAATAAATGGGAAAGTCACCATGATGTGTCCTGTGTATGAGAAGGAGAGATAGTGGGAGAGGGGGAGGGAGAAAGAGCAGGAGCTGAAGTGTTGTGTGGAAAAAGAACATGCCACGCTTTTTCTAGTTAAATATGTACTTAATATTTATTATATTAAGTCAATTGACGTTCTTTTCTGAAAATATATCTTTGATGTTTTAAAAATTTGGCCATTGCTTATAGTCAATTTTTAATAATAATAATAATTGATATTTTCATTTTCTTCTGTACTTTTAAAAGTCTACATGAATAAAAAAGATACTTATATATCTCGTTGAAAGGATAAATATAGAACAACATATATCAATTATATTGATTGTAGTTTATATTTTTCTTTTATGTTTATCTCCCTTTCGGTAATCGTATCAAAAAGTATTGTGTAGAAAGGGCATCAAATTTTTCTCTGCCTATAGTACAGTTCATCTTTCACTGTTTAGCATGTTCTCGTCTACTTCTTTTTATTGATTCATTGTGGGTTCATATACAATCAAGTTTACCCAACCGTTACAAACATTATCTTCACTTAATATTGTGCACTTTCTTCCATAACAAAAAATTCTTGCACAATCCAATTACTTCTCACTATATCTAACGAGACATCAAACATATTACAATGAACTGTAACTGAATATCATTTCACAACGGAGAATACTAAAAATATCTAGACAAAACATAAAGATAATTTTACTAAAACTAAACAAAAATGTAAGAGACTTCTTTGTTAATTTTAGAGAAGAAGACATTATACTCAAGTTTTAATTATTGAACATTAGTATAACCACTTGAGACATGAATACATGACTACTATGTTATTATGGTCAGATGATGTACTTACATAACTCAAGAAATATATTATTAGTATATAAGTATTTACATTGGTTTATTTTGATTTTGTTTAGTTAAATTGCAACATCAAACTGTACATATTTGTTTTGCATTGATTGCAATAATCTTAGAACCCCCCATATGAAAAGATTTTTAAGGCTAATTAAAAAGTGTCTCCCTAAAACAAAATTAAAGTGTGGTTATTTTATGAAATTACGTTAGATTCAATTATCTAAATTTTGTTTGTTACTGTTATGCTTTTCACCCCTCCCTCATCCAGTTGGACAGCAAAGCGACATCAGCATAGAGAACTCAGTCAACAGTGGAGATCAGAACCGGACAGCCAACGATCAGAAAACTGATTTAGTTTTCCATCCAATGCTAGTCAATAAACTGGTGCTTCCCATCCCAACCATGTTCTATGATGTTGATTCAAGATTGGTTTTGTATCTCTATATGCACAACTTCTCTCATGTCATACTTCCCAAACATATGTAATTTCATAAAATTAACACATCATGAAACCAAGTAAATCTTGTCTCATTGCTTGAGATTGACCTTCATTCGTGTATTATGTATTACAAAAATTATGAATAAACATTTCTTCAAAAGTGAATCACATTATAAAATCAACTAAATTTGATTTTACTTTATTGCATATATAGAACATGCCATTTGAAATAAAAATATACAAATTGCATTATAAAACATTTTCATTCCTAATATGTCTATATTTATTTGACTATTTTGTGCACTTAATATTATGTAATGAAAAATACAATTTTCTTAATTTGAATTAGAATAGTGGTTATGTGTTTGTTTTTATATTTTTGGTACTGAAAAATATCATGGAAAAGGTCTTTTATAGTTACTACATTTTGGCCTCACCCACATTGGATCTGTGGATCCGCCACTGATTACTATTGTGGCCTTGCAACCGTTCCCGTGGTAAGAGCTCTTTTTTTTTGCGATATTTAATATGAACCTAATATTTTGTTTTGCATAGTTATAATTTTGTGGTCACGTGTCTCACAAACTTCAGCATGGACCTACCTTAAAAACATCAAATACAACTCGATAATTTAATTTTACAGGAAGACCTACCGGCAGAAGTATGCTAACAATTACTATTTTTTGATATGTTCCCTTATTTGTGGGAAATTATTACAATTGTGAACACGATAACAATTAAAAGAGTGAGGTAGGTGAGTAGTATCAAACTTTAAAATTTATAGTATTAGCCGAAAAGAATAAATCAAGAAAACCCAACTAGGTTGGATAAACTACCATGAAACCTACATGTTTTCTTAGCCATGTGATCTTGTTAAGAATCGTTGATCTTCTCTATTTTCACTCCAATTTGGTTGAACAACTTATATAAATAAAAATTGTTGTATATTTTTGGAGTTTTTTCTATTTGCAAAACGTGGTGCCTTTTTCCCAAACAATATTCATATTAGTGTTCAAATTGGATATGACATCTCTATCTTCATCCTTTACTATTTACAAGATTTTTGTGGTCCATCAACAACCAAAACAGCAACCCAGATAAAAATAATCATTAACTGAACTCTAAAACCAAGTGCTTAGGTAAGTAAAGCGGAATTTTATCTCCTGATACTATTGGATTTGAATTTTTGGCAGATTCTAATGCAATTAAATTTCAACAAATTACATGTCAGTTCAATCAATTTATAAAGCATGTACCCACTACGTGGTCACTTCATTAGCACTGACGAATCTAACTAGGAATGTTAAATAGAAAACATTGTAATTGTACGATGAACCATATAATAATCAAAAGGGTCTGATTTGTCAATTTGCCGAAATATTTTTTGAGCGTTCATGATATCCAAGATGGAATAAGAAAATTATACATGAATGCTCAGAGATAAAAGGGGAATATATCTCTATATTAAGAGGCTTATAGATATATTGCTTTGACTAGAAACACAAATTGATCTTTCTTTCTTCACGTCGTTCTTCAGTCTCCCCTTTGGCAATGGTATGCCCACGACAATTAGAAGAAGAGGTTGTTTTGCTTGCAATGTGAAGAAAAATACAATAGTTATCTTATCTGCACACGACCAAAATCAAATGATTTTCCTGTGTGCTGATCTATCCATTTCGATCTAGCAATGTCGAAAACAAACAGCCAGGTACGTAGAGGAAATATGGAAGGTATTGGTCATGCTAAGAGCGCCACAGAAAATTTGATGTCAGTCAGATCAGGCAAAGCCCCTGCTTGCAAACGAAAGGAGTGCTTGAAGGAAGTGATTGGATAGCAGAGGATGACGTTTTGCGGGGAAGAGAACTTTTGGGAGGAGGATTCGGGCTTGGGAAAGGACGCGCCAATATAATCCATCTTAGCATATGTTTAATCAGTAGCGTGACAAATCGCTCCCTGGTCGGCGCTCCTAGGGTTCCCCTTCGGGCGACGCACGCAGGGTCCTCTCGCCACCGAGGCGGTTCTCTCTTGCAGGTTGCAGGGCTTCTCCGCGCCATGGCGGACGATCTTGCGGATCGATATGCGGCACTCAGGGTGAGGGAGGAGGAGGAGACGGATGTTCTGGATCTGGAAGGGACGGCGGACGGAGAGAGCAGGGATCATCTTGACCTAGCTCTCGTGGGTCGACTGATGACACGCAGGCCCTATAATTTTCCCGCGTTGCAACGCACAATGACTAGCGCGTGGGCGCTGCGGCGTGAAGTGGGATTCCGGCAGCTAGCAGCGAACCTATTCATCATCCAATTCACGCATTGGAAAGACAAAGAGAAGGTGGTCGACGAGGGACCATGTAACTTCGACAACCATCTTCTGGTGGTCAGGGACATCAAGCCAGACGACGTCCCGACGGCGCTGGAGATCAATCTAAGTTTCTTCTGGATTCGTCTGTACAACCTCCCGCTAGGGTTTCGGTCGGAGGGTGCGATCAGGGCAGTGGCGTCGAAGGTGGGGCGTGTCACGGCCGTCGACTTGCGCGATCTGGGCTGGGGGCCGTCGTGCCGCGCTCGGGTGGAGATTGATGTATCAAAACCAATAAGACAGAAGCAGAAAATACGGGATGGCGGCGGACGAATAGTGGACGTGGAAATCCGATATGAGAGGATGCCTTCCTTCTGCTATCTTTGCGGACTGATAGGACACTTCGAGAAGGATTGCACCGACGAGGGAGAAGACGAGGACGGGGCGCCACCGCGGCTGTGGGGGCCCTGGATTAAAGCATCACCTACTAAACGTTGGGCGACGACGTCGATGAAGGAAGAACTGCAGGGCAGATCGGGGAAGGAACTACGCTTCGTCCTGAAGCCGAAGCATGGAGGGCGTTTGCGAGCCAACAGCGTAGACACCGAGTCGTGTTATCGGGGCAAAGAGCAGACAAGGGAGGAAAGGGAAGACGGTCGTGCACCGTCGGTGGAGGTTCTCGAGCAAGTTTTCACCAAACGGCCAGCTGAGATAGATGCCAACGGAGGCGGATGGTCGGGAACAGGCGAGGATCAGACCGGGCAGCAGGTAACGGACAAACGGCACACTCAGCCTACGAGGGACGCGGGGCACAACAGGTGGATGGAGGAGAACCGTGGAGACGAGGATCTCGTTGCTCACACAGCTGCGATAGGGGCGGTCGACACCACTCAAGGCACGACGTCTTCTGAGAGGCCAAGAGAGGAGGTTCACGTTCGAACGCAGGATCCAGGAGGGGGGGCGCAGACTTGCGGGCATGCCATGACTGAAGGTACGGAGCATGAAGGGGTTGCTTTTCCTACGGGCACACCTGTTATTCTCGATGGCAATGGAGGGGGGGCTATGGGATCCTTGGGCGAGGAGGTAGAGAGTGGTGGAGAATCGGGGGGATGTTTTGCTCTAGGGACCAACTGTGTGGGAAGAGCAAGACCTGATATCCTCATGGGGGCGAAGGGTGGTAGGAAGAAGATCGGAAGGGGGAGGGGGAGAAGCCTGGGGAAGTTAGATAGGAGGGAAAAGAGTACGATTGTGGAGAGGGGAAAGGGGACTGGAGGTGGTTGTTACAAGATGGGGGGGAAAAGAAACAGAAGGGAAGAGGATGGTGTCCTTGAAGGGTTAGCTGTGGCAGAGGTGCACTGGGAAAAAAGAAGGAAGCAGGAGGGCCTGGGAGTTCCTATCACTCTTTCAGTAGCGGGTACTGGCGAGGACCAGACCCGTGAACAGCCATGAAAATCCTATGCTGGAACGTCCAGGGCTTGGGCAGCCCTGGGACGATTTGACTCTCTGAGAAGGCGGTCTTGGAGAGAGTTGCCCGATATAGTCTTCGTCATGGAGACTATGTGCAGAGGGGGAGACCAGGAGGTGGTGAGGAGGAGATGTGGTTTTGACGCAGGGTTTTATGTGGACAGCAGAGGCAGGTCGGGGGGTTTGGGTTTATGGTGGAGAGGTGATGACGTGAGGATAAAGTCTTTCTCGGACCATCATATAGCAGCGGAGGTGGGTGTGGAAGGCAGTCCGGACTGTTTCTTTTTTGTGGGGATGTACGGGTGGGCGGCTACATAGGAGAGGCGACGTACGTGGGAGTTGATGGAGGAGGTATGTGCTCAGACTAGGGGTCCTATTCTGATTGGAGGTGACTTCAATGAAATTCTTTCCCATGAGGAGAAGAAAGGAGGACAGCCGAGGAATGAATGGCAGATGAGCAACTTCAGGGAGGCGATTGACAATTGCCTTCTAACGGACTTGGGATCCACGGGGTGCAAATTTACTTGGAAGCGTGGCTTACATGAGGAGAATCTCATTCTGGAAAGGCTTGATCGTTTTTTGGCTGACAGGCAGTGGTGTGAGAATTTTAATGTGAGACGGGTTAAGAATTTTCCTATTCTCAATTCGGACCATGGACAGATTCTTCTGTGGGTGGAAAGAGGAGGTACGGGCAGAGGTTCTTATGAGAAAAAATTCAGATTTGAAACCTTCTGGTTATCTTCCCCGGAATGCAAAGCGGTGGTGCAGCAGGCTTGGAATACCAATGCGGACTTGGGTTTAAAAGGTCAGACGGATAGCTGCGCTGAGAGTCTTTCTAAATGGGCCGATGGAAAGTACGGGAACATCAAGAAGAGACTGGCAGAGACGGAAAAAAAGCTTGTTAGCGCCCAAAATCGGCCACCTTCCGATGATATGTTGAAAGAATGTACAGAGATAGCACATGAGCTGCAGGAGTTACAGCGCCTGGAGGAAAGCTACTGGTTGGCAAGGGCTAGGACCAATGAAATGAGAGACGGAGACAAGAATACAAAGTACTTCCACCACAAAGCAAGTCAACGGAAACGGCGTAACATGATTCAGGGTCTCTTCAAGGAGGATGGTAGCTGGCATACTGAACAAGATTCGATTGCTGAAATTATCTCTTCGTACTTCAACTCTCTCTTCGCCAGCTCGGCCCCATCCGGAATGGAGGAGTTCATTGCTGATATGCCGGGTGTTATTTCTGACGAGAACTTCCCACGTCTCAACCAGGCACCGACGGAGACGGAGGTATGGCAGGCTCTTAATCAAATGCATCCCAATAAAGCTCCTGGTCCAGATGGGATGAAGGCTATTTTCTACCAGAAATTTTGGGAGGTGATCAAAGCCAGTCTGTTGTCTTTCATTAGCAGATGGTGGAAAGGGGAGGAGACTATGGAGGATATGAATGAGACTGATATTGTTTTGATTCCCAAAACGAACAGCCCGGTTCGGATTTCTGAGTTTCGCCCCATAAGCCTTTGTAATGTCTCGTACAAAATCATCACAAAAGTGTTGGCGAATAGGATAAAGCCGCTGTTGAATGACCTTATTTCTGAGAACCAAAGCGCCTTTGTGAAGGGGCGGATGATCACTGACAATGCTCTTATTGCCTATGAGTTGTTCAACACGATGAAGCACAAGAAGCGGGGGAGAGAAGGTTTGATGGCTCTCAAACTCGACATGAGCAAGGCATATGACCGGGTGGAATGGGCTTTTCTGGAGAAGGTTATGAGGAAGATGGGGTTCCCGGATGTTTGGAGGAATAAGGTGATGGAGTGTGTGTCCAGCGTATCCCACAAGATCATCGTCAATGGCAAAAGGAGAGGCACTGCAACCCCTACAAGAGGTCTTCGCCAAGGTGATCCCATCTCCCCCTATCTCTTTCTTTTTTGCGCTGAAGCTCTCTCTTTCTCTCTTTCCAAAGTAGCACAGGACAACAAAATCCATGGCATGAGGATTTGCAGGCAGGCGCCAAGGGTCACTCACCTTTTCTTTGCAGACGACAGTATTATTTTCACAAGGGCAACCTCAGAAGAATGCTCCGCTTTAGCTGAAATTTTCAGCCAATACGAGAGGGCATCTGGACAGAAAATTAACTATGAGAAGACGGAGGTTTCCTTTAGTGCAAATGTTTCTGTGGAGAGACGGGAACTGATCAAGGACCGACTGCAGGTTAGAGAGGTGGATAAGCATGAGAAGTATCTTGGACTCCCCACAGTCATTGGGCGATCTAAGAAAGCTGTTTTTGCTGCGATAAAGGATAGAGTGTGGAAGAAAGTTCAGGGGTGGAAGGAGAAGTTTCTTTCGAGGCCGGGGAAGGAGGTACTCATTAAGGCGGTTATCCAAGCTATTCCCACATATCTTATGAGTGTCTTCAAGATTCCGGATGGTTTGGTTGACGAGATCCAGGCGATGATGGTTCGGTTTTGGTGGGGGTCGACGGAAGGGGATAGGAAGATACACTGGATGAGTTGGGAGAGGCTTTGCAAGCCTAAGGAGAGTGGAGGGATGGGCTTTAGAGATATGAAGGTCTTCAACCAAGCCTTGCTAGCCAAACAGGGATGGAGATTGGCGGTCCATGGTGAGTCTTTGGCAGCCCGGATTTTGAAGGCAAAATACTACAGGTCCTCTTCTGTTTTGCATGCAAGAATGGGAGGTAGTCCTAGTTACACTTGGAGGAGTATTTGGGGGGCGCTGCAGCTGGTCAAGGAGGGCATGAGATGGAGAGTGGGAGATGGGAAGGACATTCACATATATAGGGATAGGTGGATCCCTCACTTGGGTGGCACGGTACATAGGTATTTGGTGAGTGGCCCGGAAGAGTACAACTGGGTGAGTGATTTGATTTGCCCAGTGACGAAAGGTTGGAGGAGGGAGGCGGTAGAAGAGTGCTTTCCCAGTCATCTTGCGAGGGTTGTCCTAAACATTCCACTTCCACGGTGGCCTGTGGAGGATAGCCTTTTATGGGACAAGGAAAGCAATAGGATTTTTTCGGTTAGGAGTGCTTACCAGCTCCTAAGGTCGGGGGAGGACACGTGGGAAGGGGAGCAAGAGGAAAGATGGAGAAGGCTATGGAAAGAAAGATGGCCACCGAAATTAAAACATTTCATCTGGAGAGCTTTGAGAAATATCCTTCCTACTATGACGGAGCTACAGAGGAAGCAGGTGACTGCAGATGAGGGCTGTCACCACTGCGGGCAGCGGGAGGACTCGACGCACGTCCTGCTCCGGTGTGAGATAGCTAGGAGAATCTGGGCTACAGGTGAGTTCGACTGGTTGGGACAGATGGACCTTCATGATGTGGGGAGCTTTGTGGACTGCCTTCTGGATGAGGGGAACGACAGGCGCAAAGAGGAGGGCGCGGCGCTTCTATGGGTTACGTGGACAGCAAGGAACAAATATGTCTTTGATGAGCATCCTCCTTTTCTCCCGGGCTTAGCAGCGAGCTTCATTGACAATGTTAGGAGATACACACAGTACCATGCAGCCGTCAGCAGAGGAAGCGACTCCCCGATCGATTCAGCTCCTTCTTCAGACAATGTAGCTTGGCGCCGCCCCCCATCGGGCTGCGTAAAAATCAACACGGATGCCTCCATCTCTCAGACGGGTGATGGTGGTTGTGGTGCAGCTATACGGGATGACCACGGACGCCTATTGTGGACTTTCCAGTGTCGTTTAGTACAGCCATACTCGGTGCTTAGTGCGGAGGGTGTGGCTGTCCTGAAAGGCATGCAACTTGCACTTGGAAAAGGTTATAAGGACGTCATTGTGGAGACGGATTGCCTTACTCTGGTTGCGGCTGTGAAGAAGGGAGATGGAGGACGTGGTTATGAGCACTTCATTGTCCAGGACATTTCTGAGCTCTCTTCTTTTTTCTTGTCTTTCAATTTATGTTTTGTTAGGAGGCAAGGTAATAGGGTAGCTCATGCCTTGGCCTCACCCGCTTGTCATTTTGTTAACCCCATCTCTCGTGGAGAGGGGTTTGAGGATCAGATCCGTGCACTTGTTGTAAATGATTTGATCACGTAATAAAATGGCAGGCGCCCTTTATCAAAAAAAAATCAGTAGCGTGACAACGTTCGTACATTTTGCGATATACCCAAATTGCTTATCAAATGTGTAACATACTCCGTGTTCATACTGGAAGTAGCAAGTGTGAACTCTGCATTAGATGATTTTTCTGCATGGTTGGTAAGATGATGATTCTTTGATTTTGTTGTAGTGGTGTTAAAAACATACCCGAACAATTCAACGACCCAAAGTAGAACACATATGGATCGTGGCATGAACAAACAAGGACAAATACACATATTCACTCCTTTGTTTATTTCTCGGTCTCAGATCTGGGTAACAAATAGATTGTGGAGAAGATATATTCAACATAGTTGGACAAAAACGGACGTAACAAAAATTGGCTTAGACTACGCTTGCACGGAATACATGCATCAGGATGAACAAGCTCATTCGAGATCCTCTAGTGTCAACACTGCTTCCACAAACGTAGTAGTGTCACAGCCAGTTGCGACTGTGGCCTTACAGCCGTTCCCCTGATTAGAGCTATTCATTGCGGATGCTTTAGCTGAGTCAAATATTTTTTTTTTGTAGAAGTAATCTGATTCGTAGTCACGTGCCTTACTAACTTCAGCATGTACCTAATCCAAAACAAAATCAATGAGTTCATACCATCTGAAGAAATATGTATGCTAAAGCAGCAGATCAAGCACCTTGTTATTAAACGACAGACGTCTCCATGGGTTTGCCCATGCCACCATCCAGTCGCAGTTCTGCCAATCGCCATTCCTGCCACGGTACACCACGACGCCAGAGCTCCCTACGGGAAGGCCGGTGGTCTTGACATGGAGGAACACGCCCCATTGGCCATTACCAATCTCAAAGAGGTAGGGGACAGTTCCGATGTGTCCGTGATAGTCGTAAGTGGAAACCAAGGTGACGGTGCCGCCGGTGGCATTATAGATGAGGCACATCGTGGAGTGGCCTAAACCATAACTTTCTTTGATGCTCGCCGCGTACCGACGGGCGGTCATGTTCTTATCTTGCGCATTCTTCATATGAAGTGCCACTCGCGCCTTATCACGAAGTGTCATTATTTTACCTGAATACTGGGGCATCCCCTTCAGGGTATCATCGTTGATAGGGTTGCCGAACACGTTGTGGGCCATTCTAGCGAACTTTTGTGCTGAACACAACAAATTGACCACACATAGATGATGATATTGGTTAATCTGATTTGTTTTCATAAATATACAGAGTTACTGATAATCAGCGCAATGACTAATAGATTTGTCCAAAAGTTTTATTTAATACAATTAAAGGCTATGGATAAGTTTCATAACACACACTCATATATATATATATTCCGCCCCGGATACACTCGAATGTATTCTAACCTGACTCTGTATTCTAGCGCAATGACACTCATATATATATATATATATATATATATATATATATATATATATATATATATATATATATATATATATATATATATATATATATATATATATATATATATATATATATATATGCCGTTCATTCATTGCCCGCGTAGGTAGTCTGGATTTTGCTACCCGGCAGCCAAAAAAGTAACTATTCTGGCTAGAAAAGTAACTCTGTTATAAAAAAAGTAACTATATTGATCAAAAAGTAACTATGCGACTAAAAAAGTAACTCTGTACAAAATATACAGCAGATATATATGTATCCGTGTTTTAAAATCTGCTGTTGCAAAAGTAACTATCTATGCACGAAACTTAGCAGTTTGCAAGGTAAAGTAACCCTCTATATGTCAAAAGTAACCAACTTGAAAAAAGTAACCGAAATGGTGGGTGGGTAGCTACCCGCGCGGGCAATAAAGATGGACCCATATATATATATATATATATATATATATATATATATATATATATATATATATATATATATATATATATATATATATATATATATATATATATACTACAAAATCTGGATCAGATGTCATTAAGAAGAAAACGATCCAACATGCGTTAAATGGCAACTTACTCGGTTAAACCAGCGACAGATCAGCTGCTGCGGTCTATTACAACTTGGCGCTGTCTCTGAAGACACTGTCCCAATGCTAAAGCGGCGGATCTTATATACTGATTGGGCGGTCGTAAAGTGGAAGCGGAGTGCACGTTGTTGCCTTCTGTAATTAAATTTTTCCAATTTTGCCAAATATGCTGCATTGACTATTTGATATGTATAATTGTATGGCGCCTCTTCTGGCTGGTAAGTCCCACAAACGAGCTACTACCCTAAAGCATGACGTTAAAATAATGTTCTAATGTATAATAAATGAGGGTACGAGTTAGTAAAAGATTTGTCAATTCCATCTCTAGTTGAATTTTCTCACGACATTCCTTATGATTTCCAGATTCCCAGATTCGTTGACGTCGGGAGACCACCAGCAGTAAAGAAAGCGCAGGATTTGGTTGCACATCGCCGACATATATAGTCAGACACCATTAGACGAGCATATCCAAGTTGAGTAATACCCAAATTGCTTATCCCGTTTGCAACATGTTACCCACGTTTTTTCTGGACATGCACTTGATGTTGTTTAGTCGTTGTCACCCCGCTCATGGTGAAATTAATGTTGCACGATTTGATTTAGGATTTTAAATGTGAATTTTGGATTATATTCCTTGACAAGAAAGAATTATAATAAAATATTGGGTAACAAGTTGCGCCGTCAAATCTTTCTAATTAGCAAAACTTATCATGTGGAATATTCTAAGTATAGATTTGGGGGTCATTATGTTACTATTATAACATTTTGAACCCTCTTAAGAAGTTTCACAGCCTTCGGTTCTAAGAAATCAAAATTGTCAAACACAAAATGAATAAAAATGTGTTGTTTGTCAATGCACGCATTCTCATGTTTAGTCACTTTGGCTGAGGTAGTTTTGGGAGAGGATTGTCCTGTAGTGAATGACCCACTCCTCATGCTCACAAGTGGGATAATTCTCTTTAGATCTATACATGCATGCTTCCCTCCAATCTATTAAAAAATTAAGACAAAAGTCGGTCTAAGTGTTAATCTCCCCTTATGCAGATCAGTCAAAAAGTCAACAAGTGCCTCTTTTCAATTAGCAATATTTCCATGTCTAAGTACATCATAGAGCACATCCTTAACAAGTTCATGTCTATAATTAAAGTCAGATAGCTCTATGCAATAAACAAGGTGGTCCTTAAAAGTGTCCAAATGCCTTACAACAAATTGGACTCATTAACTGAAAATAAAGGAATCATAAGGTCATACATAAGGATAAAACGATACTCCATTGGTGACACAGGCAAACTTAATCCATCAATAGGAATAGAAAGGAAAAAAATCTTGATCATGATCCTCTTGTAGAAACCGAAAAACTTCTTTTTCTCTAAAAGTCATCTCAAATTTATCTTACATGTCCTCAATAATTTTCCTAAAAAGGCATTCGCCAAAGCATGTTGTCTTTAAGAGGGATGGTGTCCTTGTTAGAAAAACTACTAAGGTCAAAAGTTGAGATATTGACATGAAGTCAATCTAAACCATTATGAAAATTAGAGATCATACCACAATTCTCTATGCTCGCAAAATATGATCCTGAAGCACCTAAGAATGGAATTTGGAGGCCGCAAAAGCATATGAGGAAGCTTCTATCATCGAGTAAATCCCAAACCACAAAGAGAAATGGGTAGGGAGGTGATACTCCATTGAAGGTCCCTCAAAAAAAGGTCTTCCACAATCTACAATGTCTTTAGTAGATCTCCACAAACCCTTGTCAAACAATATTGTTGCCTCCTCCATGTATATAGACTGACATTTCTGTAAACTGAATATCAGCTTGGCAAATACCCATACAAGAATGGAGCAAAGGGATCTCACTTTGTGGATCACCCAAATATGAAAGAAGAAGCATTATCTTAACAGCCTTCACAACCCTCCTCATGGCTTACACCTCAATAAAGTCTCTATCCCTACTCACCACTCCTCTAAGTAGCTTCACTCCCAACAAAGGTCTCCCAATGTCAATGGAAAAAAACCCCTTGTGAAGCTTCCTACCATCAAATGCAGGCCAAAAGAAGTTCAGTTTTACAAATATTCAAGACAAGACCCAAACCTAGACATGTCTGCTAAATGATATTAAGCACCTTGTCCAACTCCTTTGTATCTTCAATAATGGTCCCATCATTAATATACCAAGCATCGAGGAGAAGCTTATAGTTGTATCTTATCTCATGAATAAGTGAATATAGTACAAGGGAAAAAAGAAGCAAGCCTAGAGAATTTCCCTTGTGTATCCACTGAGTGACTAGATATGTCTATCCCCAATGTAAAACCATGCTTCTTGATAATAAAAAAACTCTACCCACAAAAAAATAAACGTGCATCACATCCTCACCTCATGGATTAATGTGGACATGTCCCTAATTGCAACATACTTTTTGTATAGGACAATGTTTGAATGGTTGCATAGGTCAAAGCTTGTGTCGCAGAATGCCATTGAACCAACTAAGTGTACGTAGGGGATCCCAACATAGTTTATCCAAATTTGTATGTAACAAACTTTTCACTAGTGTTTCTAATAATCTATTTAGGCATACATATTTTAACATTCAAGTAATCATAGAAAGTAACATATAAGTTTGAAAATCTTTGGAAATAAAGAAAAATCCAAGACAATATTCTGAACATATGGAAAATAAAACTAGGTTATTTAATGTATGAAAATGAGTTATTCTTACTGCTATACAAATATATAGTATGTACTATTAATTAGGAAATAATGCAAAACAACATTCTTTAAATGAAACAATTATAATCCACTCTAATGATATTAATAAGAAACCCTAACCTAAGTAACACCCTATTATAATAAGCAATGTAACAAGGGTACTATAAAGAGGTGAAGTAATATTAAAAAGGAAATTTTGAATAATATATTATAAACAACATATTCTAGATAACAACATATACTACTAACGGGAAAAAACTAACTTATCATTTTAAGTAGTAATGCATATATTTATAATTTTATGTTCTAATACACAAACGATATAAAAAATACAATAGAACTCCTAAAATATTTTAATTTATTTAGAAGAAAACTATGGAATGTGTGGGACAAGTAACAAGTAATGGAGACATAATGATTTAATTATCTCAATGAATCAATGATGCATCTTATAATAATATTGTGAATCTGATTACACTTAATATTCTAAGAACATATACTTACATGTAATTAATGCTATAAGCATTTAACATGTAACATGGTAATTTGTAACAGAGAAGGAAAACTAAAGGTTATGAAACATGATAAATCCTTAAACTAAGAAATAAACAGACGTATCCAATACAAGAATAATATGTAATAAAAAATATTTGCTCTAACTACCCAAAAATCCTAATATCCCAGTTGAAAACCCAAAACCATATCTCTACCTAATTAGGAGAAAAGTTAAGACCATAATTTTAATATTAATTGGTTAATGATTGCCTAATCTTAGGGTTCTTAGACCAGGGACGTATTAAGTGTGACACCCCAATGCTTGCTATTTTAGTCACCTTTTATTTACCTTAAATGCATAATATATCGCATTTCTTGATGTGTAGTAATTAATACTTATATTTATAATGATGGGAGAAGATATGTTTAAATTATACTTTGAATTCTAGAATTTATAGATTTATTGGTTGCATGGATTGATTGCATTAATAGATGTAAGGTAGATCAATTTTGAGGGCTCATAGTGGGTTGCTTAGACCTATCTGGGAGGTTGCTTTGAGAGATCTACGTAGTCAATTTGTCCACATGATTGGTTGATGCATGTCAAACCTGGTCACTTTGACAGGTTTGGTGTTGGATGTATGCCATTATAGGTTCATGCATGTCATACAAGGTTGAACCTTGTGTTTTTAAGCAATTTGGGTGTTTCTTGGATCAAAAAGAAATGTAGGAGGTCGAAGTGGCTTGTATATGGGATTTAATGCAATTTTCTTTCAGTTGTGCCTATATATTTGAGATCCTTTCAACCCTATACCCATGATAAAGCTTTCACATCTAAAGAAACCATGCTAGAGATTGAAAAGGTTGATACTTGGTGAATAGCTCATGAATCTTGGTGATTCCTTTAGTTTGAATCCATGTAGGTATTCTCCTTTCCTCAAATTAATTTCTACTCGTTTATCTCCTCTCTACTCTCAAATGTGGAAACCCTAACCATCGTTTGTGGAGGGGAAAACATGACAATCGGTTGTGAACACAAGGAAGAACCCAAGACATCAACTAAGTGACCACCATCAGTTAGCACACAAAAGCCAAGCAAAATAGAAAATGAACCAAACTATCAGATTGTAAAAGAAGAAGGAAAATAGCTAAAAAACCCTAAGTGGTGTCCATCATTTCTTGAGAATAGAAGAGTCTAAAATAGAAGATAAGTCATGTCCATGGTTTCACATGAGTAAGACAAACAAAATTGCACCAAAAGAATGACCATTGGTTGTAGCAAGGAGGTATACCATCATTTTGCAAACAAATAAGGAATATAACCCCAAAATCCTAAGAGACCCCATTATTTGAGAGATATCAAGGACCATCTTTTGACATGCAAGCAAGATCTACGACTTCCTATACCTAAGGAAGTTCGTGCACAAGGTATAGGGAACATCCAAGAAGATAAACCACCAAAGAACTAGTACCTACACTCAAACCATGGGTAAAGATGCTAATTTTCTACTTAGAACTTAGTTTTAGAGCAAGATCTAGCACATGCAAGCTATAAGTAAGAAATAAACACGAATAAATTCATATAACTCGCCTCTAGGAAGAAGAAGAAGTAGAAACTCCAAACATCAAGGTATCTTAAGAAGAAGATGAAGAAACCCTAGCATAAGCACCCGACACATCCAAGCAAGCTCCTTCTCCAAGAAGGAAGCAAACTCTAGGTTAAAAGAGCAAGAAAGAGATGTTCTTTAAGCTCTAGCACATGTTCCACCATGGAACACCATGGCCACAACCAATAAGAAGGAAGAAGGAGGTATGATAGAAAAGAAAATGACGAGAAAGAGGAATAGCTTACTTGCTTAGGTCAAGAACAAACTTAGGAAGCTCACTATAAGAAAAACATGATTTAGCTACAATTTTTCTACCTAAATATATTTTATATGTAATTAAATAGTCTTTTCTTTACAAATATTATATGTATAATGACAATAAATGTATATAATTACTTAACTACAAACTAGATAACAAGTAACCATTTCCTTTCCCGGTAAACACAAATCTACACCGCGCTAAAAAGGAATTTGGATCGTGAGTGTCCGGTGTGGGCTCCCAAATTTGGGTGGATTGACCTATCCTAGACTTTTTGTCCCCAATTTGTAGCTCAAAACCTTGATACAACTCTGGTAGACATGATAACTACCATCTGGTTGGGTTGCAGAGTAGAGCAGACCGAAGCTTGCATACTAGTAGCAAAAACACACGTCCCTTCACATGTATCTTCCACTTCACTCATGTTTGTAGTGATTGTGGCCGTATGCCTTTCTTTTCTGGTCAGAACCAGCAGTGCCCTTGCTGCAAGAGTCACCACCCCTTCTAATGATCGTCGATATTCAAGAACATTTGTTCTTGGTAGGATCAAACTGAGAAGCCC
Organism: Alisma plantago-aquatica; assembly: GCA_963693085.1. Classification (NCBI taxonomy): domain Eukaryota; kingdom Viridiplantae; phylum Streptophyta; class Magnoliopsida; order Alismatales; family Alismataceae; genus Alisma; species Alisma plantago-aquatica. The sequence continues at coordinate 577,861,027 of OY856409.1, read as the reverse complement.
CCCCCCCAATAAATATATTGCTTGACAATATATATGCATTGAATATTTATGTGGTTGCAGTGGTAGTTGATTTATCTTCTTGCCTATGATCTGCATATCCATTCTAATCACTGCATATGATCTCTAGTTCGGGATTTTTAAGGGTATCCCTGCCTTATCTTCAAACTGTTCACACCCTCATCTTTTTTCTCTAACCTCCTCATTTTGAAAATATTGAGGCAGTTCATAGGAGCTCACTAGATTGGTTTTAGAAACTGATAACAATGGCATGTGGCTGAAGCTTGGCTGAACATATTAGTTTTTTATTCTCATATTAGAATCTTCCATGCTCATGCTACTCACAGGTTTATCCATCTCACTTTCTTACTCTTCTTTCCTACACATTACATTTCTTTATTAATTTTCTTCTATGAGCATGGTTTAATACCAAAACATGCCCTTTTTTTACTTTCTCATTCATTTAGGGAGATCAAAACAATGTTGGGGACTTGGTTTTGAGTTGGAAAAGATCCTTCAACAACAATGTAAAATCCCTTTCTCTTAATATATTACATTGTCAATAGTCTGCAAAAGAATAGATAAAGGAAAATAATAATATAATCAAAGAAAATATTGTAGAAACTCTGTAGTTGCAGATATATTGCATTAGTTAAAATAAAGTTGCTAAAGCCTAATACAACTCTATCAACTTTCATTTCAGAAATCATCTTTTCCATGTTAGCTTATTTGAAAACAAATTTGATTACTGAATGCAATGTTAATCGCTAGGTTCTTTATTTTTTGTCTTTGCTACATTGCTTCTATATATACGTATACATTTGCCATACCATCTACCTATCTTTTATTTACTTTCTCTGATATAGGGCTAGAAGACAGACTGAAGAAACAAAAATACACATCACATTCCAATTTTAATCCAAACTCTTGAGTAGGCATGGCCTTGGTTTGGAAGCTTGCAACAAAGCATATGGCTTGGTTGCGGTTGTGGTATTATTCTCAGTCTCACACAAGGTATAGTGGGGTCTGATGTTTTGTGAGTTGTTATGTGGTGGCTGGATTGTGTACTTGAATACATGTTTTTCTTTATTTGTCACTAATAATGGTTTTTTTATTGTTATATTTTTATTTCACTAGATAATGTTATATGAATCATACTGTGATAGGTTGATTAATTCAATAAATGTTTAGGATGTATTTCTATTTATGTTACTATGGCAATCTACAATAATTAATCCTATGAGGATATAATTTATCTGACTGTCCAATGTTGGAGGTTGACTGTAGACTGCTAACTTAAGGACGGTGTCTGATCTATTCAAGTTAAGCTACTAGACTTTAGTAAAATAAAACAATGAATTCATATGTACAATACTATCCAGTATATTTTTATGTCTTCTCCATGATCATGGTACAAATGAACTTGTACATTGTAACTATTATTAGGATAACTAAGAATTAGTGAGTAATATAGAATCTGAATTATTTATCATGCTTTTAATCATAGTTTGTAATATTTATCTAAAATTTTGTATGATTCGACTTTGTTTCTAGCTTAGTATATGAATGCATATGTATGCAATTGATGTCTTCTGGATGTGTTCCTTTTCAAAAAATCACGCCAGATTCTCCTTTTTCATCCTACCTATATAAACATTCAGTACAAATTAGAATGGAAATATAAGATATTTATGTATGGAACCATGTAAATGGTTTGGTATTTATGGCCCTAGACATCGAAATCATAGGTTAATGACAGAAATTGTATATTCTTGTCTGAGATGACTGATCAACCTCTAGGTTATCATCACATCTAGTTTGAATGTTTCTTTGGGCTATTGATTAAAAACCTCACGGTTAGTTACTCCTATTAGGGATCAACCATTGTACGGTGGTATACTAATTCCCATTTACATATATCTATTATAATTTCTACATGTGACAAATACACTAACATTAAGTTGAACTCTTTGTTGGTTGTTGTGATTAGAGAAGACTTGTGGTTGGAACCTCAATTGTGGAGGATTGGAGGGGATTGCATGGACTATAATGGTTTTTACATCATGAGCTATGGAGGACACTTTGGACAATCTCAACTTAATCATGCTTCACCTATTAATCAATGTTTACCTTGAAACCATACAACATGTAGGCATGCTTGACATCTGGCCTCTACGTTCCCATGTACTTCTTTAGCTTTCTAATCCGCATATTTCTAAATGAGGTTGTTGGATGCATCCTTTTCATTTACTTTATGTATCTTCATAATTAAATGTATTTTTGAAATATTAGTGGTCTCTTATCTGTATTCTTAGTTTTTGGAAAGAATGGGTTTATAACTTTGATTATTTTCATTTATTATTGGTTGTACAATTTAAAGGTATGCATTCATAAATAATATTTATGATCAAAGTTTTCTTTATCTATATCAGTGTCGTGTTCATAATATCTTTCCTGCAATTATTAAGATTATATGAGCTTTTCGTTACATAATTGCTTGTTACACAGACTTCTTGAGATTAGTTCTTCACTTCCTGGATTCTAGGAAACTTATGTAAAGCAAGGTTCATTTGGTGAGACAACTGACATATATAGTTGTATATCTGGTACCTTTGTGTGGAAAACATGTTCTAGCTTAATTATTTACAGAAAACATGTTGGTACACCTACTTATTCACACATATACTTCCTGTACAATATGAATTATTCTGCATCAGTGGAATGTCTATTAACATTGTTTTCTAAGTAATGTAACACCACTAAAATTGTAACACCTTTTCCAGTTTTTTCTTAATCTGAACATTCCTTTGAGATCATATATGTATGGAATCATCTGCACTCAATGCTATAAGAATACTTATCTAGATGTAATTAAGGAGACAGATTGTTGTTCTATGATTTGTTAGAGTGATTTGAAACAAGGATGGGGTTCTGTTCAATGTTGTCATGTAGAAGAATAATCTCTTTCCAACATATTATTTGAATGGAAATGTTGTTCTTACACAATACTATGGGGAAAGGGAAATACCTAGATAAGAAATAGAAGGAATAATCATGTGAAGAAAAACTTTTACCTTTTCCCCCAACCAGGGCTACTTCTAATTTTTAGACCATGCCCTAATAAATAGGAATGGTGATCTCTTTGGCTGTTAGGACTCCTATCGTATTGTTTTCATGTATTTGATATCTGAAATAATGACTTTTCTTATAACCTCCACTGTTCACATATCTTGCTATTGATTGTTTATCTATGAAATCATGCCTTGATGCTTCACAAAATAGACAAAGTGAGTAATTAATTTGCATTTTTAAGTTTGAACACTATTATTGTGTTTTTAGTCTAGTATTATACGGTTGGATATCATGTTTTCTAAAAGATGTATTCCTTTCCAGATTTTCATACGAATTAATTTGGGGTTTCATTATGGAATGTCTATTATGATTTGAATTTTTGGGGGCTTGTAATCAGCGATTTGGTAATCTAATTTCAATGTTTTGGGATTCTTATTTAAGTTCTCTCTGGTTATGTTTCTTGTTGATGTATATTAAATGTGTTGAACTGCTTAGTTTCTTGTTTTATGTTTGTACTCATGTCTTCAAATTAATGTGGGTTTTCTTTAGTTGCAATCTTTCTCCATATCTGTTCAGCCCAACTATCTCTTCCCCATCATAACCTTGTTCTCCTAGGTGTTTTGGGTATTGCCTCAAAGCATCACTACCCAAGAGATTGACTCAGGTTATATATCATGGCCTTGGAGTGGGCTCCTACTGACAATGTTGTACATGTAAGACAAGTATTCTCTGTTTTCTTATTGTCTATTAAACTCAATAACAAAGTGCATGTGAATTTACCTAAAATAAAATTCCCTTATCCTATGTGTAGAAACATGTGATTTCTATTTGGCTAATTGCAATTTAACATAATCTTTAAATCCTATAGGTAGAAACATGAAACTTCTGTCAAAGTTTTCATAAGTGCTTGTTTTTTTACCATCTCAAATCAAGATATCTACAATGCATGCAACACATATGCATAATAGCATACTTATTATCATGCAGTGCATCCTCATGTGATGTTAAATTATGATCACACACACAATGAATAGTAGTTATTGTTGATTCTACTTTTTGAATCCATGAGATATCTTTCACTTTGTTCCTCATGTCTATTCTTTCTATTGGTTCTGCAAAGCACATAGTTGATGAACTAATAGAATATACATTAATTCAGATGCAACTAGCAAGAAGATTCTTAAAGTTTCAAGAGTAAATTATCATACATGCTAAGTTAGTAGACATAGACAAATCATAAGTAATTATTCACCCCATTATTTCTTTTAATTATGTATCAAAGTATAAATCTAAGATTTTCTCCTAGTCATAGTTCACAAAATGATCTGTATGACTCAGATCCAGTCAAGTTTTATCTCAATTTAGTATAGTCATTATTATTTATTTTTGACAAGTCTGATCGTCTCTTATCAGCTTGGTTGTTTTTAGATTTGTTCATATATGGGGCTATTTTTCTACTTTCTTGTTTAAGCATCTATGTGTGTAGGTTCCCTTGTTTTGGGCCTAACATATGAACCCCTCTTTTTCTCTATTATAAGCTCCTTGATGGGTTGGATTCCTCTTCTATACTCTAGTATGAAGAAGAGTTGTAAATTTGAATTCATCTTGTCATTAGTTGAAGTGTTGCGGTGATGAAGCTAGAGCTTTGATATTCCTCTGGTCTGCTTGTTGGCTAGGCCTTCATGTGCAGATCCCTTAACCTGGGGCCTTACATATGAGTGTTCCAGTGTTCTAAGGGTTGATTTTTTATCACCTTGTTTGTCCCTTGTCATTCCCGCTTGTCAGTTAAAGTTCTTATTTCTTAGTTTATCACTTGGTTATGTCTGGATTCTTTCATAGTCTTGGTGATTTGTTTCAAACCCAAGTAACATAGTGGCAAATTTTTACCAATTTTGGGTCTATCTTTTATGTATGTGGTGGGTAAGTAAGGACACTTCAATGATTACACAATGTAAGTACACTCTCTCAACCCATGATTCCTAGAATAGTGAAACCCCACATGATGTTTCCCTCACCGTCCCTCATAATGCCTCCTTCTCTCTACTACATACACTAAATAATCCTTATAGAGGTTAATATTCTTTCTAAGACAAGTAGGTTTGGTTGAAGAGAAGGAAATGTTAAACATATTACTAAGCTTGAATTTTTTAAGAGAAGTAACCACTTGGTTGAAGTCCATATTTAAAGGGTAGTGCCAATTGTCTCAAATAGGCTAGACATCTTCCTGAACTGCCTCATATAGGGTTCATACTTTGCTAGAGGCTTTGTATATAGTTGATGAAGTTTGACTACCTAGTTGAAGTCAGAATTTGGCATGGATTTCTTGTAACGACTTTCATGCCCAAGAGTGGAGGTCTAGAATGCATCATTGAAGATAAGGGAAATCTAGTAGTTTTTCCAACATTCGTTGTTATCTAGTTTTGTAGGTGTACTTATTTCAAAAATGGTCACTTTATAACTATAATTTGGGGATTAAACCTAAATTAGTTACTTTAGTAGTGGATAGCATGACAGGTGATCCCCAACGTACTCATGCTAAAGCAACTATCATTGCAAATGTGATCTTAGATGCTCAATTTCACATTCTGACTTGCATCCATGTGGTGATTCTTTGTTCGTTTTTGCTTATTGCTTCTCAATTCTTGCCTTAGCAACCATGATTATTTGGTTTCTGATATATAATGTTTTAGATGAAACTCATTTTTCCTTGGTGTCTTAGTCAACGTGCTTTAGATGTTCATTTCACCATTCAAGTTATCTAATGTACACCCCATGCATACAATCCCAAACTTGATTTAGGTAGTGTTCTTAGGTTCTTTATCTATTCAACAATGACTTTTTGAGCCTATATGTTTTGATGGTTTATTTATTTGTTGATGTCATTTAGATTGGTATTCACAATAATAACCAACTAAAATCAATTCATTGGAACTCCTAATAATAATGCATTATTTTAGTAACAAGCCTAAAATGGAATTCAAAACTCCTTTATTGAGCCCGCTGGACATGATATCCTAGTTTTTCGATAGGATAAATATTTTAGGTGAAAGGTATGCATTCCAAACTTGGTTCTTATCATAAATCAGCTATAGATGAATTGTATGCATTCCAAACTTTCTTCTTTATATAAGTTCTAGTTCAATGAATATACGGTCCATATATTTGCTTGTCCTCTTTTCTTAGTTGCCCCTTAGACAAGTATACCCTCATGCGGATAAGAATCCACAATAAGGAGAGAGATGGATGGCAATGACATTAAGGCTTGAAGTAGTGACATTGAGGCTGACAACATTTTTGCTCCACCTCACAATCCATTGTCCCTTCCACCTCCATCTCCATCCATTTATGATATAGTTTTTCTACCCATAACCTACTAGGACTCATCTTCTTCCTCTAGTTTCATGCTATTGGTAAGGGGGCAACCATCACAACTCTGTCTTGGAATACTACAATAAACTTGTCGAGGAAGTAATAATCAGAATAGGAATGTGGAGTATGTATGGCTTTTCCCATGATCCCACCCTCCACCTTGGCTACTTCATACAATGTTTAATATTTAACTATATTTCCCTTGTACTTGATTAGAGAAGTGCTTATTTTAAGTGCGTGGAATTGATTCGGCAAGTGGATGATGGCGAGTAGGACCCATTCCATGTACACCCTCTCAAGATTTTCAATCTTATGGTCCTCCATACATTTGTGTTGTTTTGGCTTCATCATGGGTTTCTTTTATAACATGGATTCCAAAGTCATATATAGGAAAAGGCTCAGACTCAAAGGCATATTCTACAATGTCCTCAATTATTTTTTCAAGCAATCATTGTCTCATGACAACTATTTCATGGTCACATTTCCCTTTCACATAATCAAAATTGATTCCCTTTTGTATTTTGATTGGCATTCATCCATGAGGCCCTTTGAATTTAGTCTCGCACTCTTTTATTACATCAATTATAGGTCATTGGACACTACATACATTAGGTATTATATACTACAAACAACATTTTGAGAATCCTCTGTGCATCTACTACTGTCTAACTAATAAGAGAAAGCACCCACTATTCTAAATATTACCAATCAGTTTGTTGTGCACATGGGTGATATTTTTTGTTTTTGTGGAAGTTTCTAGTGATGCATCAAGGGTTACCCTCAAATTATATATGTAACTTGTGCATTTTAAAGTTTTATATGTACTCTTATTGAAGTGTGTATGTTCTAAAATGTGCATTATGTCAATGACCATGCTCTATCACTAGCATCACTACTCTACAACCAACCTCATTGCTCCACTATAACATTACCAAACCCTTAACATCAAGATACCTAGGCATTGAGATCACTTGAGATCTGATATAAAATTTACAAAAAGTATTTATGAGAGCCCCATCCTTATGGCTCCTTTATTGATCTGATTCGCGTACTCCACTGATGAATCAGAGCAGTAAGTGTTACTGTCACCTATAATATGTTGTATCCATCCCCCTCCCATAATTTCCTTTCATATCATGGATTTTTTTTCAAATGATGTTGTTTATTAAAAATGTTTCATTAAGTAACTATAATGCATAAGTGATCAAAAACCAAGGTTATTTTATAATGCTTTTCTTTCTTCATATTTTTTATTTCTCAACCATTTTTTTCACTTTCGGTATCCTTTAGTCTAGGTGACTTATTCCTTGAACATGATTTACTCTTGTGAATCAACTTGCCTACCGTCTCTCTTGATCCTACATTTACGCTTAAAGACTCTGATATTCTTTTGTTCTTGTTGTTAGTTTAGGTTTAGTAGTGTTTTGTCTATGATACTCTATGGAAACTATTTGAAAGAAGAAAATATTAAAGAGAAGAATGGTTATAATTTTCAACCACCTAATAAACACATTATACAATATACAAACTGTAAGATGTTTGCAGCACGGAAATCATGTATTGAATGAGAAATAGGTGTTAGTAATTTCACTTTTCAAGATAATAATTGATGCAAAAACTTAAAAAAAACAACAAGTATTCATTCAATCATAAAGTTATAAATCGAAGGCTACAAGTTCCATATAAGAAAAATGCATGCGTTACAGATATTTCTTAATGGTAGATTCTCATTTGATTCTTGATCTGATAAGTATTGTCATTCTTCTCCTCATCTACCCAATTGTGTTCCTCTACATCGTCAACTACTGCAACTGAAAAGGTTGCATCATCATGAGTGGCTTCTTTAGCTCTATTCTCATCAAGATATTGAACCCATTCATTTGGATCCATTTCTCCCTTTTGATCATTCTCAGCAATAGTTGTTTGTTGATCGAGCTCCTTCCCCTCAGCAGTTTACAATGGTTCACTCAACAACTCTGTAGTCTCCATTCATATACTAGAGCACTTTGATTGGACATCATAGTCTTTTATCGTCTAGCGATCTTGACACATTGCATATTCCACTTCATCGACTTGTTCCTCAATTTCCATGTGATCGTAATCCACACACTATTTATAAGAATTTGTTGTGATGGTATCATTAAGGTTCATGTATACATAGTTAGTAACATTTTGAACTAGAGGTAGTGCACCACAATTTATAGTATTCTAGATAAAAAGAGATTCAACGACATTAATGGTCAAGTGTCACATTCTTGTTGCAAATCTACCCTTTGTGTTGGTCTTTCTTCTTTGGGATGTGGTGTGGAAGAACTAATACTTCAACTCTATACATAATCTAAGCCTGTTTTTTTTAACGAAATATTGAGATTGGGATGATGGACATTACTAAAGATCATGCATAAATTAGGAAAAAAGGAATAAAATAGTAAATGCATCAATTTCTTTGACCCAGGGGCTGGGTTTCCAGGAACAAAGCAAGTTCTTTAACATGGGGGCCGAGTTGCCCGGCCAAAAGCAACTTCTTTGCAAAAATGGGGGTTTCAAATATCATTCATAGAGATGAGATATGTTGTTCATAAGAGGATGTGTGGAAATAGAAGGAACATAAACATTAGAATACATATATAGACCTGCAGAAGAAGTTTTAAATATCAATAAAAAAGAATAAACTTCAAAACATCAATTTTAGTCCTTTAGATGGGCTAGGCAAGTTCAATTCTGTCCAGACAGTGTGTTTTTTCTGATCAATACATTTTATGCAGATAGATTTAAATACAATGCAAAATAGAACTGAAATGAATGAGGGATCCATGTTTGCTTACACCGTTTGGATTATTATTTGAGGAATAGGTTATTGGTTGCTTATCTGAATACTCTAAGTTAATTGTGTAACTCACCTGATCCTTGCATCTATAGAAGCATGACTCACTGCACCATAGTTGGTCCCTTCTCAACTTATAGGGGCTATTATACAGTGAGGGCATACTCTATCCTTGCATTAGAAAGTGACATGGAGGATGTGCTCAAAGCCATATATATTTCCTACTAAACAGTACTCTTTTCCATCACTTTGTTTTCTCTGCTCATTGTTTTCCTAGATAGGAAACTCTATTTCTAGCAATGCATCAGGGTGAAAAGAGCTTGTTAGCATTGGTGTTAAAGAACAATGCATTAGGGTATGATTTTATGTATCCATTTTCTTGGTGTTATGAGGAAAACTCTTTTGTCTAAGATGACATTGACTAACACATCAGTCATAGCTGCTAGGTATATTTCTATTATTTTTTTCTGCTTTATCATGGTATGTTGTTTACCATGTGGCGGTTGTCCTAATTGGCCTCCATACTTCATTCTAGTAGTATTTCATCGTTGTTGGCACTTGGAATATTCATCTTCCTTAATGATGTCTTGCTTTTTAGAAACCTTAAAGATGAATAACATGCATGGCTTGGTTGAGCAAACATTCTAGTTGACTATTTATAATATCCCTCCCTAATTCTTCAAAAGGAAGAAGCTTATGATTCTAACCATTAAACCATTCCAAAGCCAGGTCAACCAAAAAAATTATCATCTATTATCAATCTTGAATTCTATATTCAAACTCTATTCTTTTAGAATAATCGACTATTGCATTCCTTCCCATCATTTCTAATGATAGACTGTCACATTGGTTTAGATTTTTGTGGATTGAGTTTGAATCAACACTTGACCGTATTGGGGGAGATACTACAACATGTTGCACCTATTCAATTATATTGCATACAAGTACTTGGCCCACTTCTTCCTCTCTTACAACATGTTTCAGCTATTCAATTTTATTGCTTGTTACATATTCAAAGGACTATAACTCTTGTTTCGTAATCTTCTTTGAACATAGTCTCTTGTAATTAAACACTAATTTCTAGGTTACTAATATTTTTCATTGTCTCTCATCCAGTATAATGGTTAGAACTAAAATCCATTTCCCTCTATATTAATACAACAGTTAGCCAACACTATCTATTGTTGCAATTTTATGGCATTCTATTTGAACTTTAAATGTGAATTCAAAGTTATTAGAAGTTTGTCTTTTTTTGATGATAAATGTGCATGTTTACAGCTGTTAGATGCTATAATTGGGCACTATACATAGTGCATGTAATCCATAAATCATAGAACGACCAAACTTCTTGAGGGAACATTTGTTTTAATGGATTTTGCTTGATTGGATATTGTATTCAGATTTTCAGTATGAAATCAATGTTTGATTTGGTTTGGTGGATCTAAGGGCTAATATCTATGATCTTCAGAGTAATGAACATGATAGAAGTTGGCTTCCCCCCTAAATAGTGCAGGATTCACTAATTGGTTCTCATAATGCATCACTGATTTTAACTTTTGATTCTTATAACTTGATATCAATCCCATGATCCGAAATATTGGGATTGTACTAGTCTCCCCAAAAAAATCCTACAGAATATAATTGGTTTGTTCTTTTCATTGTACATCTTTTCTATTTGTAAATGATAGTTTGTTTCTCTCGTATTATCTAAATTTGTCTCTGAAATACCAAAAGGGTTTTGGTACACCGACTTGACAATTCTTTCTAAGAAGGATTTGGTGCTCATGTATATGTAGTGTTACTTGTATGTAAATGATTTTGTATGCTAATGTGTTTGAGTTAATTTTTTGCAGGAATGCAACGACTCATGTTCTTGAAAGCAAGATTTAGGTTCTAGGTCCTGAAAAAATAGAAGAAGGGGAATATATGGATATGTTGCCAGCTTAGGAGATGTCAATTATTCAATATTGTAGATTTAGTGTTTTTTGGTGAATTTGCAAAATGCTCACGAGACTAAAAGAGGTAGATGTTATTATAAATGTCTTGGTTTTTTCCAACAAATCTGTAAAACTTGAGATCTAAAATACTAAAAGAAAGAATGCTCTTCAAAATTTGAGAGATATTATTTGTTAGGCAAACTCTTGGATATGTGTTCTCCATTGGAAACAATGTGGAAACAATATGGCACAATGCAACGTAATATATCTTTAAAAATTTCTACTAGAAACTCCACTGCCATCATACAAGAAATGCTTGGAAAGATCCCAATCTCTCAACCAATGAACTGAATATGCTCTCCCATGAAATTTATGACTTGAGAACTCAGCTTGTTTGGTCTAACTACAAATAGTATCTCTCTAATTTGTCCCATAAATATAAAATCAGAAATTCTCAACAAGTAAGAGGAGCAGAAATACTCTAAATATGATTATTGTGTTCATCAAAATGAATGCTTACTTAACAACATAGAATAATTGACAATTGAAGCATATGTTTTTTCAGGTTGTACTAACACTAAGGAAACATCCATGACAATGCCCACTCTTAATAGTCTTCTAATTCCTGGAAGACATGAGATGGTGAGAGCTCCAACAGTCGGGTAAATGATCTTTAAATGTTACATGGCTTGGTAGATTACAATCTTCACAAACATGGAAAATGGGGGATTTTACTTGATGAGCATACAACAATGTTTTCTAGGAAAGCATCTTTAAAAGTAAACATGCCTTAATAGATACTCCTTCATGGGTGGTGGAGTGATGTTGAGTACAACTGACTTTGAAAGGTTGAACAAGGCACACGCTTCTTGGTGCTATTAGTTATTATGGCTACTGCTTATTCCATTGGAGCATCCATGGAATCATGTGTGTGTTGGATATCATTGTAATTATGTGGTTACAAAATGATTATAATATATGCTATGTTTTTAAATCATAAAACATAATTTATCATTAGAATAGACCCAGACATGTCTTCAGCTTTTCATATTATAGAGAATCCATATGTATGCTATATGTTCATCACACAATTATAGACAATCCATGTGTCTTTGGTAGGGGCACAAATTACATATTGGGGTGATTGCTCTAAGTTCAAAGGAACAACCTACATCACAAACATCAAGTTCTAATTCTCACTCTTATATTTGGATCTGATATTAATTATTTTGCATCTTCTAAGAGGTTTTGTATTTTGTATTACATGGACTCCTACTTGGTTGGATTACCTTGTTATGATTTATTGGTTTGTTTTCTAGACACTGCTCGATATGGACATATCAAGCTCGCAATGGGCATCATACATATAGAAATCTAGATGCTTCTCACAATGGACATAGCAGACATATGGCACTGTGAACTGTGTATGCTTTCTAAGTAGGCTCAGGTTAGCTAAGCCCCTCCTTATGCATGCACATTTCCATTGCAACCAATTACACTATCTCATCAATCATTAATTATTGAAGATTCATTCTTATATAAAAATTAAGCCTCTAGAGTATAAATCTTGGCTTCATTCTTCTAACTTACTGGAGCTTCTCCTTTTTGCTGAATAAAGTGACAATTTTCTGTCGGCTTTCAAATGTGTTTTGAAGATTGAACTTAATATTGTCATGAATCTATGCAACACGTTTCCATTAAGATGTCATATTTTTATTCCTTTTATTAGTTCTCTTATTACTGATATATCCACCATTTTATTGTAGACTGCTTCTTATTTCTACCTGACTATATCAGATCCATCTTAATTTTCTAGGTGAGCTAAACACATCAGACAAATGGAAGATATAGGGATGCAAGATGACCAAAAACATAACTCCATTGTCTTGGTGAATTAAAGAGAAATTGCATGGTTGAAAAGTAAGTAAGTATTTACTAAATTCTTTAAGAATGCCTTGCATTTATATGTGGACTTGGTGATTATGTTGCTTAGTGTTCTTTCTTAGCCTGTTTCAAACCCATGACTTGATTGGTTATCTTTGATCAAGTCTGCATCTAGATATCATTCTCTTTCCCTTTGTTTATACATTGTGAACCATTCTCTAGTTTTTTTCCTAGTTCTTATGGTATCTGTGTTTGGACTCCTACTCCTAGCTAGTCAAGGTAGGAGTTTTCTTGGGTCCGACCATTCTAAGACCTCCATAAGGGGTCCATGTGATCACCTGCATGTATCCATGTGATTAGTCATATAACCCTTCTTGTGATGTATTCTCTCTCTCTAAAATTTTTATATTTGATATTTCTTATCATTCTTGCTCATACTCTTCCTTGAAACAAAGATAGTTTGCCACTTGATGGATGTTCAATTTTCAAGAGTGATGAATATATAAGAACTTAGACAGGGTTTGTGCCACAATTGCAAAATTGACGAATGTGTTGGGTCTTCTAAGCCAAATAATGACAGCCTCACTAGAGTCTCTATGAGTAAAATTTTCTCTCAGCTAGTCAAAGATGAAGGGAGGTAAAGTGTATTTCCCTATCCATGTTTCTCCTTCTTGCATTTGTAGTTGAACCAAAATGGTTGCCTGTTCTTTTGTTATATTTCTACTAATTATATATTTGATGTGTTATGCTTGTATATGGATGTGTATGATATATATTGATGTAAGCTTTTGGGTTGTTCCTTTTTGCATTTAAATAGCAATGTCATATACTGATGTGCTACAACTGACCTCTTCTTTTAACTACTCAATATCCCTGGAAACCAGAAACTAATATACTATTGTTTTAGAGGCGAGTGTTAGTGCATTTGTAGTGAATCCTCAACAACTATATCCATTCTGAAAATTAATGCTTTACAGTGGCATGAGCTGCAATCTGATGGGGTTTGGCCTAACATTTCTATGTAGATCATAAAAAACCATATTTCATAGTCTTCTTGAGCTCTGGTGTTGTTCCTAAAAGGTGTGTCCATCTATTTATTCCTTGGGGGTTCTCAATATATTTGTTTGAGTATGGCATATGTCAGTAGCCTTGATGGAAAGGCTTAATGAGTACACCAATAACTATTTCTTTTCTCATGTTGGATAGTTTGAAAGTTGTTCTTTATTGTGTGATATGATCTAGAATTGAATATCAATACCCTCAAGAAGTACATTGGTAGATTCTTAATCATCTGTAGCCTTAAGACTGTTCTGTAAGACTCCCTCAGTATCGTAGCTTCATCTCAACATGTGAAACGTCACCCATGAATCATATTAGGAAAACCTAATCATTTAGGGACAACCATGTTGGTATCATCACACCATGTTAGTACCATCACACCTCCAACAAAATGTCCATAGTAGCTTAAAAATAGAAAGAAATCTCAAACACATTCTACTTAGACAATTCACTAACATTATATCATTGAACATCTACCTCATCAGAGAAAAAGTACCCATACAAATGAATCAAGTAGGCAGAGTGACATGTAGATTCTTGAAAATTGATTCGCTTGGCTGATTATCTTGAGTTCATTTACACATGATTACACCATATATCTTAACTAATGACTTGTGCAAACAATGATAGAAGGAACCATAGATTGTTATCCATACACTCTTGACATGTAATAAGGCATCACAAAGTTGGAGTAATGGCTATCATACAAGTTGGGTGATTGATTGAGACATCGCTGAATGAATTTTGTTCTCTATTCTGGTGGACAGGAAGAAGTTGACCAATTTGGAACTTGAAAAAGTTACACGCTTCAGGTGAGCAATGTGGACATTAATCTACTTTACAAATTCATTGAACTTCCAACCTTGTTGGAAGGTTGGAAGACATGCTAAGGCAGTAAATGTTTTCTAATTGGTTCTTCATGTTGTCCAATTCTCTCCCTAGATCAATGTGTCTTCCATAGTTGAATGTGGCTCTTGAATGGAAGAAGAAGTATGAAAGTTCTATTGTGGAAGCAGAACTTGCTCTTGAGTGAGTTGCCATATCACAAGATCACACAAGAGATAAATCACAAGAAAGGGAAGAATCTTAAAGAGCAAATTTCTATGTTCAAAGTGCTAATAAGTTAATGATTTCAAGTTAAGTTACACTCTTTGATGTGTATTTACTTTTGTTCGAGTCTATAAATGTATTCCTTGAAATTATCAAACTTTACCCAAATCTTTAACTCAAAGGAGGATGAAATGAAACACATGGAATTTTGAGGCTCGTGTTTCTAGTCTGTTAACCCAACTGCAAGTATATATTGCTTCTTAACTTGAGACTTTCACTTTTACACATGTAATTTTCTTGATAAGTAAACTTATAAATATTTCAAATCTAGGCACATCAATCAATGTTGAGAGATCAAGAATTTGAATCAAAGTGGATCCTAAGTATAAATTAGACCAAAATATAGCTTCAAAGCACAATACATAATTTATTCTTCATCTCATTTGGTCTTCTCATTTTCCTTTGTATCCACAACAAGGTTTTACTTACTGCATTTTTTATGCATGTTGCAATTCAATGAGACTGAATGAATGCAAAATATATATATATATATAATAAGCAAGGGTAACGGTCAAGCTCTAGCAGAAAAATGTATATAGATAAACAACTCAAAAGTAGAATGGTGATTTTTGTAGGTTGTTTGGATGTGCTTCAACCTAAAGACAGTATTGAACGACCTATAAAGACAACATAATAGAAAGTTGATGGCAAAGAAGTAACAGTAAGTTCTTTTTCGATTGAACAACAATGATCTAATTCTACTATATACAATACACAATAAATACTCCAATATGTTTAATATTTGGTCATATACAATGGATTGATTTGTGTGAGTAAGCTCCTACCCAACACTATTCTTGGTATGTATCTTTTAGAATGCAAAAAACAAACTCTATTTCTAATGTGCACTTTGTTGCTCTTTATTTGAATGAGATTATTTACTTTTCTTGTATCCTAGAAGATTTATGTGTTTCTTTTTGGTTTTTTAGATTCCCAGTCATGTACCTCCACTAAGGTGCCAAACTTTGCCAAAACCATTATCTTGTTTCTTGAATTTAATCTTTGGTTATTTGTAGTTTTCTACTGTAAATCTATCTTTGGGAATATGAATGGCATCCAATACCATTATAGACCTCATTTAGTTGGGAATTTGTGGGAGGGGTTGTAACATTTGGTAAAAGGTCCAAATCTTCTTGAATACATTTTATTAATTTTTTATATTAAAACAATGTAGAATATGTATTTGTGAAGGGTGATGGTGTTTAGGATTGGGTCAAAACCCAATGGCTTGTAAAACTTTCATATGCACAACTAGCTTGTTTGTTCAGAATTTGGGGCTATTATGAACCCTACCTAGACAACATTTTACAATTTCCCAAAATAGCATACCTCTTAGGCTTTCTCATATATATTTTATCTCTCTCTACTCCATGGTTTACTTAAACCTTGAGGACCCAATTGTGATTTCTCTTCTAAATTATGGGATTATGGTTCCATGAAAGTTGGTTCAGGGCATCCTTTGCCAACTAGTAATGAATGCAATGCCAACTCACCTACAAAAATGGGAAATAAAGTTATCAAACTATACATATATATTGTTTGGTTTACCTATAAACAAGTACACATATAAGTGTGCTTTTTCAGCATGGCCCTCACTAGGAGTATTTTAATCTCATATTATGGCTTGCAACCCAAAGGGAAGGGTGATGTCCCTCCCAAATAAATATTATCAGCAATGCAAAAGGGAAAAAGCAAGATTGGTGAGTCTTCCAACACCAAAAGAAGGACGGTGCTTGAAGTGAAATAAATCCCTAATGCAGACCCTCACACTAATGTTGTCCCCAACTGTAATGTTGTCCCTAACCCTAATCTTGGAACCAACCCTAATGCTGGTCCAAACCCTCCTAGATTTGACCCCAATAAAGTAGTGACGATGCTCAAGCTAAAGCAAACCAAGGTGTTAACAAATATCACTAGTATGCTAGCCTTAAGGAGTGTATCATGTGATGAAAATAGTGCTCCTAACCATGTTCAATCCTGGCATCAGAGCTACAACTATCCTTGTCTTTGTAAACTCAACGTTAGAGGAGTTCTAGGCCAATGTTGGCCATCATCTCTCCTCAAGTGGTGTTCCCTCTGACCGTTGTAATAGGCATCCAATGATAGTCGTTCAACGAACTTGGTTATGAAGCAGAGGAATGGGTTGTCTTCCCGATCCACCGTTACCTACAGTTCCATGATCATGTCTTACATGATACCCTCAAGCAGTCAAAGTGGTGGATGGTTGCTGCTGAAAGCCAGATAGCTGGCAATGGTGATGAAGGGTTAGGACTGAGGTAACTAAGGTTAGTTACACGTCCATCTATTTTGTAATAGGAAGACACAAATTTGTAATAAGACAACCAACATTGTAAAAAGATAATTGGAATTGTAATACAAATAATCATTTTCGCTATTATAAATATCATTTTTATTATATTTAGAAGGAGATAAAAATTTCACATTGAAATTACAAAATGAGTCTTTGTATTACAATTCTAATTGTCTCATTACATTTTGGTGTCTTCCTATTACAAAACAGATCTACGAGAACAAAAATTAGTTATCACGCAAGTAGTAAATATATACCCTATATGTGCATATATATATGTGTGTATATATATATATATATGATATATATATATATATATGTATGTATATATATATATATATAGAGTCAGGCTAGAATACACTCGAGTGTACGGATCGCACGAATACACTCAAGTGTGTTTGCATATCAAGACTATTTTTTGCAAAATGTAAACCGTTGATCTTCACCGTTATACTATAACTAGGCTACATACAAATTTTGAGCCCATTTGGATGAGTGTAAGTCACTCATCCAAGGGCAACAAAATCGACGCGCGAAACTAATTTGAAATGCATAATTTTTGCGATCTTCATAACATGAGCTATACATATCCAAATGTGCTCAAATTTTGCATATGAGTTGTTCCCGAGACGTTTAAGAAGATCAACGGACTAGATATAAAAAAAAAATATTACATCATGAAAAACTACTTGAGTGTATTCCGCTCCGGATACACTCGAGTGTATTCTAGCCTGACTCTATATATATATATATATATATATGCTATTTATTTGTTACACACTCGGGTAGTTCTATTTCGTTACTCGTGCATGCTCAGGACTGATTCGTGACGGAAATTATCCAGTGCTTCACTCGCGAACTCTTCCCTCGCTCCATCTTTGATTTAGCAAACACATCAGACAACCTTCTCTTCCCATTTGACACCTTCGGTGGCTGATCCCATTAGACCGGACGCTCAGAACCCTCTGACCGGTGTAATTAGTTCGTGTCTTTTCCCAGATTGGATCACCTCTGACGGCGACTCTGTCAAATTTCCCCCTTTCTTTATTTACAAATTGCTTTTGTGAGTACCGCTCCCTGATTACCTTTTGCCGATGACGACCATCCTAATTTGATTGCAACAATCTGGAAGGACATAGTATGTCCTCATCCTTCCAATCTTCGTGCCAGCACCTTCCCTTGCCATCACGCCAAGACTTGTCACAGATTATGATGTCGTCAATGGAAACACAGATGCCCAATACGGAAGAGGGTCTTATTGCAGAAGGGTGTGATTGATGATGCAAACCGTGAGAAGGGCGCATGTGGATTTGGATATGCTTCTATCAGGTGCCTGGATTGGGGTTTGTATGGAGGCTTCGATGAGGGTTAACAGTGGAAGCGCCAGTTTCTTTCTGGGTTCAAAGTGGCTGATGATCCTAATATTCTTCCCTGCAGATGCCATGGTGTTAGTTTTGCACGTTTGTCAATCTGGTCATAATTTGTCCACTATACATATTTTGTTGATTCATCACACATTTCTATTGTCAGATGGACCACTCATCAGGAACAAAAACTGCTACTCCAGTGGGATCATGACAACAATGCCGACTGTAATGAGCAATGTTGTAGATAGGGGAATCTACAGATCAAAGTTGCAGATAGGGGGATCTATTGTGTGTCTTCAATCCAGTGCATAATTTCTTCTATAATTTGTGTATATGTAGGAACATGGAGATGGGAAAGAGCTGTTCGAAAATTAAATCTTTTACAAAGGCGTTCCCTCTTCTTATTTTTTTATTAGATGATTGGTTAGGTTACCGTAAATGAGAAATTCCAAGTTTTCATATTCCATGCGAATGCACATAAAGTGTTTGACTAAATGTGAGCATGGCAGAATTTATCAGCATCATATGCAGTTGCTAGGAAAGGAATACACACTCGTATTACAGTTTCTTTGTCAGGTTAGGAGAGACATTCACATGTTACATATGACACTTGTTTATTATGATATGACTATCCATATTACAAATTATCACCTACATTACAGTTGTCTCTTGCCTATTACAATATGACTGTCCATATTACAGATGACATTTGCTTATTACAATATGAATATTCATATTACAAAACTGTCACCTACATCACGGGTGGCTCTTGCCTATTACAATGTGACTGTCCATATTACATATGACACTTGATTATTACACTATGACTATCCATATTATAAAATAGTCACCTACATTACGGTTGGCTGTTGTCTATTACAATATGATTATACATATTACAGATAACACTTGTTTATTACAATATGACTATCCACATTACAAATGGTCACCTACATTACGGTTGACTCTTGCCTATTAAAAATGTAACTGTCCATATTACAGATGGCACTTGCTTATTACAATATAAGTATCCATATTATAAAATTGTCACCTACATTACGGGTGGCTCTTGCCTATTACAATGTGATTGTCCATATTACATATAACACTTGATTATTATAATATAAATATCCATATTATAAAATTATCACCAACATTACGGTTGTCTCTTGCCTATTACAATATGATTGTACATATTACAGATGACACTTTCTTATTACAATATGACTATCCATATTACAAATGGTCACCTACATTACGGTTGACTCTTGTCTATTACAATGTGACTGTCCATATTACAGATGGCACTTGCTTATTACTATATGAGTATCCATATTGCAAAATTGTCTCCTAATTACGGTTGGCTCGTGCCTATTACAATGTGATTGTCTATATGACATATGACACTTGCTTATTACAATATGACTATCCATATTAGAAACAATCATCTACATTATAGTTGTGGTTCTTGCCTATTACAATGTGACTGTCCATATTACAGATCATTAAAATTTATCGTATTGTATTATAAAATGGGCACCATAAATACATATTTTCCCTTCCTCTTACAATATTGCGCCACACATTGCACTATGTCAGCTCTCCTTGCATACTTTTCCGCATACACACTATCAAGTTCATCTTTGGACAAAATAATATGTTTGCAATGTCACGTTTCATGTTAAACAAGCATGTTAATCATATCTAACACTGTTATCCAAGCTGTGGGGAATATTTCAAGTACATCATCCTTATGGTAATTCCATTGCAAATTCATACGCCTGAAGCATGGGAGATTCACAGGAGGAGAAAGAGGTTGCTTGACTGATTGTCAGGTTTAAAGCTCCCTGTTTATACTCTTATTGTACAAAGTTTTGATAAAAGGGAAACTTAACGGTGTCGAATGAGTTGGTCATTGCGACGCAGAACACACAACGCTGACGATGATCTTATCACCTTCCAAATGCACAACTGCTGTTGTTAATGGCCAGAATGCCACATTCGAAACGCCAGGGGAGACGGATACATACAAATCACCATACTAAAATTGAGAAGCATTCGATAATTAACGTCGAGATCGGAAGGGAGTCGAAAAAGATATTTATCTATGCTAAAAATGGCCGGTGGTCGGAGATAAGAGATTCATATTTATTAATAGGGACAAAGAGATTGTGGTCATGTAATCCATTGTGGGTGTCGGTGTCCCCATTAAACAACAACTCCAGACTTTTTGGAATCAAATGCCAAATCGTCCTCTTGCTCTGGTTGGATCTGGCGTTTGCATAGAACGGCGCTTCAACACTGGGACGGGTCTTACGGTAGCCGATATATATATATATATATATATATATATATATATATATATATATATATATATATATATATATATATATATATATTTGTGTGTGTGTGTGTCGGTATGTATGCCCTGAGAGTCAATCATTGGATGATTGGTGGGATACATTAAGATTGATTTGATAAACATCAAAGACAATTTCCAATCTATATGTTTTAACTATTTCTGAGATGATAGTGTAACATGATAGATGTCTAAAGAATTATTTTACTCAATGACGTATGCTTTTAGGTTAAGGACCTAAATGATGAGATCATACAGAAGTTAAGAATATACATTCTTATTTTGTCCCTAATCAGTTGTTGTGGAAATAACCATAGATATCAATAACACTAAATACTAGATTGTGTGTTTGTTGATGATAGAATCTCATCAGTCATGATATAGTGATATCAAATCAAGCACATAGGTACTTGTTATAGAACAAGTGTATCGGACATGCCCACTGTGAGAGTGACACATGGAACCATGACTTGGTAGTCACAGTCAACTCTCACAGTGATGGTGGTGAGTGTGATTCTTTGACCTGAAATTACTACACTCAACTCATGTCATTGGATATACTTTGACATCATCAAACGCAATCTTGAAATATAGATAGTTATAAAGGTGATGATTGGGTGACTTTGGCATATGGAGCTTTTGAGGGGTGAGTGATAGATATGGGATTTGTCCCTCCTGAGGGAGTTTGATATCCATGGCCACTTTAATGAGTAGGACGGATAAAGGCATACACATGCATGTGTGAATCAATATGTGATATTGATGTCACACATATCTCATCCAGTTTGCTCTGAGATCAAGGATGTGAATGAATGTTGAAAGGATGATTGTTCCATGCCTTGAGTTCATTTGGGATATAAGTGACAAAGGAATTATACATTCACTGTAATACCATTCACAGATTGTAGGATTGAAAGTTGTTCTCCAACTTTCCTTTTCACTTGGGTAGCACTGATGTGCGACTAGGCACCGCTCTTTGCTTGTGAAGTCATAAGTGTTATGAACTTTCACTACCAACGTGAAATAGGCCTGCAGGGTCACACACATAGGATTTAACCTAGAAGATGAGTTTATTCACGAATGATGTTTAGATTGTTTACTGAATGTGTTTAGTAGTTCAATTAAACATTCAATCAATTGACTTGACTCAGAATCACCAAGTTCAAGTGTTGGACTAACTGATTTGGGTGTCTGATTGATTGAGAACTACATTGACCAATTTCTGCACAACCTGGACTTCTAACCGACCAGTTCAAGTTGTTCAACCAATCGACTCAGGGTCAAGTGAGCCGACCGGAAGTTAGACGACCAGTTCAAGTGTTGAACCGATCAGTTCTGTTGGACCAAACGAGGTAGTTTGGGAATGTTAGGTTGGTGAGAAAATATTTTCATTTCACTTGTACTACTTGATTGGGACAAGTATTGATCTTTGGATTAATTGGAAACGGAAAGAGGAAAGTCAATTGGTGATGCAGGGATTTTGAGTCGTTTTTATAGACTGGTTTTGCATGTGTTTTATGCATGTTTTGGTCATATTTGTGATTAATATCACATGATTCACTACCTTTAGTCTATAATCTCATTTTGCATCAAATTTACCTTGTTTCATCTTATTCTGTATAAAAGATCATATTTGTTAGATTTAATTGGTGTTCTTCTCTTCATTTCAGGCAATTCAGATATCTGAATACGTCGATACCATCGACCTAGTCACAGTGCATTGCCGAAGAAGAGCAACCAGAAGTCGATATCATCGATGGGACTATCGATGGTATCGAGAGAGCGTCAGCGAGCCAGATTTCCAGAGGTCGATACTAATGACCCAGGAGTCGATACTATCAACTTCACCTGAGCAGAGGCAGCTTCAGTGTCATTTTCTACAGAAAGGTGATGCCTAAGGTGTCGATACCATCGACACACAGTCGATGGTATCGAGGCAACATCAGAGAGAACCCCAAGAATTGCGCAAGCGCAGGTGCCTCATGTAGGTCGATACCATCGACCCACGTCGATGGTATTGATGCCGTCAGATCATGTTTTGCTAAAGATCATGTCTAATCGTATGGTGGTGATCTTTTGGCGACCAAAAGTGGTGCATATACGTAATTATGGCGGCCCTAAGCAATCTATCACGTCCGGAGCCATTGCAAAAGTCTTAAGGACGAGAAGGAGAGAAGAACAGAGCCTAGAGCCACGCCCTGATCGTTCCGAGAGCCGCGGAAGGAGTTTCCCACTGCCGAAAGGTTGTAGATCGCTCATCCTACGCTGAGGAACGCCCGAATCTCCTCCGTTCAGGAGTATACATGACATATATTCACGTTTTCCATATGTTTTCCCTTTCTCTCATCATGTCTTTCTTTGAGATGAACATGCAGGGCTAATCCCCTTTATCTTTAGGACCAGGAGTAGCCTGGGTAATCGTTGTATGACAATTTTGACATAGTTATCATAATTTGTATCTAAAATCCATGGTATGATTTCCTTTTCTCCATTATATCATTATGATTGATCACCCTAATGATAATTTAATACCTTTAATTACTTTGAAAGAAGAATTAACGATTGAAAAGAGATGGACATTACATTAACTAATAAATCCTTTGAACACGGTGATGTACAGTTAATGGTGGAAACCCAGAGTATGATCTTCATGCACCTGATCTAGGGTATAGGTTACTACTACCGTGGAACCGACCTAGATTTAGGTAGTGAATTGTATCGCGATAGCGAACAATTCTGACTATAGGCCACTACCTGGAATAGGAGACGACTTAGGATAATTGTGTAGGAATTAGTACAACGAGAACCTGCAGTGGAACCGCAATCCTAAAGATGCCATCTTTAATTGATTAAACCAACCATTTAATCGATTGGTTTGCTTTCTTTTATTTTTCTTTTCTTTTTCAATCAACTCTCAAACTATTTTAATCGGTCTAGCTGATTGCGAACAGTTAGTAGTAGTCTACCGAAAATCTATTCCCTGAGTTCGACTTGGGCCTCACAAAGGCCTATATTACATTGGCGCGTGCACTTGCGTTATACGCACGGTAAATTCGTGCCAAGTTTTTGGCACCGTTGTCGGGGAACGGCAATTTTCAGCACTACGAGGGCTGCAAGTGGCCACTCTAGGCCACAATTTTTTTTAAATTTAAATTTTGGAAATTAATTGTCTATCTTTCATAATTTGTAATCGTCTAGCACTGTGCCTAATTAAATTTATTACTGTGCAGGTACTAGTGCATGGTGAGTATGCGTAGCACAGACTACGCACAGTCATCGCTGGAGGTCCCATTTTTGGGATCAGACTACGAGGAGAACGACACCCAAAATCAACTCGAGAATGAGAATTCGAATTCTGGACCCGAAGGAATGGCTGAGGAACAAATAATTTGGGAGAAAATCAAGGCGTTATCCTCTTCTGCATCTAAGGGGCCAATTAAGAAGTAGGACATCAACATTCCTAACTACAAAATTGACCCAGGCCTAATCAATTTGGTCAAATCTAATCCATTCCATGGGCTGAAGAATGAAGATCCGGTGACCCGCATCAACACGTTCGTGGAAAATTGTGATATGATAAAGATTGACAGGTTCCCGCAAGAGACACTCTACCTGAAACTTTTTCCCAGTTCTTTAGCGGGCCATGCTTGGGAATGGCTGTACAATCTGGATGACGAGTACGTTGAATCTTGGTATCATATGGTTGAGGTGTTCTTTTCGCCTGAAAAGACGAACGATCTAGTGAGGAAGATACACAACTTCAGCCAGCGAGCCGGTGAAACTTATTCTCAAACTTGGGAGCACTTCCAGATAATGTTGAGGAAGTGTCCACATCACGGCTTAGACAAGGAGAAGCAAGCTAAAATTTTCTACTTCGCCCTAAATGAACATGATAGGAGCAATTTGGACTCCGTAGGTTTTGGTTTCTTTTTGAACAACACATGCAGAAGGTGTTGGGAGATTCTAAGGAACACGTCCAAAAAGCAGTCTTGGGGTGAAAGAGATGCACCAGAGCAGGTCGGTGTGACACAGGAAGCAAAGGCCATCAAAGCGCTTAATGACAAGATGGATCTTATAGCCAAGAAGCTCCTAGAGAGGACAAAGGGTCCGATGATGAAGCACATGCAAAGTATATGCATCAACAAGGATATAGAAATAACAATTACGATTGGAGGAAGGAACAAAATTTTCAGAAGCCGCAGCCTAGCCTAGAGGAAAAGAACAATGAATTGCTTAGTCAGGTGGTGAAGCAAAATCAAGAATTGATGGGCTCACATGCCAAGACAGTACAGTCACATGGTGAGTACTTGAACCAGTTTGGGCAGCAGATACAAAGCCATGGTGCACAACTGAGGATGCTAGAGATGTCCATAACCCAAATTACAACTGAGGTGGCTGCCATGAAGCAAATCATTCAAAAAAACTAGTTGGGAATGTAGAGGCTGCTCAATACATCATCAAGTGAAGTATATATATTTGATTAAGGAGACAGAGCCCCCAGTGGGGGAGGTCCATGAAAAGGGCAAAATTCATTTTGAAACGGAGGCTAAACCCAGTGTGCCATACCCCCGTAGCTTATATGGACTACTAGGAGGATGTCACCCGTTCAGCAAATCCCACCAAGAACCCATCACATCCGTGCCCACACCTAGGCAAGAGGAGTAGGTGAAGGCCATACTTCACAGTGGAGCTACTACCACTGAGAAGGATGAGTAGCCACGAGCCACACCAACTGTGAATGATGTGTCAAAGCCTACGCCAGAGGGTGACATTGAAGCAAGCTTAGGGGAGGAGACCCCAAATATCCCATATGTGCCACCGTACAAGCGCATAAAGGAGCCAAGCGTTCCATTTCCAAATAGTCTAAAGCCGAGGAAAGAGCAAAGGAACTTCAATAAATTTCTTGAGATCTTCCGGAAGATCCATATTAACATTCCATTGGTGGAGGCTATAGAGAAAATTCCTTCATATGGAAGATTCATGAAAGACATCATTAGATACAGATGTTGTGTGTGTTGATGAAACAGTGAGTTCTATAATCCAAGGAAGGATGCCAAAGAAGAGGAAAGATCCAAGATGTTTCTACATCCCATGTTCCATAGGTGGCCAACATTTTCTACAAGCACATTGTGACTCAGGGGCAAGCATTAATCTTATGCCACTTGCCACATTTCAAAAGCTGGGATTGAAGAAGCCAACACAAACTTCCATGACAATTGAGTTGGCGGAGGGATCCATTGTAAAGCCACAAGGTATATGCGAGGATGTGCTAGTCAAGGTCGACAAATTCATCTTCCCTGTTGACTTTGTGGTCATGGACATGGCTGAGCTGGAAGGAGGTGAGATGTTATTGGGAAGGTCGTTCCAAGCTACAGGTGATGTAATCACTGCCATTGGGAGAGGTTACTTGACACTTGGGATTGGTGATGATAGAGTTGAATTCAAATTGCCAAATGAATCATTAGAGACATCCCTTGACAACCCAGGTTAAAGGTATCTTTATGTCTAGCCTAAGACGTTAAAGTAGGGCGCTTGTTGGGAGGCAACCCAACCATCGGTAGTTCACATTTTTCTAGTTATTTTATTTTCTGTCGTGTTTTCACGTTAGTTTTGGTTAATATCATTTTTAGTGTAAAAATGATACCCTAATAAGTTTGCTCAGTGTGCAGTACTGATAGAAAGTCGATACCATTGACCACAGTGTCGATGGTAGTGACGTGGGTGCAAGCAAGAGGCTATAGAAAATTTTCTGAGTCGATACTATCGACGGCCTCATCGATGGTATCGACCTACCATCAGTGACATCAGTAAAAAAGAGAGCATCGGGTCAATAGTATCGACCAAGAAGTCGATGCTCGCGAGATCCCTGAAGATTTTTAGAGAAATCTATCCCAGTAAAGTCGATACCATCGACATCCCTGTCGATGGTATCGACACGACAGCAGTGAGGAAGCGGCTCACGGGCCTCGTGAGAGTAATTGAAACAGAAATGGTTGATACCATCGACCACCTGTCGATGGTATCAACGTGACACATCACCTATCTGGGCCCTCGCATCCAGCAATCGACGACCGTCGATGGTCGAGAAGTGGCGAATTGTGCTACAGGTGTTGATACCATTGACATCCCGTCGATGGTATCGATGGAGTGACAGTGGCATCGATTTTAGTTATAAAAAGAGGGATAGTTTCTCATTTCTACTCACACCTTCAGAGCAAATCCCCTCAACTCTTGTGCTGAGTATTACAGAGCAACCGGAGATCTTCATCGAGCATCTGGCACCAACAGCCACCACTGATGCCCCCATATGATCCAAACTTTCAGGGGCAATATCCATCTTGGGATCCCACTGCCCCACAGTACCCACCACCTGAGCAGTAAACGGTATCACTGTTCCACCTGTTGAGATTGTTTTTAACTATGAGGCCATAGTCGAATTCAAGCTTGGGGGGATATGGAATAGTTTCTATCTTTTATTTTCTTTTCTTTTATTTTAGCAATTTTCTTAGTTTTTAGGATCCACATGCTATCTAGTGTATCCGTGGATGTCTAATGTTAATGTGTCATCTCAATGTTTTTCACATGGGAGTTATGGGTGCCATTATCTGAAATCGAAGCATAATTGAAATTTTTTTCAAGAATTTGCAAGTTGAATTTGTTTGAACTTGAGCACTTAACCGATGAAAATAATTGTGTTTGTCAAATTTAAAACATAAGATCATAATTGTACATCCTTATGATTCAAGAAATGTGGATGGACATGGATGTTGAGCCTAAACTGACCAAACAGTAATGGGACTTTAATCAAAAGTGAGAGAGAGAAACCCTTTGATTTATTGTTACACATGTCAGTAAAGAGGGAAATATAATCTATTCCAATGGTTTTGTACATAAGTCTTGTGATATATCCATATCATTTCATTCAATATCCACCATAAGAATTGGAAGCACTTATAGTTTTTCATCTCTTGATTGCATGACATGTAGATAGGATTTCATTGTAGCTAGATTTTGCATCTCTACATTCACACATTCTCAAGTGCATGTCGTTATAGTTGCATTGTGCATACTCTAGAGCATATAGGACTTTTTGTACCTTATTTCTTCTAGAAAATAAGAAAAGCAGGAAAATTGTTCTATACCCTCTGAAAAGTGATTTGTAAGGCATCAATGATGTTAGCTAAGTGGAAATAAGCCCGAGAAAAAAAAATTGTGAATGCTCTTCTAGTCAATTGAAAAATGAGGGCTTGAAAAAAAAAGAGAAAAAGAGAAGAAATGTAAGAAAAAAAAGAGAGGGAAAAAAGAACTTGTTTCACCTGCATGTATACATAAAGAAAAAAAGGAATAAGCACATAATGTAGTTTTAATAGTCATTCCATCTCATGTTGAGATAGAATGGTAGTGCATGCATCATTCTACCTAAAATTTAGGCATTAGGTCATTTTCATAGGCATATGCATCATTTAGGTCATTTTGTTGATTTTGCATGATAAAACTATTTGGTGCTTCTCTTTCTTCCATAGCCGCCAATTTCATCCACCCGTTTCTCAAAATGGTAGGCCACCCATGATTATCTCCTCATTATTATAGACTAGGAGATCTGCTTCCATTTAGATGGTAGTTCAGACTTGAGCAACGTAGATAGGAGATCACAAGATGCACTAAGTCTGAACCGGAGGAATTCATTATATCAACTACTTTATTTGGTAGTGTTTGATAATCTTGGGGTGGACATTTCTTATGGACGATCATTGTCACCTCTAGGGTAGTTATCGTTATGTGGTCAGTGAGGGCCGGTATGTGCATGACAGGTGGGATTCATATTGAGTTGTCTTTTATGCTAATATGTTCTTTAGTTGACTCTCGCAATTCTATTCTACAGTTTTGTTCTCGAGGACGAGCAATGTTCAAGCTTAGGGGAGTTTGATGCAGGGATTTTGAATCGTTTTTATAGACTGATTCTGCATGTGTTTTACGTGTGTTTTGGTCATATTTGTGATTAATATCGCATGATTCACTACCTTTAGTCTATAATCTCATTTTGCATCAAATTTACCTTGTTTCATCTTATTCTATATAAAAGATCATATTTGTTGGATTTGATTGGTGTTCTTCTCTTCATTTCAGGCAATTTGGATATCTGAATATGACGATACCATCGACAGATGGTCGATACCATCAACCTGGTCACAGTGCATCGCCGGAGAAGAGCAACCAGAAGTCGATACCATCGATGGGACTGTGGATGGTATCGAGAGAGCGTCAGCAAGCCAGATTTCCAGAGGTCAATACTATCGACCCAGGAGTCAATACTATCGACTTCACCTGAGCAGAGGCAGCTTCAGTGTCATTTTCAACAGAAAAGTGACGCCTAAGGTGTCGATACCATCGACACACATTCGATGGTATCGAGGCAACATTAGAGAGAACCCCAAGAATCACGCAAGCGTCGGTGCCTCATGTAGGTCGATACCATCGACCTACGTCTAT
Source organism: Alisma plantago-aquatica (assembly GCA_963693085.1). Lineage (NCBI taxonomy): Eukaryota > Viridiplantae > Streptophyta > Magnoliopsida > Alismatales > Alismataceae > Alisma > Alisma plantago-aquatica. The sequence goes on along the minus strand of OY856409.1, from coordinate 577,831,248 downwards.
GGTATTGACGCCGTCAGATCAGGTTTTGCTAAAGATCGTGTCTAATCGTATGGTGGTGATCTTTTGGCAACCAAAAGTGGTGCATATACCTAATTACGGCGGCCCTAAGAAATGTATCACGTTCGGAGCCATTGCAAAAGTCTCAAGGAGGAGATGGAGAGAAGAACGGAGCCCAGAGCCACACCCTGATCGTTCTGAGAGCCACATAAGGAGTTTCCCACTGCCAAAAGGTTGTAGATCGCTCATCCTACGTTGGGGAATGCCTGGATCTCCTTCGTTCTGGGGTTTACATCACATCTATTCATGTTTTCCATATGTTTTCCCTTTCTCTCATCATGTCTTTCATTGAGATGAACATGCGGGGCTAATCCCCTTTATCTTTAGGACTGGGAGTAGCCCAGGTAATCGTTGTATGACAGTTTTGACATAGTTATCATAATTTGTCTCTAAAATCCGAGGTATGATTTCATTTTCTCCATTATATCATTATGATTGATCACCCTAATGATAATTTAATACCTTTAATTACTTTGAAAGAAGAATTAACGGTTGAAAAGAGACGAATATTACATTAACTAAAAAATCCTTTGAACAAGGCGATGTACAGTTAATGGTGGAAACCCATAGTATGATCTTCATGCACCTGATCTAGGGTATAGGTTACTACTACCGTGGAACCGATCTAGATTTAGGTAGTGAATTGTATCGCGACAACGAACAATTCTGACTACAGGCCACTACCTGGAATAGGAGACGAATTAGGATAATTTTGTAGGAATTAGTACAATGAGAACTTGCAGTGAAACCGCAATCCTAAAGACTCCATCTTTTATTGATTAAACCAACCATTTAATCGATTGTTTTGCTTTCTCTTCTTTTTCAATCAACTCTCAAACCATTTTAATCGGTCTAGTTGATTGGGAACAGTTAGTAGTTGTCTACCGAAAATCCATTCCATGAGTTCGACTCAGGCCTCACAAATGTCTATATTACATTGGCGCGCACACTTACGTTATACACACGGTAAATTTGTCTCAATTGGGAACTGTCCTGGGAAGTGAAACGACCAGTTCATTAATGAACTGATCGGTTCAGCTTCCCAAACGACCAGTTCATGAGATGAACCAATCAGTTCAGTCCTCAAATGATTGATTCATTTGTGAAACGACAGGTTCACCTACCGCGGTGTATCAATTCATGGAAATTCTGGACCCTTCTACTCCCACTTTAGTCCCGCATTACCTGGGGTTGGGAACCCTGACCCTAACCCCTCCTATATATTGAGTGGTACTGAGGGCTTATCATAACACAACTCAAAACATCAGTTGCTCTACAAAGTTGTCCTCTTTGGTTGTGGTAACCGAGAGAGAGCCCAAGCAAGTGCTACCCGACTAGAGAGGCACAGCGAGGGAAAGACAACTATAGGATGACAACTGGTGGTGGGAGAGCACGTCGATGACTAGTATGCTGACAGAAGGGGATGACTCCTTCCAATGTCCTGTAGGACAGGACGACTGGAGTTCCAGGTGATCCGTGTGGACTACTACAGAGGTGGGAGATTTATGCCACTCGGAGGACAGCCGTCAATCTGACAGTCCAGGTGCGACCATGAGTTGCACACACGCCGTCCAAGACTAGAGGTGTAGAATGTGCTCGCTGTGAGGTAACGTCACCGAGCAAGCCTCGGGACAAGGTACGCCTCTACAAATCATCCTTCCTACCGTATAGATCGATGTTGACGAGATCTCTTTGGGTTCTGGGTTTGGGGAGAAATTTTTTGTTTCCGCTGCCATCTCTGCCTCCCCTAAAACCCAATAGTGGTATTAGAGCCACGTCAACGTTCTATACTTTAGGATAATCGATATGATCATTTTTTGGTTTGTCACCTTTTATTTATTGCATACGATGCAAATAATTAATTGGCTTTATACATGTCCAATATAAATCCACAAAATCCCTACACAACATATATGATATGGTATATAAATTCATTCGATACGTGTCACCCTTAAATGGTTTCTGTGGAGATTATAGCGTGATTGTGGCCATAAACCCTAAATCTATGTGTGGTTGATTGTTGTTGCTTGCATCTCGGTCTGCGCACCGATTCCCTACCTCCTGTTCCTGATGTAACTCAAGATAACTTGAGAATTTTTCTGACCTTTTCTCCCCCTGAATGTAACTTGGGGTTTCCCAACGCAATTGTAAATATGATTAGTTTATTTCCTGTTATGTCAAAGAACGACGGACACCTGGAGGATCGAAACGATTGTCTCGGGCGTGAGACGATCAGCTGGTGGACCAAGGCAGCCAGTTCTTAGAGTGAGACAAGCGGGTGGCGACCTGAGGAGATGCACGATGACTAGTGAACTGATCAGATGGAGGTGCCAATCGATCGGCTGGTGGCACCCAACCAACCGACTTGATGGCAAGCCAATCAATCATGGAGATGAGTTGATCAAACCCAGAATGGCAAAGCACATAGTTCATCTTGTACAGGTTGCATGTGATGTGGACCTAGATGACCGTGATTCCTCTTGGCTCAAGGAATCACATTAGGATGGCCATCATCATCTCTTTTTATCATTTCACATGTTTTCTGTGGGATATAACATGTATATGATATGTACTATATTTTGTGGTGATTGGATATGTATATGTACCTATAAAACCAAATCCCTCAATAAATATTAAGTTTTATATGCCTTTCAAATGTGACACGCGTGAAAAGCTTGATCGACCAAGTATAGGCATGCCCTAGCGTGGTGCACTGTCTATCTCGTGGAAGCGTAAAGGATGGATATGTGGGTCTGTCCTAGCATGGTGCATATTTATCGTATTGGCTTTAGGTCGGACTTAACAAGGTGACCTAGATAGGATCTAGCACCTTGAGGCATGGAGGTGATCATGGCAAGGAGTTGCGTAGGACATCTTTCAAGAGTTGCATATGATGCAATTGACAAGAGTTTCCTACCTAAAAGATCTAAGTTGTGGGTGACAGCCCTAGCTGGTCCATGACTGAGAGGATTTCGAGATCTTGCCCCACTAGAAGGTTGTATGCTGCAATCTTCTGAATTGATGTTGAGGGCTATCAATTTGAACAAAAATATTGGGAGAGATAATTAATTAAAGTCCTAATTATATCGTAAAACATTTTCAAATCAATCAAATAAGTCAAAAATGAGTTTTTGGACTAAATTGCAAATATTTCCTTTTTGTAGTAAAATGGCTGCAAACAATAATCACTTTATTTGTAATCGGTCCTTGAGACAGACAAACTAAATGGGAATAATTCCACGACTGGTTAGGACGTTGAGAAGTGTTCTCAATCGAAGAGAGAAAGCTCTAAGTCCTAGTTATACCAGAACCAGATGAACTCGCTCCCACCACACCAAAGGCTGAAAGGGATGCTTACTGGAAGTATTCTGAGGATGCCATTGATGTGTAGTGCTTGAATGTTGTATTCTCTAAACTATGAGTTGTAGAGACAACATGACACATATGATGTCTCCAAGGCACTGTCCTAGTATGTCATGATAGAAGGAGATTCAGTTGGTTCTCACACACTCAATGTGATTGGGTATGTGGAAAACCTAACTAGACTGGGATTCCCTCTGAGTCAAGAGTTGGCTATTAGTATGATACTACAAATGTTGTGAGAATCACACTAATATTGATTATGCAAGATCTTAGATTTCTAAGTAACTACATCATTCATCAAAAAAAGTAGACAAAGAGGTATATTATTCGATGAAACCAATGGTTCAAAGATAAGATATGAATTAATTAAATAAAATTGAAACATACATTATTTTTATTAGTGAAAAAACATTGGACATTAAGCCTACTAATGCAATAATTAAGAAAGAAATATTTCTCCTCCATTTTCCATAGCCCGAGTAGAGGCCAGACTCAAGCCCCGTTTGGTTTGCGGGACTGAGTGTATGACATGATTCAAATCCTATCAACTTATGCAATCTTATGTTTGGTTTGACAAAATTCACTTTGGGATTTCACTACAGTGGCATAGAAGTCTGGTCTGAATAGGATAAACATGTTCTGCACCCCCTGGGAGTAGCACAATATACACACTTCACACACTCCCGATGCCCGACTCTTCTCAGCCCAACTAGGGTCAGCCCATTGGGGGGGCCAACATGGGCAACGACCAGGGGGCCAACAAAGGGGGTGGCATAATTTTATTTTTCTAAACATCTCTTGTTGTTCCGAAATCTCAATTTGTACTGTTTGTGACTTCCGCTAACCCTTCGGAAATTACGCTCCCCGCTCCCATTCGTTCTGCTTGTTCACGTTCGGCGAACTCTGTTATAGCAGCAACACAGCTCCTCCACAGAAGTCCACGACACCTCTTGCCATCATACAAGTTTGGCTTCTCATATTGTCCTTGTCTGTAGACTTTGTCGCTCCTACTCCGTAGACGTCCATAAGGACCACGACACCTCTTGCTGCCGTGCTGGCACAGCCGTTGCCAAACTTTTTGCCGACAACCACAGTCGTGGGACAAGAACCAAGAAGGATCCCTACTCTTCCCCCTGAAAGACTATCCATACTGGACAATCCAAAATTGGAAGCGGAGGTTCATGTCTTATATATAATTCTAGCTTGATCTTGACGCCTTGCACTGCAGACTTCACTCGCTAAGACCCCGATTAGTTCTCTATAAGTGGATTGAAAATCTCTTCGTTCATTCTCACACTAGTTGCCGACTCACATGCATTCTTACTCGGCGACAAATTACTATTGTCTTTCATAACTTGTTGCTATTGTATAAAAATTATTTTTCAGTCTTTTTTTTAATGTATAACTGAGAAAGACTCCTTCACAGTTTTAAAATCTATCGCATATGCATCCAGGTGACGGGGAGTGGTTGGTAGATGGATTAAATTAATATGATTTCTATTGCAGATCTACTGACATTGAATAATCTATTTATACACGAATGTACAATTCTACATTTATTCTATTGAACGTGTTTCTTCTAGAAAATAAGATAGAAAAATATATAAGAAATAAGAACGCGGAGACGGAACCCGATATAGCAACTTCTGTTAAAACTCAATTATTAATCCGGTTGTTTGAACTCGATTTCCAGGAACTAGACTTCAGTTCCAGAAAATAACTTCCTTAAAAACTCTAGTTTATAACAAACCAATAGGAGCCACAATATACCAAATTATTGATTAATGATTGTAACATAGTCAGTCACTAGGTTGTGATTTAGTTTTAAATATCACATTCCACTAGTCCGTCTCTTGGCACCATGTGTATTGAAATAAATTAATTGGAACGTGTTATTGTTAGAAAACAAAGGTTTTAATCTTACATTCACTTCAACGTATTTCTATTTCGTGTTTGGAAACATCCAAACCAACTAAAAAGGTATATTTTAGTTGTTATTATTGTCACATGTTTACTTTCTTAAGCAATGATGTTGCAACGATACTACATGAATTTTTAAAATGACACAATAAACTCATCACAAATCTTTTACTTTGATTGTCTTCTATGTTTGGCAGTATGATTTACACAACATGCCTCTGAAAAAATATCTATCCGGAAGTGAGAAAAGAAGAAAGAAGAACGAAGATGAGCAATTTCTATCTACTTAGAAAGGTGTGCTTGATAAATTTATTTCCATTATCCCACGAACTTCTGAAGATGTTCATAATCCTGATCAATTAAATGAAAAAGTGAATGATGATGATCATGTTACTATAGAAGTAAAAAATGTAACTGGGAATGAAAATGTTGATGAGGTTGAGGATGATACTAATGTCACTGATTTAAATGTTGGCAACTTAGATGGTGTTGAACAACTTCTCCCTCCTTTTGATATTTATGATCCCTTAAATTGAGATAATATTGATAACAAAGTTAGGGATATTTTAGTTGAAAAAGGCCCTAAAAGAGAACTAAGTCTTGTGTTTTCTTTAGATGACAATAAGAGGCACTTCTCATATGTTTATTATTATAAAAAATTGATCAATGGAGAGACTCGTGATAGGAAGTGGCTAGTTTACTCAAAACATGTTGATAAAATTTATTGTTTTTGTTGTAAGTTGTTCAAGTCTGAGACAATAAAAGTATACTAGCTCATAATGGGTTCAAAGACTGGAAACATGTTAGTGAGAGACTTAAAGTGTAAGGGCCCTAAACTTGCTTAATGAGTTCTTCGAAAAGGTGGAAGTGTTTGCTTGACAATGTCTCAAATTTGACTGTTAAATCACTATCCAATGCTCGTTGGGAGAGTCATATTAAAAGTGTCAAAGATATTAGATTTCAATCTCCTCAAATCAGGTTGGCACTATTGGAATTATCCAAGTCTTGTGAAGATGCTAAGACACAAAGTGAAGCAAACAGTCTGGTTTACTCGATCAAGAGTTTCGAGTTTCTGTTGGGTATTGTTATTTGGCATGATATTTTATATATTGTTAATACAGTAAGTGAGAAGTTGCAATCTAAATCTATTTGCATTGATGCTACTATTAAGTTATTGAGAGATATTGTGTCTTTTCTTGATAAATACAGAGACGGAGGATTTTCTTCTAGTATTTTTGTTTCTACTAAGATTGCCTCTGAGATGAATGCTGGGCCGACTTTTCAAGTTAAGCATCACATTGTTATGAAAAGAAAATTTGATGACAATGATGATGATGATATTATTCAATCAGAGAAAGAGTCTTTTTGAGTGAATTACTTTCCAGTGGTTGTGGATATGGAAATCTCTTCTTTGAAGGAGAGATTTGAGAAAGTGAAGATATTTGAAGATACTTTTAGATTCCTATATAACTCTGAGATTTTAAAATCATTGGATGAAGCTACCCTAAAGGCATGTTGCACTAAGTTTCATGCTACTTTGTCTCATGAAAGTTCATCAGACATAAACTTGGATGACTTTTTTTCTAAGTTGAAAATATTGTAGGTGAGTTTTCCAGAAGAGAAAAAGTCAGTTATTGAAGTTCTTGAATTTGTGAAAGATGTAGATTATTTCTCTCATGTTTCAATTGCTTATCGTACTTTGTTGACAATGCCAGTTACAGTAGTGTTTGCATAAAGGAGTTTTTCTAAGATAAAGTTGCTGAAAAACTATCTTTGGTCATCAATATCTCAAGAAAGATTGAACGGTTTGGCAATGTTATGCATTGAGAAGGATATGTTGGAAAATATTGATGTTGACATTGTTATTCAAGATTTTGCATCTAGAAAGGATCGAAAAAGTCATTTTATATGATGAGTGAAGCTTGATAAGGAGAAATCTATATTCAATTTTTATGTTCTTTTTAGTTTGATTTGTAAGAACATGTTCTATTTTTTATATGATAGTTTTGACAATTATGACTAAATTTGTGTTTATTTAATTTTGTTAAATAAGAGTATATAGAGGGCCCATTTTTTATCTTTGCCCAAGGCCTCTAAAATGTATGCAACGGCCCTGGCCCCAACTTCTGAATGCCCCCCTCTTCCTAACGCCAATGAGACGCACTCCACAAATATTGGTACGCAACCGAACTACAGTCTGTCTGTGTTGATTACACACAGCCACAGGCTGACCTACTCTACTCCCACACCACCGTCTTTAATAGATACACATCCTCCCCCCTCCCAGCCCATGTCTCGCTGCTCCAGATCCACCACTCCATCCTCCATGTCTACTAGGACCCGTCCCCCCACCTCTGCACCAATCAACTCTTCATAGTTCTTCAATCTGTTCCGCCCAGGCATCCCGCCCGCCACAACTGCTACTGCCATCACCACCACGGTCCAAGTCACAAACTTCATCATTGGTGTGTGGCTGGAAGATAAGGACTGCAATTGCTCTGGCATGCTTTCTATACGGACGTGAGGGTAGAGGGAGTGTCAAGTCGGGGTTCCACTTTGCCACGTCTCTATTTGCAACAAGAAACTCATCTTCATATTACACAACTAACACTGCCGAGAAAGAAAGGAGATGAGCCCCTTGCCAAATAGAATCGTAATATGCTTTTCATTGTTGCTGATGTTTTTGGATCTTAAATGAATAAATGATAGCATGAGAACCTACATGTGATTTATACAAGAATGATCATCAAGAATTAATATGCCAATCACATGGCCGTTGTAGAAATGAGCAATTCATTTCTACTGCTTGTAGAAATGAGCAGCTGATTTCTGTTGTTTGTAGAAGAAGCAACTATATTGACTACAAAGCCATTGTTCTATGATCTGATTCAATCCGAAGTGCTAACCTATGTTGCATCCAAACACATGATAGTAAATCTTCATCCTCTATCACATTATATACGACCCTATCCTACTGTACTTATCAACTGACATAATCCTTTCTTGCCAACCAAACATGGCCTCCAGACCACAATAGGATGATGTTTTAATGAAACATCATATGTACACTAAAAACAATTCACATGAGATAATTTTGTTTCTGTATAATGACATACATTATTGGGTTTAAAGAAAGATTGAATTGTTTCGTGTGACTTTGGTCATCTATAAATGATTTATTACAAAAAAATACATACCAATGATTGATAAAGAAGGTTTTTGCACTATCAGGATTAGTGATTGTATTGATATATGAATCAAGGCCAGAATTGTATCCACTCAACATGATGTTCGTATGTACATTTTTAGAAAATGATAATAGAGTCTCCAAAACTTTGAGGAAATTGTAGCAAATGGATGATATGCCAAAATTATATATATATATATATATACTAATACAATATCTTAATATACATGTTTCATTATACACTTATATTTCTACAAGGATATGCATAATGCATCATTCATTTAAAACCACATTACTAAAATGTCCAAACATATTGATTGAAATCATGATGAACTACATCATGAACAACCTTGACAAGCCGTTGACAGAGTTGTTGGACATGTTGAGGACAGTAGAGGCATAGATGAAGAAAGACAAACCCTAATATTTGATGTGATCAATGAAGGGTAAGTCTTAAAGTCAAGGTCAAGGGCAAAGCAAAGAAGTGTTTTGATGCTAGCTAGCAACCCAATCCATCTTCAACCTCGAGGCATATGGGAAGGGTGAACAAGGGAGGAGAAATTGCCTTCTATATCTAGAAGAACGAAAGAAGGAAAGGAGGGGATAGAGATCTCCACCGTAGGTATCATGAAATAAACACTTCTTTATCTGAGGTATATGATACCAAGATGAAGATCTGACATATATGATATGCAAGATCTAAAAGGAAGTGATGGCCTTTGTGAAAGGACCAAGAAAGGAGTACTCATCATTGGAGCAAGTGTTGCTGCCATAGATAAGAGTACCTTTCAGTTTATTTCAGCCTAAAGGGCACAAAATAGAGTTGAGAACTGCTATTTCAATTTTCCAATAGAAACACTTTATTGTTGCATCTTGTAGTGACAAAATGGCTATCAATATAGTTGATGTTTCAATTTCAAAGATATGATCTTTGTGGCAATGCCTTTCTTTATCTTGTGGTACTTGGTATGCATAAAATAAAATGATACCTAAAAGTTATTGATGACTCAAACAAATAATTAGCATTATCATGAGAAATTCATTTCTAGTTCCATATTGATGGATAAAGCTAGACTCTTTTGGTTGTGAACCATTATGAAACATGAATATCTTGGACATGATAAATCAATCTTCACTAGTGGTAGTGGGAGAATGGTTATCCTATTAGGTATAATACATATGATGTGTTTACATACCTATTGGAGAAAATGCTAATACTTCAAATGTTGTTTAGAGAAATACCAATATGAATATCTTGAAGTGTTCAAGAAGATCATGAATGAAATACAAATTTGGTAAAAGTAACAATTCTTGAAGTGATCAATGAATGAGATACTTAAACCAAATGTTTGAGAACCTTATGAGTGATTATGATAGTCTATCATAGGGAACTCATGATTAAGGCATAGTGATATCTAAATAAAAAAGGGAGTCATACTCTAAGGAGTTAGAGGATGATTATCAAATAACTAAATTCTTCTTAAATAGAGAATACCTTACACTAATAAAGGATATTAATAATCACAAAGTGTTGTGAGTTATCAAATTCCTTAATAGATACACCTCAAATATCTATATGATGAGTTAGTCATATGATGAGTCAGAAATCTAGATGATATTGAGGAACTGGATTTTGAGTTATGGTTTATGACCATAAGATCCTAAATAACTTCTATGCGAACCATAAGGTATGACCTTAGTGGTAGAACCCATTGGGATAAAATCCATAAGTGTGAATGAGTCTTAAGCGTTAAGACACATGGATGACATTTTGAGAAGGATCATGCTTGTTGATTGCAACTTAATGACTAAGACATTTAGCATATGCATACTAAAACTGCATTCCTATGAGGAATAAGACAAGGATGTGTATGTGACACAACCTATAAGGTTTATGAATCCATTAATGCAAATGAAGTCTCTTAGTTACAATGGACTAATCAATGTGATTGATTGAGTACAAGCAACTCAGAGCTGGGATCTTTACTTTGATAATATAGTCAAAGAGTTTGACTGATATGACAAAGATAAAGAAGGGATCTGTGATTTAGTGGGAGCGTATTTACATTCCACATGTTGATGAGGAATGAGATGGTCTAGAAAGGAATCCTTTGTGGAAATTATCTTTAGGGAAGATAGAGACATTTCCTATGTGATAGGAATAGAGACCTATAGAGATAGTTCTTGAAAACCTCTTGACCTGGAAAAGAGAGAGCATACATTGGCAATCTGTACTGAAGGGTTCAGTATGCATAGATTCAGTGGGAGAAAACT